>OZ018412.1:26345018-26945018 GCA_963969595.1 Neckera pumila | reverse complement strand
AGTTCAGTATGCATGACAACTTGACACGCTAGAGATTGAAACTAGGAAGAATAAAAAATGAAAATCTAAGAGACTATAAGGCCTCAGGTTCCAAGTGTGATTAGAAACTTAATCGGCACCAAGTCAATTTGCCTCTTTTTCGATCTTGACCATTTGCCTCCTTTACTATCTGTTCACAATATCAAATTGCCTCTAATACTCCTCAAATGTGAACTTAACCTGTCAACTTGTCTCAATTTACACTAAAGCTTCAAATTGACCAAAATTTGAAAATTTGATAAGCTCACAAAATCTAAGCTTGAAAGAAAAACTAAATAGTTAATAGCTCTAAGATGGGATGGAAACACAGTAATCCCAATGGTGTGATTGTATTAGCAAGCCAACTTAACCTTGTCAATAATTTTCTTTGAAAAATTGTGAAAAGTGCATTCAGAAATGAATCCTATAAGTTATATATTTTAAAAAGATGCTTAGATTGTCCCCAAAACAAGATTGTCTTTAACATTCTCATTACTAGTCCAAATAGAATGAATCAAAGCTTTACCTGTAGACAAAAATATAATATTTTAGGAATTTTTAAAAAAAAAAGGACTTTTTGCAATTTTTTTGTGTTGCCTGCTAAGTTCAGTTTTAGGCTTTTTGTAGCATAACTTTTGCTCCCAAGCACGAATTGAAATAGAAATTATATTTCCACGAAGCTAATCATTTTTTCTATCTATCGAGAAAGTTTCAAAAAGTTTCACCAAAAATTGAGGTCATAGAAACGTATCCCAAAACCAATTTTCATCCCCCAAGGGGACACCAGTCCTTTAAGGGTTAAAGATATAACCCATTTGCCATGTCATTTATCACATGAGATTAGGGTGAAGATCTACCTACTTGATGCAAACATTGCATGAGTTTGAAAGCTTATCCCATTTTGAGTTTCATGTTCTTCCTTGGTGTGAATGTACCCTAAACGCACGCAATTCAAGTTTTTGAAGCAGTCACATGAAATCAGGAGGACATTCAAGGGCAAGCTATGGTGTGCATGTACTGTACTGTATCCGTACATTTTACGTGACCATGAGAACTATGGCGGGTCATCTGACAAGGACCCCGCCTAGGGACAACTGAACCTTGTCTGGACGCTCCACTCCGTCCGCTTGTTTGAAGTTAAGGTAATTACACCTAAAATCGCACAGTCCTTAAAAGCACACTGCGGATATTCTTGTCTAAAATTTATTCTCACTATTCATATGACTCTATGATCGCTTTTAGGTGCACCTATTTTCAGCACTTTGAAAATTCGTAGTTTTATTCACACGGTGTCCAAAAAATGCATTCTAAGAAAATCTAGAATCTTGTTTTGACTACCAATGGGACCCCACAATTTATTTTTCAATATAATAGTGAAAACCATGCTGAATTGCTTAACTGTGTGATTTAAGGTGCAGTTACCTTAGATTTTTGTCACTGGAAGTGCAAAGTCTCCTCCTTCGCCCCAGATTTGGTTGTCACATGCTAAGTTAATGATGACTTTGATCTCTGTTTCTCACATTCACAATGTTGCATTAAACTTAATTAAGCTTAATATGGTCTTTCAGCTTCAGATTGATCAATTCACATACATGTTAACTGAACTTAGACTGAGTCCCCAGTTTGTTTTCAATTCAGATTCAAATTATACAATTGGCAAAATCATCCTCTTTCACAAGCCTTTATTGGTGGCTGTTGGTTTCAGCTTTAGATAAAAGGGATTCCATAAAGGAAAAAGAAAAGGAAAAAGAAAAGGAAAAAGGGAAAACCAAGGAAAAGATGGAAAACAGGAAAAGATGAAAGAGAAGGAAAAAATTGATCTTCATCAGTCAATGGAGCAATTTTGCTGTTTGAGTCTACAACCTGTTCACCCCAAACAGAGAAAGGAAAGGATGAAGGCCGTGCTCACGCTTAACCCTCTCTAATTGCACATTCGAGAATTGCACAATCTTTACATCGCCCACGATTACATCTCTCATGTTGTATTTCAAATAAAATTGGGTCTTAATTTTAAGGGTAACCATGTACGTATTGTTACAATTGCACAACCTATGGACCTTCTCATCAATGGTCCGTTAGTAAACCCTTAGCAACTCTTATGCATGAAGACACTGCATCTTATCCTGCGCTTTAAGATTGATGTACCCAAGCTTTATCAATTTCTATCAAGAAAAGTGAAAAAGAAAGAAAATTAATTTCTTGTCAATTAACTTAATTCTACTTAACTTGTGAGTGTAGATTGTCTAACATTTTCACAGGGAGATTGGGATTGCGATACCGGGGGAGGGGGGGCTAGTGTTTAGCATGTAACTTCCCCCCCCCCCCCAAAAAAAAAAAAAATCTTTCTTAACTCCTAAAGGACCAACATGTATTTTTTGGCAATATAGAAATTTTGGGCAAGTATATGTAACTAGAGATTTGCATATTTTGGGCTGAAATTTTGATAGAAGGTGGGGATGAGGAATATCTTTCACATGCACAAAATTTCGTGACACTTGGAAATATGAGTCAAAAGTTATTGTATGATATGTAGTTTATTTCTCAACTCAGATAGGTCGGGCAAATAAAAAAAAATCACTTTTTTCGAAAATAAAAATTTGAAATTGGATTATTAGATTTATATATACGTGGAAAGCTTTGAATCATTCCATTTTGATCAATGAGTCAAAAGTTATGAGGATTTTTAGTTTGAAGATAGTTATGGATTCTCTACTCTAAAATATACTTTGAAGTTGTTTATTTTACTCAATTTTCAATATTTTTTGAAAAAAATAAAATCCTAGGATGTAGCTTGTGAATTTCACATAGTTCTTGATTTTCAATGTATTGGAGTTTGACTAAGAAAATGTAGTTCTAATATTCAACTTCTAATTCCTTCTTATTTTCAAAAATGATTAAAATTATAAGTTTTGTAGCACTTTGAAGGTAGCACCACAATAGCTTAAGACACACTACTTTTGAACATTTCTATTAAATTTATCTCAATGTAAATTCAAGGAGTATACCAATTACACCATGATATTTATCACTATTATTTACCCAAAAAACTCGAAAGACTTTATACTATATTAAAAAAAATTGTAATTACTACAATTTTTTTTAAATTATATTAATTTCAATTTGATATTTTTAATTATGCAAAAAATGGAGCTAAAAGTTGGATATATATTATTGCATGAAAAAATAATAAAGTTTTAAAAAAGTATGTTTTAGTATAGAAATCTAATGAAGTTTGACCAAACTAGAAAATGAAATGTCTTTATAAGTTAAATGCCTATATTAAAGTTGGATGCAGTGTTTTTCAAAATGATGGGCAAGATACAGTATTCTATAGCCAATGAGTTGGATTTGAATTATTAGAAGACTTTTAGATCCAGACCTCAATTCTTGTTACCAAGTTGCTTCAAGGCTTGCATTGTGGACACTCTAAGTACACGTAGTAGATGTTGTTGAGACATCAAAGGATCGACCAAAGCTACATTATTTGGCTTGTTTAATGTGCTTCAATGTATTTGTTGGCCCTTTCACATGATTGTAATTGCCTGTGGTTTTACACTTTGTCATGATTTGGGAGATTCTTCATCTATAAGAAGTCCGTTACACTATGTCATAATTTGGGAGATTCTTCATCAATGCCACCTTTCAATGTATGATTCAAATTAAACTCATAACATTAAATGCTGAGTAATGCCCCATTCAACATAATTATCAAATTAATAATGTCAAACTTCATTTATTCTAGATAAGGAAATCTTTAACCTTCTCTAATTCCAATGCCCTAAAGGGACAACGCATTTTTATATGCATTTGCAAGTTGCCTTGAAAGGTAAACCAACTTATTACTAAGTGAATAAAATCATGCCCCTCAGGTAGGGTTTTCTTTTAAGGGTTAAAATAGGGATATTTCAATTTTTGCGTTTTCTAATTGTATTCCCTTTTTCACGGATACATAACATGTCAATTCATAAATCTTACAAATGTAGATAGGAAATGCAATTGGAAAAGGGACAATTTTTATTATGCCTACTGAAGTGAATCTCCATAAGGTAGGTACACCCCAAATCACATCTTGCCTAAAATTGACATCATTACTCTATGTACATTTCCCAAATCAACATGTACATACATGAAAGAACCAATTTTAGAATCTCTACCAAAAAAAACACTTTGACCCTTCCTAATTCTTGCATACGGTATCCAAATGCTATGTTCTTTGGTGGGTTGGAACCTCATTTCACTTACCAACAAGAAAATTATTGAAAATTTCACCAATCTTATAACAATAGTAACTAGGCACAACAACAAAAGTGGCGGTTTTCAAGGTACCCACCTTAGTTCATTGAAGATGATGTTCTTGATGAGTTTGGATTTGATGAGGTATCCCAACTCATGGGAAAACCACAAGATTATCCATCTTGAGATGTGTTGGAGGTGCACTAAACTCATTTAAAGTAGAAGCATCTAATGGCGTCAGTTTCTACACATGATTGTCATTTTAGAGCGTAAATGTAGGTAGATCATAGATAGTTTATTTTTTTTTACCTAAATGATAAGCTACCTACAATCTACCTACATTCATGTTCTAGAATCAATGCCTTACATAGAAATTGACGCCATTAGGTACACTGAAGCCATTCGGTGCTCCTACCTTAACAATGCAAAGTTTTTAAGTCTCCTTCCATCATCAAATTGAGCTTATCAATTCAACAATTAATCCTTGAATGTTGAGCGGGTGACCGTGGAAATCATCCCTTTTGGCACTGTATGACATCATCTACTTTGAAAATAACAAAAATGCTCACTGGAGGTCAAACTTCTATTCATGATCTCTTTTCCATATAGAATTTCACGAATGAATAGTTGCTGTTTTGTCCTACAAAGAGGGATTTTCTCTCATTCATCAACCAGAAAATGTCCGCATCATTATTTATGTATTAGATAATCGTTTTGGTAGAACCGGTTATCGGTGCAGAACCGGTTTTGTTAAGGTAGCGAGCCCGTGAGGGCAAGCCAACTCAACACAACCGGTTCTGTACTAATGACCGGTTCCACCAAAACGTTTACCGAACATAACCGGTGGGCTGCTTTGTTGAGTCGCACATGTGACTTGAACAACGGGTCACCTGTCATCCTCTTCGACGACGTTGTCTTCCTCGAGCATTTCACATTTGGACGTTGCTGGAGATCTGGGCGCTGCAGTTTTGGCTTTGAATTTTTGGGCACTGCGGTTTGAGTTTTGAATTTTACTATGAATAGTAAGCATTCTTGTCTTGCATGTTTTGTTTTGTTTTATTGCTTGTCGTTTTTTGCATTTTGCTTGCTGTACTGTGCGTGAGATTTTTTGCATGTGTTGCGTTTTGTCTAAAGGAGAATAATTGCAAGCTTATGAAATATGTTTGCCATGTGCCAGTTTGATGGAGTTTCAATTGTGTCTGATGAAGATTTGTTCTTGTTCAAAGGAGAATGAATTGTAAGCTTTTGAAATATGTTTGCCATGTGTCTTGATGGAGAATCAAATTGTGTCTTATAGAGTTTCCTATTCGTTTCAAATTGCTTATAATCAGCTAAGTGATTTTGTGTTTTGTCTATAACCGATTTCAATGATCTTTTTTTTTCTCTTGAAACACATGGACAAATTCCATTGATAGAGGAAAAAGTACACATAACCAAAGGACCAAGTCCTTGGCGAAAATCTTTACATTTTCTAAAACATCTTCAAATCATTTTTTTAACACTGAGCCAACACACCCGGCAAGGCAAGAGAAAGCAACCAAGGAGACGAACCAAGATAGCAGGCGGAGCCTGCTATCAAAGATCCAGAGAGCCCAGAAGGACCCTTGCCACCTCAATTAAAAGCACCATCTTAGGTTGAGTCGAGTCAGCCTTCAGCTCATCGAAAGATGGGATCTCTTGCCCAAGAACCAATTTCAATGATCATAAGGTAACTACACCTAAAATCAACCGTGTTTTAATTGCGACCCCTATCTAGGAAGGATTGACATGTTGCTTGAAGTATGTTCTACTGTCAGTGATGAGTTTGGTAGGCTTAAATGGTCGCTTTAAGAGCATACTACCTTAACTGGTTTCAAGACTACTGTATCATAACTGGTTTCAAGGTCGAGGTTATCATCTATAAACGTGCATGCTCAGAGCCAATCCAGTAGTGCCACCTTGGCAAAACAAAGCAGCCATTGCAACCAGTTACGAGTTAAGTTAAGTTCTCTTCAAGCTGCACCGCTTCCACCTGAAGGCTCTTGGAAACAGACCCCCCCCCCTCGGCCCTCGCAGCTTGCCCTCACATGAGTGAGCCTCGCTCGCTAGCTAGCCGTTTGTCAGGGTGTGCTTTTAATTTTTCCCATGTACAGTCCATTTCCCATGTCCATTCCTTTTCTCCACCAGCTTCTTGTGTGCTGTCTTTTTCCAACGCCATCCACTGGAGTACCGGTACCCTGTGTCTCTTTTATTGCTCAAGGGAGGTCCAATAAAGCGCAACCAGGCTTGATCCAAAAAGCGGTCTTTAACACAGTGGGGCATGTTGCCTTTTCTTCAATGGATCAGCAATGAACATGTCACCTGGAATACGGTGGACGGTTTCAGAGCCGCTTATGTGATTCCAACTTCAAAATTCAGTAGGGGAGGCAACCCATTTCCGAGCACTTAAGGAATTACAAAATCTGGAACTCATTAATTCTTATCAACTTTGTTTTTATACCAAAATATCGGGAAGGGTCCAAACTCTATTGTTGCATACGAGAAATTTTTCCATCCAAGAAACCGTCCTCTTACATGCTTGTAATTTCTTAAGTCATCGGGAATGGGTCGTTGATCGGAAAGGGGTTGCCTCCCCTAGTAGCTATTTCCATGACTCATAACATTGTTAACCCCTAAAGGTTTTTGACTATGTTTTCACCAAAATCGCTCCAAAACTGCCATTTCTAATATAAGTACCAAATTTTAGAAAAAAAATATTTTTGAACACATGTAACCATAGGATCTTGTAGTAAACTGGTTTAAGAAGATTTGGAAAAAAATTCAGAATTTTCCACCATGTAGATTGCAAGATAATAGCGTTTGAATTGACAAAAATCCTTTTTTAATCACTGCAAAAATCCAGGCAGCTGCCCTTTACAAGGTCACATTTGTATGAAAAAATGTCCAAAATGGTGGTTACTCTTTGGATTCATTCATCAAGGCAAGTTGGCTACATGCTTGAAAATTTTCAGTTCATTTGGAATTGTACAACATATAGGAAAAAAATAGTAAATAGGAAGAGGTAGAGAATGACTCAAAATACTAAATTGTCAAGAATTTAATTATGGAATTGAAAAATGCCAATCCCAGAGGTTGTAATGTTGTAATAAACAATATACACCCAATGTTTTTTGTTTTATTCAAAAATATTGAAATTGAGTTAGAGAAAGGACTTCAAAGTTTATTTTAGAGTAGAGATTCCATAACTACCCTCCAACTAAGAATCCTCATAACTTTTGACTTTTTAATCCAAATGGAATGATTAAAAGCTTTCCAAGTATATATAAATCTATAAAACAAATATAAAAATTATATTTTTTCAAAAAATAATTTTTTAAATAATTTTTTTGAGCTGCCCAGGCTGCCCGCCGAAAGCGAAAAATTACATATCATGCTATAACTTTTTACCCATAAAGTCAAAAGTTATGAAATTTGTTGGGCCTTGAAGCTACTCCTTGGGCACATCTTGTTTGAAATTTTCAAAGAATAAAACTAAAATTTCCATTTGTAGTAAGTTGCTTAAAATTGCTATGTTGCCAAAAAATGGTGTTTGGTCCTTTAGGGGTTAATCATCCTAGTCTGGAGCATCCCCCCCCCCTCCCCCCCCTTTGAGGAGGGATATTGTAATGCCTTCCTAGATGCTTGGAAAAGAATTTTGTTGTATTTTGTAGAAAATGATTGGATGGCTTGGAAGTTGCAATGCTAGTTTCATTGGATGATTGACAGAGTAGAAAGTTGCAAGAGAACCATTTGGTTGGCTATTGTAGTTGGGAACTAACTCAGGATGGTGGGTGGCTCCCACTTCCCATTAGTAGAAGCAGAAGGGACCCGTGCAACAATGTTAAGAAAGGTCAAAAAAATAAGAAAAAATTCCATGTGCTAGAGATGTCAATCCCATTTAACTTTCAAGGAAAAGATTAATGGCAAATTTCATTAAAATGGTGCCATTCCAAAACTTTGGCACTTTTACAGTTCAAAACGACCATTCCTGAAATCTATACCTGTCTAAATGGTACAGAACGGACGTCTTGAAATCTATGCATGTCCTAGATGGTCAAAATGGCACACCGTCAAAATGGCACACAGAATACTGCCATTTTAACCCCTAAAGAACCATTTGTCCCCTCGGGGGACAAATCGGGTCCGGCAGGTTCCTATTGTCTCAATTTTTCGTAATATTTTTGGGATTTTTCGAGGTTGTGTATTTTTGCAAGAGCATTGTGAATATATAATTTTATTTTAATTGATGTCCGGGAGCAAAAGTTATGGCACAATAGGCAAAATTGGAGTTTAGTGGGCAGCCCAAAAAAAAATCACAAAAAATCAAAATAATTTTTTTTCAATTTTTTTTCTCAAAGATTATATTTTTGTCTACATGTGAAGCTTTGTTTCATTCAATTTGGACTAATAATGAGAAAGTTATGGACAATCTTAGTTTTTCGGGCAATTTAAGCATCTTCTCGAAAAAATATCTTGTAGAAATTGTTTTTCAATGCAATTTCTAGAATTTTTCAAAAAGAATTGTTAGACAAGTTTAGATTTTCTTTCTAGAACAATCTCACCATTGGAATTATTGTGATTCAATTCCATCTAAAAGCTATTAACAATTTCGTTTTTTCTTCAATCTTGAACCCACCTCTAGCTAACAATTTTTTAATGAGTGAAAATTAAGGGCTTTTTATTCTAAGTTTTTTTGGGAGATTCTTGACTCAACTACTTAACATAATAAGTAGAAAATCAAAGTCCATAGTGCAAAGAAACTAAACTAAAAAGACTCAAAGCCAAAAAATCTAGTCAAGCAAGGTGCAAAAAAACTTGTTTTCTTCACTTTAAATGCATATATCTTGCAATCTACATTGTCAAAGTTTCTGAAATTTCTTCCAAATATTCACATACTAGTCAAGTATAAGATCTTACGGTTGGATATGCAAGAAAAAAAAGCTTTTAAAGCTCTTTTCTCTTTGCAATAGAAATGACAATTTTGAGTGTTTTTTGATAGGAAAATCACCTTGGTCCAGTAGGGATTAACCCCTAAAGTTTTAAGACTATGTTTTCATTGAAAATGCTCAAAAACTACCATTCTTAGTACAAGTACCCAATTTTTGAAATTTTTTTTGACACATGTAATTGTAGGACCTTGTAGTATGCTGACTTGAGAACATGTGGTAAAATTTCATAAATTTTTACCGCGTGGATTGCAAGATATAAGCATTCAAATTCACTGAAATCATATTTTTGGCCTTGCAAAAACTAGGGTAGCTGCACTTCACAAGCTCACTTTTTGATGAAAAAATGTCCAAAATGGTGGTGCTTCTTTGGATCCTTTTTCCTAGACAAGTTGGCTAGATGCTTGAAAATTTTCACTTCATTTGGAATTGTACAATATATAGGAAAAAAATAATAAGTGGATAGTAGTAGAGAATGATTCAAAATACTGAATTGTCAAGAATTTAATTATGGAATTGAAAAATCCCAATCCCAATGGTTGCAATGTTGTAATAAACAATCTACATCCTATGATTTTATTTTTTTCAATTTTTTTTGAAAATTGAGTAAGATAAAGGACTTCAAAGTTTATTTAGAGTAGAGAATCCATAATTGCCCGCAAACTAAAAATCTTCATAACTTTTGACTCATTGATCAAAATGGGATGATTCAAAGCTTTCCATGTATATATAACTCTAGAAAAAAAATTTCAAATTTTTGTTTTTGAAAAAAGTGATTTTTTCTGATCTGTCCTAGTTGCCCAGTTATGAAAAAAGTAGCAGATTAGGCCATAACTTTTGACTCACATTTCCAAATGTCATGAAATTTATTGCATATTCAAGATATTCCTCACGCCCACCTTCTATTATAAATTGGGCCAAAAATATGCAAATCTCTAGCCACACATACCTGTCCAAAATTTCTATATAGCCAAAAAATGCACGCCGGTCCTTTAGGGGTTAACAAAATTCCCCATATTACTGAAATTTTTTCAAGAAATGACCCACACCCACATCCACACCAAAGTGATCTTTGCATGAGCAATGAAACTATTTTTTTAATCCATGGGTATGAATGAAACTTGCAAACATATGGATGTAACGTTATTTATTAATTCCCAAGTGCAAAAATTCTTCTACAAAAAATAGTGAAATTGGATTGCTTCAACAATTAGGTTGCCTTTAGTGAAAGAAGTTAGTTCATGACTCACTCCTTGTCCACATGAAGGCGCATGCAATTCTCTAAACCCAAGCCATGAACAGTGCACCAATCTATACAACACACATGGTTCCTTCATTACTGCATTCTTCTCTAGTCAACTGTACATATTTATAAAGTGTCAAATGTCCAGAAATTAATATGGGACAACCTAATTTCACTATTTAGTGTAGTAGTTTTTGATAGATGAGCCGCAAGATATTGTAGCATTTTCGCCAATTTCGTACAATATCTGGGTCCATTTCCAAGACCAGCCAGGGACTGAGAGAGGAGTATCCCAAAGTCTCTTTTATTGCTCACTGTCTGACAAACCTACATAATGGGCCTCCTGCAGACTGAGCCACAGACTCTGCAGCCTTTTCCTCCCTTCCCATTGCATTATTCGGCTAGTAATGACTTAAACCACTCAACAGGGTTTAAGCTAAGCTAGGCGTTCGTTAACGTTGAGGTAGTAACATAGATCTGAAAAAGAAAAACACCTACAGTACATAGATCTGAAAAAGAAAAACACCTACAGTACAAAGATCTGAAGAAGAAAGACACCTAATTTCAAGAAAAAAAAGAAAAAAAAGACACCTAATCTGACATACACACACACACACTGAGAGTCTGAGACAGAGAGACGAAGTCAATGATCATGTACATAATTAAAAAACTAAACCAGAATACTAAACCAGAACTAGCTCTAGAGATTAAGGAAAAAACGTCGAAAGCATGTCCCGAGATCCCAGAATCCCAGAAGTAGGTGTGATCCTGTGCGGCTAGTGCCTGTAATCCCATTAATGACCCCCAGCAGTAGCTAGAGTTTGCAACAAGCCTCACTTCCTGAAAGCTCTGCTGCAAGCTTCAGAGCTCGCATTCAATGCGCCTCTTTGAATCCTTCCATCACGCTGCCGGCCGCTTACACTTCTTGATGATAACTTCTTATTGAACTCCCCCAGCTATCAATCGATTGATGGAAGGAATGATGAAGCAGATTGACCACGATTTCAGTTTTTTTTTCTCTGAGGATATGAGGTGCACAACAGCTTCACATACATACAGTCAGAAAACTGAAATCAACGGAAATGATGAGAGGTGGTTGGTCATTAAGAGGTGAAGGTGGTGCAGGAGAATCGGTGGTCATGTGCGGTGGGGGTGTCTTCATGACGACGATTCGTAGCTTTCCTGGTCAAGATTGAGAGTGGCTGTAGGTATTTGGGGAGAAGGGAGATGTGAGCAAGCAAGAGAGAGTGGGAGCGTCGTTTTCGATTGAGTTGGGAGCAGGGACGCATTTGTTGTCTCTTTCAGCTCTAGGGGCGAGGGGGGAGTTTTCTTGTCGCTGTTTTGATCGCAGGTATGAAAGACTTCGTTAATATCTGTGTTTCTTTGGGTTCTTTGGGTTTTTTCTTAGGCTTATGTACGTGTGATCGTTTGCTGGGTTGGATAGGAACCCAGAGATTGAAGGTGTGGGGTGTTGGGTGTGTTTGGGATGCAGGATTTATACGAGGTTTTGCTTTGCAGATGCAAGTCTGTGGACTCTCTCTTGATTTGAAGTCATCGAGGATTGTCTCGGAGAGCTCATGAGCTCGCAGAAAGAAAGCAAGAAAGGCTCGGAGGAGGGTCGTGTGTTTTGCACCGGGTTATCATGCTTGGTTTTCAATCGTGCCGCGGCTGCTGCAGCTGACCAGTGACATTCTCTTCGGAGAAGCTTGACGCGACGCAAGCAGCCACAAAATTCATACGATTTTAGGATTCATAGCCTTAAACCTAAAGCAGCAAGAAAGCTGAAGCCTAGAATAAGTGCCATTGAATTTTGGAGGCGATTGTTTCTTTCAAACAATCTTCTCGTTCTTGCAAGAACCATCACCATCGTCACGGTTATCATTCGGGTAATGTGAAATTGAGGGCACTGAGGGGACACAATTAGCCTTTAGAAAAAAAGAGGAATAAAATGGATTGCCATCGTTGCTTCGTGGTGGTGCTGGTGATCGCATCTTGGGCTCTGTTAGCTGAGAGCGTGACGATTCCAACAAGACCAAAGAGCTTCATCGTCTCCATGGCGAAAGACGCCCAGCCAGCCGTCTTCACAACCAACCATGGATGGTTCTCTTCCGTGCTGCAAACTGCGAAGATGCAAGCGCTCGGGGGGCTTTCGTATGCGCAAACGGAGATTGAAGCTTCCCAAGCTGCGCCGCTTCACTTGTACTCGAACGTCTTCCATGGATTCTCGGCGACGTTGACGGAGGAGCAAGTGCGTGTCATGGAGTCCATGCCGGGGGTGAATGGGCTCATTCCTGATGGGAAGAAGGAGCTTCATACTACGCATACGCCGGACTTTCTGGGATTGAACGCTTCCAGAGGCTTGTGGCCCACCAGCAAATTTGGGGAGGATGTGATTATTGCGGTGCTGGACACTGGTGTTTGGCCGGAAAGCTTCAGTTTCGTGGACCATAATGTCGGATCTGTGCCCAAAAGGTGGAAAGGGGCGTGTGAGATTGATACCGGGTTTAATGTCAGCGTGTGTAACCGCAAGCTCATCGGCGCCAGGTTGGGATCAAGCCGTTGCCTGAGATCAAAGAAATTGCACGACACTGTATTTGAAAATGTCACGAGTGATGTTGCAGATTCGAGCAGCTTAGATGTAGCTTTTTAGATTACATTCGTGAAGTGTAATGGCTCCTTTCTAATTGCACCTTTTGGTGTATTCGTTACAAACTGTAACAATGCTCTCGTCGGATCTCAAACTTCACTTTTGTTATCGTGAATTTGAAGTTAGAATGACTGCAATTCCATTGATTGAGATCGAAAATTAACATGTAAAATGTGTGTTCCGGATGCAGGTCGTTCTCGAAAGGTTACGAGGCCATGACGGGCCCCATAAACGAGACGCTGGAGCCGCGCTCCCCGCGTGACACAGACGGCCACGGCACGCACACCGCGTCCACAGCTGCGGGGCATTACGTGTACAAGGCGAGCTTGCTGGGCTATGCTGAAGGTACAGCGCGAGGAATGGCACCCCGGGCACGCATTGCGGCCTACAAGGTGATTTTTCACAAATACCTCCAACTGGACATATCGTGTCGGTGTTGTATTCTTTTAATAAATACAGTTTTATCTTACAAGTTTCCAAATTAGCCTTAAACCTCTCCATATGATCTCGAAAATGACATTCTAGAATATCGTGCACATTTACCATTCCATCAGTAGCACACTTGTAGCACATTCATAGTGAAAAAGTTAAGATTAAAGAGAATTCTGAATGTACTGCTGTTTCTACGTCCTCAAAATATGCTTTGTCTTTTTCATTTGAGGCTTTTGGAAGAGTAACGTGCAAAAACTTTGTGTGAGATTAGGTGTGCTGGACACAAGGATGCTTCGACTCCGACATCCTGGCGGCGTTCGACCAAGCGGTGGCAGATGGCGTGGACGTCATCTCCTTATCGGTCGGTGGGGGAGTCGTCCCTTACTACCTCGACAGCATTGCCATCGGTGCCTTCGGAGCCATGAAGAAGGGCATCTTTGTTGCGTGCTCAGCTGGAAACTCAGGGCCAGGACCGATCACCGTGGCGAATGTTGCACCTTGGATCACCACTGTGGGCGCGTCGACTTTGGACCGAGATTTCCCAGCGAATGTCGTGCTGGATAACGGCGTTGCCATCAAGGGCGTGTCGCTCTACAGCGGCAAGGGCCTAGGCAACGTCGCGTATCCTCTCATCTACGCCGAGGTCGCAGGTAATGTTTAGTCGCCATGTTAGCAATTACTACTCCCTTCAACTTTCGATAGACATTCCATTTTGTAGATTTTTTCAATAACATTCAAGCAACGTACGTACGGCACTTGGTATTCATTATTACGTTTTTAGGGGTGGCAAATACTACTCTTTTGGCTAATGGCCACCAGTACAAGCTCCTTCTTTAAGGGTAGGAAGTTTTAGAACGAGAAAACTGTAGACATGCTTGACATTTCAAGACGGAACATATCTTACAAATATCTTTAGCCTCAAGTACAGTGAATTAACAGAATGAAATGTAAAAAGCTCTTAGAAATCTTGAACTTGAAGGCAGGGGATTCTTCACCGTAGAACATCTTCAATGCAAGCTTGCCCACGTATTGTAATCCACTGCAACACGAATATATTCTTGTTACAGTGATACTGTAGAAGGACTCCCTGCCTTCCGATCAAGAATGTCAAGTGTCACAACAGTGATTGCATTCAACAGTTGAGAGTACATGTTTGGCTTAGGCACATTTCTCTTCATGGAGTTAGCCAATTGAGAATGTTCTCTTCTAGCCATTTGTCTAAAATTTGGGCAAAAATTTGCAGGAATGAAAGGAAACGCGTCGGACACGTACAGCTCCAGCTTGTGTCTCCCCGGCTCCCTTGACCCTGCGCTCGTGAAGGGCAAGATCGTCCTCTGTGACCGCGGAAACAACCCCCGCGTAGCCAAAGGCGGCGTGGTCCAAGCTGCTGGAGGTGTGGGCATGATCCTCGCCAACACCGCCACCGACGGTGAAGGTCTGATTGCCGACAGTCACGTCCTCCCCGCCACCGCCGTCGGAGCCAAAGAAGGAGAGGTTATCAAAGCCCACATCCGCTCTTCCAAATCCGCCACAGCTTCAGTCACATTCCAAGGCACGCAGTTCAACACGCGTGCCACTCCAGTTGTGGCTTCATTTTCATCACGAGGACCAAACTCCGAAACACCCGAGATTCTGAAACCAGATATATTAGGGCCTGGGGTGAACATTCTTGCAGCTTGGACTGGCGACATGGGACCAACAGGGTTACCTCTTGACAGCAGGAGAGTAAGGTTCAATATCATTTCTGGGACTTCCATGTCATGCCCTCACGTGAGCGGATTGGGAGCTTTAGTCAAAGATGCACATCCAACATGGAGCCCCGCAGCAATTAAGTCTGCGTTGATGACAACGGCTTCCATCTTTGACGACACTGAGAATGTCATGTTGGATGAAGCGACTGGCAACATCTCCTCGCCGTTTGATTTCGGGGCTGGACATGTGCGGCCTGACCGTGCTCTGGATCCGGGTCTGATTTATGACCTCAATGCTCAAGACTATGTGAACTTCCTCTGTGGGTTGAATTACACCGACAAGATTATTCAACTTGTTAGTCATGATATGAGCACTTGCCCTGCTAAAACTCTGAAGCCGCAGGATTTGAACTATCCCACATTCTCGGTTATGTTTGATCAGAGTGTTGCTAGTAAGGTGCTGGCGACGACGGTGACGAGGACGGTGACGAATGTGGGACCTGCGAAGTCGGTTTATACGGCTGATGTTGTGGCGCCACGTGGTGTGACGATCACAGTGCAGCCGACGGTGTTGAGGTTTAATGCTGTGAATGAGAAGCAGACGTTTACTGTGCATGTGGCCACTTCTCCAGCAAATTTGATTTCTGGTATGTCGGAGACCGTGTTCGGGTTTCTGACTTGGTCTGATAAGACGCGTTTGGTGCAGAGTCCAATTGCTGTTACAAGAGCTCTGGGTTTATAATCTAGAGTCTGGCATTCCTTGTTCATCTGCTGTATTTCTTTTCCACCTCCGGAATCCGTTTCCTTTACTGCTGGCCTGCTCTTACAGTAGACCACTGGTGTTAAAAGGATCATCCAATTTGTAGCACTAGAATGCTCTAGCTGGATGTATGGTGATCAGCAGGGAAGGATTTGGAGGTTATAAGAAATCATCAACACTGGAATGCACTTTCCTTTAATAGGTAGTTGCATCCAGAGTTGACGATGCTGTCTGGGCTGGACATTGCCAATTAATGCAGGTGTCCTCAACCTATTATACTTGCCAACTCCAAAGTAACCTCTGATTCAGTTTGTCACTGGTTTGCTGTAGCGTACTGCACTACCTACCGAGTTTTGTTGAAAATGATTGTTTCTTTCAAGTTTTGAGTGATAAAGTAGAGACTCCACACAGGTGAACTTTGATTCAAGCGTGTAAAACACTTATAATCTATTGACATTTAGTTTTTTGCGATTGATTTTTAGCTTGACACACAATAAATGTGCAATATTTTAGATGACACAAATTTCTAGATTGTAGTTGACAAAGGCTCGAAGCTCACCTGTATATGGTAAATGAACCTCTCCCTTGCTGTATGGTGCTTGGAGACTTTACAGTACCCGTAGTTTTGTTCAACTTGACCTGATATTACACCGTAGTATTGTTCAGCTTGATCAAGATATAGAATAGAAGGGTTTTATTCATGTATAAAATGCAGAAGTCTGTTAGAATCTCTGTCTGCCTGCTAGGAGGAAAGGAAAAGTTCGTGTTTCGGTCTTCTCAGCTGTGATATGTTGCAATGCGATGTTTGACACTAACTTACAGGATTACTGAATAACTTATTGTCATCCACGAGTTTTTGTTTTTGTTTTTTGGGGCACGAATTGAAGTATTTCAATTGCAAGGAGATGAGTTCGAATGCTTCAACAAATAATGCACTGCAGTAGAGGTAAGTTTTCTTGCCACCCTCTCTCATTAATAACTGATCGATGTCAATGTGCTTCATGAGTGATGGTCCTTCACTCCAAGAAGCCCATGCTCTGTTTCCTGAGTCCTGACTTTCTCTCTTCCGTCATTCTTTCCTTGTGAAGGGGGCTCACTGTACGTTGTCCTGAAGGAAGTTGGCAGCGGCAATTATAGAACTCCCATTTATTAGCTGACTTCTACAGTATAGTCACCGGAAGAATGTCTTGAAAAGGGAGTTTGTTTCATTTCATTTGTTGGGTGGGGCAGAAAGTAAATCTCTACATGAGGGATGAAGCTTTTAAGAAAAAATCCATGGATGTAGATGAAACGTGCAAAAATGTGGATGAAATGTTGTACTGATCCGGAAGTGTTTAAATTCTTCCAATCGTCCCAAAGATGAGCCACAGTAACCATCTCCTTGAGATTTTGTAACATTCAAGCAATTTCTTTCATTGAGAGGGGGCAGGAATTTATTGTTAAATTTTTGTTTCAAAAAAATGATATCAAGGTAAGCAAATTTCCACTCAATTTAGCCCCCAAAGTCCTGAAGCACTTTGCCATTTCATCAAAAACTCTCAAAATTGCCATTTCTATTGCAAAGAGCAAAAAAATTTATAATTTTTTTTTTTTTTGCTTACTTAATCATTAGATCTTGGACTAGACTAGTATAAGAATGTAGATAAGAAAATTTTTAGAAACTTTTACCATATAGATTGGTAGATATTTGCATTTAATTCCTAAAGGTTGGAGGGTGTTTTGGAAGAGAAAAAGTCCCAAAGTGCCAATTTTTAATGCATTGTTCAAAATCAAAATTCAAAACTTTTTTTTGAGTTCCAACTATATAAAAGTGTACTAAATATAGAAGGCTATGTGGAAAAATTTCAGCCCATTTGCCTATGTGGTTTGAAAAATTATAATGTTTGAATTGAAAAAAAAAATCTATTTCATTCTTGCAAAATAGGATCGACAAACTTCAAGCTCTCTTGAAGTAATACTTTTATTCTATATAAAAATGCAGATTTAGCCATTCATAATTATATGATGGATTCACTCATGAAAATTAAAAGCTTTGGAAATTTAGTAATTTAACAAGCGCGAACCTCTTGTAAATAAAACAAGACGTGTGGGCCTTAGAGAATCACCTACAAAAACAACATTATATGTTTAATTTGTAGCAAAAGTTAAAAATGCGGAAATCTCTTCAACAAATGCGGAAATTGGCCTACTTTTGGGTGCGTAGCGAGGCTATCTTGGATTATATGGATCACCATGAAGACCCCCACCAAAAGAGAATTTTTATTAGACTTACCATGTTCAATTAAGTTCTTGAAGACCAAACTCATCCAATTGAATTTCCAAGATTTTAAAACAATCGAATTCCATCAGCGAGACTCTTTTTGAAGTGTGATTTGAAATACATCTAGTCATTCATAGACAAATACAACACAAATTGATCCCTCTTCATAGAATGTATAGTTTGCCTTTCGATCGCTACATACTTAGCTGTCATTTTCTTACATGGGGAGCACATATTAGAAAAAAAGTTGTTTAAGCAAATACATGCTTGCAGCCAACAAGTGAGTGAGTATTCTTAATCAAAGGAACTTCTAAGGTCCAATTGCAGAGACAATCAGAACAAGTATAAGAATCAGTAAATTTGAAATACCAACTCCCTGCTTGGACAAGATATTGACGTTCCAAATTGTGGTTTTTTCACACTCAAATTCAAGCTTACAACTGAAATTGTGGTTTTGCAAATCCGAATAAGGTAAGTACCATCAATTGTCACTCATGCCTAAAGTAACCCCTAGCCTCAAATATGAGACTCCAGTATCTATTTCCGGTTCATCCATACTCAAAATTCTTAGTTCATTTCTTAGTTCACTTCACACCAAATCCTACTAAATTCCAACTGAATTCTACAAACTCTCAGCTGGCAATGGGAAGTCAGATTGCAAAATGTACATAGCTTTCTCAAAACTGAATTTAACAAAACTCATCGATTGATAAATCCAATTCTCGGTCTCTCCACTGCGATCGAATTGAAGTCACTCAAGTGTACCACATTACGAGTCACTCTAGTCAAACGGCAAGAAGAAAACAACACAAATTGAAGATGACTGATTGAGATGGGGCTCGTGAAGTGTCTCCATTCAAGTATAATGAATACATTGCAGTGTGACTAAAGAAGAGGTTTCACTACTAGATAATTGAAATTTGAGCATTTACAGAATTAACCATAACAAAACAAAATGACATGGTGAGAGCATCTTATAAACTTAATACAAACAAATGCAAGTTAGCCATGGGCATAATCCAAATGGCCAGTTAACAAAAGGCAATGAGGTGCACTGCAAAAAAATTCCAATGCGCCAAAGCATCAAAATCATATTGATCACTGACAAGCAAACAACGCAGTAGCTCTTAGTTACCCACCCCTTTAGGTGCACCAACCTGCTAGGAACCGAGTTGAAATCGCCAGCTACTAACATAGAAATATCTACGTTGGCTGCTATCTTCTCAAGTCCCTTTACGAGAGTGTGTACTTGAAAACAAAAGGCAACCAAACACTTCACTACACTTGCATATAAGCCCATCCATGGAAGAAAGAGCAATCATTCTTATTTAACTTTATGAATACTTTCCACTCCTCTGGAACAAATCAGATATTTAATTCTAACAAGTGCCGAGGAGAAGATATTTGCCGGAACTGACCAAGAGTCATATCTAAAAGTAAAATTGAGGTAATTAAAGTCGAGTCTTTCCAAATCTGCCAGAGCTTTAAACCCTTGAGTTCTTGGTTTGCATGAATGTGTGTATTTGCCTATCCAAAAGCCTGCCAACCTAGAAAAAGTGTGTGGCTTCCAAAAGATGTAACAACTCATAGCAGAATTAGTGGAGGACTGCTAAACAATGGTACAACTGTTGTCTAAAGGTAGGCCAAGATTCAACAATCTTAACGAATGCTGATAAGTAGAACGTCCAATGAATCTATAATACCTAAAAATACTTTTTTCATATAATCAGTCAATGAAAGAGAGATATTTACCACACAAAAAAGTTGTCCACGCTTGCCAGAAGCTGCTTGAGTATCCATAAACCCACCAGTGTCCCGGGCTTCCAATATGACAATTAGAGCCACATTAGCCTACGTGTAACAAAAGGAACGTAATTCACGGTCGTGTGAAAACTCTGCACACATCAGTGATTGAGAGACAGAGTGAAAATTTTGCAGAACACTTGAGCATGTTCAGAAGGAATTGGTAGCAAAACGGAACAGTCTAATTGAAGAAAAAACAAGCACGTTCAGAAGGAATCGGTAGCAAACGTAAAAGTCTGAGTAACCAACCCAGCCATTGTGAAAAATTTGCAGTACCTACCATAAAGACAATGACCAACCGGTCGAGCAAATTTTGAGTTGGCTCCCTACGACTTGTCGTTGAAGTGGTAAATCACAATTTCTTGTGTTGTGATTCCTCTCATTCTTTGATTGTGGCCTTCTCCTGGTGGATCAATTTTTGGCGACATTCCTTTAGCATAGGATTCCTTATCTGCACTCAAAAGTCAATACACAGGCTCTCACAGTCAAGTTCACAAGTGCAGGCCAATATAAAGTGCTCAATTAAACAATGCAGGAGCAATTAATCGATTTCTGCTCTTGCAGACGATTCTCAAATTCCATGCAGGTACAAGTATTTCTGAGTGAGCAAAATGACATTTGGTGCCCCACCCACAACCCTCGCTGGATGCAAAGAAATGGCACATCACAATTTTATATTGAGGTAGGTTTATCGAGTCTTTTCCACCAAACATGTCCATCTCACCTCCTACACAAAATAGTGAAATTGGGTTGCCTCAACAATTGCGTTGCCTCAACAATTAGATTGCCTTCACTGATAGAGGTTAGCTCATGAGCCACTGCTTGTCCACATGAAGTCGCATGCAGTTCTCTAAATCCGAGCCATGAACAGTGCACCAACCTATACAACACACATAGCCCCTTCATTACTGCATTCTTTGTACATATTTATATAGTGTTGAATGTTGAGAAATTAGTATGGGGCAACCTAATTTCACTATTTTGTGTAGATTGAAGTCACAGTTGTTTATGGCTAGAGTTTGAGCAGATAACCAATCCATGGGACTTCCATCCTACAGTGAAGTAGGAAAAAAGTAAGACAGAGTTGAGAAACAAGCTCCAGTTCTAATTTCTGACAGCTAAAAGAAGAAACAAAAGATGGAAGTTGGAGAAGATCCATAGAGACTAATTCCTCTAAAATTTGTGATAATTTGATCATTTATAAAAATAGAACTGGAGCTTGTTTCTCAAATGCAGAAGAGCTGCGTCACACATTCTAAGCATAGAGATTGTGACAAGCACAAAGTTCAAGGTCAAAGGGCTCAAGGAGATCACACCTGGTTGGTTTGATGAAATCCACAAGCATCGCCAACAAATGATGGATATTGTGCTTGCAATTGCATGACCAAGGCATATAGAGGAGAACGCAAGGCAAATTCTCTAACCTTTGTAAGCACAGGATAAAATTGCTTCAATCTGCAGCTCAAAATGCCTACAAACCCGAAAACTCTCCCCAAAGTATCAAACGAAGCCAATTCTTCACCAAATTGCACCGGGAAATGGTGATAACATGCTGAAATTTGAATCCTCATATAAGCTCCCTCGGAAATTCACCATCGTGCAACAGACGTGTCAAAATTGCGCAAATTCTCTAACCTTTGCAACCGCAAGACAAAATTGCTTCAATCTGCAGCTCAAAAAGCTACAAACCCGAAAACTCTCCCGAAAGTCTCAAACAAAGCCAATTCTTCACCAAATTGCATTGGAAAAAAATGAAAACATGCAGAAATTCGAATACTCAGATGAAGCTCCCTCCGGAATGCACCATCGTGCAACAGACGTGTCGAAATTTGGATTTTAGGTTGCGATAAAAAGCAGAGTGAAGTGATTCCAGTGTTCGTTCTCTGGTGTTCCCCGCTTTCTCGATCCCAGCGCTCCCGGCGCCGCGTGCCGTTCCCTGTCAGGGGAGTGTAAGCGTCTCCTGATAAGGCCCATAAATATTAAATAATAATAAATAATTACAAAGAAAATTGCTTCAAACAAGAAAACAAATAAATCTTAAAATATCAATATTTTAGATTTTCACATCCAATCTTGGAAAAGTGCTAATTAGTTTGAAATTAGCTTTGATATAAATCTAGATGCTATTAATAAAAGTTAGAATCTAATTTCTATATTAAACCATGAATATTAAAAGTGCAATAAAGTAAAATTCTAATTAGGATATATGATATGTAATATAAATAGACATTTGTATTTTATATTTACTATGTATTTATATATAGATAGACATGTATATAAATAATTGGTTATTTATTATATATTTTTATACTTGAAATTTGCTAGGACACCATCATTTCACTTATACTAGTGTGACCCTATGCCGTTGGCCCAATTTTCATCTACTCCCGGTTCCACTCTTGGTTCTACTTCCGATTCTACTCCCAATTCTACTCCCGGATCTACTCCCAGTACCAAGAACGCCACCAAAATCAAAGTAAAAGTAATTTTTTAATTTTTTAATCAATAAATACTTTGAAATTCAATAACTTTTGCACCACCGCTCCAAACGCCACGAAACCAAGCCGGTGCACCCCTCCTTGGCGAGAGCTTTCCGATGGTACCAAGCACGCGGCCAGGGGACGCACGGTCAAGAAGTTGTCCACGCTACAAACAAAACAAAACAAAACAAAACAAAACAAACAAATAGCCTCATTTAAGGTATTGATTCTAGAAGATATCAATTCATGATTTAGTACTATTTAGGCAAAAAAATCATTATGGCAACAAATAAATTTTTATCCATCATCTTTGTTCTAATTTCTTTGGCATTAGCAAGATACTTGTCTTTTGGAACCCAACTTTATATGAAGAATTTAACAACCACCACCAACCATGTGAACAATTTAACTGATTTAAACATTAATCCATTGTACCTCAAATTGTGGAACTTTTACAATGTTAATAACTATAATTGTCTCAAACATTCTATTGGTACTCCACTACAAAAAGTTCTAAGGCTATTTGACATGGGAGGTATAAAACGTTGGATTCAAAAAAGAAATGCAGATTGTAGATGCACAATTTGGCGACAAACCGGGATAAAAAGTAGTTGAGCATTTAGACCAAGATGCGTGCCATGTGAAGAAAGTGAGAAAGATCAACATAAAAAAATGAAGACCACGTTGGCCTAAGTCAATCCGAGTTCATCCATGACTAGCCAAAACTTCTTACAAAAGTCAATTGGCCAAAATTTCAAACATTCCGCTTCAAAACAATGCCAGTGATTGTAGCTCAAATGAAGAGTAGCATATAGTACTTTGGAGCTTGTTGATTAAACAATCAAATTGGTAGATGACACTTTCTAGATGGCAGATCATATGTTCTTTGAAAGTGTTTCATCAAACTTGTACTAACTTCTACCAATTCTCAAAATATAAATGGCTCTACCATGAAATTTTTTATTACCTTTTGATGTTGATGTTGGTATACAAACCCTCCACACCTAGGGATGAAATGGTTTAGATTTCTTCATTACCTACAGTTATAGCCAATACGTGCTTCATGATGTGATTGGCTTGGTGACATCATTTGTCTAGAGCATCATAGAATTTGTTCTCTTGCCAATTATTGGGAGAAATATCATTGCTTTTCTGTCTTTTTGATTAGGAGAGAAATGAGGCCACTAAAGGGCCGCGAAATTGGTTCCAATAGTCATCATTGAAACTCGATTTATCCCCAAAAATATGAAAAAAATTGGATTTCTCCTCGTTGGCCATACACCATAAAGATCAAGTAAATAAATTTTTTAATGTGGCCGACAGTTGGCAACCTAGGACTGCTAATTTTTAAGTAATTTTAATTTAATTTTAGCTTAAATTTTTTTGTTATTCCATTTTCATCATTTTACATGCCAAGAAGATAGAATACGTTCCTATGCCATTGTCACTACAGTTTCAGCTGTGCAGAAATGGGGAAATAAAGAAAATTTTAGCCTCGAAAACAAAATTTCAAGGTATTTTGAAGGGCTATGGAGCAGCCCTCCGGAGGCTTGAAATTTTCTCTAATGCTGCAACACAAAAGTGGCACAAAACATTGATACAAACGTCACTTCAAGGGCAAGGCTATGGAAGCCTTTGGTGACGCCTCAGGCACTGCCCAAGACGTTGTAGCTAACAACTCATGTCAAATTTTCAAAAAGATTCATTTAAATTTGACTTCATATATAGGAGTCTATCCAAATATCCAATTGTCCACTCGGTAGACACTTGTCCTTTGGGGGCAATTTACATGTTAGGGTTAGGTAGGAAGCCACAAGATCAAGCTACATTCATTTGTAACATTGGCTAGGCCATAATATTAGTAAAACTTCTATATTGTTATTTGTGAAAAATGAACCTTTATCTTCAAAATGTCATGAAAATATTTGGTTTTTAGTTTTTCAGTTTTGTTTTTATATCATTTTACACATAAGCACTTTTAACTACTCCCACTATTTCTAAATAAAATAGGGATTCCAGCATTTTTTTTGTTTCAAATTAAAACCTAGGTTTTGAGTTCTTCCAACAATCCAGACATTAGATGATGGATGGAGAGGGACGATTGACAGCATCTTCCTTTGTTGGCATCAATGCATGATCATGTTGCTATTGGATATATAATTTGTGACAAATCTTGATTTTGAAGAAGTAGCTAGTAACAATAGGATTGGAGGACTGAGCAACAAGTTTGTAGAATTATTGTGGGTCCCATTTTGTACAGATGATTTAGTATTCAAAAAATTTCATTGATGTTGAATCGTTGAGCCATAATGAAGCACCAATAGCAATTGCAATAGTTGCACTAACATCATTTTGTAATTTTAGAGGTTTTTTGCAACCTAGCATCAACAATGTTTTGTAGGTTCACTGGATAAATATATTACTTATCCAAAAAGCATAGTGATTCTCTAGAAAGTGCATTACTTTTCTAATAAGCATATTACTTCTCTGAAATGTACGTTACAGTTACAGGGGTTCTATAGATAGCCTTAAGTTTGCACATTTTTTGAAATCTGGGTCTTATTCAAAAATAAAGGAAGTACTATATATCAATGTCCAACACAAGATCAAGCTAAATGTTTGCCCTTATGAATAAGATAAATCAATGTACTTTGATAGACTACAAGCTCCTATATACTTATACTTTGGTTTGAGTTCTCTTTTGCTTGAGTTTCATTTCTATATTTTTTAAAATAAATTTGTAGGCATATTTGACTTTACAGGAATGCTTTTCATCCTACATATGAGGTGATATGTAAACACAAGAATAATATAATCCTATGCAAGGGAGAGCTCTTAATACTTGGAATACTTTTCGCATCAAAGAACTTTTAAAGGTGATTCCACAAAATACTAGTACTATTTACAATAGATGTCACAATTTTAAAGTAAGATGTATAATATTTGTTGTATTTGTTATTGGTTTAATTACAATTATATTTCATAGTCATTTTTGCTAATTTGTCACAATTGAGTTTATATGGATTTTTAAACTTTTGATTATCCAAAATTAATGATCTAGGGGTGAGCTTCAAGGTCCATGTTTCTACTTTTGATATGAAGCAAATATAAAAAGGGACACCTAAAAATAGCAAATATGGTTCCTTCTAGCTATGTGCAAAGGCAATTGCATAGTAAGTTTACTTTTGGACATCCAAATATAATTAGTTTCCATTTCTTTGATGTTATTTTATCTTCAAAAAGTTCTTAAGAATGGACAAATTTTTCATTTTTGATTAGTTTTTTTTTCTATTTAATAATGATTTAAATGTCATTTTATCAGTTTTCATGAGATTTTGTACTATCTTAGTTCTCCTATTTAGAAAATTATTTTGGACTTGATCTCTATAGAATATAATATCTTTAAAGGTCTAAAACATCATTCTTATTTTATTTTATTTTTAAAAATTGAAATTGTTATTTCAAAATACTTTTGAAAAAATCATCAATATTGAACCAAAATGCAATTAATAGTACACTCCTAGGTATAAAGCTTTAAATGTTTGAAAGCCCAACTGTAATTGCAACATGGTCTTATTTACATTAAACATAGAAGATTCATGAAATATGGTAGTACATAGTGATTAGATTACTTTATGATTCTTAGAGAAAATAAATTCATCATTCTAACATATGCAAATAAAAACAAGTGAAAATGAATCATATCCACCCATCATGGCATGTATCAAGTTACGTTCTTGCTAAATTGGCGCTCACCCCCTTAAAAAGAACCTCCAACTTGCCATTGTTAGTCTAGAGCCCAACCAATTACTTTTTGAATTGTTTTGCATGACATATCCTTGTTTTTTTATTATCCCTTACCCTAACATGGTCTTTTTGTTGGAGTTTGTGAGCAAAAAAAATATGTTTCACTTCCTATCCTAATATTGTCTTTTAAATGGAGTTTGTAAGCTAAGCAAAGCTTGTTTAGCATCAAAGTTTAGAACCATGCTTGTATTTTGAGTCAAAAGAATAGAAGGTTGGAATTCAATTTGGACCACTTGAAAATTGGCATGAAAGGGTAGAAAATTGGCTCAACTCTCCCTAAAACCTCATATTCTTCGTACTCATTTAAGCTCCTTGACTGTATTTTGTTTAATACCCAACAATATTGATATTCTAAATAGTCCATGATTGTCAATAGATAAACCCTACACTCAATAATAAGAGAATCCATAATATTCTTCTTAAAACTTCAGATTCTTAGTACTCATCTAAGCTCTTTGACCGTATTTTGTTTAGCACCCAACAATATTGATATTCTCAACAGTCTATAGATTGCCAAATGATAACCTCTATACTCAATAATAAGAGAATCCATAATGTTTTGCCAATAGATAACTCCTACACTCAATAGTAAGAGAATCCATAATGTTTTGCCAATAGATAATCCCTACACTCAATAATAAGAAAATCTGTAATGTTCGTCTTTATCATCTGTTGTGACTCCAATCATATTACTAAAATCACAACGACCTCTATAATATCACAATTCAATTTTGAATAATATTATAGAAATTCAATTGCTTTTGTAGTTGCTATAGGATACTTTCTACTATATATTATGTATTCTTTTTGTGAAATATTTGAAAATCAAATGGATACCTCTAAAAAAATTTCAAAGAAACTTTTAGGACAATAAAACTATAGATAAATTCCATGTCCTTTGAAAATGTGATATTAAAGAATAAGGAAGCACCAACTGCTAGCGTTGCTCTACATATTCAAATGTGAAGATTCTACTTACATTGTTCACTTGATTAATTTATTCTTATTGCAATATTTTCATCTTTGTAAAGGTTATTTTGTAAAAATTATGATATAAAGATTTTCTTTAATAATTTATATATTGCACTTTATAAAAAATTTCAAAGGATATTGTATGACGATGTCAATATTTTCATTTAAAGATTATACATACTTTGTTTATCTACATTCTATCATATGAAAAATTGATGAAAGTAATATATTTAATGCGTAGCAAAGCAAGCACCAATTGCTAATATTTACTTAAAATCAAAGGCACATGCAACCTTGGTTCAATGGCTTGGTCTTGACAAACCAATGAGATGGTCATGAATTGAAACCCATTGGGCATTGATCCATGAGGCTTAGGGAGTTGGAGCCAAATGGAGGCATCAAGGATGATCTAGGTCCATAAGGCTTAAATACTTACATAGTTGAGCCATTCCCAATGGACCCTTCATTCACTCCAATCTTTCAAACCATAGGTAACCTTTTTGTACTTAAAATCAAAATATTATCAAAATCCTTTCATGACCACATTTCTGCAAAAAGGACTCGTGGACAGCTGTAATCTTCCTCAAGATAGAAGATCCTGTTGTGGCTTCTAATTACAATCATTTCCAAAAGGTTTTATTTGCGTTACATTCACAGCCCATTGTGGCTCAAACCTACTTTATTCAATCTTGAATCTTACATCAAATGCACGGCCAAAATCAGGCCTTTTACCTTCCCTGCATATATGTTGGCATCGATTTGATGTGGAGCTGTGTAATAAGAATCGAATACTCACGATGCATCCACGCAAAATTCAAAATCAGAGAAGAATTGTCTCACTGTATTACCAGTTAAGTCTTAGTTTGATGCAGTCGGCATTCAGGATTGATAAACGCACACAACAAAAAGGCAGGCAGGGATGATGGGGTAGTGAGAAAGCCTCAGTTACGGGGAAGCCTGCAGTGTATGGATCGTTCATGGTCCAGAAAATTGCAAAGATCTCCAGGAACCTGATCTCCCCAAGTTTTATCGTCAATATCCTACAGTACTCTTGTTGCTGTTGTTAAGAAAGAGGTCCACGTCCACAGACCTTGTCGTGAACCCTTTACACTCCATATGAAACATGGAGGGTGCATCATGGATGCACTCAAAAATATTCACAGTCCATCTCGCATCTAAGTTGCCGCTTCCACAGGCCGCCGGCTAGGTCTACCTATCGGTCCTGCTGGGGAAGCGCCCCTGAACCCCATGGTGATTGTGTCGTTCACACACCAGTGAAAAGGGGGCTCCGCCATATTCCTTTCCTGCCAGAAGCAGCATAGTTTACATATTTTCTGAGTCTCGGCTCTACTTTCCCTTCCCACCAGACCACGAAAGACACCACTTAGTTTTGAGAACTCCAGAGACGACATTGCTACTGATTGCTGATGTTGATGCTGCTGCTGCATCTGAGACATGTGTGCTTGTTGAGCCTGCTGCAGCATCAATTGATTGCTCTGCCCTGTCACCATTCGGGGTACAAAATTGCCAATTGCTCCTCTAGTGGGGGAAGGAGAGCCTCTTGACATGGGGGTTGATGAAAACGTTGAGGAGCGGGAGGTCAGAGGAGTATTGGCCTGCATGATGCTATTCCTTGCCATTCCACTAGAACCAGGTCTCACACTCGGACTCTGAGGCATAGAATCGTTAAATCTTTCTTGGAGGAACAAGTCTACTAGTGGGCCTTGGAGCAGGTGCTGAGGCTGTTGCGCAGCTCCATGACCGCTCATTCTCTCGGATTGTCGACCAGGATCAGCAGCATCTTCCTGCAATCCCCAAGCTTTGTTCTCCATCTTGCGCCGCTCCTCTACATTCTGAACATGAGGAGACTGAGGACTCTCTCCTTTCCCAGCTGGTGGAAGACTAAAACCTTCAACTCTTTGACTCATCATCCCTCCATTCTGCCATCCTGCACGAGGACTAGCGAAACCGTTCTGTCCCATTCCTTCGCGTCTGAGCAGCGTCCGCTCCACTTTCCCTTCGGATGAGGGCGTCGTAGCTTTTCCATTGGGTGAGCTGTTGCTTATTCTTTGTCCATTCGCATTTGGTGACGGAGTGGTAGGAGGGGTGGAGGACCTCTGTAGATACACAGGTGGGGACGTCGAATGAGGAGAAAAGGGCTCGTCCGTTCCACTACCAGGTTTAGGGCGTTCATCTGACGGCGATACATCTCCTCTCGAGGAATTAGAATCTTCATCATCTGCATTCTCCGCTTCTGCATTGCGCTTCCTAGTGCCTTTCCTTTCCTTCTTCGACTTCTTGATTGACACGAGAAAGTGGCAGTCCTTCTCCCTGCTTGGATTATGCTGGTTCAAAATGATATTGAAATTCGTGTTCTCGTTAATAGGAAGTTTTTGGCGCTTATCTGTATCCTTCAATGTTCTGCGACAAACAAATACTGCTGAAAGCTGATTGGTAGGGATCCCTGTTTTCTGACTCATTAAAGCCTGAAAACGTTTGAAAGACAGCACAGAGTGCACTCCCACGACACCTTTATCATGCTCTTGCTCTCCATCGTAAAAAACCACTGGATAAGGTGTTGCAAAGCTCTCCATCGAGAAGATAATTTGTGAACCAAGATATCTACGAAATTGAAGACTCGCTTCCTCCTTGATGTCAACACAAATTGAACAATGAGGCACCCCGTAATCCGTGAATTAACTGAAAGAGAAAGAGAATTTCAGGTCAACATATCAGGCGCACGTTGTTTTCCATCGTCACGATAAGCGTGACCAGCATTTCCATATTCATAGGATCGAGCCTCGCAGCAATCAGATCTCTCACTCACAAACAAGTAACCCTATATCTGAGATCACACTAGACGAGGCAAAAACGGTTACAAACTACCAATTAAGCACCCTAGGCGACCTAACTGCCACTTAAACTTTGCCTCCTTAGGTAAGATATAACCTATTAACCCCCCGACAAGCAGAGAGGATGGGTCCGGCTTCAGTATATTTCGAAACAAGGTTCAGGAATTGAACAGCCATCGCCATAGATCAGTATAACACACTCCACGTCTCCTTAAACCGTACGAACGAAAAAGCAAGGAACGCCTAAGTTAACCAACAAGGGACACAGAGACATTGCGGAGAGACTAAAATGGACGGAAAGTAATAATAAAGGTCAGTACGATCCCGAAAGTTCCAGAAGTGTCTGGACGAACCAAATCGGCAAGAACGCGAAGAGCTCAACAACGCACCTGGGCATGGAAGCGACAGGTCACGGCTTCCACACGTCCTCATAAGCAACCTTCTTGCATCGCAATTTGCCTGCAAAGTGAAAATTCCTCTGTTTCAATATCAGGGCATAAAAACCTAAGCAAGTTCTAAAATTAGACCCCGGGGATCAATTCAAAGAATAAGGATATTGCATAGATCCTCTGTATACACCTGTTTGAAGGTGGTTTCCGGACAAACAACTCGACACAGTCTTCAAAATGGAAGGAAAGACTCATCGCGAAAGAGTATCCGTCCGCCAAGGATTACAAAGCGGCCTGGCGTTAAGCCACATACATCACTGTTTTCAAGATTCTACGACTTAATGTCAACATTTCTATCTTCGCGATAAGAGAAATTCGACCTGCAGGCGCCATTCTTTAAGAGACTAACGCTTCTGACACGCTCTCTCGGCGTGTCAACATTTGGTAACGCTTTCTTTCAATCAGCCGCATTGTGGTCCACAATAATGACTTCATCTCCGAATCAATCGCAACAATTGCCCACACCGATCGCGAGCAAAGAAGCAAAGAAAACGAGCTGTCCAAGTCCAGAGAACCATGCCAAATATAGACCGGATCGCGCTTACCGACACGCACACTCTGTCCTAAAGTTCTCACCTACCACAGACTAAATAATTACTCAGCAAAAAAACCATTCCACTTCCCCTCCCCTATCACCCCGACCCTAAAAAAGCACCTCGATCACACCGTGATCACCACTCCACAGTGCTCCTTCACAACACAGAAAAACAACATCATCGCCTCACATTACAGACAAACGACCCTCAGCAACATACGCACATCCCCTCGCCTCACATCGAACGCACTTCCACTAAGAAATCAACGCCCTAACGAACACTTGATCACAACTCAACCCTCACGCTTCGCCGTCTCTCCAACCGAACACGAACGAACGACAGATCGCGTTAAAAAACGAAAAAAACAAATAAATAAAAATCTCCATCGATCAACCGATCAACAGAAAAGGCAGGCAGCCTCCGCTCGTACGTTACTCACCAAGCTCACAGCCAGCCAGACGCTGCTGGATCGAGAGGCCGCAAATAGGAGCTAGTCATGGAACGCGCGCAGTAAGTTAAGTTATAATGTAAGTGTCCAAAGATCAAGGTGCATCCCAAGCTCTCTCGCCTCCGTCCCTCCCTCCCCTGGCTGAGGTCACGAGAGGAGCACGGCAGACGGAAGAGCTGGCTGGCTATGGCGATCCGAAGACTGCAACGCCACACCAACTGCTCAGAAAAAAACCTTCCTGCGGAAAAATATATTAACTGTCCTTGGTATTCGGGCTGCAATGGCCGGGGCGCTGGCTTCGATCGTCGTCGTCGTCCTTCTTCGCTCCGTCACCCCGGGGGCCGGGCTTGTGTCATGATGAGGTTCGTCCACTGCGAGGGTGCCATCTCAGCTGCCATGTCATTATGTTTTCTTGTGCCAGATCATCTTGGCGGCCCCGCGTGCTGCGGAGCAGGTCTATAAGTTACTGTAACTGTTTATGCATTAATGGGCTCTCTGCCGAAGGCGGATAGGGCTATTGGAATTAGGAATTTAGAGTACCCTACGTGTTGAGTTTGGTTTCGTAAAACTTGATTAAAAATGACAATGTTCCGTCAATGTTTGGAGAAATTGTAAATTACATTTTGTCTGAAAGTAAGAAAATGATCTGCTTATCCAAATGGCTGAAAAAAGTTTCGGAGCATAATGAATGAAACTTGCCAAAATAAATGAAAAATAGTTTAATTCCTAAATTATCTTCTTTTTCGGGGTTTTTTAAATGGAAGAAGCATTGCATTAAAAAAAAAAATACATGTCAACCAAGCCAAAGGCTGGACAATGAAGAGAAATGAGCACAGACTAAAGGAGAACCAGAAAAGAAAAGGAGAACCAAGAAAAGAGTTACAAAAACGAGCTGGGAGAGGGGGGGAACTTATTCCAAACGATATGACCTCCCATCCTATGAGCAATAACCTAAGAACGAAACCAAATACTATGAGAATTCTGCCAAATAGAGTCAGCCCTATTGAGGACGTTGATGGGTTACCAGATGTGCCTTTATTTGTGCCACCCAACCGGAGTCCAACAAGGCATCCCAAAGAGCTTTTTTAGATAAGTCCAAATGCTAGCTATGTTGATTGAAGACCTTGCTATTCCTAAAAATCCAAATAATCCACAAAGAAGATCCTCGAAGGAGGGTCCAAACAATCTTAAGACCATAAAATCATATGGAGAATGCAGATCCAAAAACACATTAGGTGAAGTTGAATCTAATGTGGGGACCTGTAGTCGGTGGATTTTTCTAATGTGGTGGAATATGGATTGGATATACACCCATGTTTCTTGGGCTTGGGGATAGGAAAAAACTAATGAAGAGGAGTTTTATTAAGCCCAAAGAGAGCAACAATTGCATGTAGTGTCAATGCCTGAGTTAATTTGTGCTCTCCAAGAGTAGACAGTAAGTGCATTGTGCTACAAACTAAATAAAAGTTGCCTCTTTCAGAGATCAAACCTTGTGTCAAACATCCTTCTAATCAGGAGAAAAGTAAATTAGTTTTTTAAGCTCTTTGGTTGTTTTAAGTCAAAAAAATTAACCTTAGACTTACAAATTTCTCTAAAAACATTGTTGAAGATTTTGTATAAAAAATAAGATAAGAAATTGATAAATTCAAATTCTAGGATCTTTTAGTTCATTTGTTAAATTACATTCCCTCAATATTTCAAATTGAAAAAAATTCACACATTAGAGGACATTTGAGGCCTCTAGAAGACCGTTTCAGGCTCGTTCCCAATGCTATCCCGATTTTGTGAACAGATGATACGGACTATCGGATTTAAAAAATAAAAATAATAAAAAATAAAAATTGCCCAAAATGTCATTTTAAGCAAAAAAAAAGTTTTTTTCGCCAAAAATGATGTGGCACGATGTCGACCACATCAGCCAATTGCTTTTCGTGCATTCCCGCAATTTGGGAACTCAGGGGAACTCGTAGTCTTCTAAAGGCCTCAAATGTCCCCTAATGGTTGCAAGATCAATACTTGTAATCGAATTTCATAAATAAGGATTTCTTGACCCATTCAACTAGCAAAGTTTCATCTTTCAAAAAATTATTAAAAATTTGCATCTATCATACTATGGTACTACGATATTATTGGAGGTCTTTTTAAATAATTTTAATTGTCTTCAATAATTAAATATACATTTTTTAATTTAATAACTCATGCATTATAGGTGCATGAAATTTAACTTTGTTTGAAATTTAAAAATTGCCTAGTACTAAACCTTTCCAAAATCAAAGTCTCCATTATTGATTTCATTCCTTATCATGTAATTTCTAGTGTTATATAATACAATGATGTATTATTTATTCAATATTATTCACCAGTTTGTGATTTTTTATTTTTAAAATATTCTCATTTAACTGATAAATCTCATCTAATATAATTTAAATATTAAATCCTTGCATTTATCATTAAAGTATGATTGATTGAATTCCAAAAACAAATTTGGCACATCAAACTTTACTGAAACTTGAAAAGATACATTGTATATTACATTGAGCATTGAGAGTCACATATTTAATAATGTCACAATCAAATCATTTTAGGTGTGCTCATAAGTGATATCATTGATTATTGTTCTTAAGAAGTGTCTTATTAACATTACTTTTGGCAACACTAATCAATTCAAATTTGATTTACATGGCTCTTTAACCCTTAAAGTTCTTTGACTATGTTTTCACCCAAAATGCTTCAAAACTGTCATTTCTAGTAGAAGTATTGAATTTTAGAAGAAAAAAAAACATTTTTGGATGCATATAACTATAGGATCTTGTAGTATGATGGTTTAAGATGTGGAAAAAAATTCAAAAAATTTCACCTTGTAGATTGTAAGATATTAGCGTTTGAATTGACTAAAATCTTTTTTTGGGGCCTTGTGGAAAATGAGGTAGTTGCACTTTACAAAGCCACATTATGAAAAAATGTCCATTTGGAATTGTATAACATGCAAAAAAAAAATAATAAGTAGAAAGAAGTAAAGAATGATTCAAAATATTGAATTGTTAAGAATTTAGTTGTAAAATTGAAAAATGCCAATCTCAATTGTGTAATGTTGTAATAAAAAAATACACATATTATTGTTTTATTATTTTCAAAAACGTTGAAAATTGAGCTAAATAAAAGATTTCAAAGTTTATTTTAGAATAGAGAATCTGTAACTGCTCACAAACCAAGACTCCTCATAACTTTCATCTCATTAATCAAAATGGAATATTTCAAAGCTTTTCATACATATGCAAATCTTAGAAAATCAATTTCAAAATTTTATTTCTGGAAAAATTGATTTTTTCTTATCTATCTAGATTGCCTTATCTACAAAAAAAACTCCATATTGTACATATCTTTTAAACCATGTAGTCAAAAGTTATAAAAAAATTTGGGCCTTAAAGAAAAATCTCATCCACATGTTGTGTGAAAATTTCAAAGAAAATAATAAAAATTCCAATCGTAGTGAGCTACCAAAAATTGCTATATTGACAAAAAATGCAATTTGGTCCTTTAGGGGTTAATTGGTAATATTGCAAATGTAATAACAAAATTAGATTGTATTTTATAATGAAAATAGTGAAAGTAATGCGAACCACTAATTGAAGATTTTGGAATTTTGAAAATGTCAAAATTTCAAATTGTCAATTGTTAATTGTCAAATTCTTGAAAGCTAAATTAACAATTGTATTCACTTCTTAAAAGCAAAAAGAAAACGTGAAAGAAGATGTCAGTGGATTGAAGATTTAATATGCCAATTGCAATTACTTTATAATGAAAGAATCATTCCATTAAATCTCAAATCTTGTATCTAGTAGTTAGGATCTGCATCAGAACATGTGCTGGAATTTTTTGGGATACTGATTGTTTCAATAAAAGTCATATGGAAAAAGAAGAATCTTATTATTTTGAATCATTTGTCAAATCAAAGTTTGCCAACTTTAATTAACTATTTGGCAAGGAATGACAATCTTGGGCATGATACAAATAAATTTCAAATAAAAAATGTATTGAAACTGCATGATGGAAATATAAGGAAATCTAAACTATAATGATTATTGAGTATAGGTGCATAATTGGCCATCTAATAAATTAGTACGGTATTGTCCACATAAAAAATCATATAGGAAATAATTAGAGTGGATTTTAGTGACACATGTCACCTATTACTTCACAAAGATGGTTCATTAGGAACATTCCATAATCCAATCTAAGTACGCTATAAACCATCTTAAACATCAAAAGGTTAAATAGTGTTCCCCACAACAATTACTATCAATGCCAAATAAATTTGACAAACAAATAGCCAGAGTCCAATTTTTCTTACTCTAGTGTCTAACAGTATATATGTGTGTGTGAGAAATAAAACTGAACCATACGAGAGTTAATGGTAAAGTTCATCTTGTGTTTGTGAATCGGTGTCAAAAGAAGGTGCCATACAGGACAAACAAATGACCCTGAAAATTAAATGTTTCAAAAATTTAAATAAAATTTAGATATTTTCAATATTTAACTCAAATTTATGAATTAAAAAAAACTTTTAATTTAATTACAAAATTTTCAAGATTCTTTCCAAAGTAGAATATGGTAGAGGGTGTGTGTACAAAATTCATGAATTTTAAATTTTATTGAATGAATTATAACCATAAATATTTACATTTTTTACAGTATATTCAAAAAATCTCCCAAATATTGTGAAAATTATATTGAATGCTTATATGTTTTTTTCATGATTTTTTAGGGACGGAATTATTAAAAATATAACTATGGAGGTCATATTTCAATCAAGAACAATTCGTTCAATAAAAATTTTGAATTCTGAAAACTTTTGCCACAAAATTCTAAAGGAAACTCTCATTCCCTTACAAAAAAATCTTAAGATTTTTGTAATTTTGTTAAAAGTTTTTTTACCAATAAATATAGTTAAATTTTATTTCCATGATTTTAGTGCATTTTTACAATTTACTTGTTTGTTGATTTTTCAATGTCTAACAATTTCAAAATATTACTACCTAAATTATATTTATAACCTTCTACAACCTTCACCAATGAAAATTTATAAATAATCTATGATGCCTCTAAAATGCAAGCAATGAATTGCATTTTGCTTCATAAGCATCGAAGGTAACGTATTCTTAAAGTAACCAACCTCTGTGGATCTACGTACCATACAAGAAAAATTATAATAAACAAATGAAAAGCCATGAAGTTATATTTTTTTGAAATTAGTAGAAGTATGGTAATAAATACTCCATTTTCAATTATTTAGGGACACATTCCAAACCTATGTTGCATACCATTTAAATACAAGAAGATAGCTTAGAGACACATCAAGGTCCATTTACAAAACCATGCCATGTGATTATTTGAACACCTCTGAACTATAATAGCGTCCGACTAGCTTTCTTTTTCAAAAATTATAACTAACTATCTAGCATTCCAAAAATATGCAACTTCTTAAGTTTGTAAATATGCAACTTCATTTTCCTTTCATTGAAAATTCATCCCCTACACCAATCAACCCCAAATTTTGATTCATTTGGTAGAAAGTCACTCTTTGAACCTATTACCTTACCAATGAACAAAATGTATTTCTCATTGTTGATTGCATGTCCATAATGCCGCAGAGCAATGTTCGGGAAGAACCACTAATTAGTTCATATTAGCCAGTGGAATTGGAAAAAAACACCCAGTTTCAATTTGAAAACATTAAAAAAAAAACAATGAAAACATTTAGAAGTAGAGAAAAAAATAGAGAAAAAATCGGACTTTGTACTTTCCTTATTACTATTTTTACTTGGCAAGCAAAAGCCCTAGGTACAAGTTGTCCATATCAAAATAAATTTCGCCCTTGAATTCATTCCAAACGGAAGACAGTTAGGAAAGCAGTATGCATCAAGGCTGCCTTTTTTTGGTAACTTGGCAAGCCCAACAGAGGCCATTGTTGACACGTCACTGTATTGTACAATTGTGGAGATGGGATGGTAGATGGATAGCTAACCAAGACTGTTACATTCATGTCCTTGGGTATCAACTTGTCACCCAAAAAAGCACGAAAACATGGACAAGATACAGTAGCTCCAAACCGTCTCAAGCTCAATTAACCCCTAAAGGCCGAAGGCTTTTTTTCTGCCCAAAAACACTCAAAACTGCCGCTTCTATAGCAAAGATTAAATAAATTTGAAAATAGTTTTTTTTTGCACATCTAACCATAGGATCTTCCATCTAACTAGTACGAGAATATGTGGAAAAAATTTCAGAATTTTTGACCGCATAGATTGCAAGATATCTGCGTTTAAAGTGAAAAAAACAAGTTTTTCAGTACATTGCGGGACTAGATTTTATGACTTTGAACATTTGTAACTTAAACTTTTTGCACTATAGAGTTTTGAGATTTAAATCTTTACAATAGAAAACTGAGTTGCGAATCTAGGGGAAAAAAAATCCAAAAAAACTTAATTTTCATTACTAAAAAAAATTGTTAAGTAGAAGTAGGTACCAGATAGAAGGAAAATCTTAAACAATAATATCTTTTATATGGAATAAAGCACTAATTCCAATGGTGAGATTTTTCTAGCAAAACAAACAAACCTTGTGGAACTTCTTTTTTTGAAAAATTGTTAAAATTGCAGTCAGAAATGAATTAGGACTAGAAGTTATTTTTTTTTAGGAAGATGCTCTAAGTGCCCAGAAAACAAGGTTGTCCATAGCTTTCTCATAAAAATCCAAATGAAATGAATCAAAGCTTTCCAGATAGAGAAAATTATAATCTATAAGAAAAAAAATTAAAAAAAAAAAAAATTGCAAATTTGTTTCTGTTGCCCCCGTCCCCTGTTTTGAGCATGTTTGGGCATAACTTCTTTTTCTTGGGAATTGATTGTAAAAAAAATTACATTCCCACAAAGCCTAGTAGTTTTTCTACCTTCCAAAAAAATTTTGGAAAATCTTGACAAAATTTCAACCCGTAGGTACCTGCTTGAAATCCATTTGTCCTTCAAAGGGACAATGAGCCTTTAAAGGTTAAGGTATCCGACCCATTTCCAACCACTTATGCAATTTACACATATTTGGAGAGCAAGTTTTTTGAGTGCGGAATTTTTTCCGTGTACCAAAATAGAGTTTGGAAGGACTGCATATTTTTTCCAAAATTTTATTACAAAAAACATAAATTTCTATAAATTTTTTAGTGGAAGATTCTCTTTGACCTATAATGATGATAATGCAATCATAATGTGCTACAATAGCTCCTCAAACTGCGCCACAACGAAACAATCTATGGTCAAAACGAGAGCAACCTATAGGTTGAAAATCGAGGGGTGGTTGGAAATGGGTCGGCGACCTTATGAATGCTACAATTGTATCCAATATCACCTTTTTCATCTTAGTGTAAAAAAAATTTCAACTTCAATTTTATAAAATGGTCCAAATGTCAAATTGGGGGCTAAGATTCTAAAGAATTGGAACGGAGTTGAAAAATGATGAATCTGCAAAATTGCATAAGATCAATTGCTTGGATCACTACACTTTTAGACAATAGTATCGCAAAAGAAAGAAAGTTCAAAATGAAGCTAGTTTGTCATTATAATCAATGAGTCATGTCTTTACCTTGAATCTGATCCAAAGACCAATTTTTATGATTGTTGCCCAATTTGTGTACTTTCGGGAGTCAATTATGGGATCTTGAGTAAACATGCTCTCATTACGCCAACCTTTTAGAGGTTGGAGTTTCTTTTTCTTTCCAATTTTAAGGAAAAGTTTTGAATAATTCTATTAAAAGAATTATTAAGTGGAATGCTTTCTAAATTGGATGATCTTTTAATTCCAAAGTTCTCATTTCAATGATGTATTGGATGTCCTCACTTAAACCTTTAGGGCATCTCATGCATACTTGGTTAAACTTCATCACTTTTCTAAATTAGAAATAACATTTCAAAACTTTAATATTTTTCTCATGTAGTAATACAATTGTATCTAAAATTTATCTTCATTTTTTTCATATTTAAAAACATCAAAATGAAATTCATATGATTTCAAAAGTATTTTATTTGTAAAAACCATATTAATTATTTACAAAGATGCTTATAATATTATGAAAATTTCAGCAGATTAGAAATCATAGTTATAAGCATTGTGGTATAATTGGAGTATTCCTCGAGCTCAAACCAAGAGAAATTCATATATATTTTAAGCTTCCAAAAGATACCACTTTCAAAGTGTCACAAAAAAATTCCATTTTGACAATTATGAAAACAATTAACATGGAATAAAAAGTACATTATTGGAGCTACACTTTCTCAATCTAGCTTATAAACATTTAAAATACAAAACTATATGAAAATCCATGATTGACGAGTGATGATGGCCGTTTTGCATAAGTGGCGCATTTGGAAGGGCCTTCCTCAAAGTTATGGTAGATACACCCAAAATTGCACCCTTCTTAAAACTGCCATCATCATTCTGCATACATCTCCAATACCAATATGTACTTAATATGTGGAAGAACGATTTTTGAACCTCTACCAAATTTTTTTGATCCTTCATAACTTTACATACAGTATCCAAAAGTTGCATGCTTTTTAATTCCGTGGTCTATATTTGGCCCCAATTGCGTTCACTGCCCCATCCAATCTGTTTAGAAAGTATCCTAAACCATTTAAGATTCTGACAAAATCTGACAAGATAGCTTTAATGTCAACATGGGATAACGTGTCAGCCTTTGATTGGTGGATTCTTAAGTGCTAATAGATACATAGAAGGGCGGTTATGGGTTGTTGATAGGATGTTTATGTCTTCATCTACGCACGGTTTTGTACTTTTAGGCTGATTAATACAAAAATTCACAGAAATTACAGTTTTGATCGGGAAAATTATAATTCCACTTGGGTTTGATTTGTGAGACAAGCGCACATCCTGAAAAAATATGTGCCCCTCTTGGAGTTGACCCCAAGATAGTTAGATTGCAAATTAGGGTGGTGATAGGTTGTTTTAAGGTAACTACACCTAAAATCGCACGCTTCCTAAAATTGCGCAGTGGATACTCTTGCCTAAAATGAATACTCCCACTATTCATATAACTCTATGATTGCTTTTGAGTACACCTATTCTCAGCAATTTGAAAATTCCTAGTTTATTCAAACAATGTCTAAAAAATGCATTCTAAGAGAATCTAGAATCCTCTTTTGACTACCAATGGGATCCCATAATTTTCTTTTCAATATAATAGTGAAAACCATGTTGAATCACACTAAATTTCTTAATTGTGCAATTTAAGGTCAGTTACCTTACCTTAAGTTTGGTAGCAAATGAAAGAATTTCCACCGCCCTTGCTTTGCTTTGCTGTGTTTTTTGAGTAACTTAACTTCGGTCAAGCTAACTTAAGTTAAGCTTAAGGTAACAGGTCCAAGAAATCGCCCATTTAATAGCTAAAAGTGAATTTTGAGGAGGCGAAGCTTCTTGAAATACTTTTCAGTAACTTTCCTTGAAAGACAAGAGGAATTGGCATCTAACCCAAGTCATTTCGTATTTTTTGGAGCTTTCTGGAATTAGTTATGAAATTTTGAAATTGAAGTGGCATAGGACTCTAAAATCGCCCACCCCCTAAAATGTACACTGTTTGTACATTGCTAAACGCTATGAAAAAGCAACATGTACAAGCAATGTACATTTGAGTAGGGTGGGCGATTTCAGAACCTGTGACCTTAGTGCAGACTGAAGACTGCTGCACTGGAGATGCTCACAATGTCAGTGACTGCCCTGCTGGGATGCTGTGACTGCTGAACATTGTGGCCGGGGGTGTCCTTTGGTTGTTTAAGGGAACCAGTCTTCTCAGATTCAGTTGTCCTTGGCAATCTGCAGGGAAGTAATGGTCCTCGTCTGGAGCAGCGGCACTGCTCTGCTCTGCAGCAGCAGACTCAGTTCAGCAATGAAGAACGACTTGGGAGAAAAAAAAAAAGTTAACCCTTACCCCCTAAACGTCTCAATCCTTTTCTGAATTTTTTGCACATTTTTGCTTATATCTTTGTACAGAAACATCATTTACCAGAATTTCATGAATTTGGTCATCAAAGAAGGTTGGCTTTTCTAGATTTAAGTATTACATTGGATGGATGAGAAGTTAGTTGCACAGAACAGTGCCTCAAAGCCCTCTATCCATCGTCCAAAATATGGACGTCGGCACGCTTCAGGGTTAACCCCTAAAGTTTCATGACTATGTAATCACCAAAAACGCTCCAAAACTGCCATTTCTAATACAACTACCAAATTTTCGGAAAAAACAATTTTTGACACATGTAACCGTAGGATCTTGTAGTATGATATTTTGAAAACATGTGGTAAAAATTTCAGAAAATTCCACCGTGTGGATCATAAGATATAAGCATTCAAAGTCTTGAAAACCATTTTTTCAATCCTGCGAAAAATCGGGCAGCTGCACTTTGCAAGCTCACTTTTCAATGAAAAAATGCGGATAAAGGTGGTGCTTCTTTGAATTCAGTTTCCTAAATAAGTTGTCTATATGCATGAAAAATTTCACATCATTTGGAATTGTACAACATATAGGAAAAAAATAGAAAGTAGAAAGAAGTAGAAAATGACTCAAAATACTAAATTGTTAAAAATTTAATCATGGAATTTAAAAATGCCAATCCCAACGGTTGTAATGTTGTAATAATCAATCTACATCCTATGATTTTATTTTTTTCCAAAAATATTGAAAATTGAGTTAAATAAACGACTTTAAAGTTTTTTTTAGAGTAGAGAATCCATAACTGCCCGCAAACCAAAAAACCTCATAACTTTTGACTCATTGATTGAAATGGAATGACTCAAAGCTTTTTAAGTATATATAAATGTAGAGAACCAATTTCAAAAAAAAAATTCCGGACAAAATGATTTTTTCTGATCTGCCCAAACTGCCCGGTTACGAAAAAAAGTAACATATTAGGTCACAACTTTTGACTCATATTTTGAAATGTCATGAAACTTGGTACACATGAAGATATTCCTCGCCCCCACCTTCTATTAAAATTTCAGCCTCAAATATGGATATCTCTAGTCACACGTACCTGCCCAAAATTTCTATACGGCCAAAAAACGCATGTTGGTCCTTTAGGGGTTAAAAGAGGTTGGGTTTCTCTATACCAGTGTATTTTGAGGGCTATTCAAGGAACAAGGCCTGTATACAAAATGGGTTTCGGATTGGAGGGAAATTACTTTTTGACGCCATGATATTGGCAAGTGATAGTTGGTTTGGGGTGTAATACACTGGTGTTATTGAAAGAACATGGTTTCGTATTGCCATTCATTTATGAGAAATTCCCAATTGCAAAGAGCTTCATGAGTATAAGAAGTTCACGGATTTGTCCGAATTCATGAGGCATACAAGAAATGCTGAGGATGGATGGACAGCTCTTGACAACAATGTGACGCTATTGTACAAGTCTTTTGGTCATATGGTAACCGATTGCACCTGTTCTTGCTGCCTGTAAGTGAAGGTCTCTCAAGGAGACTCCATAGCAACAACAGACAATGAAACCTCAACTTCAATCTTGACCAAAGTTGTCACCTCATGGGAAATCCATTCTTAGTAGTTTCTTGATTTTCAATAATTCTTTCCGTAAGTGCTGCACCAATTAATTCGACACAATCAACACTCCCTCGTTTGTAAACATGGTGGAATTAGAACTACACTGATGGCTTCTATAAGTGAGAGAGCAAAATTAGTATCTGTGACTTTTGTAAATTGGTGCCACACGCACAAACAAGCTAATTCGTTGAAGCAATGTAATATAATTGCAATCTTGAGCACCGTGCTCAAATAACTTAATGAGCTCTAAATTTTGTAACATTGGTGCAAACTGTGAGCATTGGATTGGCCAAACTGTGACACTCAAGAGCGTAACATTGGAGCGTCCAAATTGCATAACATTGGAGTGCCTAAACTGTGACACTCAAAAGCACACCGTGCTAGAATATGCAAACGAACTTGCAATTTTGTAACATCGGTACAGTTAAGGTCGGAGCACCCATACCCAATCATTTAAGTGATTCTGTAATAGATGACAAGTAGTATGAAGCAATGCAAATTTTTTATAAGTAGGAAGATAGGAAATTTGAGGACTATAATTTTTTGGTAATTTTATTCCCAAAACTCAAATTATTGTGATTTTTGGAAGCCAAAAAGTAGTCCAAACCCATATCTAGTGTTAAGAGTCTTCCAATTCCAATCAATCAAGAGACTACTTTCCCACTCACTACTTCAAGCACACCTTATAACACTTTAGGACATGTGTCATGACATTTTTAGTTCCAACCTTGAAAAGGAGAAAAAAATGCATTCCAATCTTCGGTTGTAAATCTGTTCCAGCTTTGGTTGGAAAGAGATCAATGCTACAGATTGGGTATAGGTGTTTCCATCTTACATTTAGGTTTCCACATTTGAGTGAAGAACTCATGTATCATTTCTATGGGCCCAAACTGTGATACCTCGGAGCACAAACTAGGACTGACTAATCTGCCAAATTAAACTTATAGATCATAGATAAACCAAATTGTCTAGTAAAGATTGACTGACTAACTTGTCCGGATCCTTCCTGCAGAAGGGCTCCCCAAGCTGAATGTGATTGGGGGTTCAACTTCCGAGAGCGCGCAAGCTTCTTCATTTGCAGGAGCGGTACTTGGATAAATGTATGTGCGGATAATGTCCGTGACTAGATCGGGGAATTTCTTCCTCTCACACCACCCCAAGATCCTCGCTGTGTGGTGATACCACAAATAACAACAACAATTGGCTATGACAAACATTCCTTGACAATTCCACTTGCTTGGATGTGTCTGCGCTTTAAGGAATTCCCTCTTCAACAATAAAATCACCTTCAAAACACCTGCTCTAGAAACCAACACACCAATTCTTCTTTGACACTAGTGACGTCTTCAAACTTGGGATTGCGCACGATGTTGTTGCCTGCCCTAAACATTTCATTCTCGCCCAGAATTCTTCTAACTTTGAAGACGGAGTTTTGTTTGCAGTTACATATGAGTGCAGTGAGGCGAGGCTTTGTTGCCTCCCATCTTATACCACTCTTAGCTCTCGCTTCCCCCATAACTCCCACTTCAAAACTCACCCTATACCAATCTTTTAATCCTTAGAGATGGCCGCGCCGCAACTTTAGATGCAATAAGATCTGCAAACCTTAGTACCAGCCACAACTAAACAATTGTTATTGCTGCATCCAAGCACTCAACAAAACTTCAACTCTGGCATATTCAAAGACCTCTCTCTCTCACGGCAAGAACCGTACATCCAACCACTCGACACTGGTTGGGCCAGTCACCAAGTACAAGGGACATATACGTCCCGTGTACCACAAAATATGATTTTGGTATACACCTTTATTTGATTTACACATAGAAATACCAAAAAATAGTTCTTTGAGTAGGCATAAAACTTTCATGCTGAGTCATATTGGTTCCCAATTTTTTTTGAAATTTTAAGCATGACTATGCTGATAAGGCAACCATCCAAAATTTTCAGAATACAACCGTTTTTATTACCAAAATCCACTTTTATCCTCATCGTAGGCCACTGTGGGCCACAAACCCTTAAAGGGGTTAAACTAGACTCACTGTTTCTGTCCCAATGGTACATTTGAAATGAGAATTCAAAGACAACAAAAATGAGCGAGAAGGGAATTGGACACCTTAACCCTTAAAAGATGGGTTAGTAATTGTGGAAATCATCCCTTTTGGTACCATGTGAATCATTGGTTAAAAATAATCCCAAAGCACTTATTGGAAGTCAAACTAACGTATAAGACCTCCCTCTTTCATACACATTTTTGAGGATGAATAGTTGCACTTCTATCCTCACTACATAGAAGGATTTTCTATCATTCATAGGTCAAAAAATGGTTGTAGAATGATTATTTAAGGGTTAAGATAGTATACTTGTAAAGCAATCTCTTAAGAGTTGATTGCATTTGGGGGGGAAGCTGAACTTTTTGAAAAAAATTCAATAGATTTTTGTAGGGAGAAAATCACGGAATTTGGCATTGAATCCAAGTCATTTAATTCATATTTTTTGGCCTTTTGTTGAATTAGTTATAAATTTTTGAAGTTGACTAAACGTAGTGGTCATTAGAAGCGACCACTTCCCAAAATTTACACTATTGGTACATTGAAGAAAGAAAAATGTACATATGTTTTAGAGGCAACTTGCAAATTAGGGACGCTTTTAGAGTACCCTAGTTTAACCCCTAAAGGACCAACATGCGTTTTTTGGCCGTATAGAAATTTTGGGCAGGTACGTGTGACTAGAGATATCCATATTTGAGGTTGAAATTTTAATAGAAGGTGGGGGCGAGGAATATCTTCATGTGTACCAAATTTCATGACATTTTGAAATACGAGTAAAAAGTTGTGACCTAATATGTTGCTTTTTTTCGTAACTGGGCAGTTTGGGCAGATCAGAAAAAATCATTTTGTCCGGAATTTTTTTTTGAAATTGGTTCTCTACATTTATATATACTTAAAAAGCTTTGATTCCTTCCATTTCAATCAATGAGTCAAAAGTTATGAGGGTTTTTGGTTTGCGGGCAGTTATGGATTCTCTACTCTAAAAAAATTTGTAAAGTCGTTTATTTAACTCAATTTTCAATATTTTTGGAAAAAAAAAAAATCCTAGGATGTAAATTGATTATGACAACATTACAACCGTTGGGATTGGTATTTTTAAATTCCATGATTAAAATTTTAACAATTTAGTATTTTGAATCATTTTCTACTTCTTTCTACTTACTATTTTTTTCCTATATGTTGTACAATTCCAAATGATGTGAAAATTTTCAAGCATATAGAAAACTTGTTTAGGAAACTGAATTCAAAGAAGCACCACCTTTTTCGGCATTTTTTCATTGAAAAGAGAGCTTGCAAAGTGCAGCTGCCCGGTTTTTCGCAGGATTGAAAAAATTGTTTTCAAGACTTTGAATGCTTATATCTTATGATCCACTCGGTGGAATTTTCTGAAATTTTTACCACATGTTTTCAAAATATCATACTACAAGATCCTACGGTTACATGTGTCAAAAATTGTTTTTTTCAAAAAATTTGGTAGTTGTATTAGAAATGGCAGTTTTGGAGCATTTTTGGTGAGAACATAGTCATGAAACTTTAGGGGTTAATCTAAGAATGCCAGACTAATCACTGTAGAAATCATCTGTTTTAATACCATGTGAATCATTTGCTTTAAGAAAATCCAAGAACACTCATTGGAGGTCAAATTATAGTGCAAGATCGTCTTTTTCCCATATAAAGTTTGAAAGATGAACATTTGCACTTCTATCTTATATAGAAGGATTTTCTGTCATCCATTTGATACATAGTAGCAACAACAACGTTACGAGGTGAAAATGGTCTTTCAATGAATACCTGTATGATTCAAAACCACCACAGCTTTTTTAAAGCAACCAATAAGTGGTGATGAGTTTTTACAAGTAACTAATGGGGATTGAGACATTTTGTGCTTTTAAGGGTGTCCATTCAAAATGAGTCTAGAGTTACGTATGGTCTACCTTATGGTTCCAATTTTGAAAATTTGAGAGTTTATTACTAGGATACAAGAACATTATGAAACCACTTTGGATTGCATTTTTCTTGAGTTTGCTAATAACCTCATCAAATTTATTTGGTCATTCAACCTTTGAAGAAATGGGATTAGAAAAAGTGTTGCTTTTCGCTGTTAATTACCTTAAAGGCCATGATGACATTGTTCAACAATGAGCAAGGGGCGCCTTGAGGAGGCTTGAAGTTTGTTTTGCTGATATGACATCTACCAAATCACCATGCAATGAGCACTTGGCTTTCTCCCTTGCTTCTAATTTAGTTTTGAGTTTCAGAATTTATTAAACCTAATTCCTCTAACATTGAAAATCTATTGTTAAGATTTTTGTTAATGACAAAGGTTGAAGGTAAATTACTATGTTTTTGAGTGAATTGTAATTCAATGTGTCAATGCCTCAATTAAAGTCGATAATTGGAGTCTAATTTTAATTACTTTTTCAATTCTAGAAACTCAAACAGGTTTGTGCAAAAAACACTTGCCATCTTTGTCTCAAAACAATAGTATTGTGAGTACTATGACTTTTTGAATATATTTTTTTAAATGAAATAAAATATGGATAATTTGTAAAGCATTCAAAATAGCATGTGTGTTAAATTTAGGCCTTGAAAATTTATCTCTAAAGGTTATGCACAAAAAAAAGTGATGGAAATTGCAAAAAAAAAGATACTGTGGAATTTGGTTATTAGAAAATAGTAAAAAAAACTAAAAAAAACTCCATTATTATATTTTAAAGATGCTTCTTCTCAAACATTTGTATTTTCAAGGAGAAAAAATTGTGTTCTTTGTATGTGTGTAAAGGTAGTGCACTTTGAGCACATGTGGAAGGTGGACATTTTTCTATTTTAACCCCTAAAGGACCAAACACCTTATTTTGGCAACATAGCAATTTTGGGCAGCTCACTACAAACGGAGTTTTTATTTTTTTTCTTTGAAAATTTCACAAAACATGTGCATGAGGAGTAGCTTTAAGGTCCAACAATTTTCATAACTTTTGACTACACGGTTAAAAAATTATTGCATGATATGTAATTTTCCGCATTCGGCGGGCAGCCCAGTAGCTCAAAAAACTCCTTCAAAAATCACTTTTTTGAAAAATGAAAAAGTTGGAAGTGGTTCTAAGGAAACATTTAAGAATGGAAAAGTTTGAATCACTCCATTTTGTTTAATGAGGTGAGAGTTATTAAGAATTCCAGTTTGTAGATAGGTTTGAAATCCAGAGACTCCATACCTACCCATAAACTAGAATTCTTAATAACTCTCACCTCATTAAACAAAATGGAGTGATTCAAACTTTTCCACTCTTAAATGTTTCCTTAGAACCACTTCTAACCTTTTCATTTTTCAAAAAAGTGATTTTTGAAGGAGTTTTTTGAGCTGCCCGGGCTGCCCGCTAAACGCGGAAAATTACATATCATGCAATAACTTTTTAACCGTGTAGTCAAAAGTTATGAAAATTGTTGGACCTTAAAGCTACTCCTTGGGCACATGTTTTGTGAAATTTTCAAAGAAAAAAAATAAAAACTCCGTTCGTAGTGAGCTGCCCAAAATCACTATATTGCCAAAAAACGGTATTTGGTCCTTTAGGGGTTAAAAAAATAAATTAGTAGACTTGTGTAACTTTAGTAGAAGTCTTTATGTTCCAATTTTGGCCTTCAAATTTGCATTTTTGGATTGAAAACAACACCAAATGGCTATAGTAGATACCCAAATACGGGTATTTAAAAATAGTGAACTAATTTTAAAAAAATTACAAAGTACTATACAATGTCTACTTTTATATATACCTTTATTTAAAATTTCATAAACAATAGTGAACTAATTTAAAAAAATTATAAAGTACTATACAATGTCTACTTTTATATATACCTTTATTTAAAATTTCATAAAAAATGGACATACAATGCTCAAGTAAAAAAAACCCTAGACAAGGACAAAAGGACAAAATATATATGTGTGTGTATGTATATATGCATATATGCAGTGTATCTACATTTACACATATCTATCTAAGCCTTGCCACATTGTTGGATTTTTTAACCCCTAAGGACCGTTGTCCCTTTGGGGGACAAATGCGTTTTCGGGCAGGTACCTATGGGCTGAAATTTTGTTGTGATTTTTTGAAACTTTTTTTGAAGATAGAAAAACTAATAAGCTTTGTGGGAATATAATTTTCTTCACAACCGGTGCCCGGGAAAAAAACTTATGACCAAATAAGCTCAAAACAGGGGACGACGGGCAGCAAAACAAAATGGACAAAATTTTTAATTTTTAATTTTTAATTTTTTTTCTCGTAGATTATGTTTTTGCCTATTTGGAAAGCTTTAATTCATTTCATTCAGATTTGTTATGAGAAAGTTATGGACATTCTTGTTTTTTGGGCAGTTAGAGCATCTTCTTGAAAAAAATAACTTCTAGGATGCATTTTTGAATGCAATTTTTCAAATTTTTCAGTTTTTTTTTTTTTTTCATGGTTTATACTACTTGCTAGAACAATCTCACCATCGGGATTAGTGTTTTTTAATTCCATATAAAAGATATTAATATTTTAGATTTTTCTTCTATCTCGTACCTACTTCTACTTAACAATTTTTTAAAGAATGAAAAGTAAGTTTTTTTGGATTTATTTTCTTTCCCTAGACTCTCAACTCAATTCTCCACTATAAAGATTTGAAGCTCAAAACTTTGTAGTGCAAAATTTTGAAGTTAAAAATGTTCAATGTCAAAAAATCTAGTCCCGCAATGTGCTGAAAACTTTGTTTTTTCCACTTTAAACGCAGATATCTTGCAATCTGTGCGGTCAAAAATTTTGAAATTTTTTCCACACACTCTCATACTAGTTAGATATAAGATCCTACGGGTAGATGTGAAAAAAAAAACATTTTTCAATTTTTTTCAATTTTTGCTATAGAAATGGCAGTTTTGAGTGTTTTTTGGCAGAAAAAGGGCCGCGGTCCTTTAGGGGTCAACTTTAATATTTCCTAACCCCGACAAATCTACTTTTGAGGGGATGGTTTAACTTCTTTCTTTAGGCTCTTAGGAACAATTAGCTCAAGAAAATATATAATGAAAAGTGATATAACATTATTCGCTTAGGCAAAATATTCTTTATAACTCTTTTAGGTCTAGATCTTTTTTTGAAATGGCCAATTTTTCTTTATATCTTTGAGCAAATATATTATTTTTCACAATTTCAACAAATTGGTTACAAAGGAAGTTCATCCTTCAAAGATTCAGGAATCACTTTGGAGGTATGAAAATTCACTTGAACAAAATATTACTCTGAAGCACTCTATTCATCATCCCAAATATGGATGTCAAAGTGCTTGGGGAGTAATAGAAAACCAAAGGCAAATCATTCTATAGTTATTACATGCTCAAAATTCAACAAATAGGTAAACTTGAGGTGCTATGACTTTTAAGCTTGTGCATACAACTTAAATAAAGGTGAAATAAGATTCGAACATTATTTTATTTATTTATTTAATTGAATCACATGAATAATTTCCATTGACCAAATATAATTTTTCAATGATGCTAAATTGTTATCGGGGTTTATGCAAAAAAAAGATAAGCTATTCATTAACATAGTGCAAATTACTGACAATGAAATTATCCTATTAACAAGTGAGGCACTAATTGTACCAGAGTCACACTATTTTTCAATCATTGTAGGCTGCATTATTAGTGTAAGAGAAGTTTAAACTTTTTGAATTTGTGAAAAAAATATTTTCTTGAAGATATAAAAAACTTCCTGAAACAGAAGGTAATAGGCTCTAAAATTGCACACTCTGTTGCTTTTTCAAAGCCTTCAGCAATGTACAAATAATGTACATTTTAGGGGGGTGGCGATTTTAGAGCCCTATGCCACTTCAACTTCAAAATTTCATAACTAATTCTAGAAAGCTCCAAAAAATATGAAATGACTTGGGTTAGATGCCAATTCTTCTTGCCTTTCAAGGAAAATCTAGTGAAAATTATTTCAAGAAGCTTCGCCTCCCCCAAAATTCACTTTCAGCTCTTAAATGGGTGATTTCTGGACCTGTTACCTTACTAATTTTTGCTGAGAACCTTGTTGACGGACTTGTCCACTCAAGATGCAAATCAAGTAGTGTTTCCTCTATCAATGGAAATTGCCTTTCTGTTTATAAAAATAAATTAAGAAGGCAAATCAAGCTCTGATTTCCAGAGAAGGTGCAAGAAGATTCAGTTGAGAGAATGGACGAGTCAATAGAGTTATAATAGAACTTTGTTAGGTTTTATATAACTTCAAAGTTTTGAAAACACTAGATTTGGGTGCCTTGGGCATTTAGGGGTTAAACAATTCCGTGCACTATAAGGCAATGTAAATGAGTTCTGGAGCAATATAAGGCAATGTAAATTATCTGCCATCTAAGGTGGTTCCTCCAAAAAATCCCACGAATTGCTACTGTGTTTAATTACTTTGATTAGATTGTTCAAATTTTTATATTTTCTTATTGGCAAGTGAATGAAGGTTCTAACGCACCAAAGAATGCAACATTTGGATACTGTATGCAAAAGTTATGAAGGAACAAAGTTTGGTTCTAAAAGCATTTCTTCCACAGAGGTACATAATTGATTTTGGAAATCTTCACAAAGTATAGATGGCAATTTAAGGTCAATAGTAAATTTGGAGGTGCCTACCTTAGAAAGATAGAAATTATAGGAATGCCAATATTTTGGTAATTTTATACCTTGAATTGAAATTACTATGAGTTTTGCAAGCCAGAAATTGGCATGAACCCATATCCAACGTATAGTCTTCCAGTTCCAATCATTCAAGACCTACTTTTCCTCTCACTATTGGGTGAAAGCACACTACGGTTGTCCAAAATCGTAGTCATGGCAAAATTTCTGCACATGATGAAAGTTTAGAGTCAATTTTACTATAATTCAGGTCGTTTTTTGAGGAAAAAAAAACAAGGCGAAGTCTTACATCTCGTATACATTAAAAGTTGCAAAACAAAAAGTGACTTTCATCTATCAATTAAATGTATGGAGTACAAACATAAAATGTTTATACTGTCACAGATTTAGCTTTAGCAATGTTGTACTTATTATGTCAAGTTTAGGGTTTCATTCTTGCAATTCAAAGAGCTAAAATAATTCAAATGTTTTAATGTGTAGATACAATGTTTTAGCACTTAATTAGGGTTTTGAAAATTTTACAAGAACATATCCTTGCAAATGTGTGATTTTAGTACAAGGCCCAAATATTGACTTTAAAGTGTGTTTTTTTAATTTTAAATTTGAGATTCTATAAGAAGGCTTTTGATTGAGATGAGTTACCATTGGCTTTTGGTATAAGCGATGTTTTGGCTCCATTTTATACCAATTTTGTACCAATATTTGTTCTTTTTGTATTGATTTGACTGGTTTGTACATTTGACAGGGGGGCGACCATAGCGTGCGATCACCCTACTTCCTACTTTCTTGCTCACTACTTTGGAACATGTGTCATGAATTATTAGTTCCAACCTTGAACTATTAGTTCCAATCTGAAAAAGAGAAAAACAAACAAACATTCCCAGCTTTGGTTGGAAATCTGTTCCAGCCTACAAGTTGGGTATGGCTCCCTAGTCAGGAATGGATGGTTCTACCATAATCGTAAAGTTTGTCCCCTGTTTGGAAATAGAGGTCAAAAGAAGGCTTAACTAAGAATATAGGTAGTACAAAAGAAACATGGCATCAAACTTCATCCCACCTCTATTTTGGTGCTCCAAGAAGTTTCTTCCTGTATTTTTACAAACTCCAACTTCTAGTCCAGCATTGCATACACTTTACGATTAACTCTAATGTTCAAGGAGTATCACAAGTTAGTTCATTGTTAGCTGGTAGAATTGAAAAAAACTCCAATTGCAATTTGAAACCATTAGAATAAAATTGTGAGAAAAATAATAATTTTTTTAATATTTATTGTAGAAAAAACCACAGACTTGGTACTTTAAAAAATGGTTCAATATAGGAACTAAAAGAAATAGCTAGTGAAACTCAAAAAATATCTCAAATGTTGGATTGAGTATTATGAAATATCTTAGCTTTGAAATTATTTCATAGGTCACAAGAAAGAGGAAAAACTTTGACCCTTTATTCTAAGATATACGACTTGCTTCAGACAAGGGCCTCATTTGTGCAAGATAGGATGAATGAGGGGAATATGATGCCAGTTAGCAACTTCATTATTGTGTGACAAATAATACATTGACACCTAATGAAGTTACCAAGACCAATCTTTAATTTTGAGCTTCTTCAAAGTAGGTTGCCTATACATTACATTAAGAGGAAGTCGAACTGTAATCTACACTTCTATAATTTTTACTAATTCCAAAGTTGATGAAAAAATAGTAAACATAGTGCAATCATCATTATTTCTATTCTCTAACCAAAGAAAATACCCCCCTACACCATCGCTCAATTAGACATGTGATGAAATGCTTAACATTGTCAAAAATAGGACGTATACTTTAGATGGGCTTAATTAAGTGTCTTACTGGACCTCAAATCCAATGTCAAAATAGAAGATGAAGAACAAGTGGTGTCACATCTACATATCTTCATTAGAAGGGAGACTTTGTATGATTTACTAAATTCAGAATTATTATAGTTTGATTAATTGTTTAAGATTGAAGTGTTTAAAAAGAGGATAATGGACCAAAACAATGATTACATCTATTTTGCGTGTTTTATTTCTATCAATCCATTTACATTTTTTCTTGAATAATATGTCAATTGCCTAACATTTGTACTATATGAACTTTGAATTTAATTTCAAACAAGCATTGTGTAAGTTGTAGAGCAAGAGTATTTGGCACGGTCCTAGTGATTGTGGAGGGGCCAATATTGGACCCTATACAATTAATGGATAGTAAGTAACTAAAAGAGATTAATGAGACTTGAAACAAGGAGAGACTTGACAAAAAGAGAGACAACAAGGAAGAGGTTGTCTCCTTTTTACTGCGGGAAGTTTTCTTGGCAGCCTGCAGACTTCCATGAAAACTTCAAAGTCCGATTGGAAGTCCCCCACCGCCCCCTATCATGGAAGAGGCGACTTGATTGCGGGTGAAAATTTCCTAGGCCCCCCACATTAGGACCGTGCCAAATATTTTGTGAATTTTTGGTTTTAAAAGTGTAATAAAAGGTGTTTAAAATAAATAACTATACCTTAAATTATAAATAAATAATTAAATACATGAATTGATGATGATATTGGTACATTTAACCATATGAATGTAATTTATGGTTATAAATCAACAAAATATTATTTAAATATTATTACCAAATTTATCTTTCAAGAATTATTTTACAACAAATCTTTATGAATCATCAAGTCTTATAGTATACCTTGTCCTTTTGGGGGTAAAATTTAGTATATATAGAGTATAAAGTTTATATGTGAACATATAAACATAGGAGTTATAGAAATAATTTAGTTGTAATATTGGCCATAGAACTGCGGGTCTATATGAAACTCTATGGAATTTTGGAGCGAATTGATTATTTATTTATTTTTTTCTTTTGTGAAGGTACATGAATGAGGAATATTTTATTGCTACTAGCTTAAACCTACATTACACACTTAATTTAAAAGGTCTTCCATACATAGCAAAAGAAATTACTTTTATATTTCAAAGTTTTTCATCCATAAGGTATAAAGTATTTTAGTGATGCTTTCCCATATACAAGTAAATAAAGAATTAAATGTTTGAATTTTTCCTTATTCATAGGATAGTATTATTTTTGTAATTAAAAATTCTTTATTGATTAGGATTTCTAATACTGTAATGGTTGGAAGTTCTTTCATAAAGTCAAGGACAAAAGATTGGTTTTTTTTATTGAAATCCTTCTCCACATAGTCAATTTTTCACCCAAAATTATACTAACCACATATTCTCAAAGTTAGATTTCTACACCAATCTCAAGAAACTTGTGCAACCTACCTCAAGAAATCATATAGTTTTAGCCAAGCTTTGACATATTTTAGACTTTTGACAAGATGAAAATAGTAGTGGAGCATTTTCTAACTCATGTCTACAATTTTAATTAAATCAATTATTGAATTATCTTTACATATGAGATAACAAATGGAGAACCATTGCATTAAAAAAATGAAACCAATAATAATTGAGCCTTAAAGGTTGGTCAATGAAGAAGTGTGCAAAAACAAGTTAGGCCAAAGCTAAATAAAGCTAAACTAAAAGACATTGTGGTGGCCTCAAGGGTTACCACACAACACTAGTAACCTCCTTGGAAGCCAAGATCGGTGAGTTTAGCCAAACAACATCAAACTTATTACAGATCCTAACCGCCAAAGAAGGTCAACTACTAGCGCTTTGTTGGCTTTTCAAAAGTGATGCCCTACCCATATCAAGCAAGGCATACAATAGGGTCTACCTAAGACTTTTGGTCCTCTGCCTCTCATTAGCAAACAATTGGTTGTTCCTCAAAATCCAAATAATCCAAAGAGTTTATCCTTAAATTATGGACCAAATGCTATAAAGGTTATGCAAATGACGAGGAAAATTGTAATCAAAGACACTCATTGTTGAAGATCAAGTCTTTCAATACTTTAATGATCCATCTTTCTAATGACAAAGACATTTGTGAAGCCTATACACTCGTTTATCAAATTCAATCCTTACGTAAAGGACCATTTTTTGAAGCTTAATCCAACTCCTTTCTTCAAGCACCTATTAAATGCCAAATAATTAAATGTAGAGACTTATTTCTAGATTCTATGATAATTTCAACTTTCTTGTGCTCATTTGACTAATAATAGTAGTAGCTAGGCTTACAATGAAGCCCCTTATCTCACAAAGTTCTTTGAGTTCCCGTGGAACTTTTTGAAAGCTAGGGTAGGTTCATATGAAGCCAATTTTTAGCGGGATTAATCTAAAATTCTTATCGAAGATGCATAAATCTGTGAACTTTCTCAAAATGTGAATTTTTTTCCAAAAGAATTCCTAAGCCAAAAGTTATAAAGCTTGAATGCATAGAGGCAATTTGGCCCAATGTGCTAATAGAGAGGGCAAGTAGTTAGTAATAAGTCTTAAAAGTCATCCATTAGACACATCATTTTTTGCCTCAATATTGTTTTGGAGTGAACTTATCTAGAATGTGAAGATGGATAGGGTAATGTGAAATTGGAGCCTTAGAGTGCTCACACTACGTCCCAATGAAGTACCCAAAAAAATAATGTGTGGAGTCACAAGTGATATAACCTCAATGGTTGGAGTTTATTTAACCCTTTAGTAAAGACCACACAACCTCTTTTGGGTTGAAAAAAATAATTAGGAGAACTTAGTGAGATTGGTGATGAATTTGGTTTAAAACCAATAAAAATAATTTTCAAATATTGAAATTGCCCATCCAATGGGACAAGTTGATAGGGTTTGGATAAATAACATAGGAGCTAAGTAGCTTTATATTATTGCAAGTGAACTAGAAAATGAGAGGGAACTAGCTATGAGAAGTAGGAGATGAGTAAAATTTGGTAGTCAAATGCAAAAGACTACTAGAGCTTTAATAATAGAGGAGAAGAATAGAGATTGGTTTTCAAGTGAGAAACTAGAGACTGAGTTAGCAAGAAGAATGGAGGAGATGGGGAGAGTTTTCTAAGAGGGAGAAGGGACTTGTTGAAGGAATGCAGGTGAAAAATGGAGTTTAGATGCAATGAGAAAGCAAGAGGACTTGTCTATGTTAGTGTGATTGAACTTGAGAGCACTCAAGAGCAAAGATGGAAGAAGATAGATATCAAAAATATGAATCACAATTGCATTTTATAGTCTTCATAGCTCTCTAATAACATCCTTGAGGATTGTCAAGTGACTCTATTTGTGTGTCTGTGACCCGTTGGCGCCCAATGGCACCTCCGATGTTCAATTTTGGATGACCCGTTGGCGCCCAACGGCAACTACTTGTTTAATTTTGAGAGACCCGTTGGTGCCCAACGACACCCACTGTTTAATTTTGGGTGATTTGTTGGCGCCAACGGGTAGGTATTTGGTGCCCAGGGGGGTAGTGGACTCTAAACATGATTTAAAATGTAGGCGCCAACGGATTGCCCAATATCCACCTATTGGCATTCAACATTCAATTACTATAAAATTTTTTATATCCATTAGTGCATACAAGTGGTTGGTACCAAATTCAATAGGTGATTTAAATTGGGTGCCACGTTCACCCAATATCTACCTATTGTCTTCGAATTTGCCACCCACAGTTAAATTTAGGTAATTTGTTGACTTGAGCATGCGTTGGTATTTGACTTCAACGAGTGAATTAAATTTATCACAAATTGCTAGTGGACCCTAGACAATTAAGGATGATAAAGAAATGGCCACATGGATTGCCTATTATTTATCTATCCAAATTAACTAAGGAAAGAAAAGTTTTGATTCTACAAAAGAACAATGTGGGCGGCTCTCTAATAAACAAAAGAGTTGCCAAAATTAATGATAGTGACACGGCTTTGGCACCCATAGGTTCCCTGCAATTACCAGGCCATCTAATTCCACCTCAATTTTGAATTTGAGCGCATCGAGTTCAATGGTTTGAATGCATTCTCAACCTTTGCGGGGAACTAAGCACTTGATAGTCAATTGAGTGACAATCCTATATACATGTCAGGGATTTTTTTAATAATAGTTGATGGATATCAAAACACAAATCACAATTGCATCTTGTAGTCTTGGTTAGGCTCTCTAACATCCTTGAGGATTGTTAAGCGTCTACATGTATATTTGTCCATGCAACCAATTGGCGCCCAACAATAACTTTGGGTGATCTAGTGCCAACAAGATAGGTATAAAATACTCGTGGTTGGTTGGTGTTGGACTCTGGTAGGTAATTTAAATTTGGGTGCCAACAAGTTGCCCAATATGCACTTGTTGGTGCCTACAGTTTGTTTATTGTCAAAATTTGGTGACCCATTGGCACCAACATGTAGTTGATATTGAACTTGAATAGGTGATTCAAATTTGGGCGCCAACAGGTCACCAATGTCCACTTATTGACTTCAAACATTCAACCACTATTAAATTTTGGGTGACCTATTAGCAATTACAAGTAGTTGGTATTAGACTTCAATAAGTGATTCAAATTTGAGCGCTAGCAGGTGACCTAATATCCACTTGTTGGCATGCAATTGGCCACCTACATTTATATTTGGATAATCCTTTAGACTTCAGCGAGTGAATTAAATTTGTCACAAATTGCCAATGGACCCAAGACTGTTAAAGGTCATAAGAAAATGGCCATAGGGCCATAGGATCACTAATAAAAAGAGTTGCCAAAATTAATAATAGTGACATGGCTTTGGCACCCATAGGCTCCTGCACTTGTTGGTCCACCCAATTCTTCCTTAGTTTTGAATTCAAGTGTGCAGAGAACAACATAGGCGGCTCTATTAAGCAAAAAAATTTCCAAAATTGATAATAGCGACAGAGGTGACTCCTACGTTTAAAGCTTCCCTTAGTGTTGAAAAAGGATGATGAAAATTTCCTATCCACATATTTGGAGGTGAAATTTGATTTCTAAACCTACTCAAATGAAAAAACTTTAAACTATAAAGTGCTTCAAAACCAACATAAAAACACATTGGTTAAAGAAAGCATCATTCAATTGACTCCTTGTGTCTGCAAAATGGTTTGAAATGTCAAAAAATAGAAAGAAAAGTTGCAAAAAATACATCTAAGATTGGACCTCCTACTAAAATGCTTCTCAGTCATAATAGCTTTTTGGATTGATACAAAATTTTAACCACACAAACTAGACTAGTTTGCACAACTTTTCCAAATGGTCATTGTATAAAGAAGAACAAGCATTGACATGAAAAATTTACCACAATAGACTTCAAAGGGAACATAAAACCAATTTTTTTTTCTTTAATGAAAACAAACATTGGATGGAGGAGATACAAGTCTCCAAAGTTGTAGCCATCAAAATGCAGTTTGGTGAAGTCAAATTGAACATGTGAACTTCAAATGACTTCCAAAGAATCAATACATCTTGGATTGATCTGAAAATTTTACTATACAAACTAGAAGAGAGATTGCAAATTTTCCAACAAGTTTTATTGAATTTGGACATCGGGATGCAAAAGTTACAGCACTTCAAACTGTACTTCCAAACTATGTAAGGATAAATTTTGGTCCCCTTGAGGCGCTTAGGGATCGATGTGCTTGGGTATCAAGTGTCAACACAGGACAAAATCTGGAGAAGGCACAAGATGGGCCCTATGACAGGTGGTATCAAAATAGGGTTACAATCCTATACCCCTTTTCATTCTAAAATAGTCTGCTCTTAAAACAAGCGGACTCTAAAAGCGATCATGACACAAAGGTACATTTTGCTTTCTTCAATGTAATAGCAGTGTACATTTTAGGAAGTGGTCGGTTTTAGTGATCATTGCATTTCAACTTCAAAAGTTTGTAATTAATTCCACAAAGGTCCAAAAAATATGAAACGACTTGGGTTAGATGCCAATTCCATTTTTCTTCTTATGAAAATATACTAAATATTGTTTCAAGGAGTTTAGCTTCCCCCCAAAGGCAATCAGCTCTTAAATGGTCGGTTTAAGAGCAGACTACCTTAAACCCTTGGATCAACCTAAAAGAACAGATATGAACCCTTGGATCAACCCAAAAGAACAGATATGAACGTTTTTCCAAATATGAACGTTTGTTAATCGTTCATATCTGTTCATTTTGGAATTGAAGAGTCGGACTTGACTTCATGTTCTCAAGTCTCCTGGCTCTCGAGCTCTATTAGTCCATAATCATCTGCAAGATCCGAAGTGAAAATTTGTATTGAACAAAAAAAATCCGGTGTCTACCGAGTCAACAATTTTGTATAACAGTGGACCGTCTAGATTCCTCTAAGTAAACATAACCTATCTCCACCGTCTTTCTACACTAGCCTGTGGAATTCTCAACAGTCTTTCTACACTAGCTGGGTCACGAACAATCACTTCGGCACTCGCTTGCTGTGTCATCGTCGCTTCCTACTGCCGCAGCCTGAAACAGACCAAAAAACAAATGTCACAGCAGTGCAGAGGAAAAATCTACTTATTAAAAAAATAAAAAAAAAGGTCACAGAAAAAGGGTAAACTATGGCAAAATTTATCTTCACCATCTTCATCATGCGATAAACCCCTGGAGGACCAAGGATATATGATTTTAAAATGATCTACTCCATTTATTGTACTGTAAGAAATTACAAGTCAGATGGGGTCAAATTAGATATCATCTGAATCAGTGAAGAACTTTTCATCTGTTCGTGAAAAAAAAATGAACAAAAGAAAGTCTCCCTGTGATGTACTCGAAAATACCAAAAAAACACGAGGCGTAAAAATCCTATCCATCGCCTCATGGCAAGTTTTGCAAAGGTCGATAATGCAAAATGGAGGAATAATTTGAAACTGATGTGTAAGCGAAAGCTGTAAATTAGAGTTGTACAGTACATTCATACACTTAGATCTATAATTATTATCATCAATGTTTTTGTACAAATATATTTAACTGAGAATTCAAAATTCGATTACCATAAAAAAATATTGACAACTATTTAGTAAACTGTTTTGGAATGGGTTTGAAACAAGACTCTTAATATGATGAATTTCAAAAGAATTGTACTAGTCAAAACTATATAATCATTTTTGCAAGATCACTTTTGAACTAAATTCTTTCAATATTTTCAATATTGGAGGGACACAGTTCCAATGCATAAATATAGAAAGTTCACACAAAGCAGTTTTTGGAAGTCCGAACTGTGCAATAGAGTTGCCCTCTAAGGATAAAGGGATACTTATGAATGCTACTAAAAAACATTAACATAGTGCTTTGAGAGGCATAATCAAACAGATCTCTCACCTGCCGAATTGCACGCAAAGTGGCCGCAACGTTGGAATCGGAACGATCATTCCACGTCCTTGGCTTTGACGCTGGGTTGAGGAGAGTGGAGGTCTGATTCTGAGATACAAAATAAATGAGTGAAAAATTGCATTGAGAGAAACCATCCCTTAACCCCTAAGGTCCAAGAATCTTTAGTCGAAATGTCCACTTTGATTGATCTTATTCTCTCTGAGGTACGTACAAAAGGCTTTGCAAAACAAAAAAACATATTTTCCCGTGTCCTTATCTCAGTCAAGAGGCGAATAAAAGCCTGTAAATGCAAGAATGAAGCATACAACGGACTGTTACGCGCTCAACGATACCATCTTCTTAACTACGTGAAAATAAAATTACGTTGGGGTCAAATATCACGTTACCAGAATTAGTGAAAAACATTGCGTGCGTTGCTAAGAAAATAATTAGAATTAGATAAAAACCAAGTCTACATATTCCCTACTAAGAAAAACCTGAGGCCTGATTTGGGTCTTCTTGGTCCCTAAGAGGTTAATAACATGCCAATCTCAACAAAGTGGTCAACAGAAAGGTCAATACCTGGCTTCTAATCGGTTCCAGTTTCGAAACTCCGTTCTCAGATGTCTTTCTTGTTTCTGTCACAAGAATTTCCTTGATCTGTTCAGCAGAACATTTAATAAACATCAGAACCAGGAAGCAAGCCTCACTGTCAAACAATTTAGTTGTGGAATTTGTGGATCAGCCCAGAAATTTAGTCTCCAACACGTGGCAATTTCATGTACACAAACCAGTGCACAAGTTCATATCACAGGTTGAGGATACTAAAACCATTAGGGACCTGATCCGTGTCCTATAGTCTAACACCTGTTACCAACCGCAACTCATCTCTTGATGGACTTGGTTGGCATTCCAGTAGCAAGATGGGGTGTAAGCATGGCTTTGTTGAATATCTGTGGTCACTGATCTCTTAAAAGGAAATGGGGTTGTCTACTTTCCCTTCACTAGTCTACAATCACCTGCTTCGAAATTGCATAAGAAATTCACAGACAAACATTTGATTTAAACGAATTTAGTTCTTGTGAACGCAAATGGGATCCAATACCTTAGAGAGCAAATTAGGAAGGGGGAAGAGTGTGCTATACCTTCTCTGGACTCTCTGCTGAGCTTGCAACAGGAAAATCACCCGTTTGAGGTGACAAAGAGCTTCGACGTGGTTTGAGCTGAGGTGTCGATCTAGTTGCTTGGCCCAAGTAGGTCTGGGCCAGTTTATTAACTGGAGCGTCATGTTTGATGGACGAAGACCTGGACACCGAGGGTGAAGATGAGAGGAACGGAGTAATGGGAGGACCTCTAGGACTACTCCTGCCAGAACGATGGTTCGCATCATATGAACCCATCAAGCCTCGAGGTGGTGACTGAGGTGGCGACAGTAGAGTACAAAAGTTTGGGCCCCCCTTTGGAGATGAGCTTGCTGACTCTGACGTGAACCCGTCTTCTTCGGACGATGAGATGTTCGTATAAGGGCTGGAAGCGTCTGACGAAGAGCGGCGTGGCAATTCATAACCACTTTGGCTTAATTCCATATCTGGTTCCTCTCCTTGATGTGGAACTAATGCTGAAGCTCCAGTACTCTCCAACAAGCGAGCTCTAAGTCGACTGGTCACGTCTGAATCCTCATTAGGGCTTATGTCAACCATTGACAACATAATACTACTGCCTGAGCCATTGTCCCTTGCCCATTGGCGGCGGCTTCGTGGTGTAGTTACAGGTTGCTCAGCATTAGCCAAGCTCAATTGCTCCTCCTGTCTTGCTTGTGGAGCTTCTTCACTCTTTAATGATTGGTCTCTCGCCTCAACAGAAACGCCATGTTCTTCATCTCTTGTTCTGGAGACATCAACAAAAGATATGGGGTCATAGGCAGGCTCCAGAACCTTACCAGAAGGCGTCTGAAACGGCTCCGGAATCTTATCAGGAAGCATTGGAGAATCAGCAATACTTGCATGATCATGTATTCGTGCATCGTCACTTGTAATGGTTTTACGCGCCTCTGGGTCCTCAATTGCAGGTTGGCCTGCAGGATGCTCCCTTTCCACAGTCCCTGCCTTTGGACTTTCAAGACTTTCAGGATCCAGTTTTTGAGCAAATTCACGATGCTGGTCCTGTTCAACAGATGGTGATTCAGAAGGGGCTTGACGTTGCGCTTCGACCTGTGCCTTCAACAAAGAGTGGTTTTGAGCCGCGGATTCGCAGTAATGGGAGTCATGTTCTGAATCCACCGATAGACGTGCAGAATCGATTGATTTCCGTGCACTCCACCGGCTGTGTTCAGAGTCCACATCAGAGCCTACGGTTGTCAACGCATCCACAAAAGCACTCCCTCCCTCGTCATCCGAACTTGGATTCTGCATCCTGCGTCCCTGCTTTGCATTCTCAATGTCTTTGGCACTGATCTTCAAAGGGGCCAAAACAGGCCCTTGGTCCACTTCAGGCAGTTGTTGCCGCTTCGACATGGTCTTTTCAGGAGACTGAAGCTCGTCTGGGGTGAGGTCGCCGCCCTCAGAGACCCTGTCAAGTCGCATTGATCGAAGCTCGGGAGTGAAATCGCCTGTAAACCCTTCGAGATTTTCGAAGTGGGCTGACGATAATCGTTCTCTGTTATTTCGGATTTTTTCAGAACTTCAGTGTCGAAGAGTCGGTACTAATCTTGATTCATTCTACGGTAAACTCCTATCACTAAACTCATTTCCTTCTGAATCTGTTTCAACAAGAAAATGCATGAACCCGAAATCATGTAGAGAAGTACCTGGGATGAACGCTGTTTGAGACTTTTTTCATACTGCTTTTCCTCTGGCACAACATTAAAATATAGGAGGTTAGTAAACACTGTTTCTTCTTGACAACAGCAGGACAGTAAACATGTTCCTGAGTACAAGTTCTAAAAGTGGGCCAAAGTACTAAACAGAGAGTTCAGTAAAAATAGACAGTTTCAGGAACTTCGAAACAGCGCCATAATGAGAATCTTCCATAATTCATGGAGAGATCTCCCTCTGATCATAAAGGAGATCGCTGCGACCACACGGAGATCTCATCATGAATTATGACGAGGGTTCTCTTTGTGATGCTAATTCAAAATTCTCCAAAGAGTCTAATTTACTGAAAACACTGCTACTAGGGAGCGAACATAAAGCGGAAAGACGACAACAGAGATGAAAATAGTAAGCCCACCTCTTGCTGGACTTGTACTGCAAGTTGCTCTTGACGCTCAAGTTCAGCTTGCTCAGCTTTCTCGAGCTGCGAGGTGACCCAGGTAAGCCTGAAAAATGTCGGGTCTGTGTACCTCTTCACACATGCACCTCGCCCATCTCCATCGAACCTGTTAGAAGTGTTGATCTATTATACAGGTCCAGTAAAGCTAGAATAGAAATTGGGAATACAATTACTCCTAGTAATGAAGATCTCAATTTTTTACAGGAAATGCCTTACCTTTGTGAGTGTAGTTAGAAGTAGACTATTTATTTCGTAATTGGACTTTGGTAAATGAACATCTCTTTGTTGATAAGGTGGGAGTACACGAAATTATTGTGTTGGTGTTGTTTCTATGGATCGAACATACAAGATTGCTGATCCTGTAGATTGCAGTAAACTCTATGAATCTATCACTAATCCAGTACCGGTCGTAGTAAACAAAATTATTACGATAAACCTTGAAAGGAAACTAAAAGGGAACAAAGAGCTTGTAATATACTCTCAAGATGAGTTTCATACTTGTCCAGGAGAAATAGGCGAGGAGGACCTCGACAGTCGTCATAGAAGTTTCGAACGAAGCGTGGAAGCTCCCCTTGCGCGCAAAGATTTTGGTCCATTGGCAACGGTGCACGCCATTTGGATCCTGCCACGTCCCAAACAGCATCAGATCACTTCCACACGTGCGCAGATATTCTGAAACAAGATAATGCACATGGGAATCCTTGTTAATGAGTAATAGCTATAAAATCAATAGAAAGAAAATGAGACAATGATTCAGTGTAGCGTACGTGCAGTGTATGCAAATCGAAACTGGCTGGCTTTCGCAACCAATGCCTTCTCAACCACAGGTAGATCTGCCTCTAAGCGAGTCACTCGGGTCTTCAAATTCTGCCCTCGTGACACAATTTTCAAGAGGTCTTCATGCAGGTCGCGGAAAATCTCAGCTGCGAACCTGTAAAAGAGGATGAACTTGCACAAGTCAATTGGTGCCCACTACATTGATACCGCAGCTCGTTTACATCCGGTAGGAATATAAAGCCCAGAGATTGCATCCACAATATCACAACATAGAGTAATTACCGTCCATTCCTAAAGACCCCAGTTTGCTACTTTCAAAAGCATTATCTCACAAACCTGTAGCAGAATTTACAACAAACGGAGAAAGCAGATAACCAATTAAAGCAACACGAGAAACAACAATCTCCGCTAAAAGAAAGCTTATCAAGCGCGTTCCTTTCAGCATAACCTAAACCCCATGAAATAAGCAAATCTGAGACAACTCCACATTACTTAAGGTAGTAGACACTAAAATTGATAGGGACCTGATCTTGTCTCCTATTGACTGACCCCTGTTACCAACAGCAACTCATCTATTTATACACTCGGTTAGCCTTAACTAAGCAAGTTGGGGGTAAGCACGACTTGGCTAAATGTCTACAGCCACTGATCTATGAATGGAAAAGGGGTTGTCAACTGTCCCTTCAATAGCAGTTTTATACCCTCCCACCCTGAAAGATTGCATAAGAAATTCATACATTCAGTGAGAAAATTAGATCTCAAGAGAGTTCGACACTTAGTACCCAAAGTGATCGCTCTAGTGAGCTCAGTACTAGCCTCCCAGAGGAAGCACACTCCTACACATGGGAAGAAATGCTTAAAGTGACGCAGATAGTTTCCTTTACCCTAAATCAATTGACAATCAATAATCCCGGCGAAAAGAAACCTTGCCAAAAGCGTTAAAATTTCAGCTAAACCTAAACCTATGAAACACGTAATCTGATTCTTCGTATTTAAATATTGCAAGGGAGGGAGAATTGAAAGACATACTCAGCAAGATCACCGAGCTGCCGAACAAGGCCCACAAGGCCAGCCATGGCCACGCCTTCCAGCAACCCCTCCGAGTCATCTCCAACTCCATTGCGGTAGAGCTCCGGGTTGGCCAAGCTATGCTCGCACTGCACTTCGTACCGCACCAAAGGCATTGCGTGCTCTTGATCTCAATCTTCACAAATCAATGGAGTCATATCCCTGAAGAATAGACAAACCTTAAGTTGCTTTTTCAGCATACATGGATATACTTCATCAGTCTCATATAGCTTCAGGAATCCTCAGTTCGGGACACCTCTGCAACTAGATTACAGGATCCAGCTTGAACATTTCATGAACATGGTAACGACACCTGATGCACATCGAAACTAGGCTTCCGTTTCGTAAGCCAGCGCCTCTTTTCTCCTTCATCTCAATTTCCAATTCCTTTCTTTCACCTGTTTGCACAAAGCGGGTTCATTGTCAAAACAAACGAGTGACCTAAAGAGAAATAGGATCCTTGCTCAGAGCTCACACAAGAGCTTGGTCTCGGAAAAGATTAGCAAGTCAAATGGATGCACGGATTGACCCTGCCTGCTTTAAGAAGTTGACTAAATGCCTGTCACACTCGACCCTCTCTAATTGCATTACCTCGGCGGGGGAGGGTCTAAATGCACTCTGACATGTCTTGCCATGTGGAGATTCTCGGAATATGCAACTACAGAAGAGTGCAATTAGAGAGAGTTAAGTGTCGTCAACTAAGTCACACTTAACCTAAACTCGAATGCAATGACTCAGAATGAAATCACTACGATTTTCTTTGCGATTCCACTAAATGCTCGGAAACCGAGGACTCGTGGCAGACTAGGAGACTCGATCACTGGCCACATTAAGTTTGAGTTACTCGTGGGATTGACTCCGAAACCAAACTCACACGTGACACAAACTAATGACGCAGAAAATCTTTCTCGAACCGCGTCCTGCTCGTGGGAAGCGAGCAACAGAATTAGGACTCGGTTGCACGAAACTGCATACCCAGATTAATTGCAGCACAATTCAACTATTGACCTCTTCGCATTCACAAACCCTAAACCCCACTAAGTTAGCTCCATGCTCGACACTCCCAATCTTCCACTCCCAGTCTTCCACTCCCAGTCTCCCGCTCTCAAATCACATCGAAAACACTCGTGCAAAGTTCCGATTCCACCCATAATCCTAATCGTCTCATAAACCATGAGTGATTTCTCCACAACCAAAACAACAAATCATCAATTCCACTACACAACAAATTCAACACGAGCTGAACCCAACTCAACAGAAGCGGCGACGACGACGTTACAAGCTTATTACAGTGAAGAATCCCATAAGTTAGATTCTCCAGCACCAAAACGAACCCAGACCGAGTGGAACCCTATCTTTCTCCGCCCTACTCCAAATGCTACAATTTCGCTCGTGAATTCAAACCAACACAAGATAAGGCAACGCACGTGTGCATCAGAAAAACGTCACCTTGCTCGCCAGCTGATGATAACCAATCTCCCAAACTTCTCCCAAGAGTGAATCCGATTATCCAAGAGTACTTCTTCTTCCACAGAAAAAGTTGCAAAAGGGGGGTAAGCTGACACTTTGTTGTTGCAAGTACCACACTCATTTGCTGTTGCCAAAAGCTCAAAGTGCAACCATATGATTGCAGAGTAAGCTTATGGAAAATAAAATAAATTGTTATTAGGGTTCGGGAAGTTATTAGTGCAATTGCAGGAGTTCAGTGCAAGTTTTCAGAGCAAGTTCAGTGCATTGATGGCTTGGAGGCTTTGGAGTTTGCTGTGTCGGCCTGAAAGATGGGTGCCTTTTGTTTGGGGGAGACGGAATGTTGAGCAGGCTACAGTGCTACAAATGGGCCTTACCATAGCAAATGATTGTGCACTAATGAGCATGGACTTTTGTTTTATTAGTTTCCTGCATTTGAGTGAGTTTGTTGCAACAGACTCTACAGAGATACCCAAAATGAAAAACCTGACCTGGTCCTTTATTTGTGTCAAAAGAAAAAAAGAAAAAAAAAAGACCTGGACCGGGTGATCTTCCGTTTTCCGGTTGAAAGGGGGGGGGGGGGGTTGAAAATAAGGTAAACTACCCCATTACGGGCAAAGTGGGAGCAAGCCCATTGTGGAGAAAATTGTAATGGAGGTATACATTTAAGTTCTAAAATGTATGCCATCATTATAATTTTGCCTACAATACGGGTTGCTCCCATTTTGCCCATAATGGGGTAGTTTACCACTTAATCCCTAAATGACTAAGGCCTTTTTCTATCAAAAAACATTCAAAACTGCCATTTCTATAGCAAAGAGTAAAAAAATTTGAAAAGTAGTTTTTTTGCACATCTAACTGTAGGATCTTATATCTAACTAGTACGAGAATGTGTGAAAAAATTTCAAAATTTTTGACCGCATGGATCGCAAGATAATTGCGTTTAAAGTGGAAAAAAAAAGTTTTTCAAAACATTACGGGACTGGAATATTTGACTTTGAACCTTCTTAACTTTAATGTTTTGCATTTTAGCGTTTTGAGCTTTAAATGGCTTATGGTGGAGAATTGAGTTGAGATTTTTAAGAAAAAAAATGGAAAAAAAGTTAATTTTCATTATCTAAAAAATTATTAAGTAGAAGTAGATATACAATAGAAGGAAAATCTAGATTATTAATATCTCTAAGGTGGAATTAAAATGCATTAATTCCAATGGTGAGATTGTTCTAGCATGTAAACTAAATCATGTGAAATTTATTTTTTTGAAAAATTGTAAAAATTGCATTTAAAAATGAATCCTACAAGGTTTTTTTTCAAAAAGATGCTCTAATTGCCCCAAAAATAAGATTGTCTATAACTTTCCCATTACAAATCCAAATAGAACAAATCAAAGCTTTCCACGTTGACAAAGATATGATTTATGAGAAGAAGAAAAAAATTTAATTCCAATTTTTGAAATTTTTTTTTGCTGCTCCCTCTCCCCTGCTTTGAGCTTATTTGGGCATAATTTTTGCTCTTAGGCACCAGTTGAAAAAATATTATACTCCCACAAAGCTAACCAATTTTTCTATCTTCAGAAAAAGGTTTAAAAAAATCAGAACAAAAATTCAGCTCGTAGGTACTTGCCCAAAATCCCAAATGTCTGTCGAACGGACAATGGTCTTTTAGGGGAATAACGTTATTTCAACTTTTTTCAAGCTATAAGTAGGATTTGGTGCACTCCTATCATCCCCAAACTTTGATATTCAAAGTTTATCATCACAAACTTCAGGGCTTGCGAATAGGGTGTCATGTGGACATCAAAACAATAGATTGTTAAGTTAATGTCAATGTAATGTCATGTTAACCCCTAGTTGCCTGAGCGACCAAATATGGTCGCTCCAAAATTTAGGCTCATTTGGGTACGGGTAGTTAAATTCCTTTGACCGATTAAAATTTTTTTACGAGCAGTATTGAAGGTTAACTATTGGAAACTTTTATTTTTCACTAAAAAAGGTAAATACTTGATTTTTGAGAGGTCCTCAAAAGCATATATGTCTCATTGAGGAAGAGTAAAGCTTACAAATTTTATTTGATTTCTCGGCTTTAAACCAAGCTTGCTAATTTTACTTGAATTGAGATCTAAAAAGTTATACTTATTCATTTTTTTTGAAAATGGTCCCAATGGAAATATTAAAGTGTTTTCATGATTTTCACCGTTGAAAATTTAAACATACAAGTGTTGATTTGGAGTTATTTGCAATTTCTACTTATAAAAAAAATTGCATTTCAACAATTGCAAGGTAGATTGTGCAATGAGTTTGATAGCTTTTTATGTGAAATTAAGTTTTTTGATAGTGTATTTTAGTGTGCTAATATAATTTGTAGTTGTTTATGTCACCTCCAATCTCCAAAAATATTTATATGTAAATTTCTCAAACACTGTGGGGAGGGGCAACATACTAAAAATAGGAAATTTACATTTCTCTTGTTATGATCTCACAACTCCTATGCAATTTTGCACTCAAAATTGGTATACATACTAATAAGCTAGCTCTTTAAACATCTTTAAGGTTAGATTTTTAAAAAAAAAAAAATTTGCGTCATCGGGGATAACTATAAGTCTATGCTCTTTTTTTGTAGGAAGAACACATTTGCAAAGGCTTAGTCACTTAGGGGTTAATGGGTGCTGGCTTAATGCAAGTTAATGTCCAAATTTTAAGATTCAGAGTCCCTCAAAGGCTTTTCAAAGTGTAGTATTAAGCTCATTCCAATAAAATTAATGGGAATTTGAATATCATTTTAGAATGGAGATAGTATCATTTTGGAGAAGTAGACAGTTATTTTATAAATATTCATGTAATACTAGGGTGATACTTGGTGACATTTATATCAAAATTAGGTGATACCTAGTTAAAATCTAGGTATTGGTCTTACAAAACAACAACAATGGTTGCCTATTTTGAGTGGAAATAAACAAATGAAATTTTTTTTCACAACAAATAGCAAACATCTTTCAATTGTAGCCAACTGACAAAAAATTGTGCACTAAAATTACATTGAAATTGACCACCACAATAAGGTAAAAGGACATTTATTAGTTCATAAATTGCAATATTGGGTAGTTTGACTTTAGTAAATATTCCTAGCAAGATAAATGGAATAGAAGTTCTTTCATCTTTTTTGGACCTTCATGGCATTAATTATGAATTTTGAAGTTAGAATCAACTAAGGCTTTAAAAGCATTGATGTGCTAATATGTTCATTGTCGGTACATTGAAAAAAGCAATATATGTTTGGATGTTAGAGATGTTTTTAAGGGATTGGTTGCTTTATGGACCTCCAATCTTATCCTAATTTTTCTATTAGATTGTGGGGTTTAATTTTCTAAAGTCACACTATTTGAATTATTGCACATTGAAATATTATTGTATTGTACCAATTTCTACAAAAATTAAATTTTGAAGGGTCACTAATGTTTGGGGTGATGCTACTTTCCCAACCTCTCTTATAGAACATATCTATGCAATGGATCTTCTTATAGTCATTTCTTTAGTTATGCAACCTTTGTTTTCCTTAGCGAGGAGGAATCTAAAAACTTGGAGATCTAATTAGGTGTACTCAACTTCATTCTTTGTAGGTTCTATGATGCCAATGAGTAATATAAATTTTCCTATTTGTATCACAATATTACTTGCATAGTGTCCTATTTGTACTATAGACTCCAACATTGTACATTGAATATTCTTTACAATGATTCAAATAGTCTACAACTGAATGTGTCTTAAATAAAATGTTTTATCTTAATCTAATAAGGACATAGAAGACTAATAGCGTTTAATGTATGACTTTCAAAGAAACTAACATTCAAAGATTTAGAATAATTATATTTTTTAGTTAAGCAATTAAAACCTTATCTGAGTTCAAATGTTACATTTTGGCATACTAAAATTTGTCAAGCGCAAAATAAGGTACTATCATATATTAATCTCCAAGGTTCAAAGTCAAATAGTGTTTGTTTTTAGAATTTTGGACAAGTTACAATGTTAGTTCTTTTAGCTAGCTTTCCAAAAATGTAATGTTTTTCACTATAACTTATATAAAAACTATACTATGGCCTAGTCACAATAAAAAGATTCTTAGAAGTTTTTAAAAATGGAAAAAATTGATCTTAAAAAAATATGTGCAATGACTCTTATAATGTTTTGTACACTTACAAAAATTGCCTTTAGTTAGACAATTGAGGAACTAGAGTTTAAAACAAAATTTGTACTTAATGTGGTATAAGTCACAAACTTCTACAATATAAATTTCTAAAATTTATACTTTATTTATATTTTTTAATAATTTAATTTAATTTATTAGTGAATTTCTTATTGTAAATAAAAAATTTCAAGATTTTTTAGTAAGTGGAATGAAATTCATTTTAGAAGTTTTTAGTAAGGATTTTGTAAGTTTGCAAATTTTATTGAGTGATGTATTATTGACTAAAATATGACTCTAAATTTTAGCATTTTTCAGAATTCACTCCAAATTTATTTTTAAATTATGGAAATTTAAAAAAATACAAAATGGTTATATATAACTTTGGGTGATTTTTGGAATAAATTGTAAAAAATTTAAAAATTTGAATAAGTATTTTATACAATAATATTTCATTTAGTGAGATTTTAAAGTTTGTCAAGTTCTTACTATTTAGACAAGTATATTACTTGTACTTCTTCATGTCCAATATTTTTTGATAAAATCTAAATTTTAAATTAATTATAGCAATTTTTGAAGTGTTCAAATATTTATGAGAGTCAATGTATATGTCATAGATTAAAATGTACTAGGAGAGATTTGATTCATTCAATGTTAATTAATAAGGTGAAAAATTTGGAAATGTTTCTTTTGTTGAAAGGAATGATGTTTTACTAAAAAAATACCTAAGATGTATATTATTTATTCAATTTCTTACAATTTCCAAAATAGAAAGATAAAATTGTTTTGTATTATTTATAATCAAGATGTTTCCATTGGTATTGACATCTTTCATTTATTTATTAGAATTATTAGAATTTGTTTCTTTATTTTGATCCATATCTCCTCCTTCTCAATGAATTTCTAAAGAATGAAATAAATTATTTTCTTTTTAAAAAATGGAGTTTCAACTCCATTTTATAATATAAAAAAAAATCAAATCTCTAAAGTGTAGAGTTTTAAGCCAAAAGAATTCCAAGTCTGCTCACTTTAAGTGGGAACTTGCGAAAATAACTCTTTTCTTTGAATGATCCACTAAGTATAAAAATTTGATTGCAAATTATAAGAGGCTTATTTTCACATTAACACAAATGGCACAGATAGCACATGCATAGGCAATTGGAAAAAATTATTGGATGTTCAAATTGGGGTTACTTTGAAATTTTCACTTTTATTGCCCAATTTGACAAAATCCTCTTTCCTAATGGAAGTTAGTACCAAGTTGTGCATCAATACCGTCAAATCACCTATTACCAGAAATCCCTGACATCTATATAGGATTGCCACTCATTTGACTATCAGGCACTTAACTCCCTGCGAAAGTTTAGAATGCATTCAAAAACTAAGGTGGAATTAGGCGGGCCAACAAGTTTAGTGAATCTAAGGGTGCCAAAGCCATGTCACTATCATTAATTTTGGCAACTCTTTTGCTTAGTAGATCCACCCATGTTGTTCTTCCATAGAATGAGAACTTTTCTACCTTCAGCTAATTTCAATAAGCAAATAATAGGCAAATGCCATGGCCATTTCTTTATCACCCTTAAACATCTAGGGTCTACTAGCAATTTGTGATACATTTAATTCACTTGTTGAAGTCTAATACCAATACATATTGGAGCCAACGTATTACCTAATTTTAATTGTGGGTGGCCAACTAGGAGACAATAGATAGATACGAGGTGACTTGTTGGCACCCAAATTTAAATCACCTATTGAAATTTGGTACCAACCACTTGTAGGCACTAATGGGTATCCAAAATTTAATTGTGATTGAATGTTGGGTGTCAACAAGTGGATATTGGGTGACCCATTGGCGCCCAAAATTTGAGTCAGTTATTCAAGTTTGATACCAACTACATGCCGGTGCCAATGTGGGGTCACCAAATTTTGAGGGTGAATAAACTTTAGGTGCCAACAAGCAACCCGTTGGTGTCCAAATTTAAATCGTGAACCTATTAAAATCTAATATCAACCACCCATGAGCACTCTATGCCTACTCGTTGGCGCCAACGGCCATCCCAATTTCAACATTGAATGAACTTTAGGTGCCAACATGTGGATATTAGGCAACCTGTTGGCACTCAAATTTAAATCACCTATTAGAGTCCCCTACCAACCACCCGTGAGCACCGTATACCCACTCATTGGCACCAATGGGTCACCCAAAATTAAACAAGTGGGTGTTATTGAGCGCCAACAGGTTGCCTGGATAGATACACATGTAGAATCACTTGACAATCTTCAAGGATGTTAGAGAGCTCAACCAAGACTATAAGATGTATTTGGAATTTATATTTTTGATATCCATCTTCTTTCATCTTCCCTCTTGAGTGCTCTCTTGTTCAATCACACAAGTCCTTTGCTTTCTCTTTGTCTCTAAACTCCATTTTTCACTTACATTCCTTTTGTCCCTTCTTTTTTAGAAATTCTTCTCTCCTCCATTCTTCTAGCTAGACTTGGTCCCTAGATTTTCATTGAAAAAACAAAATTCCATTCATCTCCTCTATTCTTAAATCTCCAATAGTTATATATGAGATAACAAATAGAAAATCCATTGTGCTAAAAAATGGAACCAATATATAACAATTAAGGCACAAAGGTTGGTCAATGAAGAGAGGTGAGTAAGAGCAAGCTAGGCCGATGCCAAATAGAATTAATTTAAGAGACATTGTGGTAGCCTAGAGGGCTACCAAACAACACTAGTAACCTCCTTAGAAGTGAAGACTGGAGAGTTTAGCCAAACTGAACATCAATATTTTTCCAAATCCTAAATAAGGTTGATTACTAGTGCTATGTTGGATTCTCAAAAGTGCCACCCTATCCATATTAAACAAGGCATTCCATAGTCTACCTAAGACTATCAATCTTCCACCTCTCATTAGCAAACATTTGCTTTTTCCTCAAAATTCAAATAATTCAAATAATCAATCCTTGAATCATGGACCAAATTCTATAAAGGTTATGCAAACAACGAGAAAAATTGTAGCCAATTTAAAGGTCCGAATACCATCATAACCTCAATTTTCTTATGTACCTTTGACTAACAACAATAGTAATAGCTGGGCTTACAAGGAATTTTCATAAGCCATAAAGTTCTTTAAGCTTCTGTGGAGCTTTTCAAAAGCTAGAATAGGTTCATATGAAGTCAACTTTTAGTGGATGAATATAAAATTCTTATCAAAGATGTGTATATTTGTAAGCTTTTTAAAAATATAATTATTTTTTCCAATTGGATTCCTAAGTCAAAAAGTCAAAGGGCTTGAAAGTCTAGGGGCAATTTGGTTAGCGTGCTAATACAAAGGGCAAGTAATCAAAGATAAGTCTTAAAAGTCATCCATTGGACACATTATTTTTATCCTCAACATTGTTTTAGGGTTAATTTCTAGAATGCAAAGATGGACAAGGTAATGTGAAGTTGGAGCCTTAGGGTGCTTTACACTACGTCCCAATGAAGTACCCCAAAAAGTAATGTATGGAGTCACAAGTGATATAACCTCAATGGTTGGAGTTTATTTAACCCTTTAAAGACCATACAACCTCTTTAAGGTTCCAAGAATATAATTAGGAGAGTACAATGAGATTGGTGATAAATTTTATTTGAAACCATTAAAAACAATTTTAAGTATTGAAATTGCCCATCCAATGGGAAAAATTGACAAGGTTTGCTTAAATAAATATAGGAGCTAAGTAGCTTTATATAGTTGCAAGTGAACTAGAAAAACACGCATATGTAATCATCAAATTACGTAAATGCATGTAGACAATCAATATTATTATTTGTCACCTTTACTAATTCAAGTGCTATATATATAATTAACTAGATGGATTTTCCAAATTTATTGACAATTGTTTTGTTTGTATTCTTCATATCTTTCACTAGCGTGCAAAGCTTCTAAGCTTCAATTTTAGGCCAATATTTTTATACTACACTTGTTAAAAAACTCTTTCAATCATCTTTCCACATCTATATGGCCTCACTACCTGCTCAAATACATCCACAATGGTCAATTATATAAAAGCACTATAGGAATGGTAATTACAATCTTGTTTTTTATGTGTAGATACATATTATATTCTTCCAATTGTGATGGTATACTCTTTTTGTCAAAGGTAAACAACCAAGCTTGTAATTCAATTTCATAATACAACTATACTTCATTCTCCATAAGCCAAATATTTTTGTGATATAAATTTTTGATACTTTTTGTAAAGAAATGTTATGTTGCCAAAAAATAGGCAGTTTGGTCCTTTATGGGTTAAAAGTTTAATAATGCTCTATTAGAATTAATTCTAAAGGCCACCTATAAAGCTAAAGAGGGACAATTTTATGAGATACAACCATACTTTACATATCCAATACCTAGCTGTTGCTTCTAAAGAAATGATTTCTATTGCTAGTGGATAAAGGATTTGTTAAATTAGAGGTATTTTGGATAAGACTTAGCACTTTCATAATAAATGATGCGAAACATAGCTCCTGTCACAGGGATATACCTTAGAATCTTTAGAATTAGTAGAAAGTTTTATGTAAAGGAACCTATAGATAACAAGAATCCTCTTGAGGAGCTTCTTAGACAAAAAAAAAATCATTTCAGGAGCTTCTTAGATAGTTGTATGTAAAGAAGTCAAAGCTATTAAGGTGATCTGTAGTCTTGACAACACATCTTTTGCATTTCTAGCTTCTTGCTCTAGCTACATTCTTGTATACTTTCTTGAAATATAAAATGTGATCTTGTTTTGAAGAACATTCATTGGTCTTGTGTCCATTGTGTCCATAATGTTTCTATACATGTCCTGGTTTTTAGAACTTTTTATAGATTTGTGTCGCATATAGTGACTGACAAAACCGAGTACTTTTGTGAAACGTTTTCATTCAAACAACCATACCATAAGCATCAATGGATAAAACCCAAAAGTGTACACATGAAAGTTGTAGAGCACGACATACAACACGTTACCATGGAAGTTTGAAGAAAAAATTAGTTGTGGTTTGAAAGAAAATTAATTTCAAAGTTTGCTATGTCAAAAACTCGGTTTTGTTCAACATAGTTTGGCTTTACTTTATCTTTTGTCAATTTTTTTTTAAAACTCCTAAAAAACTTTTTGTACCTTAGTATGTTGGTATACATCAATTTTGATTTTTGCATACAAAAATTGAAGGAAATTCACATTTATAGAATTAAAAATATTAACAATTTAACAAACATGCAAATGATGTTGGTTCTCACAAAATTTGAGTTTTTTTGTGGAATTGAGAGCATGGGGTTTCATTAGCCATGGTAAAGAAAGTATAGGTTGAAATATAGACCACTTTTATATCTAAATGCCCTTGTATATGAACTATTTGTTGAATTGGGCAATGTGTACAATTTATATTTTACAGTTGTATAATGCATTTTTAAATTCAACTTTTGGGTTCAAAGAATAGACTTCATGATGAATATAATTCATCCAAAAAATTCCAAAAAAATCCATCATCATTGTCTGTATCATCCAAAAACTACTAATTTTCAAAATTTACATTGACGTTCAAAAAATTAGTAGTTTTTGGATGATACAGACAATGATGATGGATTTTTTTGGAATTTTTTGGATGAATTATATTCATCATGAAGTCTATTCTTTGAACCCAAAAGTTGAATTTAAAAATGCATTATACAACTGTAAAATGTAAATTGTACACATTGCCCAATTCAACAAATAGTTCATATACAAGGGCATTTAGATATAAAAGTGGTCTATATTTCAACCTATACTTTCTTTACCATAGCTAATGAAACCCCATGCTCTCAATTCCACAAAAAAACTCAAATTTTGTGAGAACCAACATCATTTGCATGTTTGTTAAATTGTTAATATTTTTAATTCTATAAATGTGAATTTCCTTCAATTTTTGTATGCAAAAATCAAAATTGATGTATACCAACATACTAAGGTACAAAAAGTTTTTTAGGAGTTTTAAAAAAAAATTGACAAAGATAAAGTAAAGCCAAACTATGTTGAACAAAACCGAGTTTTTGACATAGCAAACTTTGAAATTAATTTTCTTTCAAACCACAACTAATTTTTTCTTCAAACTTCCATGGTAACGTGTTGTATGTCGTGCTCTACAACTTTCATGTGTACACTTTTGGGTTTTATCCATTGATGCTTATGGTATGGTTGTTTGAATGAAAACGTTTCACAAAAGTACTCGGTTTTGTCAGTCACTGTATTTTGACATTGGAATTGTTCTAATTTAACAAAATTATGGTTTAATTTAACAAAATTCTAATCGAGGTAGAATTGGGTGGGCTGGCAAGTGCAAAGAATCTATAGGTACCGAAGCTGTGTCACATTAATTTTGGCAACTCTTTTGCTTAGTGGAGCCGCCCTGCCACATTGTTCTTCTATAGAATCAAAACTTTTCTACTATCAAAAATTGGAGAGATAAATAAGGGGGAAAATCCATGGCCATTTTATTATCACCATAGGGTCCACCAACGATTTATGATAAATTTTATTCACTCATTGAAGTCTAATACCAACCCATGCTGGTGCCAATGGATTACCCAAATTTAATGGAGGGTGGCCAATTGGGAGCCGATAGGTGGAAATTGGATGATTTGTTCATGCCTAAATTTATATCACCTATTGAAAGTTGGTACCAACCATTTGTAGGCACTAATGGGTATCCAAAATTTAATAGTGAGTAAATACTGGATGCCAACAAGTAGATATTGGGTGACTTATGGGCCCCCAAATTTGAATCACTTGTTGAAGTCCGGTACCAATTACATGTCGGCGCCAACAAATCATCCAAAATTTGACAGTGAATGAACTTTGGGTACCAATAGGTGGACATTGGGCAACTTGTTGTCTAGATCCCAAATTTAAATCACCTATTGAAATTTGGTACCAATCACTCATAGGTGCTAACGATTCATCTAAAATTTAATATTCATTGAATGTTGGATGCCAATAAGTGGATACTGGATGATTTATTGGCGCCCAAATTCAAATCACTTATTCAAGTTTGGTACCAACTGCCTCTTGGTGCCAAAAAGTCATCTAATTTTTGATGATTAATGCACTTTGAACACTAATAGGTGGATATTGGGCAACCCATTGGCATCCAAATTCAAATCACCTATTAGAATCTAATACCAACCATCTCTTGAGCACCTTATGAGTACTTGTTGGCGCCATTGGATCACCCAAATTTTGACAATGAATGAACTTTTGGTGCTAACAAGTTAATATTGGGAACTCGTTGGCGCCCAAATTTAAATAACCTATTAAATTCCACTTCCAACTACCTCTGAGCATCCTATGCCTATTTGTTGGCGCCAACGGGTCACCTAAATTTTTAACCGTGAATGAACTTTGGGCGCCAACTTGTGTTATTTTAACGGTGAATTTTACACCGTTGGTGCCCAAATTTAAATTATGTATTAGAGCCTACTTTCAACACCCCATGAGCACCTTATGCCTACCCATTGGTACCAGCAAGTCACTCAAAATTAACCCCTAAAGGCCCAAAGTCCCCTCAAGGGACACTTGGGAATTTGGGCAGGTTTGTGTAACTAGAAATTTTGGCCTGATTTTTGAAACTTCTTTTGAACATAGGGAATCACATTAGCTTTTTAAAAATATAATGTTTTTTTCAATTGGTGCCTAGGAGCAAAATTTATGCCACTCAAAGTAAGAAAAACAACTTGCTGGGTAGAAAAAAAACTGTAAAAAATTAGATAGTATTGATTCTCTTCTGCATATTCATCCTCCTCTTCTTTTTCCTCTTCTTTTGGAGATTCTTCCATATATATATTTTTTAATTTTTTCTTCTCAAAGATCATGTTTTTTTCTATACTTGAAGCTTTAATTCATTTTATTTGGATTCAGAATGAAAAAGTTAAAGACAATCTTGTTTTTTGGGCAATCACTAAGCACCTTAAAAAACAACAACTTATAGAACTTTTTGAATGCAATTTTCAAATTTTTTTCAATTTAAAAAAAAATAAAGGTTAAGTTTGTTTGCAAAAACAATCCTAACATTGGAATTATGGTGTTTTAACTCCACCTAAGAGCTATTAATGATTTAGTGTTTCATTCAATTCTGGACCTACTTCTCCTTCACAATTTTTTTATATGTGAAAATTAGGTTTTGACATTCTGAATTTTTTCCGCAACTCTCAACTCAAATGTTCAACATAATTTTTTTTAGCTTAACGGTATGTAGTGCAAAAAAAATCAACAAATGGCCGTCAAAGTCATTTAAAATTGCAGGCTACAATTCAAAAAAACTTCTTTTTCCTACTTCAAATGCTCATATCTTCCAATTCGTACGGTCAAACTTTATGAAATTCTTACCACATGACTGAAGACAAGTGAGGTACAAGATCCTATAGTTAGATTCTAAAAAAAATTGTTTTTTTGTTTTCTTGAGTGATTGTAGAAGAAATGGCAGTTTTTAGTGGTTTTGGAGCTAGAAAATACCTTGGGCTTTTAGGAGTTAAACAGTAGGTGCTATTGGGTGCAAACAGGTTGCATGGATATAGAGTCACTTGACAATCCTCAAGGATGTTAGAGAGTTCTTGGCAAGAATATAAGATGCAATTATGATTTTATGTTTTCTATATCCATCTTCTTCCATCTTGAGTGCTCTCATGTTCAATCACCCAAGTGTACACAAGTCCCGTGCTTTTTCTTTGCCTCCAATAAGCACTCCAAAATCTTTAAAGATTATAAAAGATTTGGAAAAAGTATCAAATAATTACCTACAACTTTTGGAGATTTTTGGAATAAATTGTAAAAAATCTAAATATTTGGAATCATAATTCAGTCAATAGCATTTTACTTAATGAAAATTAAAAGTTTGTCAAATTTTTACTACAAAACATAAGGAACAAAGCTCATTCCTCTTAGTAAATAATCTTGAAAAATTTACTTGCATTAAAAAATTCACAAATAAATTGGATTAAACTATAAATTATTAATAAATTATTTTGAAAATTTTGAAAAATCATTTTATACAAGTGTGTTATTTGTACTTCTACATGTCTAAAATTTGTTGATAAAGTCTAAATTCTAAATTAATTATAGCAATTTTTGAAGTTTTTGAATACTCATGAGTCAATATATATGTCATAGATTAAAATATACAAGGAAAGATTTGATTCATTTAATGTTGACCAGTAAAGTGAAAAATATGGGGATGTTTGTTTTGTTGAAAGGTATGATATTTCATTGAAAAATTAACCTCAAATATATGTTATTTATTCAATTTCTTAAAAATTTTGATAGACAAAGATAAAATTATTTTATACATAGTGTTATTTATAATTAAGTTGTTTCTATTGGGATTGATATTTTCCAATTATTTATTAGAAGTTATTAGAAATTAATCTTTATTTTGATCCATACCTCTTCCTCTTTTACAAATATTTAAAGAACAAAATAATTTTTTTCTTTCTAAAAAATAGAGTTTCAACTCCATTTTACAATACCACAAAAAAACCAAATCTCTAAAGTGTAGAGTTTTTAAGCCAGGAGAATTCAATGTTTGTTAACGTTGATTGGGAGCTTGCAAAAATAACTCTTTTTTTTGGATGATCCATTCAGTATAAAAATTTGAGTGCAAATTATACTAGGAGGCTTATTTTCACATTAATACAAAATTACAAATGGCACAGATACCACACGCATAGGCAATTGGAAAAATTATTGGATGTTCAAATTGTGATTGCTTTGAAATTTCACTTTTGTTGTCCAACTTGACAAAATCCTCTATTCAAATAGAAGTTAGGACCAAGTTGTGCATCAATACTGTCAAATCAACTATTATAAAAAAAATCTTTGATATGTACATAGGATTGTCACTCAATTGACTATCAAGTGCTTAGTTCCCTATGAAGGTTGAGAATGCATTCAAACCATTGAACTCCGTGCGCTCAAATTCAAAACTAAGGTGGAAGTAGATGGCTTGGCAAATGTTGGGAGCCTGTGGGTGCCAAAGGCATGTCATTGTCATTAATTTTGACAACATTTTTGCTTAGTAGAGCCGCCCACGTTGTTCTCCCATGGAATCAAAACTTTTCTTTCCTTAGTTAATTTGGATAGGTAAATGATAGGCAATCTATGTGGCCATTTTTTTTATCACACTTAATTGTCTAAGGTCCACGAGCAATTTGTGATAAATTTAATTCACCCGTTGAAGTCGAATACCAACGCATGCTCGAGTCAACAAATTACCTAAATTTAATTGTGGGTGGCCAATTGGGAGCCAATAGGTAGATACTGGGTGAACGTTGGCACCCAAATTTAAATCACCTATTGAATTTGGTACCAACCACTTGTATGCACTAATGGATATTTAAAATTTAATAGTAATTGAATGTTGAATGCCAACAAGTGGATATTGGGCAACCTGTTGGCGCCCAAATTTAAATCACCTAGTGGAGTCTAATACCAACCACCTATGAGCACCCTATGTCTATTTTGGTGCCAACGAGTCACCCAAATTTTGACGGTGAACAAACTTTGGGCGGCAACAAGTGGATATTGGGCAACCCATTGGTGCCCACATTTAAATCACGTCTAAAATCCACTACCCCCCGTGAGCACTATATACCTACCTGTTGGCGCCAACAAATCACCCAAAATTAAATAGTGGGTGCTGTTGGGGAGCCAACAGGTCTCTCAAAATTAAACAAGTAGTTGCCGTTGGGCGCCTACGGGTCACCCAAAATTGAACATTGGGGGTGCCGTTGAGTGCCAACAGGTCTCTCAAAACTAAACAAGTAGTTGCCGTTGGGCGCCAACGGGTCACCCAAACTTGAACATCGGGGGTGCCGTTGGGCGCCAATGGGTCACCCAAACTTGAACATCGGGGGTGCCGTTGGGCGCCAACGGGTCACCCAAACTTGAACATCAGGAGTGCCGTTGGGCGCCAACGGGTTGTAGACACACATGTAGAGTCGCGGCCTTGACAATCCTCAAGGATGTTAGGGAGAGCTCAACAAAGACTATAAAATGCGATTGTAATTCATGTTTTTGATATCTATCTTCTTCCATCTTCGCTCTTGAGTGCTCTCACCGGTTCACAATAGACAAGTCCTCTTGCTTTCTCATTGCCACCAAACTCCATTTGTCACTTGCATTCCTTCACCAAGTCCCTTCTCTCTTTCACTTTATCTCCTCCATTCTTCTAAGCTAGTTCTTCAGTAGCTAACTGACTTAGTCCCCAGCTTCTCACTGAAAAAAACGAAACTCTGCTCATCTCAGAAGCTCCAGTAAGTTCGTCCTCCGCATTTGACTGCACAGCTGCCATTTCAGTTGCCTGAGAAAAACTCGAAAACTTTGCCAGTTCCAGTTTCTGACTAAATACTCCACCTTATCTGTACAGTAAGCTTACAGTGAATTCGGCCCTTTTCCATTGGTGTCTCTTTTGCAGATCCTGGAGCCATCATCTTCGCACCAACAGCAGCTCCGTCGTGGTGTTGCCATGGCGAGAGCCCTGGACGCCGCGAGGCTGCTCAGGCTCGCTGCACCAGCACCACCACCACCACCGGTGGCGCGTGCCACTGCAGCGCCTGGGGGAGTGGCGCAGGCGCGGCGCAGGAGAGGCGAGGCTCGAGGCGGGGGTGGAGGGGTGTTGGTGGTGCGAAGGGGGGAAGCGCCGGGGGTGGTGCGAGCTGCGAGGGAGGAGCAGCAATCGGAGGGGGTGGGGGTGGGGGTGGGGGTAGATGAGGACAATGGGGACAATGGGGATTGTGAGGGGGAGGAGAGAGTGGGGGAGGCGGTGGTGGATGTATTTGCGGAGATGGGGTATAATGTGAGGCGCGAGGATGTCGTGACGAAGCTTAGGAGTGATGGTATGTCAATTGCGTAACGTTATGCCCCTGTAGGACTCCTCTCTGGGACGCATCGTCGTGAATGAATCAGGAATTTGAAATTGGGGGAACTGGGAATTGGAAATAGTGTAGAAATGGGAATTTGATATTGGGGAATCGAAAAGTCGAAATTTGGGTGCATTGGGAAGTGAGATTTGGATGCATCGGGAATTCGAAATTGAGTGCACTGGGAAGAAGTTGAGTGAATCGGAATTCGGAATTGGAGGAACTGGGAAGTCGATATTGTGTGAATTTGGAAATTCGAAATTGGGTGAATGGGAACGTCGAAATTGGCTGAAGTGATTCACGGTTTGGAGGCTTCGTGGGAGAAATTGGGTGAAATTGGGTGAAATTAGAATCGTGAGAGTTTCGTCTCTCGACTTGTAGAACGAAGTCGAGAATAGCAGAAATAAAATGAACCAAGTCGAAAATGGCAGAAACGAAATGATTTGCAAGAGTTTGTGATTTGGAGGTTACCGCATTGATACTGAAGCGCAACCGGTGATGCGATCAGGCTTAGGATGTGTCAGAGACTGGGAATTATGCTGCAGCTAAATCAGTTGGCCTCACATTTTTTTAGAGCGCTTTTGAGAGGGTCACACTGGGACTTTCTTTCGTTCAATTTTGTTTTTGTTTTAACCCAAACATGCAGTGTTCTTCATTGCCTCTGAAGATATCTGTTTCATAATATGATCACTTGAATTAGTTACTTTTAATCCGTGTATTTTTGATTAATAGTACGTTGGTATGCAGAAGTGGCTACCTTTCTTGGTGGAGTGGCAAAAAACTATGGAGTCAAAGACTTCGATACCACTGTGGCGAGGAAGCGCTTCCTCCAACTTTACCTTAACAAGGTGCAGTCTCACCGATAAAATGGGAACCATTCATTTCAATTACAGTTGTTGCGTAAACTCTAGACCTTATATACATGGTCCCTAGTATCTCGCTTTCGAAGCGAACCCCATAATGTAGCCTATATACTGAATGTGTGACATCTTGAGTACAGAAACACCAGGAGGGTCTGGTCATGCAGGACTTCAGTGACCAGCTTGGAGGTTTCTCTGGTTTAGGAGTTTCGGAAGTACCGGTTTGCATTTGCCAAACTCGGACTCTAGACCCGGTTCTTTCTCTCAGTGATGCACTGCCTGTTCTCCAAATCGCTGTAAACGATCTTGAGAAATCTGCACCTTCTTCTACAAGTGGGATCATCCGCATTCAGGTGTGTTTCTTGGTTCGTCTGAGTGATGAGATTTTCTTGATGAATTGCCCATGGCGGAGTATTCGAGGTTTCCTAACTCCGAAGTGCCAAATCTAAAAATAGCAGATCCTCCTTGGAAGCTGTTTTAAGAATATGGAAGACATATTTCAAGTGGTCATAATATAGGACATGAATTCTTACATCTATTGGTTTTTAACCTTCACGAACGATTCATTCCAACACTTATAGATAGGGAAATAGAATTCCCTCTCTGGAATTTATTGTAGTTTCAAACAGGTTTCAATTGGTCAAAATGTAGGACATGAATTTTCTTAATTTGATTTGTTTTAACACTTATACTGGTAGATATGAAAGTGGTCACTTTCGCTCCTCCGTGGCTTATATTGGCCTGGTTTGTGATCTGCTGCTTCATCCTGCTGTTGTCATTTTCTTAGGTGCCTTTACCTCCTGGCATCAAAGCGCTGCAATGGCTCCAAGGCCAACCCCAAAGCCTAGGTTCCCAGAGAACCTACTTCTCTTCTCGAGCTCCACGAGGGGACAAAGACCAAAGTCCTTCATCGCCTGACGTTCAGGATGTTGATGACTGTGACTTCCGTGCCATTGCTGGGATCGGTGCAGCGGTTCTCTTCCAAGACCACAGACAGTTCTCTAAGAGTCATTGGTCAGCCATTCAAAGGTACGTCAATTTTTTTATTGAGATGAACACTGCTAGACTTCTCCTCTAGCGATTTTACAAAAGTCCTAATGCTTGATAAAATTCTGTTCAAAATTTGGCTTAAGTGTAGTTTAATCTAGGTTTTCTAGGAGATTCTTGGAGTAGAGGAACACAATTTGTTGCGTCTTTTTGCTGGTGAAATCCTTCCTATCCCTTAAACTCTAAATCCTAAACCCTATCTCGTAAACCCTATCTCGTACGCTTCAAGGTTCAAGGCAAGGTTCCCATTACAACATCTTTTAAGCATCTGAAAATGTATGGTATCGAATTTTTTTGAGGTTTTGGATCAGTTGTTTAGCAATTCGTGGGTCCTTACCATTTCAAAATAAATGCCTTACCTCTGCCCTTACTCAGCACAATCTAGTGCATCACTGCACAGAACTGGATCCACATTGTTATGCAAGTTGAATGAGAGTCGTTACCTGAGTGTCTGGTAAGGGAGTTCTCATATGCCAGGTTTATGAACAATGTTGCGAGTTTACTGTAAGTGTGCTCTGATCCCTTTCAATCTTCTGTAGGTTTTTGCGAAATGGGGCTCCCGAGATTAAAGTGTTTGGAGCAATGCGATTTAATCCACAGGAGAAGCCGTCAGAAGAGTGGAAATTGTTTGGGTCGTTCTATTTTCTGATTCCCCAGGTGAGTATCCTATAATATTTGAAACACTCACCTTTTTCAAAACCACCTCTGATTAACATTCGAGCTTAAACCTTCGAGTCCATTTATTGGACTTTACTGGTCATTGGATTTGCCAAATGTCAACTATATGATGGAGCACTTTTGCTAAATGCTAACTGTATATATTGAGAAGGCCTTCATTAGATTCATATACATTTCTTTTGTGACCAGCTGTAGATTTGGATCTATTGGGTTTGAGATATTGAACTTCCCTGGTTTGGATACCATATGTGTGACAATGACACAGGCCATATGAATAAGGATGATTGCAACTTCAGAATGATTTTAGGGTTGAAAGATCTGTAAATATAGTTTTGAAGCTGTTCAAGGACACTGTTGACAAGATTCCGCATTGCTTTCACAGGTTGAGTTTTGTGAGAAAGATGGGTGCTCCATGCTCGCAGTGTCAGTTGCTTGGGATACGGCCCTCCATCGGTCCTTTCTTGCAGCTGTCAAGGTGGCGTCTGAGACGCTAAATCAGGTAATGAGCACGAACTCACTGGATGCCAAAGATTTGAGCTTTTAAATTTTTTATTTTTAAATGTAACAGTAGGATCATAATCTAAATGTTTTATTGGGAAGTTTTTTCATTTATGATAGCGATCTGAAGCTTTTGTAGTCTTCCATGCACACGCCAAATCTGAAACTGAAGGCTTGGAAAAAAATATAGCAATGAAGGCAACAATCTTTATGATCTCGGCTTACGATCTAAGATCCTAGTCGTGTATTGAAGTGTACTCACGACTGACAAGGCTTTTTCATATTTTCTTTTCTTTGTAGCTCGCCTACTCCTGGCGAATGCTTAGGTTTTTTCATTGAATATGCGATGTGGTTATCTCTGTTAAATCCTAGTGGAATTGAGATTTCATTTCTGAGAGCTCTTAAGACTAAAAATTTATGCTGTGATAAGGATCCCAAGCAGGGAGACTTGAGTAGAAAAATGTTTTTTGTACTCATAAGTATTTTCTATCAATTTGTTTGCTGACTTTATAAATACAGTGTGGAGATGATACTCCCCAAAGTAAAATTTTGTAAAGAGCAATTTTGTAAGATTTTGTTTAACTTCTACGCTTGATAAAACAGCACATTATGGTTCCACAGCACGTATGGGTGTATCATCAGTGTATCATTGACTTCTTATTAGTTACTGATTTGATAATTCGATGCACAGATATCCGGTCACTTTGGGAGCGAAGGTGGGCAACGGTCAGTGTCTGTGGAGGGCAAAGAGCATGTTCCCTCTGAAATACTGTGGCACCAGGCAGTGGGTAACACTTTGCAAAGAATCACAGAAGGCGAAAAACTTAACACATCCGAAGCCAGACTTTCCAAGGTTTTTCAATTTCTTAAACGTCATGCATTTTTTCTTTGATGCGTTGATTTGAACAATATTTGCTGATTTGGACACTATTTTCTCTACATATATATGTAAGAAAACATTTGCTGGTGAAGAAGTAGGTGTGTTTTTACTTCAAGATTATTCAGCTAAACCCCGTTTGCAGGTCGTAATGGCCAGGAGAACCAAACTGCTGTTAAGCGACGATGTAGACGCCCTTACATTGCTTGCATCACTTCAGGTGCGTAGCTTTAATTATCGTGGTTAAAACTCGTGAAGTACTGTTCTGGTATAATATGCTAATGGTTTGAACATGTGTTACTGCCCAATCCAAGTTTTAAGGCTCAGTTCATTGTTTATGCAGGCAAAAGATCCTAGTGCATACCAGTTTTGTATCCAGCTCCCAGAGGGCACCTCCTTCATAGGTAGCACTGTAAGTCCCAACTCTGCTTTCATCCTAGACTTCTCAACCTTCTGACTGTTGTTTATTATCTTACAACAACGTACCCAAAACCAACACTCGGCTCTCATAGACTGTCATGTTTTGATTGTGTATATCTTGTGTAATCAATATCTAGGTCTTGGAAACACTGACGACTGGCATGTTTGGAAACGTATTGCAGCCTGAACGGCTGTTTGTTCGCAAGGGTTTGCATGTAGCGAGCGAAGCAGTAGCTGCAACACGGTCAAGGGGTCACACCAGCTCCAGAGACTTGGGCTCTGGCATCGACCTGATTTTGAGGTACTTCACATCATCTAATTATTCTGATCATGTGACAAAACTATTAATGAATCTCAAAAGATCCCCCGATTAGATTCACAAATTCATTGGTAGTAAGGTAGTTTTGATCTAATAGAACAGTAGGTTGACGATAATATTAACATATTGTCAATTTAATGTTGACATAATGCCAACGACCCTGATATCGCTCCAGCATTAATTTAACACTACTTGCATTCCACTAACTTTTGCTTAAAATGAGGACTAGATGAATCTAATGTCTATTAGCTTAACGTAAAGATCCATGTGACCCTAATGTGGGTAGTCCTTTGCGATGTGATACAATGTTCTGATTCCTTAAGATTTTCGTGCCTTTTGTGGCAGTGGAAAGGATCATGAAGAGTTTGAAATTGTGCGTCAGAATATCAGGCAGAATCTTGAGGTATTTATCTGTTGTGATTGTATTCTTTCCTGTCTTTCTTCGATTGGGTTTAGGTTTAGAGTGTCGATTTGTTGACCAGATTTTTCAGTCTTTGCTGGATTGCTTTCATGGAAATACTTCAATTTGATACGATTCTGGTTTTGTGAGCCTTGTTTCAGGTTCATTTTCATTGATTTATTACGATGCTTTCGTCGATTGGACAAATGTAGTACGAATATTCAGTGTATATATTGGCTTAATTTCTAGGAAAGAGTTCTTATTTGATAGAGGTTGTTCTTGCAGAGGGTGTGTAAAGACGTCCAAATCGAATCTCATAAAAGCATTATAAAACAAGCTAGGGTGCAACATCTCTATGGTCGTTTTCTAGGAACAGTGCACAAGGAGGCTGATGAGGTAAGGGTTTAGGGTTTAAATGCTCTGTCCTCCAGTTTGGTCAAATGTGTACAGCTGCTGTGAACATTGCGCCTCAAGAATCTTAGGTCTTGTTTTAATTTTAAATTTTTGTGAAAAGATGATAAGATGCTATTTTCTTGTTGTCATGGTGCTTTATATGATGCTATCCTTGTATTACCAAGTTTTATCTTCCACTTTTTATTAAAAATGGAAATCGTATGTATATGAATTCTATGTTGGAATTAATCCCTCTATGCAAAATTTTAATGCTGATGGACTGAATTTAAATCCTCAGATTCTCAGATAAAGTTAAAATGTAATGTATGTTTTTCAATCATTAAACAGTGCCTATATTTTTCTCAGGTAGTTATTACAAAATCCCCAATTTGTCCCCATGATTTTCTTATACTCGTCTGACATCCAAGAGAAAGATTTACAGAATATATCGTCTTTGTGAACATGCAGTTTGACTTATTAGAAGTTTTGCATCCAACGCCAGCTGTTTGTGGTCACCCACAAGGCCCTGCCAGAGAGGCCATCACTAATAGCGGTATCTATTTTCACTCCTCATCTAGGTTTTTGAGGTCATTGTGTAGAGATTTTTCTACCAATTTTATCATTTAGAACTTATCTATTAGCATCATTATATCAGGTTTAGGGTTTAGGGTTTATTAATTGCTTTTTTTGGATTGCAGAATCATTTGACAGGGGTATGTATGCCGGACCAGTGGGATGGTTTGGAGGTGCTGGTTCAGAGTTTGCTGTTGGAATACGATCTGCACTCATAGAATCCACATCATATCAGGGCAGCAACGGTTTTGGTGCAATTCAGAAGGTTCTTTATGATCTCAGAGTGCCTAGAGTTCATCTTATTGTGAGGTGTATTCTGAAATCTATGTATTATGCAATCACTATGGAAATCCATGTGCCCACCACTGTTAGTATTTCCATCTTCTGCACTCACCTTGTAAATTTTACCATTGTGCAGGGTGCAAACGTCTTCCTGTATGCAGGGGTTGGGGTTGTAAAAAATTCAGACCCTTCTTCCGAGTGGAAAGAGTTGGAATTGAAAGTGAGCCAGGTGCGTATGTTACAGCTCATCTTGACACCCCAAACTATCACCTGACGTGGAAATAATTCGCTTTTATGTTCTCTTTCATATTGTCCGATTGTGTTCTTAGGTCCCAGACCGTACGATAGGTAGTGACAATTTTGGCTATGGCCAGAAAAAACTCGTAATAGGCGTTGTAAGATTAAGTGTGAGCTGGCATAATAAGCTTCTAGAAGTCTTGCTCAATAATAAAGGTAGTGGCTTACAGTAAATTGTGTCTTTCTGAAATGAGGCGCTACTGTTATGTGTGCAGTTCGAGGCACTCTTGCGGCCAAGTCGTGAGATTAAAGATGTTGTCAATATCAACGCACTTTGGGCGGAGCTCATTATTGAAGAATGTTGCCGTCTGGGAATCACGGTACGTGAAACTAATTTCCAGGAAGCAGTGTTTCTCGCAATTATCGTTGAAATTGGTTCACTACATCCATTATAGGTGAGATTTACATGAACGAGTGAAGCAAGACAACATTCTTTTATACCGGAATTCTTTTACTTAGCATATTTCTTTTATGATATGGTAGACCATGCTAGAGACCATAGTTATCAATCAAATTTGCTTGTATGCTTTTCGTACCTTATTCCTTCATGCAGGTGGAATTAGACACTATGTAATAGATTTAGGTTAGTATCTGGTGGATAGATATGAGATATGGCCTACGGATTCTTTCAATGGATGATTCTGTTCACTCTCTCGATCTTTACTGATCACGGATGTTTTCAATCTACTGATTTTGACACCAAATGGATGTGCAGCATTTCTGTGTAGCGCCAGGTTCACGGTCATCCCCTCTTGCTGCAGCGGCTGCTTCAAACCCACGAGCCACATGTACCTCATGTATTGACGAGCGGTCTCTTGCATTCTTTGCACTTGGATATGGTCGAGGTGCTAATAGTCCAGCAGCTGTGATCACATCCTCCGGAACTGCTGTCTCCAACCTCACGCCTGCGGTATGTGGGCCTCCTTTTTCCTTTTTTTATATTATGTGAGACTCAATTTCCATTATCAATCAAATTGGTCATTTGAAAACTATGTAATTTTGGTTCTTTAGAGATTAATAATCACCTGCACTCTCTGCGTTCTCAAGCCTATATGTTGTGTATCAAGCAGATAGTGGAGGCCAGCCAAGACTGTGTTCCTTTGCTCGTGTTAACTGCAGATCGTCCACATGAGTTACGGGAGACAAGCGCCAACCAAACCATTGATCAGGTACACTTCTCAACTACACCACGCATTCCAATTACTGTGAGTCTCAATAATTATTATATATCCAATTTTTCTCGATCTAATAACGTTAGTTTAGAATTTCGACGAATTCTGGGAGAAGAAGACATTCCCTTCTTTTTCAGTAGTCATTTAAATAAAAGGAAAGGAAAAAGAAGAAGAGGTGTTCTAGATAATTGGAATATGAAACAATTAGTGCGTCTTGCAATTATTGACATAAGTACTGGAGATCATTTTGATGCGAAACACAACGGATGGGAACCACTTCCATAGTATTTCCAATTTCGGTATGGTAACAAGATACTTCCGTAAAAGAAGCTGTTTTGGTACCATTTTTGTGGCATAATTCAGTATTCTAACGCTGGTTTATTTTTTTTTTGCTTTCTTCGTCCTAGGTGAAGCATTTTGGAGGCCATGTTCGATTTTTTTTCGATCTCCCTCCAGCTGACGACAAAATCCCTGCCCGTATGGTGCTCACCACTCTAGACTCCGCAGTCTACCGAGCCAAGTCCGTGCCTTCTGGTCCCGTTCACATCAACTGGGCCTGTCGTGAGCCTCTAGCTGGTTACCCTGAGCCTTGGAATACTAGTTGCTTACAAGGCTTGGATCGATGGATCTCCAGTTCTTCGCCCTTCACAACTTACATGAACGGCGGACACCATACTGGACTTGGAAATATTATGGAAGTGGTCCACGAGCTCAAGGGGGCTGAGAGAGGAGTTTTGGTGGTTGGTGGGCTTCAAACTGCTGAAGAGACTTGGGCTGTCGTGATGCTGGCTTCCCACTTGGGGTGGCCAGTGTTTCCTGATGTGTTGTCAGGTCTTCGAATTGGGGATGTCTTCAAGACGAAGGACCTGCCCTCGAATATAATTCAGCATATTGATCAGATGCTCTTGAGCAAAGCGGTCGCAGATGCTATCCAGCCGGATGTAATATTGCAGGTACGTGTTTAGTAATATCTAAGTCTCCTTTGGTCAATTTGAACAACGAGTACTCATTATTTTCTAAGCAAGATTTGGTGATGTTAGCCGCAGTTGTTGCTAAACTAAAAGGCATTAGATTCATATAGTCTTCATGCTGAGTTAATGTTTATGAAACGCAAATGTTGTTATTTAGTGTCAGTGTGATGTTAGTGCATTGGCATTAACTTGATACTACATTGTGTGAACACTAACTTGACATTAACTTCTTAATTGATCTAGTATTTTTTTAAACATATCAATATTCAGCTCATCATATTAACTTTGTGAAACTATTAGGGATGTCTTTGAGAAGCTTTACGGGTGTCTGTATTTTCTGGATGTTTTGAACGAATCATACATACCCTTTTTGAGAATAACAACTGCCACCCCATGGGACATCTATTGGAAGGCCTGGCTTGTGTTTTTTCATGACCGACCTTTAGTACTATGACGAATGTGCTAATCTGCGAATGGTATTTAGATTGGTGGCAGGTTAACAAGCAAACGCGTTGGAGCTTTTTTAGAGGCTGCCACACCAAGAGCTCACATCTTGGTGGAGAAACACCCATTCCGGGCTGACCAGTCCCACATCTTGACTCATCGGGTACAAGCTGGCACGACTGACTTCGCTGCTGCTCTTCTCAAAACATTGCCGAAAGCTTCCCAAGAGCACGCTTTTCTCCAAGTACTGCAGACACTCTCTGAAGCGGTGAGTGAAGAATCCAACACCAACTGGTATCATTTATTTTAACCCGTAAAGGACCAAGATGTCCGATTTTGGCCTCGTGGTTTTTTTGAGCCAATTTGAGTAGGTCGATTGTGTACTCATCTTTTTGTTCAAATTGTACTTCTTTTTACCAGCACGTGTGATACTCTTCACTGATTCAGGTGACATAATATATGACTTCATCTCAGTTATATTTTTCACAATATGATCAACTGGCCTCGTTTTGTATTTTATCTTTTCCGCAATATGATCAATCGAATTGGCCATTGTGAATCCATGAATCCTTGGATCTCGTAGGGGTACATTCAATTGTGCTTCTGATTGATCGTCTCGTAGGTTGCTCTGTTTCTGCATTCTCAAGCGTAGTAAGTGCCATTCTTGTATTATGTTAGCATACTAAGCACCCATATGATTGTGATGGCAGGTTGGCTATGAGATCAATTTTAAGCTAAGCACGGGACCATTAATCACTGAGCCATATGTTGCACAAACTGTTGCCTCATCAACACCTCCTGGCTCCACGCTATTTCTTGGAAGCAGTATGCCCATCAGGGATGTGGAGATGTATGCTACTAGCCAGATGGATCAAATTGTGTCTTCACCATTTCTGGGTCTGTCAAAACTGACAGCCTCAAATCGAGGTGCCAGTGGAATCGATGGAGTCTTGAGCACTGCCATTGGATTTGCAGCTGGAAGTAGTCGCCGGGTACGTATATCATTGATCATCACTGCTTTTTTATTGAAATTTATGAGTAATTGTAGTCATCTGGAGCCAAAGTTTCATGTATATTTTGTAGCTTTGAGTAGCTCATATGGGAGGTTTTGTTGGTTCATTTTCATCTGTCTTTCTACGAAAAGAAATGTTGTAAATAAGATTGTAAATGTTGTATGTTCACAAGGATTGGGACCTTCGTGACAACAGCATTCTTGAAAAGCTTCCATACGTACAAAGAATCAGAGAGCAATAATTTAGTAGTGAACAATGAAGCATCTCCATATGGAGGAGATGGAGAAGGATGTGACTCTGATTGCTCTAGAAGGTCTACTTTCCAACAGCTATTGAATGCCTCACACCTGGTCTAAGAAGTATGAAGCATGGAACAACAAGTAGGACTTTATTGTTACTAAGAAGAGAAAAAACTCTTACTCTTGATTGATGTAATATTTAAGTCTCTTAATATGTTTCAGCCAATACAGTTATTTACAATGGGATGAACCAGCATGTATAATGTTCTCCCCTTATTCTAGTGACAGAATTTGACAACATCTGAATTCTATTCCATACGACCACCTGAATCCAATTGTACCTAAAATCGTGACCGGTGATATGAACAGAAGTTTTTTCAAACTGCGAAGAATTTCCTTTGACAGGAGGCTTATTGTTGATACTGCAGGTGACGTTGCTAGTGGGTGATGTGTCGTTCTTACACGACACCAACGGGCTCTTATTGCTAAAAGAAAGGTATCATTATATTTCAATTTCCGTTACCAGTATTACGGAGCCGTCCTTTTTCTTGGTGCACTTGTTATTCGTATTGCTAATCATGAAAATGTTACGCACCATCTATTTGTTGTGCTCATGAGATTAGGAACATCGTTACCATCAGTATCTTGTCTCATGCAGCTTAATTGATGTGAACCCGTGAATTTGGTAGTGGTTTGATTGATTCAGGATTTAGGGTTTAGGGTGGTTTTAATTAATTATTTGTAATCTCGAAAGATAGACTCTGGTTCTGATAAACCTTACTGCGATGTTGTCTACTTCTCTCTTGTGGGTGTAACAAGTTGCTTGCATTGACTTGCAGAGTGGGACAGCCACCGGTGACAGTTGTGGTGGTCAACAATGAAGGAGGTGGGATTTTCAGCTTGCTCCCAATAGCGAAGACCGTCCCGTCTGCATCTTTTGCGACCCTTTGGTCCACTGAACATAGTGTCAACATTTTGGATCTCTGCCGCGCGCATAGGTATCAATACCACCAAACGCACATCTTTTGAGATTTTTCTTGTGTTTAGGAATTGCCCTCATTGAAATCTTCCACCGTTTGGAAGTGTTTCTTTTGAATCTCATGCCTCTGCTCTTGACAACTCTTTGAAAAAGATAAGGACTGCCTTACTGAAAAGATATAAATTCCACTTTGGAAGCTAATACTGAGTAGTCGATAATTGCAACGTCCAAAACATATCTCTATCGTTCAAAACTGTAGGTCATGGTTTATTCCTCCTATTGGTACATTCTATTACTTCTCTTGAAGCGTCCTCAGCAATATATATCGAGTGGCATAGATATGGAAGCGGCATCCTTGTCCGTAGGCGGATTACTTAGACGTTAAACTCTGGTTAATCTGCCAATAAATCCTCCAATTCAAAAATAAGGAAGGAAACTGTTAACCTTCTTAATCATTTCACTACCTGTCAAGATTTCCATGTCATTCTGCAGAAAAAAACTTGAAACTTGAAAGTTTTTGGCAGTCTTTATGACTGCGTAGGTGTGAATGAGAAGTCAGTAGAGGTTCTTTATAGAAGGCGTCTTTTTATTACTGCAGAGTCAATTTTAAAAGGAGGAGGAATCGATTAACCTTCTTAATCGTTCTACTACTTGTTCGACTTCCATATGATATTCTGCAGAAAACTTGATAGCTTCTTGCAGTTTATAAGATTCGCAGGTGTGTATCAGAACTTAGTAGAGGTTGTTTATTGAATGCATGTTTTTATTACTGCAGAGTGAACCATAGACTGGCGAGGACAAAGGAAGAACTCAAGGAAACTCTTCAGTGGGTTGGAAGAAGCCCGTTAAATTGGGTTGTGGAAGTCGAAAGCAACATCGAACGCAACGCAGAGTTTCACAGTTTTCTGCAGAACTCCATAATGGAGGCTGCTAATCGGACTTTTCAAATAGTTTCCAAGTTTCCAAATGACAGCAACCTGGGAATACGTGACTTTGATCTCTTTCGTTACAAGTGAGTTTTGCTCAAATTGTTGAGCATATACACTTTGCAAACCGAATGAATGTCTTAGCTATTCTATTATCATTTCTTAAAAAGATACGGTTCTCATTCACACAAGTAAAGGGTCAGTCGTCTTATAAGAACGATAATGAGTTGCTCAGAGTAGCACATTTTCCTCGATTCCATTGCAAAATCTCAGCGTGGAAGGTTTATTGAGTAAGGTAGAGATGACAAATTTTATTACTTTATGATGGTTCGCTTATTGGGAGCCAAAACTACAATTGGAGATTACATTCCCTTGTAAACTTTCAAAAAGTATATATTACATATTTTTGGAGTATATTTGTCATTCCTATGAATTTTTATATTCAGATTTTGTAGATGCCCTTAAAAGTATTGTATAGGTGCGTGTAATCTCACGCATGTATAGTGGAGTATTCTTCATGAAGATCTGAATCCCTCTACAGGCTTTCCTATCTTATAACCATAAGACTAGAGTAAATCTAAAGACATGGTTTTAGGTCATATTGGTAACTTCAAATATGCTCTAGATGTCATAATTGGTGAGGGTAATGGAATCTCTACCTTAGTGGAACTATTCGTAATTTTGTTCACGTGATGGATTGATGGAGCACTAGCATGTTATTTTGAGTTCTGATTGGAAATATGTCATTGCAGAATTCCGTTATGTGCTCCGCCAACTACCAATGTCACAGGAGGCTCGTTAGAGGTGTCTTGGAGACATGGATTCTTGATGCATATTACGTTGCATGATGGTACATCAGGTGTTGGAGAGGTAAGTCATATCTTGAATATCATTTTGAGTTATCTCTAGCTTCCGTGCACTGTAGACAGTATCATCTTGTAACAGAATCCAGTAATTTTCCTCTATCTCTGAGGGCCACTTTAGATTGTACATGTCAAAGCAACAAGCGATTATAAGGAAACCTACTAACACCTTGATTATTGCAAAAATCACTTTTCTTTCTTTTTAACTCATTTTGTTCAGTGTCAACTTTACACTGGTCCAAGTAACAAGAATGAGCATGAAGACGTGATGCTTTCATGCCCTTTTATGTTTCATGCTATAAAGACTTTGAGATAAGAAGGTTTCAAGCTATCTCTTCAGGTGGATTGAACTTTTATTACCTCAAATTTGTCATAGAGTATCATAAATCCAAGGGAATATCTTAAGGTTGTCATCTCATTCTAGTTCTCACTCTATTTTATATTAGACTTGTTTACTCAAGCTTTCTGCATCAATTTGTGCTATCTAAATTGGTCCTTAATCTTCTGAAGGATCTTATTTTCACGTCAATATTGTTCTGAAATCCTTTGTCACAGAATTATTAGATGATCATTATTCAAATCATGACTTTTAGCTAGAAAAAGGAGGTATTATAAGTCTAGTGCGATCTTGCAGGTGGCACCTCTGGAAGGGCTCCATAAGGAGAGCTTAGAAGACGTGGATTCGCAACTTCAGCTTCTCCTGCCAATGCTGAAGGGTTCAACACTACCAACTACTTTACCACTTCTGAATGGCAGCTTCAATTCTTGGCTAGAGGGTACCATTGGAATACATGTGAGAACAAATCTCCTCTCAGATGATCAATATTCTTCTGAATCAATGTTTTTCAGTACAATGAACCTCCATTACATTGAAAAAGCTCGTCACATTGAGTTTATAGGCATACTTTCAGGTGGCATTTGATTAATTTGATTTCAATGATGCCCTCAAATCGTGCAGGTGAGGACGTTATTTCCAAGTGTGCGCTGTGGCTTGGAAATGGCGATACTGGATGCTCTAGCAGCTTCAGCTGACTGCTCGCTTTGGGAGCTCCTTGATGGCCGTGCACCAAACCGAGGAAAGGTTATACCCTCCAACGGGGCTCTCGGCACTGTTATGACGACCCATGTTTGTGGATTATTGGATTCCTTAGACTCGCCCAATGAGGTTGCTGATGCAGCTGCTGCTCTTGTTGGACAGGGATTCTCCACTTTGAAACTCAAGGTAGGTTCACCATGCTTTCATGATTCATTGACATCTCAAAAGACACCCTATTAGATTTCCAAAAAATTACTATTGAGAAATTCATCAGAATTAATGTAATGTTCAAGTGATGTCAAATCAATGTTGACTTATGCATGGTCTGTGATTGTTACTAGCCCGGAATGACCGAAAAAGCCCGGTGGAATTGAGGACTGGCCTCGAAAAAAACATGGAAAAAACGGAAATGTAAACGGAAATGTCACCCTGTTGGTTTATTGACTGCTAGTGCGCCACAAGAAAAAACCGTAAAAAATTCATCCAGCATGGTATTGTGTTCAACTTGGTTATATATTATCTTAATAACTTTTGGCTTTCTAGTGTTTATTCAGGTCGGTCGACGTGTTACACCAGAAGAGGATGCAGCAGTTGTGCAGGCTGTTAGAAGGAGCGTAGGAGATGACGTGCAGATCCGGGCAGATGCAAATCGGAAATGGTCTTTCCAGCAGGCCCTTGAGTTTTCGATTCTTGTGCGGGATTACGACCTCCAGTATTTGGAGGTATTCAACCAAACTCTTCTCGAGGATGTATTCACTGTAGTTCAACTCAAATACTTACTTTCAGATATGTATCTTGGCTATCAGGAAGATGTCCTGTTCATTAATCGCCAATACGACTTCTTACCGGCTTCCACTGTTTTGGTTTTCTGATGGATCAAAAATCTCTTCGTTTCTTCTCTTTCCCTTTTTTCTTTTGCATGCTCTTCTGTGAGTTCGTTAGGAAGTTTTGTGTTTATATACTTCTACCTGTTTTCAAAGTAACATCACATATCGGATCCAAAAATTCGAGATGATGAATACGATGGCCATTTAAACGACTGGTATTCGTCGTAATTGATGATAATACGCAGGGTAGAGCTTCCACAGAATCGAATTGAGCACATTGTTGTTGTATGCAGGAACCTGTTGAGAATCCAAAAGACATATCAAAGTTTTGCCAGGAGAGTGGACTCCCCGTGGCTTTAGATGAAAGCGTGGACGAGGATGTCTCATCCTCCTTCGAAACGCTGGAAAGAATTGCTTCCGAGGGAGTGACGGCCTTGGTGATTAAACCAGGACGTGTGGGAGGATTCGAACGAGCAGCATCCATAGCTTCCTGGGCACATTGCCGAGGCATGAAATTAGTGATCAGCTCAGCGTTTGAAACCAGTGTTGGTCTCACTGCGTATGCTCATTTGGCAGCTTATGTCGATGCACAGAGACATGCTGTTGCACATGGGCTGGGGACATACTCGTGGTTAGCTGGAGACGTCATTGAGAGCAGAAAGTTTGAGGTGTTTCGGGAGAATGGAGCGATGGTGGTGCCATTAGTGAAAGACTCGCAAGACTTTCACTTCAGTGAGGAGTTTGTTACGCCGAGAGGCATCGAAGGGGTTATTGAGGGCGTGAAGGTGAAGCTTGCAAGTGGGAACAAGATATTCGAGTTTCACGTTTGGGATACTCAAACTGTTGTAAGCTCACCAACCGTTCTTGCTGTTAAGGGAAATCTCTAGATAAAGATATTGTAGCTATTCCTGTACTAGGAGTAAAAACATTTGCAAAATTTTGCGACAACACTCCCTTTTCATATTCTCTTTTGTATGTCAAAATTTGGATTCTCAATTCAAGAAAGCTTCCAAAATTTGGATGGAAATGTGTGAGTATGTGAAAGCGACCATGCTGTGGTATGAAATCGTGACAGGATTTCGTGACACTGCGCGCTTAATATAATAGATTGATTCGGACTACCCGGAGGTTGCAATTGAGTGACTACCCTACCAGTTAGTGCCAGTTAGCTAACTAGAATTAATTACTAATTACCCCCAGTGCTGAAGTTAGGGCTACCTCCGGCTAACTAACTTAAAGATATGTTCGCACTTGGTATTATGGGTGGTGCTAGCAAGTGAATCCAATCCAGAGGGGCACCTGAATTCATCCCTTTGACCCTTTCTGACACCACTCTTATCATACCTTTACATTCATTTCCACTATTTTTCTTAATTCCCCAATTTTGGACAAGTAAACTAACTTTGCCTATGCCAAGGCTGTGTAGTGCCCCAAATATCTGTGCTGACTTGAAAACCTACCTCCTCAGGCGAACAATAGTTAGCTTCCAACTTTGCTACTTGGGTAGTCCTGTCGTGAAATGTTTAGTGTCACCGATTAGCTTGTTTGTTAGCATGCTTGAAAGTTGAAACTGTTCGATTGTTCCTTTCTAGCATTTTCCAGCATTTCATCAACGAGCTGAGATTAATTCCTTCTTCATCTTGTTGGATTTCAGGTGGAAAAAACCACACCAACTCTTCTCTTCTTGCACGGCTTCCTTGGAACAGGACGTGACTGGCTTCCGATTATGAGAGCACTTTCGTCTTCATTTCGGTGCATTGCTGTTGACCTTCCTGGCCATGGACTAACTGACGTGCACAATCAACACCAGAAGACTAGAAACACTGTTGATGTCTCAATGGAGGAAGTTTCAGATGCTCTCTTCAAATTGCTTAAGCTGCTCCGGATCACCTCTGTGGTGCCCGTTGGATATTCAATGGGTGCGCGTATTGCTCTCTATATATCCATGTTCCACAGTGATAAGGTAAGTCTTTCAATACAGTTCTGTGATTGCTGCTGTCCTCTGTGCTGCTTGGACTTCAAGAGAAACTTTACTTCGCTTGAAAACATCAACGCCTAAGTTTCCAAATGGCCTAAAGTGTATACGAGTTGAAATGTATCATTTCAGAAGTTTCAAGGAGTGTAACAAAATGTACCAATAGGAAAAAAATCATTGACCTCAGTTGAACAATGTTCTTGAAAGTTACTAGAATCAACTTATTTAGCTTCCAAAGTGGTCTTTTTATTTAAGTTTTTACACTTGGGGGTTAAGTCCTGTAGCTCGAGGAGGTTGTTTGTAAATCTCTATTATCACTTCTAAACAAGGATAATAGAGGTGCTCTATTGCAATGCATTTGGGAAAATTGACACTGTCTTGTTACGCCATCGTTCAGTGCTGATGCCTGCGTTGGTGAGTGTGAATTTGTGCAGGTTTCTGCTGTAGTTTCCATTTCAGGAAGTCCAGGTTTGGAGAATGAGGAGCTGAGGAAGTCAAGAGCATCTCTAGATTCATTGCTGGCTCAAACTCTCAAAGAAGGGACCCTTGAGTCTTTTCTCGACACTTGGTATCAGCAGCCACTGTGGGAGAGGTATTCTAAAGCTTTCTCATAAACAAGTTTCATAAACAAGTTTTCATCTTTCTCATAAACAATTTTTGGTTTCGGTGTACTACTTGTCAGTGAGCGCTAAAATGTGACCATTTCGTTGTGCAGTTTAAGGCGGCATCCAAAGTTTGAAAAGATCAAGAAGGAGCGGATGATAAGCCACAGAAACAAGGATGCTTTGGCTGGCGCACTAGAATCCCTCAGTTCTGGTCTGCAACCGTAAGTTCCTTCTCTGCCATGAACTCATGTCTCAGTTTACATGTGAAAACTGCAATCTGTTAAGATGGTAATTCCTCAATGCCTACCTGGTCTTGGATACAATGTCTGACGTTACTGGCGTTAAAGTAATAACTTCTACAATTTTTTTGAAGTTGATACCAGAACAGATGTTAAGCACGATAATAAGAAATTTATCAGTATGCTTGAGTTTGGAAAAAATCTGCATAGAGCATTGTCAAATTAGTTTAGAAGAATTTAACTGTGGAAAATTCACCAACAAATATAATGTTTGTTTTTTATAACATGATTTTGGAATTTTAGGCGAAACCATAAGGCTATCAAAATTGTATAATTAGTATGCAATTCATATTATCTAATGTGTCTTTAAAATGTCCATTTCATTATGAAATGTCTCTAATATCTTTAATTATTAGTAATACTATGAACAAACAGAAAATATTGACGTACTTCAAGAAACACGCATTAGTTCTCCCATTCCATTATTCAAGAATAGCATCAAGCTGTCTTTGAACTTCATCAAAGAAGTCTATTCATATAAATGTGTCTTTGAACTTCATCAAAGAAGTCTATTCATATAAGTGTATACAATGTTCTGCCCTCCTCTTGCCTTTTGCCTTGGTGAATAGTGTAATGCAATTAGCACTTCCAAAATCCAACTCTTCTCCAGGTAAAAAATGTTTGAAGAAGCTATAACTTATATTGAACAAACCAGTTGAATGTGATGAATAGACATAACTTATATTGGACAAACCATGTCATCCATGTCCTGCTTGGCATTAAGTGAACTCAAATTCAATATTTTGCCATAGGTCTCTATGGGCCAAGCTCAACAAGCTCTCGATTCCAACCTTATTAATGACGGGCAGCTTGGACACAAAGTTCGTCAGCATAGCCCACCAGATGTGCCTTAGGGCAGGCCAAGAGCCTCAAAAGAAGAGACCTCGAGGGCAATCCCTGACACGAGCCCAGAAACGAGAGACTTGGGAGTCGGAAGAATACAGGCTTCCGTTTGACTTTGTTCAGGAGTTTCCGGAAGTGAACATGCTGGTCCCCAGCCTGGCGGGCTTACCCCAAGATGATGGATTTGCAGCTTTTTTGGCCCAAGAGATGAGGAAGCTTCAGACCGAGGATACATTAGCTTTGGAAGCCGAAGATCAGCCACGAGCTAAGTGGGAAGATGAGGAGGGAGACAATGTTTTTCAAGTTGCTGAGGTAGAAGGTTGCGGCCATGCAATACATTTGGAGAATCCTCTGGAACTTGTACAGCTTTTGCGAGCGTTTTTAGGCCAATTCTAATACACCATTTGAGCTGCATACAATCATGGTCTACTTATTGACAAATACTATGGTTCATTTGATTCTCCATCTTCTTTTGATGTCCACATTGATTTCTTCTTCAAATCTTTTACTCAATTTCAAATGTGCTCACTGAGGATGATCTGGCGTCCATATAAGCTTCTGAGCAAGTAAGTCTTACCCACCTGATTACAAAAGAGGTTCAACCTAATCCAGCAGATGCTGAATCCGATTGTTGTTGAGAGCCACGTTCTTCGCTAATCGATTGCAAATCATCTCTGTGGTCCAGCTCCTGCTGTTGATTCTCAGTGTTTATAAAGTCAACCAAGCGGAAAATGTAAACTGAAATAAGATGACTCCCACTGGCCTCAAATAAGCAAGCATCGTCGACGGCAAGCTTGTGGTCGTAAGCAAACTGATCCCAACCACTGGCCAATCTTGATCTTGGCCCATCATGTGGAACCGCCCATTTCACGGTATATTGTTCTCCAGCTTCGTCTACCAGTGTCAAGATGTCGGACTCATCTGGCAACGGAAGTTTGCTGAGGTACTGCAAGACAAGGAAGACCGAGTCCTTTAATAAAAGCAACCATTACAAGAATATTCAAGTAGACCACAGCAATTGAAGCGCAAACGAGTACGAGAAAGTGTCATAAATTATCAACTTACAACTGTTAACTTACAACTGTTTTGTTAGTTGCCACATGTGAAGTCTTCATAAAGACTAATTGCGAGGGATTCTTGAGCGTCTCCATCAAGGCATTTGCTGCATTGATTTGACGCCTTGCAGACTCTTTTTTACCGTCAACCCCGCTTAAGAATGACGATAACACTTCTTGACGTTCCTCTTTGCTCTCTCCCCTCCGTGAAGTATCTGGCATCGCAGTCCACACATCAGGACACAACGCTTCACAACGAGCACACCAAACATTCAATGATGCAAACATCTCACACATGCAATTGGCACAGAAAAAACTTCACATGTGGCAAGTATCACCTGGCCGTTGCTGTTTCTGACCAGAATTTTGATATCTCGAAGTCCCGAGTTCCTGCAAATCACCAACATCACCAGCGGCTAGGTGATTGCTCAAAGAGATACATTACACTGTCCCTTGCAGCGCATGCTCAACACTAAAGCAACGTCCTTCTACAGAAACGCTGTCTGACAAACACCTCAGTGAGCGGTAATGTAAGATGCGATTGAGAAAGTGCAGATATAAGCAATCACCTCTGTACGAATTGCCATGTCAGCTGCATAATCGAAGGAAGGCTCCGGCATATTTGAACACGAACGCCCTTTCGTTTCTTCCCCAGAACTCACTTCTGGTTCTTTTCCGAGTTGCTTCCGTCTCAAATTGAGCAAACGATCAAGAGTTTCCTCGTCACTTCCATCGTCTACACCTTCCACTTCTTCCTGGAGGTTTACTTCCGCATCAACATCCGTTGAAGGATTCTTCGTCCCAAGAACCTTCTCAACTCCAAATTTATCGTGCACTTTGATTAGAAAGTGATCCTTAGCAACAAGGAAAAAAATGAGAAAATCTCCTACTTCTATCGCATGGTGCACCAGAAACTGTTTGAAGCCTGCGCCCAACACATAACCATACTTGGCCGTATCTATGCGATGTGGTTGAACTGCGCATTCACACTCAAATCCAAGTGGTCCTCTGAAGTGCAACTTCTCGTTAATATTGTAATTCTGCCTCTCGAAAAACAGCGCAGGAATCCTCTGCATAGATACGGCCAAGCACGTCAAGAAAGATAATGTCAATATAAAATATAAAGAGTCTTCAAGCAAAGGTAGGCATTAAATCATAAACTAGAAAGCGCATATAAAACAACTCTTGATCCGGCGTGTATGCTGCATACCAGAAGCTTGTTCCCGGTAATGTGGGATGCTTGTATGGAAGTGGAGAAAGAGGGAGCTGAATACAATTTCTCAGTCTCTTGTCGACCAAAATCTCCATGCTTCTCATAGCAATGCCGCATGCACATTGAGCAGCATTTGAAGCCACCGTGCGGACCAGAGCTCTCCTCCATTTTCGAAGTCACCACTTCTTCCCTCCGACCAAGCTTCAACCTACTTTCGTTCCTCCAATCCCTCTTTCAATCCACCACACCCCGTCCATTCCCCTCAGCAGTTTGAAAATCAGCTTTCAGTATCAGTGCAAACCTCCGCGCAAGCGTGCATCTCATTTTTCCACTGCATAGAAACCTAACTGACCTCAATCCACTCAGAACAGAGGATCGCGAAGCGGATTAACCAAGAAAACAAACGGAATTACACTTAAAACGGCAGCAACTACTGGACAACCAAGATCTCTTACTTTACGACGATCAAAATCCAGACACAAATCACGAACCACAAAAAGGCTACTACCTAACTGTCGACAGTAGCATTCCAGCTCCACTTACAGTCTCCGGCTCAAGACACAGTAACCGTACAAAACTACCGCGATTTCCAAGAATCCATCACTACGAGCTCAAAGTCCAGCAAAACGAGACCGCAATCGAAATTCCAACAACAACCGCGACAACTAATTACCGCATCAAAAAAAGCAACAAGTCGGCAGGTCGAATGTGCAAGCTCAATATCCAATCAGCAATGAACAGTGTAACTTTCAGAATACGAACAAGCTCCGTCGCTTGCACGGAGGTTTGCACTGATACTGAAAGCTGATTTTTATGCTGCTGACGGAGCAGTTGTAGGGGACTGACATTCAAAGATTAGTGGCGATTCTACATTCCGTGCTTCCCTGCTCCTCGTGCTTGTTGCGACACAGTTTTTCCAAGATGCGGGAAGCGTGTAAGCTTATTCGTTCGGAGTAGTCTCTGAGCATGTGCATCTCATTTTTCCACTGCATAGAAACCTAACTGACCTCAATTCACTCAGAACAGAGGATCGCGAAGCGGATTAACCAAGAAAACAACGGAATTACACTTAAACGGCAGCAACTACTGGACAACCAAGATCTCTTACTTTACGACGATCCAATTCCAGACACAAATCACGAACCACAAAAAGGCTACTACCTAACTATCGACAGAAGCATTCCAGCTCCACTTACAGTGTCCGGCTCAAGACACAGCAACCGTACAGAATTACCGCGACTTCCAAGAATCCATCACAAAGTCCTGCAAAACGAGACCGCAATCGCAATTCTAACAACAACCGCGACTACTACTTACCGCATCGAAAAAGCAACGAGTCGGCAGTTCAAATGCTGCGCAAGCTCAATATCCAGTGTACAGTGTAATTTCAAGAATACGAACAAGCTCCGTCTGCTCCGAGACTACTCCGAACGAATAAGCTTACGCGCTTCCCCCATCTTGGAAACAACTGCGTCGCAACAGGCAGCACGAGACGGAGCAGCAGGAAGCACGGAATGTAGAAACGTTGAATGTCCGTCCTCTACAACTGCTCCGTCAGCAGCATGGGCAGTCGCAAAAATTAAGCTTAGCTTCAATTTTAAATCTCTCGATGGAATATGAAGACGAAAACGGAGACCCCCCCTCACCTTCAAAAGCTAGTCGCCTTTTCATTTCGAAAATGAATTTTCTATTCCTCCTATTTTGGGGGATGAGACTTGTATATCATATCATTTCCTTATTAGCGCCTAAGTGCTTGAATTATAGATACTAATGGAAAAGAGCACTTTTAAAAAAAAATTAGAATTCATAACTGTAATAAATAGGGTAGGAGGTCTATATATTGTTCCTTCCTTCAAGTATACTAGTGTGCCCTATGCCGTGCCACAGCCAAATTATAGTAAAAATAATTTTCTAATTTTTTAATTCATAAAAAAAACTTTGAAATTCAATATCACAATGTATCACATTGTCATTCCAAACGCCACAAACAAAGCCTGTCCACCCCTCCTCGCCAAGAGCTTTCCAACGGTACCAAGAATGCGGCCAAAATCAAAGTAAAAGCAAGTTTCTAATTTTTTTTTATCCATAAATACGTCAAAATTCAATAGCTTTTGCACCGTCGCTCCTAACGCCACAAAACCAAGCCCGTGCACCCCTCCTTGCCGAGAGCTTTCCGACGATACCAAGCATGCAACCAGAAGACGCATGGTTCAGGAGATCTTAACGTAACAAAACAAAACAAAACAAATAAACAAACAAACATCCAAACCCCTAAAGGACCAACATGTGCTTTTTGGCAACATAGAAATTTTGGGTAGGTACATGTGACTAGAGATTTGCATATTTTGGGCTAAAATTTTAATAGAATGTGGGAACAAGGAATATCTTTCATATACACAAAATTTTAGGACATTTGGAAATATGAGTCAAAAGTTATTGCATGATATGTAGTTTGTTTCTCAACTCGGGTAGTCCAGGCAGATAAAAAAAATTCACTTTTTTCAAAAATAAAAAATTGAAATTGGTTTATGAGATTTATATATACATGGAAAGCTTTGAATCATTCCATTTTGATCAACAAGTCAAAAGTTATGAAGAGTTTTAGTTTGCGGGCAATTATGGATTCTCTACTCTAAAATAAACTTTGAAGCTGTTTATTTTACTCAATTTTCAATAATTTTTGAAAAAATTCAATTCACAAGATGTAGATTGTTTATGGAAACATTACAACCATTGAGATTGGCATTTTTCAATTCCAAAACAAAATTCTCAACAATTTAGTATTTTAAACTATTTCAAACAATTTTAAACTATAATTAAAATAAGGTAGGCATTTATCCAAATTGTTCTTAGAATTTTTGGATGGTTATTGCTGCTTTCATCTAAGGCGTCCACATTTACCCAAATTGACTTATTTTAACCTCCAAGTTTATCCTAAATCCTCTAGCTAATATGTCAAGGTTTTATTAACCCCTAAAGGATCAGCATGCGTTTTTTGGCTGTATAGAAATTTTGGGCAGGTACGTGTGACTAGAGATTTCCATATTTTAGGCTGAAATTTTAATAAAAGGTGGACGCAAGGAAAATCTTTCTTATGCACTAAATTTCATGACATTTGGAAATGTGAGTCAGAAGTTATGCCTAAAATGTTACTTTTTTTGGTAATTGGGCAATTTGGGCAGATAAAAAAAATCATTTTTTTCAAAAACAAAAATTTGAAATTGCTTTTCTAGAGTTATGTATACGTGGAAAGCTTTGAATCATCCGTTTTTGATCAATGAGTCAAAAGTTATGAAGATTTTTAATTTGCGGACAGTTATGGATTCCTAATTTAATATAAACTTTGAAGTCCTTTATCTTATTCAATTTTCAATTTTAAGAAGAAAAAAAAAAACCTAGTATGTAGATTCCATTGAATTGGCATTTTTAAATTCTATAATTAAATTCTTGACAATTTAGTATTTTGAATCATTCTCTACTAGTATCTACCTTAATGTTTTTTTTCTATATGTTGGACAATTGCAAATGAAGTGAAAATTTTCAAGCATGTAGACAACTTGTCTAGAAAAAAAAATTCAAAGAAGCATCATCATTTTGGACATTTTTTCATCAAAAAGTGAGCTTGTGAAGTGCAGCTGCCCTGTTTTTCATAGGGCCAAAAAAATGATTTCAGTGAATTTGAAAACTTACATCTTGCAATCCGCACTGTGGAAATTTCTAAAATTATTACCAAATGTTCTCAAGTCAGCATACTACAAGATCCTACAATTATGTGTGTTAAAAAAAGTTCTTTTTCAAAAATTGGGTACTTGTACTAAAAATGGCAATTTTTGAGCATTTTTGAATGAAAACATAGTTGTGGAATTTGAGGGGTTAAAAATCAAAGTTTGTTGCGTGTGAAATATATGTTTTTTTGTGACGGATTATGCTTTAGAATAGTCAAAATGGCAAGGCAAAAAATTTTACAGTATATATTTATTGTTTTTGACATAAAAGAGATGCAAAATTGTATAGAGCAAGTTGAGTTTTTTTTGTAAATTACACATCCCTTTAATGTATAAAAATAGAGAAAAAGAAAGAAAAAGAGAAAGAGAGAGAGAAAACTAGATTAGTAATTTTTCAAAAATTAGGCACCCTTTTAATTATGTTTTTTCTACCTAAAATGCTAGAAAATTACAATAATTTTTAAATAATGCAATCTAAGTTTCTCAAAATTTTCTACATATTTCTATAGTAGTGTAGTATAAATTTATATAGTTGAATTTTGGAAAAAAAATATTTGTATTTTATTTTGTTTTTTCTCATTGCTCTAGAAAATGGCAATTCTTCACAATTTTTGTCCAAAATGTGCTTCAAACCTTTAGAGATTAAGAGGATGAAGTGCATTTTTCAAACATTCATTGTCTATATGGCTAATAGTTTAATATTTCTAATTCTACATTTCCAGTAATGTTGTATTTATTTCATTTTGTTCTATGGACTAACTTTATATAGCATGTTCTTTGATTTGGAGTTTCATGGAGCAAGGGGACATCTTCATGGATAAGGGGAATGTAGGTGGCAATCAACTTGAGAAAACATGGTATAAGCATATGGCATGGTGTAGCATGTGGTAAAGTTATCCAATGTCAATGCTTCATAGAGACCTTCACATGGCTTCTCCCATGCCAGGTTGTCCAAATTGTCTAATATATCCAACTTCCCTTCAATTCAGCTTCAATGTTTTAGGCCACAAATTGATCTGATTCAAGCTTGCCAAAGCCACAAATTTTTGGCAAACTTTTTTCCTCTTCTAGAACTAGCAAAAACCTAGAATTATATTGTTAACATTTTGAAGAGATTATTGCATATACACTTGAGCTAGAAATTGTTGAAATTAAACATGATTTTAATTTTTATGAGAATCTTCTTGAAGTTAGTTTTTTATTGGAATTTTATGAATTTTTTTGAACATGATGTGTCCAATTCTATCACAAAAATTAAGAAAAAAAACTTCAAGTAAAAAAAAAGAATCACCTTGTGCAAACGCCTGCTAGAATCAAAGTTGCTTGGAATTTGAATGCTCCCCCAAAACAGTTTTCCTATGTTAAACACAATAATCTTGCAATATGTACAGTTAAACCTTCCATGTTTTTACTACAATATATATAGTTAAACCTTCCATGTTTTTATTGCAATATAATGAAAGATTCTACCAATAGAATTTGGTAGTAAAGAGGTTGGTTTGGTGAGATTAGATCAAGTCATATATTTAATTTCTCTACCATTTGCTGAAGGTACTAGACTCTATATCTTGTCAAAAGATAAAAAAAATACTTGATAGTTTTATCAAGGAATGCACTGGTAGTTTGAAGAAGAAGTATATAGATGTTGGTTCATTTAAGAAAAATGAAGACGTTGTTAATAAGATGGTGACAACAATACAAAAGAATAGAGGTGATAAGATAGCAACAAAGACTAAATCAGGGTGGCTTGCAATGAAATTTAAATTTGTAAAATTATGATAATTTTGCTCACATAGGTTCATAGTGGTTTGTAAATTTTTCTACAAAATTTGGTAGCAATTTGGTAGCAAATTCATACTAATCATATGATGTAGGTGGTTTGGAATCATTGTAATTACATTGGTCAAGTAAGGATCATCAAACATCTCAAACAATTTGGGAAGACAGGATGGACAATGTGACAGCCTTAAAGTAGTCACATTGAGCAGGTTAAGGTCATTGGATGTCCCAAATGACATTAGAGGGGATTTGGGGGCCTTGGAAAGAACGTTTCAGGCCCTTTCCCCTACTTGCCTAGATTCAGTGAATGGCAGTACAGGCGTGTCAGATTTTTTTTTTTTCAAAAAATAAATGAATAAAATAATTTTTTTACAAAAATATCATTTTAAGCAAAAAAAAAAAAAAAAAAAAAAAAAATCCAAAAAATGATGTGGCAATCGCTGCAACGACGCTAGCATGTGAGCGCGTGAGCGTGAGCCTAAGAGCGGTGAGCGGGGATTGTGTGAGCCTAGAGCCTAGAAATTTAGAACATGATGTAATTTCTAAATTTTTTGGTTAAAAAGTTAAAAGATTGTTTTTTTTTAATAAAATTTATTATATTTAGAAAATACAGCCTATTACCACAAGACCCATGACCATGGATTTTAGATCTAGAATCATAGGAAAGTGGGGCTTTTGCATCTTTTGAAATTTATATCACGTTCTAAGAGGCTGTCCCAAAGTGGGCTAATCAAGTGAGAGTACAAATCATTTAGAAGCAATTCTAAGGATGAGAAGAAGATAGATTCAAATAAAATATCAGAGGATGTGGAACATTGTGTATATAATAAAATATTTTATTGCAGTAAGAAATATACATAAGAATATGAATATAATATTTTGCTACTCGAATTTAAAAATTTTGAAGATAAAATAACAATGCTACGTATCTACTACATATCATGCTAATATTTGTCAACTAACTTACTTGTACGTCTTGATGATTTTGGCAATAACAATTGCTTTCTTAACTTCATCCAAGCAAGGATATGAATGTGGATGAACATGTCTATCTTATAATCTAGTTTGTAAAAGTAACAAAAGATGTAATAAAGGTGTTTGTAGTTTACTTAATACATGCCATACTTTAAATGGGAGTCCCATCCATACTTCCATAATGGAGGCATGTACAAGATGGAAAATTGAAAAGTGTGATGTTATAAACCTTTTGTTGAAGTTCAATCCCAAACAAAAGTATAAGAAATAGCACTAAGTCTAAGGCAAGGAAGGAAGTTCACCCTAATCGTATTTGCAATAATATTCCTTGCATTTTCCTATATATTGTGGTGATTTTTAATTTATGCTTTGACAAACTTGCTTGCCATTCCAAATGGAAGAGATTCTTTCAGCATGTGTTAGTCAAGGATAAATTCGCAGCTCATGCTCAAATATCCTAGGCAAGGTGAATAGATGTCAAGGTGACATTAGTTTAGTAGATTATAGGTGGAACCAGCTTATTCAAGCTCAATGATTTTGGTACAAGTAAAATTAGTATCGGTAAGAACAAGCTCAACCTCAGGGATTTCTACCTTGATAAGAATATGAGAAAGCTTAGGTACTATGACGTATCATGCAATTTAATAAGCACAAAACCAAAAATTCTTGATTTGAACTGTTGTACCTTTACACTCATTCTTTTGTCCTTTGTAAGTAGGGGCAACAATGGGTTTCCCATGCCTACAAATCAATAGCTTGCATTTGGCCTATGTGTACAGCTAAATGGCGTGACATTTTTTCTTTGACTTGTTTGAAATTCTCGCTATGTGTTCCAATGTATCGCAATCCGTTTGTACCACAAATCAGGTATGGAGCATGATTGCTTCAAAACTCCTCAACTGTATAGCTCCAAGTTACATTCTAGTAATGGACAATCTAATTTGAATTCAAGGATGAGAGAAGTTAACTTTGTTCAAGTGATGAATACCACCTTCAAAATCAATTAGAAGATCTAATTTCCTTTTACTAGATCCAAAAACCTCTTTTTCCTTTAAGTGCAGAATTTGAATGCATAAGTCTTTTGCTTCAAGCATCTTGTTGATTGCGATTGCAATTTTCTTTTGGTTTCAAAATGCCAGAGCTGTCTTTAATTTTAAATCCTTTTTGGAGTTTTTTTTCCCAAAAGGACCCCATAGAACAAGCCCTATGGTTGGTCATTTGTATGAAGGTTCAAATCCAATCATCATACATGGCAATTAACATGTTAGATCTACATTTTTTGGAAGCTTGTATTTGTTTGTAGTGCACTATTTCTTTGAGATTGCACATTGGGACATTTGTTAGTTCTTCTTTTTTTAGTTTTTGCAAAGATGATTAATGAAGTCATTGTTCAAACGGTTTTCAATTTACAATATAGGGTAAAAATAGAAAAAAGAAATGAGGTTAAAGGTAATACCATTTCCATGAATCCACCCCACTGACGGCATCAAAAATACCAAAATGCGAATCAATCCTCCAATTTTCATATTTCTAATTCTAATGCAACTCCAAAGGAGTACCACCCAAGCTCTAATTTCTAGAATCATCTTATCCACTTCAAATGTTGATGCTCCATCCTTGTATTGTTTGTAGAGTTGGATATGCTAATTTTATAATTCTTTAGCAATTAGCTTCTTTATATCGTTGTGCATATTTATTTCCTAGTGGAATAAGCAAGTCCTTTCATGGTTTACCATTAGAACAAATGGAACCTGTGACCCATACACAATGAAAACTGCATTAAAGTTGGCTTGAGCACTATCACACATGAATCCTTGGAAGGTTGGATCTGACACCCCATTTTCTACCATGACCTATTTGGACAACGCCAAAAATGAGCTAACCTTTGGTGCCCTCAGTATGTGTATCACAAACAACAATGGTCATTCATTTGCAATAAGTGGAATTATAGATATGACAAGCGACAGTTGTCTATGATTTTATCCTTTTCATATGATCAAACATGACAAATCAATTCTCAAAGTTGCCACTTGATTGCATTTGTTTTACAAGATCAACTCCACTCCCAAGTCCATCCACAATCATCTTGAACAAATGCTATATTCAAATAGTAAGCTTGACTTAAGTTAGCTAAAAAAAAGTGCCATCTTTTTTGGCTAAATCTAGGACCAAATAACCAAATTTTCACATAAATGTGATGATGATTTTCCAAAAATCCAAAAAATCCAATAATGATTCATTGAACCATATATTAACTATTGTTTGATCATCTATTATCAAGATTTTTTTTTTATGGTTGAATGAAGGAATTACTTCAATCATATTTAGTAATATTGAATGATTGAGAGGTTGTTTTTATAATGAAATTCATTGTCTGTCATGAATCCGCAAAGAATATAAGACAATTCAAAAATGAGAGCTTGACCACTCATTGTCAAAATGCAGGAATTGTGTTCAATGTAGAACTTTAGACCTCATTTTGTAATAGTAGAATAACTTTGTCTAAAATCTTTGAGAACAAAAAAAGTTGGTGAATCCAAATCACTTTCATCTCCAAAAATCCGTTTGTGATTTTGAGCCTCCAAAAAAAAGTTATGGATAAAACTTAGAGAAGATGTTTGAAAATGTCCCTTCCAACCCCTCTCTAAACTTTGTTAACAACTTCTGATTTAAGGCTTCAAATCTCAAATGGATTTTTAGAAATAAAACTTAACTTCATTTACTAACTTTTTTCAGTTCAAAATTTTCTTAAAAAAGTTTTTTTACTAAGCCAAAATGAGGTCCAAAGTCGTACATTGAATACAATTCCTGCTTTTGACTTAAGTAACTAGGTATGAGTGGTTGAGCTCCTAGTAATCCTAATTTACATATCCCACATGGTTTGTTTTACCTCCTACCACCTCACTTGTATAAAGAGCTTGTCTTCTCTTGTAAATGCACTCACAACTAGTGGCCTACAAATCTACATGAGTTTGCTTAGATGTTGCCAAATAGCTTGCAACATATGCTAAAATTCGGTCAAATGTTAAAAAAAAATTGCCTTCTTGAACCCCTGCCGTTAACGGCAATGGTTTTGGAGGTTCAAATTTTTTTGCAATATTTAATACAATTTGGTCAGATGTCAAAAGAATTTGCCTTTCTAAATCCAAGCTGTTAACGACAACGGTTTTGGGGGTTCAAATTTTCTTGCAATATTTAATACAATTTAGTCAAATGTTAAAAAAAGTTTGCCTTTTTAAACCCCAGCCGTTAACAGCAATGGTTTTGGGGGTTCAAATTGTTTTGCAATATTTAATATAGTTTGGTCAAATGTTAAAAAAAAAGAGTTGCCTTCTTAAATTCTTGCCGTTAATGGCAATGGTTGCAATATTTAGTACAATTTGGTCAAATGTTAAGAAAATATTGCCTTTTTAAACTTCAGCCGTTAACGGCAACGGTTTTTGAGGTTCAAATTCATTTGGAATGCTTAATACAATTTGGTCAAATGTTAAAATAATTTGCCATTTTAGACCCCAGCCGTTAACGGCTATGGTTTTGGAGGTTCAAATTTTCTTGCAATATTTAATGCAATTTGGTCAAATGTTAAAAGAAATGTGCTTTTTCAAACTCCAACCGTTAACGGCTATGGTTTGAGGGGGTTCAAATTTTCTTGCAATATTTAATGCAATTTGGTCAAATGTTAAAAAAAATTTGCCTTCTCAAACCCCAACCGTTAACGGCTAGGGTTTTGGAGTTCAAATTCTCTTGTAGTATTTAATACAATTTGGTCAAATGTTAAAAGAAATTTGCCTTCCAAAATCCAACTGTTAACGGCTATGGTTTTGGGGGTTCAAATTTTCTTGCAATATTTAACACAATTTGGTCAAATGTTAAAAAAAAATTGCCTTCTAAAATCCTAGCCATTAACGGCTACAATTTTGGGATTCAAATTTGTTTGCAAATTATGCTAGAATTTGTTCAAATGCAAAAAAATTGGGCTTTCTTAGAGCACAAATGTTTGTAGTTTTCTTTGTTTTGAGAGGTTAAGGTATCAAGGGCAAAATCAATTTTAAAGCATCAAGGACAAAATCAAAAATCAATATTTTTTTATTATGTATGATTTTTTGGACAGTTGGTAGGATTTTTTTGAGGGATGATGTCATAAATCTTGCTGCACACTTTGTTACTTGTGGTTATATGGAAGGAAATGGAGTTTTCTATGTGGCCTTGGAAAACAATAAGGGGAAGATGATAAATGTCACGGATGATATTATTAAATCGTGGAGTGCTTATTAGGTGCAGGCAAATGCTGCATTTGAGAAAAAATTCAAAAATGATGAAGGTCTCAAAGTTTTTTCTGGCAAGATGTTTTTAGTGTAGGATGGCAACCACCATTTACAATCATGGGTGCCTTTTATCATGTGGCATTATGCTGTTGAAAATATTGTTTTGGAACCCAACAAGGGCAATTATATTGGTAGGATTATATGAAGTCAATTTATAATTCCTTATATTTCAGTATCATTTTTTTAGAATTTCATTTCAGTTTTTAGTTTCCAAATTTTTGTTTGCTTTGGACCATTGCAATTGTCACTATTATACTTTTTTATTGTTTGATGTTTACAGATTTTATCATAATAAATCTTGTTTTGCTAGGAGGACCAAAAAAACCATATTTCTATAAATCATGTTCACAAGCTTTATTGCATTCAAAGTATTGCTAGGCAACCACTCTCATATTTTGAAAAACTTGTCTCCACAGACGATCTTCTTGCAACTAAAGCCAAGCAAAAGTCAAAAGAAAGAACTTGGTTCAATTTGAATGTTGAGGCACTAAATAAAATCTTATACTAGGTTCATATAAAAAGCTTTATTGTTTGTTTCATGTTTTTTTTCAATTTTTAAGGTCTTCACTTTGTTCTTGTTGTTAATATGAATTAGTATAATGTTGCTCTACTATATATAACTTTGTCATCATGTGCAATTTTGCTCATTCTTATACATCATTTACTTTGCGCAACAAGAATTAGGAGGCATTGCTGTTGCAACTCACAAATTTTTTATGAGAAGTATTCCAATCCAACAGATAGGACTGCAAGTGCACTTGATGAATGGAACTCTAAAGTTGTTGAAAAGGTGAAGGTAGCTTTTCATTTAGAATTAAAGTGTTAGCTTCCCATTGCAAATTCTAAGCACACGACGCCATTCTTGGAGCAGGTGAAGTGCCACTATGAAACTCATGGTGAACATTCAAAGATGACTGAAGAAAAGCTTTAGATGTTGGCAACTTTAGCAATGGACATGTCTATGAAGATTAAATGGCAAGAAAGGTGGACTGTAATAGGTGGACCATATTCATCCTTTAATTTTGCATAAAGGCCATTGATTAAAACTACATTTATCACTTAATCATTGTTAATGATCTAGTGCTTAAAATATTTAGAGCCTTTGTTTGCTGCCACTTGCTAGACTATATTTAGCTTCTACGGCCCACGTTTGTTGCTCCCTCTATTTTAGACCTCATAAATGTCATCCCTATGATGGTATTATGATGTATTGCAATTTTACATTTATGTGCTTTGTAGTTTGTAGTGAGACATCTTAAACAACTACATTTATTTTCATCGTGTGCTTACAAACATTATCTATTTTGACTATTTCTTAATTTCTTGAATATATATTGGTTTAATTTTTTGGTACAAAATTGTATAGTGGCATATTCATTTGTTGTTCATTCATGCCAAACATCCTTACAACAAACTCCACGGTCATAGGTCCTTGACAAATTTACAAACCCTAAATGGAATAAAAAAATGGAGGCTCATAGGCTCATAGGCTCACAGGCTCACGCTCACAAGCTCACATGCTAGCATCTCCGTCTTATCCATTAAGAGATCACATCATCTGAGATAGAATGTCAACAGTCATATTATAAGACTCTAATGGTTGGCTTCATGCAATGTACAAAAATTTATTGGAATTTCATCATTGTAAAATTAATCACTACGAATTAAGCAAATTAAAATCATAATTTCCTAAAATTTTGTGCATGTACATTTTGGGTCATTTTTTGCAAAACAATTGCTATGAAGGAAGAGTAATATGTTGAGGTTTGACATAATCAACCCTTTTTATTTTTATAATAATATTGCATGTTTTATTTGCAACTAAATCCTATTACTTATTTTTAAAATGTATATTAATAAATTATCTAAAAATGTTTTACAATATAAAAGTATTGTCCTAAACAAACCTTTATACAAAAGTACAATTGACAAATGCAAGATTATATAAATATTTTTGTCAAAATCTAACAAAAAAATGCCAGTATTATAGGGATCAAAGTAGATCAAATTACACAGTTAATAATTAACTTCTGATTGAGCAATGATCTTTAAACGCAAAATTCTTCATAGTGGAAGGCTCGAGAAATTTGATTTTTTTCAGGAAAATGGAATGTAAGCTTAGAATTACTTTCTTTTAAATTTCAAAGCAATTGGATGAATTAAATAGGAAATATTATCTTTGGAATAAAAAGAAATGGGTCTAATTACAATCTAAATTTAGCAATTCTAAATGGTAGAGCACCTCATGCCATTTTCAAAAAAATAAAATTTTTAATGTCTATTATTTTCCAATTATAAGATGACCAAGAATTGAGTTTATACCATGAAATTTGCCATTATATGGACCATTATCCCTTTGAGGGACAAATGGGAATTTTGGGTAGGTACCTACAGGCTAAATTTTTGTCCTGATTTTTTGAAACTTTTTTTCAAGATAGAAAAATTGATTAGCTTTATAAAAATATGATTTTTTTCCAATTGGAACAATTATGCGCCATACAGCTCAAAACTTAGAAGGGAGGGAAGAGGGGCAGCAAAAAAAACTTACAAAACACTTTTTCTCATAGATTATATTTTTGTCTACCTAAAAGCTTTGATTCATTCCATTTGGATTATTTATGAAAAAGTTATGGACAATATTGTTTTTGGAGCAATTAGAACATGTTCTTGAAAAAATAACTTGAAGGATTCATTTTTGAATGCAATTTTTGCAATTTATAAAAAATAAAAATTCCACAAGGTTTAGTTTTTTTGCTAAAAAAATCTCACTATTGGTATTTGTGCATTTTAATTCCATTTTAGAGATATTAATAATTTGGATTTTCCTTCTATTTTGTATTTACTTCTACTTAATATTTTTTTGAAGGATGAAAATTAAGTTTTTTTGAATTTTTATTTTATTTTTATAGACTCTCAACTTAATTTTCCTTCATAAAATATTTAAAGCTCAAAACTCTGTAGTGCAAAAAATGAAAGTTAAAGAAGGTTCAAAGTCAAATAATCTAGTCCCACAATATGCTAGAAAACTGGGTTTTTTCACTTTAAACACAGATATCTTGCAATCTGTGTAGTCAAAAATTCTGAATTTTTTTCCACATATTCTCATACTATAGGTGTAAGATCCTAAGGTTTGATGTGAAAAAGAACAATTTTCAAATTTTCTTACTCTTTATTATAGAAATGGCAATTTTGAGTGTTTTTTGGCAGAAAAAAGGCCTTGGTCCTTTAGGGTTTAAGACAAAACTTACATGAGTATAGAAACATCCAAGCTTCATGTGTATATTATAGTCCTCAAGGGTATGAAAAGCCCAATTTGAATTGCGACATGGTATTTTTGTGTATTTGATATACAAGGTGCATAAATTGACATGTATAATAGTTACAAAAGTTTGTTAAGTTGGATCCAATGGCATCGGTGCTTCCAAATTTTGATCATTGTTGCAACTCCTACATGTATGAAAAGTTGCAAGCAGCATATTGTATATGTGCAACGCCATGTTTGAATATAATAAGGTTTAAATATTAACTTCTAAAGTCCTAAGTATCTCTTTGGAATATTCTTGAAATTTTAGGCAAGTTCTTTGTGATCTCGATTTTTGGTTGGAGTTTTTGAAAAAAATTCAATATGAATAAATAAATGAGCTTTCTAAAAATATAAATTTTATTTTAATCTGATAGCAAAATCTTTGCCACACAAAGCTCAAAATAGTCAATAGTCGGCAAAAAAAGCAAGAAAGGACAGCATGGAAATGAGTTTTTAAATTTCATTTTTCATCGATTTTATTTTTGTCTATTTGAAAATATTTTATTTGTTCTATTTGAATAAGTGATTAGAAAGTTGTGGCTAGAACATCTTGTTTTATGGGCAATCAAAGCATCTTTTTAAAAAACTAACATAACGGTTTTGTTTTTGAGCTCACTTTTCACAATAAAAAAATACTTTCATAGGATTAACTTTGATTGTTATAACAATCTCATTGTTGGAATTAGTATGTTTTAGTTCTATCTTAAAGCTAACTATAAACAATTGAATTTCCCCCCCTATTTTGCACCTACTTCTATTTAATATTTAGAAAAAATCAAAATCACTTTATTTTTTAAATTAAAAACTCCTAGGCTCTCATTTCAATTCTTCATAATAAAAAATTGAAGTTAAAAGGATTCAAAGTGTTATAAACTAGTTTGCCATGGTGCAATATTAAGACAATATTTTCTTCATTTTGATCACAAGTACCTTGCAATCTATTGTATGCAATCAAAGTGTCTTAAATTCCTTCTAGACATTCTCATACTAGTCTATTATGGTTAGATATGCAAAAAAGAAAAAGAAAATTAGTCAATTTGTTTCTCTTTGCACTGGAAACAACAATATTAAGCATTTTTGACAAAAAGGGCCGCTTTGGGATTTAAAGGGATAAAATGATCTCCAAACAAAAGATACAATGTACATATAGAAAATTATCCCATATCCTTTGTGAAACTTATTTACTAATTCTAGTATATGATTCAAGGATTATTTGATGATTTTTCACAAGTACTTTTCCAATAAATAAATGACTACAAGTAAATAATTGACACATAGCCTTGTATGTTCAATTACCAAAAAATCAGCAAATGAGTATGAGTTAATGGATGACGAATTGAGCACATGATGTAACACATAGTCAATAACGTAACTAAATAGTACTTCATGACAACTTTACTGCAATCAATTTTGTAGCTAGAGCTTTATGCGCACAACATATCACACCATTGCAACATTGCTCTCACTAGAGCTTTAATACGTAGGATGGATCATGATAAGATTCACACAAAAATAACATGGTATACAATCAAAACCAAAGTAACTTAAAGAAGTAATTAATACTGCCTCCCTCAATAAAATCAACTAACAAATACATCTTACATAATATTGATAAATCTACAATTATTAACAAACCAACATAAATAAATTCAATAATAAAATGCACCAATATGCAAATAAATACAAGAAAACAACTTCACACCAAACAATCAAATAACATGCACATATTCATAAAAGTATTATTATCTACCAGAAACTAAGTTTTGAAGTACCAATACTATATAATAAATTAAACTATTATAATTCTAATTACACTTTTTATTGAAAAGAATCCACCTTTTATGAAATGTTGGGTAATTTTACATGAGTAGGGGAGCAAAGCATCATATTGGTTAAACAATTTGCATACTTCTTCCTAATTTGAGGCTCTATTCAAAATCCGAAGTTCCCAGATCATTTTTGCAAACAAAATTTGAATTACGGAACTTAAAAGCATGGCATAGCCATGTTGACAAAAGTTGGGGCAGTCTTGAAAAAAAAAATTTGCACCACTGTAGACGCTTTGGTTATGTACATTAACCTCACATTCCAATTTTTTTAATCTATGTAACCCTCATATGAATCAATAATTAGATCCTAAGGTGACATATTCTAGAATATGAAAGAAATACTAATTTATAGCCTTTTGTAGAGAAAACCTCATTTTTGGCAATTTTGTGAGTATTTGTTGATTTTTGATACAAAAACTTTACATGTCAAAAGACATTTCTAAAATAATTCCAATAATTCTTTGGTTTTGCCATAATCTAACAAGCCCTGTAGTTTCTATACTTTTATATTAAAATACCTTAAGTTGTAAGCATTTTTGATTATCTTACACTTTTAATCTAATAAGCCCTATAGCGTCTATAATTTCATATTGAAAAAATATTGAAAGCATTTTCATTTTCATTTTCTTACACTTTAAAAAAAATGAAAACTCTCTCTTTCTCTCTATTCAATTATTGAAGTCCAATTTTTAAATTGGGTATACAAGTTGAATGATGAAATAAAAGAATTATTTTATAGAAATAGAAAATAAATAAAATTGTATATATTCATTCAAACTTTATACCTTGAGGTGTTATAAAATTTTAATATTCAAATGATATTACCTTGATCACATGATATCCTACAGTCATAACATAATTAAATGGAAATCTTAATAATATATATTCATTTCCTAAGTTATACTATTTCTACGTCAAATGTTAAAACTTTACATTACAACACTAATAATCTCAACCCTTAAAAGATGGGCTTGTGCCCCTGAAAATCATCCTTTTGGGTACTATAGAAATCATTGGCTTTAAAAAATGCAAAAGCACTCATTGGAAGTTAAACTGTTGTAGAAGACCTCTTGTTTTCACAACAAAATTTCAAAGCATTAGATGATATTTGGGGGTCTTGGAAGGCTGTTTTAGGCCTGTATCCTAATCTGTCCAGATTCAGTGAACGCCGGTACGGGTGTGTCAGAATTTTTTTTTTCAAAAAAACAAAAAAACAATTTTTTTTTTTACCAAAATATCATTTTAAGCAAAAAAATTTTTTTTTTTTTTTTCAAAAAGTGACGTGGCAATCGCTCGACCATGTCAGCCAGCTGCTGTTGCTGCGTTCCCAAACTGCGGGAATGTAGCAGACAGCAGGGGAACTCAGAGCCTTCTAAGACCCCCAAATCTCATCTAATGATGAATAGTTGCACTTTTGTCCTATATAGAATGACAATTTGTCATTCATCAAACAAAACATGGCTGCAATGTCTTTTAAGGTTAAATAAAGAATCCTTTGAAATCAATCACTTTAAAGTGTGTTGTCCAATTGATCCAAAAGAATCTCTAGACTACTCCAAAATCAACAAAAAGTGTATCCATAATGGTCATCTTACTCAACAAAAGAAATTATTTCTAATATTTCCTAGCATGGCAAAAACATAAAGGCCTAAAAAAAACATATTCTAAGATTAATTTATACTAAAAAAATGGAAGTTCCTAATTTAGTTAGTAACTGCTCCATCACCATTGTCCAAGACATTGATTGTAGCCATTATGTCAACCTAATGTAGCTTAAATCTCATTTATTGAAAAAAGTTTGTCATAGGTTGATGCAAGATTTTAATGGATCATTTCCAAGATGTTTGTTATAGGTAGTTTAAGTGTCATAGGGTGGTATATCTTACACCTTTTTACACCAATGTTTTTATTTTGAATTGTCTTCATATTGGAAGGACCGCAAAGAATCCTTGGTTTTGGATTGTACATCTCCTTGTAGTTAAATTTTTTATTTCTATTTATCTTCCTATTTGGAAGCTACTACTTAGGATCTTTAATTTGGAGGGATTGTCAACAAATCACTCAAAGAGGGAGTGTCAAAGGACCAAATTTAGGGATTTTGAGTAGTCCTTCAATACTCCTTCTAAAATTAGGGATTTGAGTGTTTTTTCCAATAGAGGGATAGTTCAAAATAAAAACCTTAGTTACAATTTAACTACATGATATGAGATTCTACACAACCTCAAAGTCTTTGAATTCAACCACTTTTGTATAACTCTGCCACCAGTTTCTAAATTGACATTTTCAAAAAAACAAAGTAGATTTTCAAGCCTCTGATTTGATCTTTGACATAACAAATTTGGAACCCAAAATTTCACATCACAAGTACTTGGTTATTTGGAATATGGCAAAAGAATACATCTTCTCACTATCTTCAAGTAATAAATTATTAATACTAGCTTCATAACTAAATACTTTGTATTTAGTAGCACATAAAAAACATTTACCATGGAAGTGTTAATTTGGATCATATAAACAAAAGATAATTTGATTCACTATATTACAAAATGAGTTTAAAGTTTCATTTTTTTTCTACTAAAAAATGTTGTTGAAGTTAAGAAATTATGGTCATTAGTCACTACTTGACTTTAATGAATTATAGGCTTGCCAAATTACAACACTTCTACAATACCATTGCATCAAGCTTGATGCTATTGTAACCCAACAACTACGAAGGTGTCCACCAAGCATTGTGACAAAAACAACATATCACATGTCGAATATGCTACACAGTTAGATACTACTTTTTCTATCCCAAAATGTTGTTAAAGTTAAGAAATTATGGTCTCTAGTCACTATCTGACTTCTGGAATTTATCAGTCTGTCAAATTACAATACTTTTGTGACACCATGGCATCAAGCTTGATGTTGATTCTACAACTACTAGAGGGTCCACCAAACACTATAACAAAACTATACATCACATCCCAACATAACATTGTTAATTGGTCAAAATGCTTCTCTTTTGAAGGAGGTATAATCCCTCCCTGGATGCTTGGGAATTATAATGTAAACAAATCTATTAGATTGTTCAATGTAACTTTTGGCAAGGTTGTGTCAATCCTTTGGATAGGCCCACATGAGGTGGTGGCTAGACATTGGATCCAAAAAATGTGGTCATAGTGTTTGGGAACTCTAAGTGACTGTGAACTTTGAAGGGGGGTGACTCAACAATAATTATTCAAGTTTCAATGTTGGGGTCTCTCGCTTTCAGGGGAAATAAAGATTGCTTTTAGCAAAGCTGTGTCAGTCCTTTGGACGGATCCATATAAGGTGGTGGCCAAATGTTGGATTTGAAAAATGCGGCTAGAGTGCTTGGGAACTCCAAGTGATTGCGGACTTTGAGGGGGTGTGACTCAACGTTAATTACACAAGTTTCAACAATGGAGGCTCTCACTTTTAGGGGAAGCAAAAGGGCCCCTCAAACGTAGGTTAACAATGTTATGGAATATGCTACATAATCATATACTACGATTTGGTTGGAATTACCTTCTTCTTGACTTCTAAGATAGTGCAATTCTTTTAAAGAATTAGTTATGAGGTGGTGGCTAGACATTGGATTTGAAAAATGCGGCTATAGTGCTTGGGAACTCTAAGTGGCTGTGGACTTTGAAGGGGATGTGACTCAACAAAAATTACACAAGTTTCAACGCTGGAAGCTCTTACTTGCAAAAGGGCCCCCCAAGCGTTGGTTAATAATATTATGGAATATGCTACATAATGAAGTACTACTACTACTTTGAATTAGCTTCTTCTTAACTTCTAAGATAATGCAATTTTTTTTTTAATTGATTAGTTATTTTTCATTTGTAGATTTAAGGGAAAACTTCCTAGTAACATAAAATATAATTCAATCCATTTATTTAACAATTTGATTTTGAAACCTAGAACTTTATTTCTCTCTTGTAAATTTCGGATGTCACCAATTAAAGTGCTAGGCCCTTCATCAGGCCTATCAAAGCCCAGGCCCCATGACAAGACTGCTAAGTGCCAATATTGAGTAATTTCCATTACTACTAATTGACATGACTGGAGGCGCTCCCACCCACCATAAACCTCGAGAGTGGGGATGACAAGGCACCCTCAGCGGATGAACGTTGCCGACGAGGCGTCGATGAACTTCACCCTCATTCATCCCAACTGGAAAAGTGACAAGACCTCACTTCAGCTGCTGCCGAGCTCTGCAAATACGATGCTTTCTTCCAAGTCTCGGCCATCTTGCTCCTCTTTGCTCACTTTTTTCTCTCTCGTCGCATGTGTTTCAAAGATTGTGTTTGCCCTTGAAAGCTTCATCTAAGCTTATGTTTCATTGCGTCTGTTTTGAGCTTCGAAGCAGCTCATACGGTGCTGTATTGCGTGATTTATAGCTCTCATCTCCAGGCGAAGAGAAAGAACGTGATCAAAAACTTGAGGTGCGCGCGCGATCTTGCAGGGCTGTTGAATGGGTAGGTTGCAACTCTTTGAATTTTATTTCAGAGGCCTCGCTGCTGTGATTTTGGTCTAGAGAAACGCAGGTTGATCGCTTGTGCTGTTTTTCTTTTTTTTATCATTCTTGGCCATTTCGCTTTTGTCTCTGCACTTGCTTTCAATTTCTTGTGGTGTAGCGGGAGAAGTTAGTGGGGACATGGGGCCAATCAAGAAAGGGGACTGGTGCGTAGCCATTGGAGGCTGCCTTCGTTGGGGCTCTAATTTGGTTGGTATTTTATTTTTTAACGTTTCATACAATTTTCCTGTTTATGGCGTTTCTGTGGATGCGTTTTTTTGAGAGCTACTATGGTTTTGGTTCGTTTAATTGCGCCGTGAAGTTCGAACACGACTCTATGCCAATTTTTTGAGGTCTGTTGTAAATGTGATACTGACAATGCGATTGTGTGAATCATTGGCGCTGTCCCAGTGTGCACCTTCCTCGATTGTAAGGCGAATTTTGGAGCTGAGCCATAATACCGGGTGCAACATTTGGCACTCTGGTTCGGAACCCTTTTCCGTTTCTGATTTCGTCCTCTTGTCTTGTAGGACGGTCTGAAGTTTGTGAAAATTTGGTTGAAATTGAAGTCAAGGAATCGCAGGCTCAGAGGGGAAGTTTATTTGTGCACAACGCATATCATGAAGGAGAAGGCTTGTTCTGTGTGCATGGCAAACTGTGTAAGGCTGCACGGGGATGCGGGTGAGGATCCCGGAGAGAAACTCTCTCCAACCGACTCCTCTGGGCCGGTACTTAAGGAGAATGGAGCCTCTGGGTCGCACCAGAAGAAGAATCTGCCAACTGAGGTTTTCCCGTCTTTTCTGAAGAGGATGACAGAGCTCGCCATATCGTCTCCGCTGGTAATATACCGACTTTTCTTTGTTGAGTCAGTAATTGTCCTTCAATGCTATGGAACTGCGTCCAGCGATGAATGTATATGTACATTAATTGGAGGAATTTATAATTGACTGAAACGAGTGAGTGATGCGAGGTAATAGCCGACTGTGAGTTGTACAGTGGAATTTTTCATGAGCAAGAGTAAAGAAATATTCTCTTGCTTACCCAGGCTCAAGTGTTCATTTGTATAGTTGTTTAGTTGGATTCGGGATACTTTCCCAGAGTTAATGTAACCATTCTCATGTTTCTGACTGCCATTAATGTGACATCAGCAAATGCCAGCTTCGTTCGTGAAGACTTCTATCGCAAACATTGGTCCTGCAGTCACTCTGGAGGGACCTGGTAAAGGGAAGTGGACAGTTGAGATTGGAGAAGACAAAGAAAATCGCAGCCTGGAATTTCGAGATGGTTGGCAAAAGTTTGTGGCGGATCACATCTTGCAAATTGGAGACCAGCTATCCTTCACTCTCACAGCGGGCTCTTATTTCCAAGTGGTGGTATGAGCCGGTTACAGAAGAACAAGTTTGCATTATTGTTTTCCATTCTTGTGGTCTCTGATTAACTGTTCATTCTTAGGAGTGCTGCTAATTTACATTTTGTGGATGGACTACACCCTCAGGTTTATGATGGGAGTGGGTCTCAGAAAGTGAGCGCCTCTGACGCAATCAACTCACCTCTCACACACCAGTTGAATGCAAATGGAGTTCAAGCCGGAGCTGTTGCTCAAGTCCGACCCAAACCCGTGTCAAGGCCTAAACAGAAGGTGAGGAGGAAACTTAGAACCGAGGGTGCTACGCAGTCAGTGAAGGTGGTACCTCCCGCGGTACATTCAAGCGAGTCTGAGCTGAGGAACAGTAACACACCGGAAACCAAATCCAAGGAAACCGCAAGTGTGGAGAAATCGGAAAACGAGCCTGATACAGATGAAAACCATCTTCTCCTGCTGCCTCCACATGTGATACTTGATGGGCACGTCATTTCCGACCGGCGCCCAGTTACTGCAGAAGAGAAGCAGCGGGCTCTTGACGCAGCAAAAGCCTATCCCATCTCAAATCCCAAGCTCGTGGTGGTAATGTCGAAAGGTTTCGTGTACAGAGGGTTTTGGATGGTGAGTACCCCATTTGAAACGATTTTGTGAATGCTATTCTTATTGTCGTTGCCGGTCTGAACTTTTGTCATTAACTTCGACAGTCAGTGTTGTTGCTGCTCCGTGCTGAACCCTTTCGTCAGTAGATCGTGAGTCGACCACATAATATTTTGATTTGTTCTGACAGATGCACTTGTTGTGGTGTAGGCTCTCAGCAGACCCTTTGCAAAAGTATATATGCCCCAAGAAACAAGGGACGTGACCTTGCTAAACATGGCTGGAAACCAATGGACTGTGAAGTGGCTGTTTAAGGAATCTGGATCGGGTTTCAGTGGTGGCTGGAGAGGGTTTTCCCTGGACCACCGCCTGGAAGAATCTGATGTTTGTGTCCTTGAAATTGTGGATGAGAAGAACTTTGTCATCCTTGTGCACATCTTTCGAGTCATAGGGGCGCCCAAGGAAGATCTTGGTGATTACCGCCCTGCTCCTGGTAGGGCGCGGAATGCCGGTCAGCCTAAACGGAAGATGGTACCAGACTGTTCTCATCCGGGTCCTAGCTCATCAAACAAGTGCTTGAACAAGGGGAATTCGTCTGCTAAATACTCAAAAGTAGAAAATCTGGACCACTCCCAGTGGCAGACGCCCGCGAAGGTTGAACAGCCCAGTTGTTCTAAGAGAGCACCGAAGAATTCTCCGAAGGTTGTTACCGACGAAACTCTCGCTCACAAAGGGAAGAAGGTAAAATGTTCCCCAACCACTTCCTGTGAGGTCTATGCAGAATATACCTCCTTTGTTACACCACCTCCCGGAGGTGTAGAGAATGCAGGAAAGGGCGCTGACCTCGAAGTCCGCCCCTTGAATTCGAAACAAGCTGCAACAGACAAGGTTGAAGCTTCTCGGGAGAGTCTCGTGAAGCTGGGAAAGGAGCTAGCGGGACAACAGACTACTAAATCTGCGTCCCCGTCTTTACCTTCTCACTCTGATGGTAGTGAGAAAATGCAAAACGGGCGTCCAGACACTCCAATCCCAGACAAGGAGGAACCTAAGCCTTCGAGAGGCCTGTGAGTGTACACAATGAGTCAGACACTTGTGGTTTGAAATACAGACATTTTGATATCTGTAGTACTAGTCTCTGTTTTTGAACTTTTTGTGTAAATACCGACAGAGACCCACCTTCTGGAGTAGGTAAAGGAGAGCAGTATTTCTTTTTGACAAACTCAAAAAGTACATGGATGTTACTCTCGTCCCTACAGCTCAACAGGTGATGACCAGTATACATGAGGTGCCGAAATGATGATGCAGGTGAAGTCATTTGGCACTGTCTGCGGAAAATGCGGCGCTATCTCATTTTGATACGGGACTCTAGATTTACACGTACATAGAACTTTCAAAACTCTCTTAGGGTTGGTTCGCAGTCACGCTCTCTTATCCTTAACATTTGGAGTCTTTTCAGTTCCAATGAGCGCTTGGACATGCGCTTTGAAATCCAGGAAGTAATGTGTATAGAGTAGAGGTAAGATGACTCGTTTTAGATGCGGAATCCTTTGTATTTATATTCTCAAATAGGCATCTTACTCGAATCTCATGCGTGGGTTTTCAATGTCTTTCTGGTTGATGTTTGTTAGACTTACTCTTTCGACATGTTTTGCTTCATGGGATGATAACTTATATCTGCTCAAAGCACTCAGTTTAGTTTCATTGCAAATTTTATGTGCAATCACTAACCTGATAAGCCCTTACCACCAGCATTCTCAAGAGGCCTACGTATTGATGCCAGTGGAGGTGATCGGCAGCATGAAGTCTGCGGAAACAGAGCTCTAGAAGAATATCTCTTTGTGTCTAAAAGCGCATTAATTTTGGTCAGAGCTTGCTGTCTAAAGTTCCCCAATTTTGATTAAGGCATTCAGTTTTTATGGTAATGCTTGTATCTTCGATGGTAAGAGTTCATGATCTCTCTCTCCATCTCTGGCTGAAGCCTTGAATGTTTGCCTCAGTTCTTCCGAGTCTTTTCTAATCTGCTGGTAGGTACCGTATCGATCCAAGCTTAATGCTAAAGTCTAGTATAAGTTTGTCTATGACCTCATGAATTGATTGCGGTCTAAATCAGAAAAGATCACAGTGCAAATCTTTGGATAAGTCAGTAGAGGTGGTAACGGTTGTGATCTCCAACTGGTACACGTACAGTACTGTACAGTCTCGTGTCATATTATGAATGTCTCGCTATCCTTTGTGGGAAAATTGGTATTTCAGTACAATTTGAGCAACAAAAGCAAAGTGCATTTGACACATGGACTAAAAAAAGCTTCAGGAGTTGGTGAGAGATAGAGAAGGTGATTGGACATAATGTAGGTTGTTTCTTTGAATTTTGAACACTTAAATTTTTACTTGTTGGTCGTTCCAAAGTCTCATAGCTAAAGGGTTATGAATTATATCTTTTAACCTCTCAAAAGTCATGTGGCAACTCATGATCATTATAAAGCATGAACCCTTAGTCACTCAAAAGATTCAATTGGGTTTTAAATATATTGCAAAATAGGATAGAGAAAATCAAGAATTCCTCAAGGATTAGTCAACAAAAACATCAATTGATATAACATCTTGTAGATCGCTATTCTAAGCATCTTGGATTAAAATAATTGTAGATTATTATTTTAAGCATTGCAGAATAAAATAATTGATGTACTAGATGTCTCTACATATTTATAGGATATATTTTCAATTAAAATTCAAAATTTAATGGCTATGATTTTTTCCTTTTTTTTAAGATAACATCATACTCATAAGAATGTTATAAACCATTATAAACAAATGAGTGCTTACTTGATACCATAGCTTTCTAGCAACTTGAGTAGTTTTTTGCCTAACTATTAATCAAAGTCCAAAAATCAATTAGGCAATCCAAAAAATAATATATTAAAATAGGTAAATTGAAAATATAATTAAAATAAGTTAAGCATTCATCCAAATTGCTCTAACAATTTTTGAAGGGTTCTTTCTATTTTCATCTAAGGTGGCCACATTTTCCTAAACACTTGTCTTAACTTGCAAATCGTAAACTCTCTACCTTATGTGTTAAAGTTCTATTAAATGTCAGGATTTGTCATGTGTGATAGATATGTTTTATTTGTGAGAGATTGTACTTTAGAACAATCAAAATGGCGAGGCAGAAAACTTGCAATATATGTTAGTGACAAAAAAAAATGTAAGCCATTGTGTAGAGCAAGTTGAATTTCTATAAATTAGGCAATCCATATCCATATATATAGTTATAGTTAAAATGGACGTAATTTACAAATTCCCTCTCATACAGTCTGTTGCACAATAATTCCCATATATTTTTGACATTTATTGTTAGAATAATTTCCCACCAAATTTGTCCAGCAATGTCAGTAGGCCCCTCATGAAAACCTTCTCCAAATCACCTCCTTACTCAAAATACAAGAATTATATGGTACCAACTAAGGTGTTTTCAGCCCAATTTGTATGACACCTTATTCTAGTTGAAAACACTTTTATGGCTGCAAGAGATGGTAGAAGATCTGGACTTGTCATACAATGCCATAGAAGAAGACTTGAGACTTTGCTTAAGGAACGGACTTGCTCTATACAAGCTTATGAATCCCTAAATGCCCAAGGCCTGTTTTGATCTTCTTGGAATTTATTCTAAATTGAACAAAAAGCCAACATTTTGATGAGTTGAATCAATCTTTTCTGAATTATAACCATATAAATTCAAATTAGACATGTTAGAGATCACATACAAAAAGAAAGTATGACAATATCATTTAAGGATTGAAAGATTATAATGTTTGATTATGAGGATGTTAAAACTATAAAAATCTTTCAGCTCTCCTTTTGCATGTCAAATCAAAAAAATTGGTCACCAAAAAAATATGAGGCTGAAGGGCCTAACATGCATAATCCCAATCAATTTATGGCTTCCCAAAATCTACTCGGTAATTTTTTTAAATGAATTTCTTGTGTGATTTTTTTGTCCAAGGTCTAGTGTATTTGAGGCTCAAGAGCCCTCAATACTACAAAAAGTCAAGATTGCAATGGATACCTTTGTACAAAATCTTAAACAAAAAATCATAATCATTCAATTTCAAAATTGGATTTTTGATGCTAAAATTAGACTTCAGAAAGAATTTTTCAAAAATAAAATTATTAAAAATAGAAACTTAGTTAGGTCTTATCTAACTTCAAAGTTTTATCGACCAAAATTTAATGCCTTGGGCATTTAGGGATTAACAAAATACAACCCGGCTCTGTACCTAAGGTTTGAATAGTATATTTATATATGTATACACATGCACGCCTTGAGAGATTAGAGCTTTATTCTTTGTTGTTGAACCATTAAAAGAAAATTTGGAGCCTCCGAAGGGCTGCTCTAAAGTGACCAAACCACTTTATTAAAAGGTGGGGCTAACATTCGAGACAGTGGCCACAGTAAATAGTCAGACCAATTGACTTTTGCAAAAATAGTCAGGCCATGATTATTTTGCAAATAAAAAATGTATCTTCAATTTAAAAAATAAATAAATTTAAACACATGGACCATTGTATCTGCAGTTTTAAATGTAACAAACAATGTTAAACTTAATTTTTTTCAATGAATTCAAATCGTCAAATGAATGAAGACGCGTATTCCACATGGATTGTGAATACTACCACAACCCCAATTCTGTAAAGACCTCCTCTTCTCATCATGTAACTCACCAAATGTCAATGAAATTAGTCTTCACACATTGGTGGATAAAAAATAATTGGTTAATAATGGTCATTGGATAATTTGGGGACATTTTTTTTATTTTAGTACAATTTGGTGTTAAATACAAATTGTTAAAAAGGGTTAAAAATTAGGATTAAAGTGCATTAGAGTACCTTAACTCTGATTTTTTTGTCCTTTGTTTTTGGATTTTAAACTAATGCAAACCACTTGACTACAGAACTACAGGTGGGTGGGTATAGGAGAAAAATCAATTTTGAAGCCCAAAAATTTCAATCCATAGGGTCCTCAAAGGATTGTGGAGTAGCCCTCTAGAGGCCCCGTTTTTCCTCTATTGTAGGTACTATGTAAATTATTTTTCTCTCAAATGCGGTAGTTAATTTAATGATGTATACTTGTATTTGTTGTTTGGTATAAAAGTAAGCTCATTGATATAGCTTATATTTCAATAAAACTTTATAATTTCCAAATATTCTTAACCTCACCAAAGGATGTTTTCAATGTGTTTCCAGTACTACAAGGTTTGTTTGTTTTAATTAGGTTGTTTATGTCATTGTGTGTGAGCAAGTGGTGTCAAAGCCAACCCTTTCAAACCACCTTAATCCTTAAAGGACGCAGAGGGATCCTGGAAATCATCCTTTTCCATCACCGTGTGACATCATCTACATTGAAAAATTCAAAAGTGCAAGCTACTAAAATTCAAGCTACTGTAGAAGATCTCCCCTTTTAACAACAAATTCCAAGGATGAATGGTTGCATTTCTGTCCTATACAGTTTGATTCCCTGTCATTCATCGACCAGAAAATGGCCTCTGCGTTGTTTAAGGGTTAATGGAGCGTAGTCTACTTATCAATATTTTGATAATCTTCGAAATTTTTTGGTAGCAATTGAAGAGATTCATTCTCAACAATTTTATCATGTAATCTTCTATCAATAGAACTTAATCACTGTTACTATTTAAAGTCATATTGTGGTATGCTGGAAGAGATTAAGGGACATCACACCTTTCCGATCAGCATCCCATTTCTGTATTGTAGGTTGGTCTACTTTGGAAGCATACGGTGGGCTATTTCCGCGCAGCAAAACAAGAGTAATTGAAGAGGGACGAGCACTGTGATCGGCCATAGGACTCGTGTTTGGGAAGTTGACAGTTAGCATTGAGGAGAATGGAAAATTGCTTGTATTTGGAATGGATGCACTACAAGAAAATGGCCATATATGTGACTGCAAAGAATGACTTCATGAAAAACGTGACTAAAGAATGACTACAGTTTCATAATTGCACCAACGTTGCAAAGTTTGGAGGAACCGAGTCATTGCCCAGTTGAGACCACAACTGCAAGATCAAGAGTGAATGACGCTTAAGTTTCATCCACGACATTTCGTGGCTAGTTTTGTTGATGTGATGATGTGGCAGGACAGAGTATGAGCTTGGAAGATCAATTGATAACGGAGGGGAACGCCAGTCGTACATGGGCTGTGAATTTTACTTCAAAACGACTACGAAATGACTTCAAAGTGACTTGTGGACGCGTATGACTCCCATGTCATACAGATTGCAATTTCGTGAGTGCAGGAGTCACTTATATGGTGTTGGCGACTATTTTTGACGGCAAAAAATGGATTTAGGGTTAATTGGTGTTCTTTCCTTTGCGATGGATGTCACTTTGCCTTGGACGGCATGCTTTCCTGCCTACTAGAGAAGGGCCACAAGTATAACAAACAGAACTCAGTCACTAGACAATGAGAGGTAAGCCATGACTTCTCTTAATCCTTAATTTCACCCACGCTGAATAAAATGAACAAACCAGAAGTGAGTCAATCACAAGACTCAGATGAATGCAAAATGACTACATTGTAAAAAATGTTGTACTCATGTGGCTTGGGGTGACAATTACTATATGGCAGCGTCTCCGCTGTCACTGAACAATGACTAAGGAATCACTCGCTTGGGTAATGTATCAGACACGGGCTACTCATCATGTCATGCATCACATGCTTCCTCATTGGGTATTGTAGTTCCGGTTTTGTGCCAGATACACACTATGCAGCGTATGCTATGGGGTTCTGCATTTCAAAAATGGAGGCATACAAGAACCAAAATTGTGCCAATAACATATTGGAAAATGTCTACAGTGGACCCTAGTACAATTCCTGGGCTAGTAGGTTGTCTTCTACAGACAACTCAATGGCACCTACTAAATTCACTGTGTCCGTTGGGATTGGCATTTTTTGGGGAGCAGTGAGACCTGTGCTCTCGATTGTAGTGCTGATGAAGGCGTTCGTTGTCTCTGCAACTTCCCGCTTTGCTTTAGCTTCTTTGCATAGTACAACTTTCCAGCTAGGTCTCTCTACAACATCTAAGAAGAACACTTGTTTAGCTTGGCTAGGAAAAATGAAGGGCTCTGCCAACGAGGGAGTTTGTGGCGGAAATTTACGAGTAGGAAACCTGCTTCATTTTGGATGTACGTGGGGTTCCCTCGACTGTCATGGGATTTCATCCACTCACATTGCAGTAGAATGATTGGTGTTTGCAATGCGCCGTAATCCAACAATAAAATGTCCTGCAAGACTCCAATATACAGAAGTGTACAATCACCCTCTCTTTCAGAGGTCAATTTGAACACTGAAGCCACACCACTATTGTAGCTGACCATTCGCAAAGACGCTTTGTCTTCTACTCGAAAGTGGTTACCAAATGCCTTCATCCGTGTATAACGAGTGGCCCTTTGAGATGGCTTCTTGCTCAGCAATAGACGGTCCATGTCCTTTGGTTTACTCAAATTCAAGTCAAACTCAGACACAACACTTTCAATCCATGCAGCTAGTGCAACTAGTGATGAATTGGACCGCAATTATATCCTCCACTGTTTGCAAGGGGACAAACTTTCGACACTAAGGTACATTGAATCAACCATATCCAGAGGTGGATAATTGCAAATAGGCTAAGGTGAGGGGAACACAGATATCCTACTTCTGAATGACTTCCTCACCACTTAAACTTGACTTCTCTCAGTCCGATCCCAGTCGCGCGTCTTGATAGATCGCAGAAATGACTACAGAATTACCTCTGGCAGTAAAGCTACGGGCCAACGTCCATTGCAATCTAGAGAGCAGTGAACAGGTTTGAGATATTCTATTATGCAAAAGAAAACCAGTGGGTGCACAGGCTACTTACGCATAAAAGGCTTTGAGAAGTGAGACATTTGATAGCACATACTGGTGTGCTACATCGCAGAGCTCCAGACTCATCATGTATGGCTTTCCCACTCCTTAGAGCACCTCCTCCACGTCACCATACTCTTCGTCTTTGTCCCATATACGTCTCTGCGTGGCCTCAAATTTCTGCAGGTACTTTGTTATGAAGCTGATGCACTTGTCCTTCAGGTATCCCTCTGCCATACATGCTTTGGGGCGCGCCATATTGCGCACATCATTCTTTAAAACTTTCATGTATCGTTCCACTGGATACATCCACCTCGCGCTCACCGGGCCACACAAGTCAAGCTCCTTTGCTAGATGATAGGGGAGATGTGTCCACTAGTAGAAAACTAGGCCCGATCTGTTGTTTTGGTCGCGTTGATCATCAACAAATTTTTGTTCACCATGACCTCTTTTGACTTAAGAAGTTAGGAAAGAAATCGTCAAGTAGTTCAAATCTTTGGTTTTTGTGTATAATGTGGATGTTAGGAACATAGGAAAAGAAGATCCATTGCTTGGAAGGCACAATGGATTGGCACTAGGCACCCGTAGGTTGTATAAAGAATCCACACAAAAACTAGAGCCCGGTTGTGCTCGCTTATTTACCAAGGGTGGATAAATAAACGCTCACAAGTGGGTGGGCCAAAAAAAAATGGGAAGTGAAGTCATGAAGTCTATATATGAACATTTTGTTTCTTTATATTAAAAACTCATGGGAGGGGTGGGCCAAAAAAAATGAGAAGTGAAGTCACGAAGTCTATATATGAACATTTTGTTTCTTTATACTATAAATTCATAGGAGGGTGGGCCAAAAAAAATGGGAAGTGAAGTCACAAAGTCTATATATGAACCAAGTTATTTCTTTATATTAAAAACTCATGGGATGGAGGTGGGCCCAAAAAAATGGGAAATGAAGTTACTTAGTCTATATATGAGTTCACACTTTGTATATACATCGAATAGGTGTAGTCACTACTTCATGGATGTGGTTTACGGAATGGGGTGGAAATTATGGTAGAGAATTCACGGGAGTACGTTCATGGAAGGTATGATGGGCAGAAACGCAAGAGAAAAGAGTCTCAGATCAAGGGTAGGAGGTAATTAAGGAAAACACATAGCAAAAAACTTGACAAAGTATGGAAGGAATTATAACTCAGAGAAGCTATTTTTCAGGGACATGAAGAATTAATGGAATTGTAGAATACCTGCTTCAGTATGGTGGCAGGTGGAGGGTGGGCCAAAAAATTGAGTCGGTGGCCGGCCTCAAAAACAGTGTCACAGTCGGTCTATAGAACTGTTGCAGGAAAGAAACCGGCACGGAGAGCTACTTCCTCGGCGAGCCTACATTCCCAGCTGCAATGAATTCCATCAACTATTGTCAAGCTGGAGGAGTTTTAGTCCATGCCTTACACATCAAGGCACTCCACAATTGTGTCGACTTTAGTGCAGATTGCAACTTCGTGATGACTTCTGAATGACTAAAGACATACTCATTTAATCAAACATGTCACTCAAAAATGACTGCACTGAGTCGTCTGCAAGTGACTAGGTGAATGACTGAAAACCGGGGCGTTCTCAACCTTGCTCAAAACCCTGTGAACAATGGTACGCCGACACTAATGACAGATACATGTGTTGGCGAAGCCCATGTTTACAGGCCTAATCATTTAATACTCTCTCAATCATTGAGATTTGAGATAGTGCATGGAATACAAAATCAGGGAAGGATTGATAGAGGTCACCAAGTCCAGTTCGTGAGTAATTGCTGGCTCACGGAATTTATTGTGAGCCGCCAAATTGCAACCTACTAATCAAGCCCATGACCTGTCTGCATAAGAAAGGCGGGTCTCCACACTCACCTCCTGCATGAAATTAAGGTGCACCAGTTCTGTACTTCACCGCTGTAGAAGAAACTGAGCTCCACTGCGGCGCTTTTGTAGCAAGCAATTGGAGGGAGGGTGCACTTCTGGCGTGCAATCCATTGCTACGGAAGAGCTCAAAGAAGTCACGCCGTGAGCGGCAAGCATAGTGGCCAGGGAGGCGAGATCAACAGTCTTTGCGTGAGGCCAAATGGAGCAGCCAATGTCTAGCTCGGAGCATGCGAAGGGAGCGTACAAGTTATTGAGGGACAAACGAGTTGCAGAGGTTCAAAAGGCATTGGAGCCCATTCTGTGCGCTAGAAATGACCTGTGAGTTTGTTGAAGACTTCCTTCTGTTCACAAACTTATAGCTTTCCTCGCACTATTCACCCTATGTTTCCATGCACAAGTTGCGTAATGGAAACATTATTGCCGTAGAGCAGTCTTAAGTCGCGAAAGGACCACGTTCTTTCTGCGTACTCACCATATACTGCGCTTTGTCTCTGACAGGGGTGGAGGTCCCGCCAGGGAATTCTTTGTTCCTTCCAAAATCCTTTTCAGGACTGCTAACTAGGGTTTTACATGCACATTGCTTTTGAAAATGGCGTTGGTCTTGGGTTTTAGTGTTTTGAAGTCATGACCTAGTTGTCTAGAAGTGGCATTGTTCTCCTTGATTGTCGTCTGAGACTTTTGGTGAGTCATTTTGTAGTCATGTAGAAGACGCGTGTTAGTGACGTCTGTCAATGATGCACTGAATGCGGATGCAGGCCACGTGGAACCCATCATCGCATTATGGCTTGAGCTCCATTGCCATACAGCACGCATTAGGAATCCTAAGTTGTTTTCTCTCTCTTTTTGCACCTCCATTTTCCAGTCCTATACTTGTCGCCAATTTGAGTGACCCATGAGCTGTTGTCTGTGGGTTTAGGCATCCATTGCTGTTCAACACTAAGTTTGTGGCGCATTGCTTTGATTTGTGGCAGCGCAGTGAGCCTCCGGTGCAAAAGACGTAGAACAAGGACGATCCAATTTTGGGGAGGGAGCATGGGGCCAGCTTGCAAAGGAGTGCAAGGCTGCGAGGCCTCCGAGGATGGGAGCGACGTAAGAAGACCCATCCTCGCAACAGCGGAGAAGAACGTTTGCAATCCGAAGACATGAGTAGCGATTGCGATTCATTGTCAGAGGAGACGGCGTCCAATGAAGAGGCCATCGCAGCAAGTATGATGCATTTAGCCATAGCTTGTACACATGTCCACCAGCAATCCCCGTCGAAGGCAGCTAACATAGGTAATTTGTGATAACGCTCTCTTGTTGCACAATTAGAGTTTGGGAAAGCCTGCAATGTGGTCCTTGTTTGCAATCTCTTGTCGTTGCACGCCATTGTTAGTTTGACTTGGAAGAGGAGCCGTGAATGTCTTTCCTAGTTGATTTTCAATTTTTTTGGCCTCCCACCGTTGTTCTCATCATTGAGCAGCTTGCGGGGTGGAAAGGAAACTTTTGTTCTTATCAAATTGGTGGCATAGACGGCACTGGAGTGAATTTTGGGGAAGAAGACTTTTTGAACAAACCATGGCTTTGGGGAAGAGTCGCTTGTATGCAAGGGCGTCATGAGTGGAGATGCGTTCCTTTATTTTTTTCTCAATGGTGTATATAGAGGCAAAGGAGATCGGTTTTGACTCCAGTGATGACAAGGTGGAAGAGGATCAGCCTCTCGTGGACCGTCGAAAGAAAGAGCAAAGCCTACTGTGACATTTGTGAAGCCGCCCGCCTTTGGATCCACACCTGCGGCCTAGTTGCAATCACTTCCACCAACACTTGTGCAGCCATGTCCACCAGGATGGTTATGGATGCCAGGGCAGTAGATGCCCCAGCAAGGCAGTCAAGCACCCCCTCCGTGGTCCGTAGCTCCGCCACCCCCTCACCCCGGTGCATGGTCTGGAGGTCAATCGGCAGGAGGTGGTTCTCAGAGCATGCTGCGCAGGAAGAAGAGGACAGCGTATGAGCTTGGCGCATCCGACCGAGCTACCACTGGGGGTAAGCCAAACTGGGTGTTTGTGCAAGAGGGTGGCGAGGTTGATGCCGGGTGTGATGGCAAAAATGCTTGTGAGAAATTTTGTCCCCAAAATCTTGAACATTAGTGTCGTGGAGTGGTCCAAGCACAAGGTGCACACATTGGAGAAGCTGTAGGAATGTCTTGACAACAAGTTCGAGTATGTGGGTAATCCTCTAAGCATGGCTGGTTTTTGCATGTCTGTGTGCAAGTTCTTGAAATCAGAGAGGTCTCGTTTGAAGGTACGCTATTTGAAAGGCATCGAGACAACTCCAAACAAAGTCGATCATGATCAGTGGAAACGTTTGATTGAATATTGGAACACGGATGCTTAGAAGATGAAGTCCCAAAAGATGGCCGCTACATGCATTGCCAGTAAGTCCAAGGTGTCCTTCTGTTGATTGTATATGTATGTAAGTGATTGCTCATGGGTTTTTCTTGTCCAACACTTGCATGCTTTGTTGATTGTCCCACTATTAAACCCAATCCTTGTCTTTCAGATCAGAGTGGGATATACCGTCGTTGTTTGCCAACCAGTGTATGCAGTTCCTTGCAAGAAAATTTGTTCTTTAGCTCTATGGCGGGTCAAGTTTCTTTGTGTTTGCTGCGATTCCTTTTCCACAAACGCAATCGACCTCACCGATCGAGAGCGCTGGTCAGTCGTGTGGAAGTCGTTTCAAACTCGTATGGAAGTCACCTAGTGAGTATTGGTCACTTTGTGGCCACTAGTCAATGACTCTAGGGACATTGCAGACTGACTTATTGATTGTTGACTTCTGATTCACTGAATTCAGAGCGGGGTGGCATTTGAGTCAACGCTGCGATCAGAAATGGCCACGTTGAAGAAGGATGTCAATGCGCGGTTCATCCAAATTATGGCAACGTCAACCGCTCAGTTGGAGGCAATGGACAAGCTCCATTCCATCTTCCAGAGCTTCATGCGAAAGTCAAGAAACGTCAACGATGGGAGTCTATCCATCACCCAGTTGGCGCTGGAGCAGAAGCGGGCAGTGATAGAAGGGAAGAGGTCTCTTGCGGCACGTAGAAAGGCGTGTAATGGGAATGTCACGGCCCCAGCTTTGGAAATTACCTTGTCTTCAGAGACGGACCTGAGCTTGAAGGAAAGTCTTCCCGTGGCATCCAAGAGATTTGGCCCCGAGTGGAAGGTGACTGACAGGGAAAGCCCAGAGCTGACGCCTGTTGAGACCGCGATACAGAGCACTCTTGATACTGAAGAATCGTACGCCATTCCGGGAAATGAAAGTCCATTGTCTCAGCCCGGTACCCATCCAGCCCCTCGGAAAGCTGTAGGTAGTGGTTTTCTTGACACCGTAGGTCAGCTAGTGCCCATCAAAGCCGGAGGAAGGACCCAGAAGTGCGACCCATTGGCGCTGTAAATTCACCACAGGACCTTATTGGGCAGGACGAGGCGACTACAGGGGTGGAGATCCTGCCTAGCGGGGTGGAGGTCGTTCCCTCTCAACCTAGCAGGGTGGAGGTTGTCCCAGCAAAATCGCCTATAGCAGCCTTGTCGGCCGTAGAAGAAGTCTTTGACTCCCATGCAAAGGCAGGACCCGCTGTTCCAGCTGTTGCACAGAAAAAGGGAGAAAACCGTTGAAGTCGCCAACCAAGGTAACAACCCCCTTTGACTTTTTTTTGCAGACGTCATTTGAGGTGAGGCCTAAACCATACTTGTGGGAGTCCAAAACTAGTAATTTTTAATGTGCACAGCACACTTGTGGATTGCAGTCTGTTGGGTGGGCAAAACCCAAATACAAGAATTTGGGATACCCTCAAAATTGATGTCAGGCGTGTTGTGCTGCGGCCTTGGCTGAAACCCTTCTTGTCCACATGTTTCATGCACTTCACGGTAGCTTTCTAGGGTAGCACAAGTGAGTCATACATGGATGACATTGTCCCGACCATGCTCACTGGTCTTACTAGTCCTTTCAGTTCAAAATCCCTTTTTTCTTGGTCCGGTAAGCACTGTCAAATTGAAGAGGGCATGTCCACACAAGGGGGTAAGAACTTGTGTAATGTTTTTGAGAAGTGGCCTATTTTCAGCCCCTCCAACACAGTCATTGTGGACAGCAAGAAGTCTTGGGTTGCTTGCAATCCCGATGCAAATGTTATCGTGAGTGCACCTTTTTACGTGAAGTGGCTGTTGACAGTGACCGATGACAAGGAGTACTTGAAGTGTTACTTGTGGCCATTGCTATCAGCGTTCTCAGAATGCCCAAACGTTCAAACCTTCCGTGCAAAGTATCCCTGAAATTGTCCACGAATGCATGGCACAAATGATTCACAAACGCAAAACTGGGTCACAATATGACTAGCAAGACATTCTGGAAGGTGAAGGAGGACTGCAAATCACGTGGTTGTGCTCATTGGGCTCCCCTTCACCTTTATGACCTCCGCATTTCTGACAATCTGTGTTTGTGTATGCAACCAAGGCCACAAAAACGGGAAATGAGGAGTATAGTAGCGTTGGCGCCAGAGAAGAAGCAGGAGGAGCAGCCAAAGCAGGTCTGCTCCCCTTTTCACCCAATTGTTTTAGTCCATACTCTGAGTCTGACTGCCAATGACGTTCTTGCTTTTTGTATATCATGCCCAAATCCGAGCTTTGTTTTAGACCTCAGGAGTTTTTGCACCATGCTTCCAAGTATGGTGATGACTGCTTCCACCTACAATTCTTTCAGTTTCACAAACGCTCTTTTGTTTCATGTATATGTGTTCAACATGAAGGCTCTTGTTATGCCAGTATGCACTCAGGTTGGACCACTGTACCTTTGCCTCTGAAGTGATGTGCGCATTGAAGTTTTTCACATCAGGGCTTTTGTTTTGTGGGATGCTAGTTGGATCAATGACTTTTTCTTTCGGTGTATATGTCTGAAGTCATTCGTCTGTGCTGTGAAAGTCGCGCAATAGTTAGGTCCCAGTGATAGTAGGAGGGAAGTCGTCCTGCAGTCAATGCAAAATGACGTAGAAGTTAATATTGCATAGTGGGGTTTCTGACTTGAGGATGCAATTATCAGAAGTTTCTAAGCTGAAGCCCTTTTGGTAATGTGCTGTACCTAACAGTTCTGCGTCGGTGACAAAGTTTACCTCCACAATCCGAGAGCACATCGACATAGGGTGGCAAAGGGGACCATTAGCGGAGTCGCAGGGGAACACAAGTTCCACTTCCAAGACATTGAGCTGGGGTGGTGCAAGGTGGATGTGTGTGAAGTTCTCATTGAAGGGGTGGCGCTCAGGGTTCCAAATGACAAAGTAGAGCAAACCAAAATACAAGATGCGAAGGGCTCATATGCACTTTGGTTCCACTTGTACATAAAGCCAACTACTTCAGTTGTCTTCTTTTTGTAGCTTATACAAAGAGACAAGGAGCAGTACATACGTTGTGCCATGGTCGCAGTAGATCTGTTGTGTCATGTGGCACGACCCAGATGGTGCTTTTCATTTCTCAGGAACAGGACTAATGTATTCAGAAATACTTGAACTCTCTTTGCCTTCATAAACTCTATGTTAATGAATGTTGAGCATTTTGTTTGAATTCAGTGTAGTTCCAAAGTCATGCATGTTGTTGTCTTGCATGAATAGAAGGCGGCTGTCAATGGAATTGGCATGTTATTATTACCTCAGGGCGACGTTCATCTGTTGTTGGCAAGTTCTCTCAGGTAGGTGTTCCATGTAGCATATGTATTGTGTGTCGTTTATGGAGGAAGCTGTCTGTCCGCATTTTTGGTGCCCTCCACAGAGTGGAATACAAGCTGACTCTTGCTCGACTTTGGAAAAAATGCAGCCTCTTTTGTCGATTGTGTCAGTATAGCAACATTACTAGGAAGTAGGAAATGACTACCACTTAAGAATCCCTGAACTGGATTTGCAATGTATTATAATATTGGAACTCTGATATGACTCAAAAGCCTCTCAGACTTGACTTATGCCAGCGTACACAGCGCTTGGGAGAAATGCACCCGTATCTCAAAAATGACTGCAGGTTTCTTGATCTCCCATAACACGTCAACATGATGACGTTATGAAAAATCGATTTGAAAATGACTTCGGAATGACTCATGATGTGGCAGTCCACGTCAGATTCATTAAGGGTCACCCCCAACTTCTAAATGACTAAAGAATGACTGGCCATGTGGATGTCCACGTCGAATGTTTCACGGGTCCCACTTTCCACATGGCAGTTCTACAGCCATTTCCTTAAGCCCAACTTTCTTTATCACTTCACCCACTTCTTTTTTCATCCAATTTTACATCCAAGGTAGAAATGGATGGTGATAATAAACCCCTAGTCATTTACGTAAACGACTCGACCACAATGACTCTAGGAACCTCTAGTCATTTTTTAGTCAAAGTGACCAAAATGACTCATTTGCAGTCATTTATGCAAGTCATTCTTTCCATCAATTCCTTGTAGTGATGCGGCTCATGGTCTAGAAAGTAATTACGCATTAATGGCTAATTTTCTAAGTCTGGTGGTTTAGTTTCAGGTCATGGTCCGATTTGTAAGGGGGATTAGGATATGCTGATTAGGACGGACGACTTGTTGAGGTCCTAGAAGTCTGTGATTGGAAATGAAGTGCAGTGCAATCTGAGAGGCGATTCTCCACATTCTCGACATTGTCAATTCTAGGAGCTCTTGCCTGAAAACGCGTTTGTGAATCATTCAGCTACATCAGTTTAGGTGACACAAATTTTGTAAGAAGAAAGAATTTGAAGTGGTAGAAGGTAATTTCGAAGTCGTTGCATTGTTATGTTTCTAGTCTTCGTGTCTTGATTGAAAAAGAAGAGCCAGCTGTAAAAATGTCAAATTGATTCCAACCTAAGTGACAATGTGATTTGATCTACTTAGCCTCAACAATTTGTTTGGTCCAAATTGTATAGATTTTGTTTCATTGGTGGAAGTGAAGCATTCAGTTGTTGTTGATATTGTTGCAAAGGAAGTGCACAACCATAGAAGTTGTTTGCGTCACTGGAAGCGAAGGTTACTTGTAAATGTTGAACATCCAAATGTTCATGGATTCTGCCTGCTAAGGTAGGGTTCCGGCCTGAACTGCTACCTCAAGTATTTCTCCATGTATCCTCGATGAATTGCTTAGGAATAGAATAGAAAAGATTGCAAGTCTACAAATACATTCGTCTTATCTTCTCTTGCAATAGCAAAGAGAAAGTAACCATTAGTCATCATTTAATCCATAACAATCTACCATTTCAAAATAGTACTATACCTACAAGGCCCTTCAATCTACAATAAACTTGTCAAGCTTTCTTAGCTGCCTCACACCAACATTAGTGCAAACAAGTCGTGTTCTCTATAGGAGCTCTCGATAAGAAGATATATACACTGTCATATTATCTATCCAGGCTCTTCATAAGAAGATATACAATTAAAAGCTACTTTGTAAGTCAGGTTCATTTCCAAAAGAAAAGCTCTTATGTAAATGAGGTTTATAGAAAGAAGACAACTTCAAATCATTCACCTTTTCTTGAAGAGTGTAATTTTGAAATAATTACAATTACCAACATAAAATCAAAAAAAGCAAGTACCCAAATCAATCAGCCAGCTAGTGTAGAAGCACGCACTGATGAGAAAGCACCAGCTCAAACTCCAAACTCACTAGTCCTATGCACCATTACCGTAGCAACAAGCCTTAGAATCCACCACAGCACTTAACCTGTACAATTCTCTCGAATCATTGTGCCACAAAGTTCCTCACTCCTTTACTAATCTCTTCACATCATCTTGTACCATACACATGAACTACGATAGGAATTCTAACATAGAGAAATATATATATGTTGCCATGTCTGTAAAGCATCACACTCTCTCATATCACATTCTACTATGTTATGAAACCATGTTCCACGGGTTATGAATTTGATTGGACAAATTCCACGTGATGAAGAGGTCTAAATGTATACATAGATGCAACAATAATGACAAAATAAAAAAAGTCAGATATTATAAGAACACTTACCTATAGTTAGGCTAATAAAACACCACGAAAAGCTCTTCAAGCAATACAACTACCTGTCAACTGCAGTCAAGAATGTGGTTCCAAAAAGAAATCATGGTGCACTTCAAAATTGACATCCTCCTTTACATAGATTTTCCATTGACAGGTTATATGTACAGGCTTCAGAGTATTCTCAATCAATTGCAGAAACAGTTTAATTTGCAAAGGGGATTACAACTGTGAACTCCATTTCCACGGAAGCTACTACACCATTGCAGAAGCAGCACCTCCAATTCGCAAATCTTGGTCGGCACATTTCATCTCCACTACATGGCATCACTAGAGAATATGCTGGCATTTGCAACTCCTAACCTTGAAGTCAGCTCTAGCAGTGGTGAAGATGACCTTGCACTTGAAGATGGGAGCTCCAACACTAGCGGAGATGAGCCTCATTCTCCCATGGGGCCAGACATTGAAAACTATGAGGCACTTCACATTCTACAATCCCAGAGTCGAAGCAAGAGAAGTGGCCAAGTGGGTGAAGCTAACAGAAGAAGAAGGAGAGACAGGGGGAGTCAGAGCCAGCACCAACACCTTACCGATGCACTCATGGGGGCGCAAAGAAGTCACTTGCAAGGAAAGGAAAGGGGCTCCTTCCATTCCACGTCGACAAGGGATGGTTGAGGAGGGAGAGCGGTGTTGTGGTCTTCACAAATCCGGAAGTAGAGGACATCGCTACCATGGACCAAGCAGGGGGGCCTGCACAAACTCAAACAGCACTAGCAAATGTCAAAAATCAGCAAGACCAATTGCGCCAGTCTGAACAGTAGCCATGCATGAGCAAGTCTAAGAAGGGAAAAAAATTTGTTCTGGAGTGACAAACAAATGGCAGCAACCTTACAAGAATATGAGCTGGGTGGAAGTATGAGGCACGCAGCTTCAAAACATAATATTCCTTACTCCACTTTTCGATACTGGTGCTATGGCGTGCGGAAATCAAGGAAGAAGGGAACTCAAAGAGTCTTAACAGCGGAAAGGAATGGTGGCTTTTTGCTTGTGGAGTACCTTCTAGCCATGTGCGACAAGGGACTTGGTTTTAGTCCTACAGATCTCAAAATGAAAGTCTTTGAGATAACAAGGAATCGATGCACACCATTCACAAATGGCATTCCAGGCAATGGATGGCTGAAATGGTTCAAACACCGACATCCGGAGCTGACATTGAGGGTGGCACAAGGCCTCGCAACATCTAGAGCAAAGGCACTGTGCAAAGAGAATGTCCAGACTTTCTACGACAATTCGGAATGCGGTATATACCTCACCTGGCTATTCTGCTGATAGGGTATGGAATTGCAACGAGACTGGTGTGCAAGCGGAAAGGAATGGTGGCACAATTGTTATAGCTCGTTGAGGTGCTTGTCAAGTGCATCTCACCATTCCTAATCAAAGGGAGTGGCTCTCAATTTTGGTCTACATTAATGCAGCTAGCTTTGCCTTACCGTCCTTCTACATTTTTTGAGGAAAATGGTTTCGCCAAAACTACATTGAGTGGTGCAAGGCAGGTGCGCCCATGGCAATGCAACCCTAGGCATGGATGACAAGTTATTTGTTCTCCGTATGGATTTCTCACTTTATTAAAAGTGTGAGACGAGTGGCTGCCATTTCTCCTAGCCATAGACACTTGTTGATACTTGACGGACATGCAAGCCATGTTACTTTGGAGGTAGCAAAACTAGCACGAGATGCAAGACTCGACATTCTAACCCTACCGCCTCATACATTGCATGCCATGTAGCCTCTCAATGTAAGTGTGTTTGGTCCATTCAAAAAATATTTCAGGCAGTATCGAGATTATTGGACATCTAGGAATTTGAACCAGCCAGCACAGAAACAAACTTTGGCACATTGGGTGTTCCTAGCCTTGATGCGGGCATTGACTATGGACAACATCAAGAGTGGCTTTAAAGCAACCGGTATTTTTCCACTGAACAAGACAACAATGGACTTGCTAATGGGCCCCAGTGAGACATATCAGCAGTCTATGAATGAACAGACGGAAGCAACACAAATCGTAGAACCTGTATAGTTTGATGACAACAAAGACAACCAGAGAGGGCACATGAAATTGGAAGACATACCTGCTCTATTGGCTAACAATATTGAAGACGACCTCTACACCGCTCTCAATGCCACTACCAAGCACTTCTTTGTAAATGCCAGCATAATAGAGTTGGAGTTGTCAGAAGACGTAGCTGGATTGGATCCCGATTGTACAAACCCGCAGTCCATCACTTCTTTTCACAACCTGCCGACCATAACGGAGAGGTAAAATCCCAGGAGGCGCACTTCCGATCCCATTGTCAATTTTTCAAAATCCATCTTGCTAACATCAGATGATTACATGAACAACATACAACAAATTCAAGAGCGGAATGCTAAACGAGCAAGGCAAAAAGGCGGCTGCGCGTGCAGAGGTAATGCGCTTGAAGGTGCAGCAGCAAGCCCTACAAGCGGAGGCTTGTGCATTGTGGGTTGGGGGGGAGGACCACAAAGAGGGCCTCAATGTCAAGGTGCCTTGAGCCCAGCACGTACTGCAGATGGGGAACAGAACTCAATACCTCCCTTGCAGACAACGCCCTCGCCATCTTTCGATGCTCAAGCAATAGCAAACAATCGACAATTTCATTTGAGTTTGCAGCTCCTATTTGGCAATCCATTCCAAAACTTTGTAGCCCCTATGCAATCCATGCTTCAATCGCGGCAACAAGCTTCCATCTTTTCGCAAGTGATACAATTTCCGCACTTTGCTATACCATATTCTTATGCTATGCAAGCACCGTGGCATGCGCAAGAAAATGTTGAGAGATAGGGAGTTTGGTAGCTGGCCGATCCAAAAACGGATTGCAGAGGACGAGTAGACTAACAATTGCATATGAACAGGAAGAGAGATTTTGTGTTGTACATAACTCGCACTCAACTAGTTGAGTACTGTCAATTATGTGTTTATTTTAGGGTTTTTGCTTTGCGCTTCAGTATCTTCGGTTAGCATAGTATGTAGTGTGCTGTAAAAGCAGATTCACAGTCTACAAGTACCTATTTCAGCAATAAAGCACAACCAAATTTCTATGCACTCGGAGGTCGGAATTAGAATACCCTATATCACAATTTGGGGACAAACAAAATCTTCTTGTTTAAAGTTCACAATAATTTCAAATTTGAAGATTAAATTCTGCAAAAATATGGAATCCTTTTCAATTGTATTTCTGTAGAAGGGGAAATTTTTCCTTCTGCCTTCTACATGCTGCGCATGGGCCAAATAGCTTAAGTGATCAAAAATGGGTCATTGTCTTCTAGCCCTTGCAATTGTGGCATAGCTATCAGAGAAGCAAGTTGGTGCCAGATATCTTTCCATTGCACACTAGAAGAAACTTGTATTTTCATAAGCAATTGATTTTTGACATATTGACGTCTAGAGTGGTATTTTTGCATGGGTTTAGGGGATGTTATTTTTTTTGCTTCATAGATACCAACTCATGCAAAAAAGCATCAAAGATTTCAAATAATATGGCTTGATGTCTTCATGTTTTCATGCATACATTTGACTGCCATATTAGCATCACGTCGGCAACGGAGACCATGCCCATGTGAATTTTTTTCATCCAGCCCGTCGATGACATGGCAGATGACATACAACATGGCGTGTCCGCAAAAAAAGAGACGTAGCATCTACCAAGGATGACGTAGCAGAGTGATTGCACAAAACACCTGTACAATTTGTTGCCTTTAGTAATAATACTCATGATTTTTTTTGGAATACTTTAAAATGAGGAAACCAATTTTTAAGAAAATTAAAAAATATTTCCAATACACGCACTTTTAAGATGAAGGTAATCATCAAAAGAAATTAATAAAACATTCTCTAAGTAGGAGAACTAGAAAAGTACCAAATCTCAAAAAAATAGATACTTCAATGTTTTAATTAATAAAAATATGAAACATTTAAATAAAAAAATAAAAATTAGCCATTTGTAACAATTCTATGGAGATGGTCATTCACTAAAGAAACCACCAAAAGAATTTTTTACATGTTTTGAAATGCAAGTAGAAAGATGTTTATTTTGTGAACTTCTACACAATATATAATTAACTATTTTTAGAAATCCTTTGCGGAATAGCTAAAAAATATACTACCAGTCTATTTTTTCCAAATTTCAGCTCCAAATTTGTTTTTTTAGGTACTACTTTGTTCCCAAAACCCAAAAATTAGCAAGTGTGACATATAATTGGGGACTATTATTAAATATTAAATGTTTTTTAAAAATTCCAAAAATTTCAAATTAGACAAAGTGTATAATAGTCATAATACCTTTTCTATGAATTTTGAATCATTTGGAGTCACAATGCAAAAGTTATGGCCAAAAAAACAATCAGCACGCAATATGTGACAAAAAATAGTACCAGTGTTTCATGCAATCACGTAGTAGGCTAAGTTAGCACAGTTTTATGCCTTCCAAACACTCTTTAAGACGTTTTTTAGATGTCAAATTCAACGTCCAGATGTTTATTGAGACATCAATTTAGTCATTCAAACGTTTTCGGAGACGTTTTTTGCGATGTCAACTTCAACATCTAGAATTTTTGTGATGTCACCTTTGACATTTGCATTCCATTATGAACACCTTTTGAAAAATCTAGTGTGATTTAATTGAACAAAATGATATCACCTTTGACGTTCATATGATTGAATACAATATTCAATAGGATGTTAATATAGATTGTCACACGTATCCTACATAATACACATGTGCATTTTACAATGTTTTATACAAACATGTCCACTAAGCATGTCATGCACAATATGCCATACAAAATACACCATATATTGTATGCCATACACAATACACCACATACAATACACTATACACAATATACCCTATTTGACAACTATGTCACATGGCTTTAAAAGTCACTTATTGTGACATATATAGAGCAAAGATAAGGTGAGCTCTTTATACAAGTGGGGTGGCAGGAGGTGAGGCAAATCATATGGGATATATAAAATATAGGAACTGTGTTCAAAGCAGAAGTTGCACCAAGATGTCATGGAGGACATGCAAGATGTCTCAATAGACGTGTTGGCTTTGTTCACAACATCTACACAAAGACATCTTTACTAGTGAAGCAACATGATTAGAGCTTCTTTGCACAACAATAGAGGGTGGGAATGTTTCCTATTCCTTAAGCATTATTGTGTAAGAAATGCAGTGCTTACTTCTACCTAATGCACTAGTTATTATCTTTATGCAGATTCTATCGATGTCTGTTTGGAATCTCTTGGACAAAAATGTGCGCTTGGCTATTATAAAATGAATAAAGCCTTTCAAAGACTATGCAAGAACAAAATTAGAGAGTTCAACAACGACGATTTAATGAAAATGTGATGATGGCAACCTTTCTACTGGAAAAAGAGTTTCTTCTACATTGCTAGCAGGTTTTCTTCTTTGACAATCCACACCAACATGGTTGGAATGTTTTGTGCCGAATTGAGGTCAAAGGTAAACGCGGAGCATTGCAGGTAGCGCATGCTAGCCCTAACATGATTCAATTGTACAACAACATTGACTTCGCTAGACTGCAACCAATAGAGCAAGAGTTTGATTCTGCATGGCCTCCTGCCGATGTTGGAGGGAACTACATTGCTGCAGTAGATGACAATGCATTAGCAGAGGATGAAACGTCGCATGTGGAAGTAGACTAGTGTTCTATATATTGAGTAGCAAACATCAATGAGGACGTCCAAAGTGTAGAAGGAATGGTGTCCATGTACATGTTTTTCAATACACAAGGTCAGCTTTACAGGTAGTTATCAAGGAACAACTTCTTTTCCACATTATGCACAACATGCGTATGACGTGATTGCCATGTATATGGTCTCTTAACATAATTGTGTACGTCGTATCCATTATTGTCCATCACGATGCCCCAAACAAAAGTCTAAAATCCCTAATTTGAATTCAGCATGTATCAACGAACCCTTGTAGAGCAAACATTGTAGTGTCAAACATGTTTGCACCTGTTCTGATCTCCATGTTTTCAATATACACTTCCAATCCTTGTGCACTAACAAATATTAAAGAAAAATTGAGATTGTTGAAAGTTATAGACTCACTTATTGTGAGTACATACTTCTTGTCTCCCCGTTGTCTTCTTTGGCGTATACATGAATACAAAGTAATGCATATTCATATTTTCACATTTAGAAGTTAAAAACACGACAATTGGAATTCTCGATTTAATGAAATTTATGTGTTTAACTTAATCATTCAAAATACAATGTTTTTCAATCAGTCAGCAGACTTTAGCGGCCATTTCAGCATAGTTGAATAACTTTTTTCTAAAAACTTTGAAATTGAAAAAATTGTCAAATCCAGTAGAATTTCACCTCCAAAAAAATCCCTTTGTGATTTTGATCCTCCAATCAAAAGTTATAGACAAAAATTAGATAGGGATAGCAAGGAACAACTTTTTTGACGTTTTCAAACATCCTCTCTCATTTTTGTCCAAAACTATTGATTGGAGGCTCAAAACCACAAACGGATTTTTTTGGAGGTGCAATTTTGCTTGATTTGACAACTTTTTTTGTAGTTCAAAGTTTATTGAATAAAGTTATTTTGTTATGCCAAAATAGCCACCAAAGTCTGCTGAGTTTAAAAGTACCAAGTATAGATGGATAAATAAGGAAAAATATCCATTTTTTGACATTAAAGTTGAATGTTGGTGTGTTGGTTGGGTCTTTAGGTTACTAGGCGTAAGGTCATGGGTTCAAACCCGGTTGATGACCAAGGGTAGGTCATTAGGCTATCCAAAGTCTCCGAGCAGTCAAAAGGCCAAAAAAATCTATTGCTAGTAAGCAAATTTTTTTATTTTATTTGACCAAAACAACATACTTTTATTGACCAAAACAAAAGATTTTAGTTGAAATTTTGTTGTTTTGGTCATTGAATATATAGTAGTGTATGCAAATATGGCATGCCGCATCAGCACAATCTGATGCTATGTCACTTGCCACATCAGGCGGCATGGTCCTTTTTTTTCCACAGATATATAATATGGCGGCCCTTCCCTATTTTTTTACCTAAATTAGGCTTTTTACTGCAGATTGGAGTAAGAATGACTAACTTACTCACTGTCAAATCAGCCAAGGTTGCTGACGTCCATGTTTTTGCAGACGCTATGAAAAATGGACGTATGTCATCATTTTTGTCTACAAAAACTTCCCGTTCGTCAAAGCATCACCATATTTCATAGAAATTTGTGAATGCTCTACCAAACATCTATAGAAATCCAACCTTGCAAGCCATCTACCTGTTGACAATGTGATGTTTCATTAGATATCCATGTCCAAGGCCTAATACCAAAAAAACACAAGTTTTTTATAGTAATTTATGACTCTATATCCAGCTCCTAGTGCGCTTGCCTCTGGGACCATATTAGATTGAGTGGTTGCATCTTTTTTTATTTAGATATTTTTTGCTTTACTTGAGCCATCCATTTCTTTTCATGTATTTGAACATTGGAGAATGCTCAATGACTGCTTGTGTTTTTGTAAATTCTTTCACTATTGCAGGATTCAAATTCATTTTCAAAGCTGGTGGATTGCATATTGTCATTGAAATCTTATCATAAGCATTCAATGTCTTCAAACTATAAAAAAACCGTGTTTTTGGAGATGTTTTACCAGTAATACGCAACAACAACAAAAACATGAATATTTCAAAGGGCAAATGGCCCAAACATTTGTGGACGTTGTGGAAAACAATGGCGCGTTACTGTAAAACAAGTTGACGCTATCATTGAAGTTGAAAGTTTATTTGACATCATTGAAGATATATTGATGTTTTTTTTGACGTCCGAAAAAATATAGACTACCACGTCAGCGAGCGGACACATTTTGATTATAGGTAAGTCAATAAAAATTTCTACGGTCTATGGTAAAATAGTGACCAACTAAAAATTCTAGAAGAAGGGCAACCACGTGGGATGCTTTGCAAAAAAGGGCAATGGATGGATGTGCATCATGGATGAAAAGACAAGCTCTTTATACAAGTGGGTGGTAGGAAGATAGACAATCTATATGGGATATGTAAAGCAAGAATTGTATTCAATGTCTCCATGTCTAAAACAACGTCTAGATATCTAAATAACATCCAAATGTCCAACGATCAAGCTTTCATGTTCAAATTATCCCATATCCTTTGTCTTACCATGGACAAACAATGGATTTCAGTATAAATAGACCCTCTCTACCCTTCATTCTCACTAACTTTCAATGAAGTAATTTCTTTATTTGGCAATTGAAAAATTTCTTGATGGTAGATGGTTAGTTAGTTTTTATTGATTTTTGTTGAGTTTCAAAAAATTTCTTTTTTCCTTAACTTATTTTTATTTCAAATAATTATTTTCTACTAACCTTGCGTTAAGTGAGTACAATATGTAGCAATTGCTGGGGAGATCACTGTCGACTATTTTAAAAACTACGTGAGTTAAAAGATAGAGCCCAATTAATTTAAAGCAGAGAAAATGTATATAATATGAAGGGGTACTATAGGATCCATGAAATGCTACATACTCTATTAGATATAAATTAGGGTATAGAAAAACATCATGTAGTAGGAGTTTTTATTAATAAATTAGCCTTAACAAATAGAGGCTATGCAAATCTTTCATAGTACAATGAGTATAGATGTGAATCGATAATTTCATGCAAAGGATAAAATGGATGCAACCAAAAAATCTACAATGAAGGGTGGTTGATTGAAATTGGACCTTGGTACAAGTAGTATATATACAAAAGAAAATTCATTATAAACGTAAGGCACTTACCATAAGTGGCCAAAAATGTCACATTGCACAAATAGGGAGGTTTACCTAATTACCTTAGTAGGTTCAACAAACTAATAATTGTACAACATACATGAGAATAGAATTTATAGTTTGTTTAATTTCATTATTTGAAGCCATAACTGTTAAATACATTTATATTGAATGGGATAGTAATAGGATAGTTTCAATGGGGATTTTGGGAGATTTTGAAGTGTTCAGTGGTATACTTGTTAATAGTCCCTAAAAGCTGAAGGGTGTCTTGGAAGAAGAAAAGTCAAAAATTGCCCATTTTTTATGCATTATTCAAAATTAAAATTAATGAATTTTTTTGAATTTCAACTAGATAAAAGTGTATTAAACAAGTAAGTCCATGTGTGAAAAAATTTCAGCCCATTTGACTAAGTGGATGGAAAGATTCTAACGTCTGAAGTAAGAAAAAAAAATTATTCCTGCAAAATTTGGTCAGTACTTCGAGCCCTCTTAAAGTAAGATTTTTGTTCTATACAAAGGTGAAGATTTTAGCCATTTATACATATATGATGTTAGGTTTACTCATGAAAAATTTTAGAAACAAATATGGAGTCTAGCTTACTCTAAATCAACCTGCAATGTAAGGAGGTTAAGTGCATTGGCAATACACTAGTCATTTTTTGATGGTTTCTTGTGCAACGAGGAAATTTTTTATTTGAAATCCAAATAGTAAAAATAAAAGACAAAGACTTGGAATATAGTACATGGGAAAATTTTCAAGAACATTGACTTCACTTGTTGCAAGATAATAGGGCTTAAAGTAAAAAAAATGTTTATCCTTGAAGCCATCTCAACATAGCTAATAAAATTTGACTCCTCTTTGTTTATGATTTGAAAACTAAATATTTAATTGATAGTTGTATTCCATATTTTATTAATTACATACATGCCAAATTTCAAAAATTCATGAGCATTTTTGCAAAAGGTGCTTTAATTGCCGGGCTGCCAAAAAGGTTCAAAGCAACATAACTTTTGTTTTAGGTACTCAATTAGGAAAAATTAAATTCTCACTAAAAGGATACATGTTCATATTTTGTATCAAAATTTGGTGAACAACTGACCCAAATTGACTTCTTAGATCTTGCCCGGATTTCAACCGTTCATTCAATGGACAATTAGTCTTCAGGGGTTAAAAAATACTACTTGATCAATTGGACACTTAAATTTTATATGTAAGATAGCCCCATTTAAAAAATTGCATGAATGAATTTACAAAAACCATAGGGTATTGGAAATATGTCCCTTGTAGCTTTTTATGTAAAAACACAGTCATTTTTAATACAATAGTTAAGGTAAATAGATCCACTTAACTCTCTCAACTCAGGTTTATACCTTAAATTACAAGGAGTGATATCTCCAGGAGCAATTGATGTCTCAAAAATGTCTAGACATCTAAATTGACAAAAAACAATATTAAAATTCTTGAACGGCATGAAAATATGCTGACGTCATGCCATGTCAAATGTTGGCGGGTCCACGTCACTTTTTTTAGGATCTATATCACATACCACATTAATAATGATCTGGATAAAAAAATTTCCTATATGGCACTGCCCACCCACAGGGCGCTTCCATAGAGTTGAGCTATTCGCCAAATGGCGCACCTTGGGGACCTTCAAAGAGCATATTGTGAGTGCGGATGTCAAAAAAAGGGTCAAATTGAGCTTGTTTTTTGAGATTTCAAGACATTTGTTGCTTGTCCATCATAACAAATTTTAGGTGACATCTACGCTAATTCCTTTTGGGTCAAAATGAACGCTATGTTGCATGTTTCCAAAAGTCACAAAAAAAAATGGTTTCCTTATAGTGTCAAGTTCATCTAAAAAGCTAGCAATCTAAAGAGCAAATGAATTAAGTTTAGATCTTAGGCTATTTTTCATCTTAGGTCTGTGGCACTACGCTAATCTATGATATCTCAAGACTACACTGCACATCTTTTGGAAATTTTGTAGTGTAGGAAATAATGTTCTTGTGGCAAGTGATTGTCTTACAAAACTTGAAGACACAAATAAAACTGATCAAGTGAGGAGTTTAACGCCAATGTGACGGCCAACGTCACTTGTTGAGGTCATTCTTTGTTAACCTTTAAGATTTTGGGCAAAAAAGATTTGTGGGGCCGTTGAGTACTTACTAAATTTGACGTTATTTTAAATTGAATTCAAATATGTTTCAAACTCTCTAAAGATAGAGACTCAAATATATCTTCCAGTGTACTGTGGTTTGCAAAGTTCTACTGCTTGGGTAGTGGATTCCGAGTATTTGTAAACTTGTTATGAAAATAAAAAATGCTCTTGTGGCTTGCAAGGCTGGTTGACTTTTTAGTGTCAAATAAAAATCATCATCTAATCTTGTTTCTCTATTCTTTTTTGGGCAATAAGATGAATACTCAACAACAAGGAGGTGACCTATTATTATGAATGAGGTGACCTATTGTGTGACAAATAACACATTGACATGTAATGAAAGTGCTAAGACCAACTTTTTGTTTTGTACTTCTCGGGAATAGGTTTGCCTCTGCATCGAGAATAAGTCAGAGTGTAATCATTCTACACTTCCCTTAATTTCTACTAATTCTAAACTTGATCAAAAATTAGCAAAAAACCAGTGCAATCTTCATTATTTTTATCTTTGGACCAGAAAAGATTGTCCCCTACCATTGCTCAATCGAACATATGCTAAAATGCTTATCACTATAAAAAAACAAGTCATATTCCTTAACCCCTAATGCAGGCGGGAATTTGACATATAAAGACCATACAACCAGGAGACAATGAAAGAAACCTTGATACAACAGACAATATTCAGGGGTCAAGCTTATAGTTTTATGACAAGCTTCTTGCAGAGGTCCAGCCGAGGGTGAATTTAAAAAAAAGACCCCCTATTTTGTGCCGTGTTAAATCTATTTCTCTCTACCTTTACGAGCTAATTTGGGGCCTTTGATTGCAAATAAATTTGCAAATTTTTTCGTGAGTCGCAAATAAAACGTTCCTGTGTTTTTCCGAGGGTTAAAACAAGAGGATAAAACAACCTCCGGGGATAAAACAGCCTCTGGAAGAGGCTTGTCATACATATACGCTTGACCACATTTAGGTTCCTACATGCATTAGGGGTTAAACCCCTAATGAACCGCTCACAAGAGATCGTTGAACGAACTGTATTGATAGCTAACGAAGAAGACCGTTCCTAGATGAACAATACCGACGCATACAATCGATCACTTTCATCCACATTCATCTAAGTGGTAGTGACCGTTAGGCGCCAATTCATTTTGAACAAGTCCTTGGAAACAGACTGCTCCCGCACTCTCGGCCTTCCCAAATGCTCGTCACCGTCGTTTATAGTCCTTCCCCCGCATGCTGTGCTCTGCGCGGCGCCATCGCTCTCTCGCATGCTTTTGAATCGATTTCGCACTAGTAGCACACATCCCTTGGTCACTTGGGTTTTTGAAATTTCACATTTGGAGCTCTCTGGCGGCGAACACGAGGTTGGATTTTGCGTTTTGAAGACCCCGCCCGCAGTGGAGATTTTGGGAGGAAGATCACTAGAAGTGTGTGTGCGCAATGTGTGGTAGTAAGACACGTAGAATGCAGAAAAAGTGACCGTGAGGAGGGTAGGGATTTTGTGGGGTGGGTATAAAGGCAGGCAACTGTTTGGTGCCGGACGCTTTGAGGGTTTTTAAAGATGGGCTCCGACGCCAAGGTGAGCCTGCAATATCTGCAGTGTGCTAAATTATGGTGATGATAGCGCAATTTCTGTGAGCTTGGAGGAAAATGTAGCTGGTATTTATAGTTGCAATTGGCTTTCCTTGACATTTTGCCATGGAGGTGATGTGTTGATTTGTCTTCATTATTTTCCAGCTTATGCGCCAGGACTCTCAAAGCGAGGGTGGCAACAAGGGAGAGAAGCGGTGGTCGTTGACCGACTTTGATATTGGCAAGCCGTTGGGCAGGGGGAAGTTCGGGAATGTCTACCTTGCTCGTGAGAAACAGGTGAGGTTTAATATGATTTCCGGTTGTACGACAATCTCTCAGTGTAAATGGCAGAAATGTAAGATGCTAGGGGATTAAGGCCATTGATGTAATTTTCTGTTTCCAAGAGCTTGACGCTGTGCTTCCTTTGTGTTGGTATTGCCGATTGCTGAATTTCGCTGTGTGATATGGCAGAGCAAGTACGTTGTAGCCTTGAAGGTTCTATTTAAGAACCAGCTTCAGCAGTCCCAAGTGGAGCATCAGCTGCGACGTGAAATTGAGATTCAATCTCACCTTCGCCATCCCAATATCCTTCGCCTTTACGGATATTTTTACGACCAGGTGAGAAATCGAATGAACGCAACGGCTCTTGGGGAGGTAGGGATGACTTGAAGTATGCACTTAGTTGAACGTGAATTATGTACCATGATGTGTACTTCTATTGAGCATGTTTGCATTTCTTTTCGTGAGAGCTTGTGGAATTCCCCTGTCCTTGATTAGATATGTAACGTTGATCTTTCAAAGCTCTTCGCTGACCATTGTTGGAATATCTCATTCTTCGGGTTTACTACAGGCAAGGGTGTACCTGATCCTGGAGTATGCTGCCAAGGGTGAGCTCTACAAAGAGCTTCAAAGGTGCAAGGTGTTCAACGAGAAACGAGCTGCGACTGTAAGTGCAGCATGCTTGTCATGGACATCACAAACGTCCTTGCTGTCATTGTCTTCTCTTCATCAGCATTTGACTTCGGAAGTGTGTTAGGGTTGCAGGGTATTGTGCTGAGTTGTGTCTCTTATGTGAATGTGCAGTACATCGCCTCTCTTGCTGGCGCCTTGATCTATTGCCATGAGAAGCACGTCATTCACCGTGACATCAAGCCCGAGAATTTGCTGTTAGGACTAAAGGTTTGCCATCCTTTGCCACTTTCTCTACTATATGACTGGTTGTTCTGTAGTAGATTCAACTTCTTAGCCCAACCATCGATGTCCTGACGTGGTTACCGTTTCTTCTGACAGGGTGAGCTAAAAATAGCGGATTTTGGGTGGTCAGTGCATACTTGCAACAGACGCAGGACTCTGTGTGGAACCCTTGACTATCTTCCTCCGGAAATGGGTATGCCTCTCAGTTTAGAACGAAGTTGTTCTGAGCACTGAATTTCGTGAATTCTGGGACAGGGTACTTTATAGATAATTTAGGTGGTAATTTTTTTTTAGGCGCCTGTTGAAGGTCTGCCTAGGATACTCGTGGCCTTTCTTCCATGGTCGTCTGTTGTGGGTGCGTGTGCTGAATTCTTGTGTATGTGTGGCCAGTTGAGGGTAAGGAGCATGACGCTGGAGTTGATGTTTGGAGCTTGGGCATCCTTTGCTTTGAGTTTTTGTATGGTACCCCACCTTTTGAAGCGAAGAAGCACTCTGACACATACAAGAGGTATATGTTTTTTCTTCAAAATTGGCGATGGTGTTTCTCATCAGTAACGATTTATGCTCCATCCTTGCAACATTTCGGTTCCATTTGAATTCCAACTGTGAATATCTGTGGTCGTGTTTTGTGGCCCATTTTAAATGAATCTACTGAACAAGCTCTATTATGGAAGGGCAAGAGTTTATTTAACACTAAGCTCTGTGATGCAGAATTGTACGAGTTGACCTGAAGTTTCCATCCAAACCTGTGATTTCTGCGTCAGCAAGGGATCTCATCTGCCATGTAATGACTAGTCACGACACCTAAAATTCACAATTTCACTCTTACTGCTCTTTAATTGCTCTTCCGTTCACACGCTGTTGGTCTCATTTGTTGTCAAACGTGATCTTGCGTGCAGCTCCTGGTGAAGGACTCTACTCAGAGATTGCCTCTTCAGAAGGTTCTGACACACCCATGGATTGTAAATAATGCCGACCCTAGCGGCGTTTATGCTGGCCATAATTGATGTAATTCTGACGCAAATGTCCTGGATCAGCCAGCTGTTCAATCCGCATTGTGAGACGGTCAGACACCACGGTTGAAGGTGAGCATTGAGAGCTATATTGTGGCAACAAGCAGCGTTACGCTAAATCACTTCCGGAGAAAAGCGGTATGTGCTGAGGAAATCATATAGATGGTTCTAATGAAGCACTCGCGAAGGGTTTGGAGGCTTGCGAGTTGCAGCTCTGGACCTAAGTTAGGTAATTTTTCATGACCAGCTCACGCCTTAAAACCCGCATGGGAACTAGTTTTAGACATCATCAACTATGGCTTGCTCGTATACTCATTGTAACATATTCACCGAGGCTTCAATTCAGAATTTTGAGTTGTCTCAACTTGGTTCGATTGACAATACATATACCCTCATACACCAAACCGATGTACAACTCTACTTGTCTACCCTCTTCGTGAAAGCGGAACTGGTGTTCAGCAGTTAAATTCTTTTGCAGGGCATTTGACATTTGGATCTGGGTGGGTAAAAACCTTTGGATGCGGTATGAATTTCGCATTGTCGCAACAATTGTGAGGGTTCATTTGGGTTTGGCTCTTTTATACACAGGTTGTGATGGTGATGTCACAAGGTCCATTTCAGTTCCTTTAAAATCATTTATGTAGTCAGAAAATCAAAATCGCTCCTCATACCTAACCGACATGAATGGCAAGAACTTTGTATTAAGAATATGTATATGGCAAACCGTCTTCAAAATGCATTGAAACTACTGTCCAGCGCGCAGCTGATTGCAGCGTCTGAATGCCCCCTAGCAGTGGGGAGAATCTGGAGCTTGCAAAGAAATGTAGGGTGCACAGTAAAGCTCTGAAACCAGTAACTTATTCATTAATACAACACTTCCTAGTCACAACGTTGTGCCTAGGACTTCTCACGGCTTCCCTCCGAGGGAAGCACTATATTGTCAGATTGCAGGTATGGCTTCTCCCCATTGAAGTTACCGGGGGGGTTGTAACTACACACCACGAACTTCCCGCCTCCAGGGCAGTTGGCAGAGCCACAGCCTACCATCTTAGTCTTCCTCCACACAACCTGTAGAACACATTGGACAGTCAGGGCTTCACTCACTAATCACCATACTTTACAGTGACTCATTATTACCAAGATTGGAACGATAGTTAATCTAGCTTGATCGATATGCATATTTAGATTTAATCGCTGCAATTCCGAGGGAAGAACTATAATAACAATATCCTTAATTGTACTTGTAATGCATAATTTTGAAAGGAATGTTATCAGAATAGACACTTTTTTAGCTTATTCCACATTTCATCGTTGTAAATTCCAAGAATAGACCAATACTAGATAATCTTTAGCATGCTTGGAATCTATGCTTGGCAGTTCGATTGTAGAACGACCACAGCGTGAGCTTTTTGCGTCTTTGGAATCAATAGCAAGAAAGTTGCCAGTAGGATTAACACAATTGCAAGATTCGTGTAGCTTTCTTATTGAGAATCAATGACTGGAAATTTCCAAGGTACGTAAGACCTATTCAACATAATCTTGTAAGATACTTCGAATCACCAGCTAAAAATTCAAGGAAGAGACCAAATTAAACTCAAAATACTTAAATTCTTGAACACTACTCGATTTTTGAAGGGTTGTACAACGTTTTTCAGTAATGATTTTAGCTGCATGCTTGGAGCAACGCTTTTCAGCAAACATGTAAATTTTTGGAACATGCTCAAGCAAACATGCCAAAATTTCACAGCAAATATGCTCATCGTTTGTAAAATTGACATGATCCTGCGCCAGAAATCGTGACGCAAATCTACACAATGATCCAAAACCTAAGCCTCGGTAAAGATTTACGTTTCAGACCGCGCGCGCAGCCTGGAATTGCATGCCAAATTCGTGGACTACGCCAATTTAACGAAATTTTCATTGTTCCAAAACACTGGTCACTCAGGACCTTCGTAGAAAAGTTGGATGTCAAATTTTGGAATCCCGTTTCAGTGTAATCAATTTATCATCATTCAGCAACGCTCAGTCGTACGTTTTTACAAAACTTTATAGAAGGGGGTGAATTCTAGTACTAATGTTTCAGCCCAGCGCAGTTTTTGACATTGACCTGACTGTCAGGTGAAGGTGAAGGTGAAGGCGTGGATCTCATAATAGCTGCAATCCTACGTGAACTCAAATTGAGAAAGTTCACAACTTTTTCCTCAAAACCTTACTTTTCTTGTTGTACCTGGGAGTCAATTAGTATTTAGCATTTCCAAACTAGTACGATATCAGTGGTACCCACAGACGAAGAAACTAGTGCTAATTCATATCATTCTCATTGGCATGCATGTGTACGATACTATACCTGCGTGTAGTGTCCGCAGACTTTGCCAGCCGCGCAAGAATTGGACGCATAGTTGTAGAACTGCTTTTCATTCACCCACGACGTGACAGCGTCGGCCGGCGAGGACTGTCCACTGGACCAGAAGATATTCTCCCCGTAAGGCCCTCCGGAGTGCGACAGCGCACATCTCGCCGTGTTCGCTCGGTTGCTGGCCCAGTTGGTAGCATACGTTTGCAAGGTATTGCTCCACGCCAAGTTAGGAATGCCAGCACCCACAGCCTGCCGCGCTCGGTTGTGCACGTTCAAGTATTGGTCCGCCACGCTCTGCGCCAACACCGGGGACGCCACGAACCCAAACCACAACGTCGCCACAAACAACGTCGACAATCCCCACATCGCGGCCATCGATCTAGCTTCGTCTAGACAAGCTTTGCAAAACTTGTGCATCAGCGTTCGATCGATGCAAGTTATAGGAGAATTTGGGGTGGATCGACGGACCCGGTTTTCAAGGCGTGCTCCATGGTCCGTTCGTCATCGGGGTCGTCACGCAAGCACGTGCTGGACTTCAGGGATGTACTGGCTTCGGCTAAACCCATGCCACTTGTTTTTACTGATTTTAAGGACGTACTGCGTTTTGACGATACTCTCTCTAACTTGTGCAGTGACATTTCTAGCTTGCAGTAAGCTTAAGTTCTAGAGGACGACATTTTCACTGTGATGATTCGGGATTTTAGACGGGGATGAAGAGGGTGGGCAAGTTAGCCTACTTCTAGCCACTTTCAGTCCCATTTTTAGTCCCTTCTATCACAAGGCACAGACCCGTGTATACGATACTCTTAGTACAGTACTAGTTTACAGGATGCTCTTGGAACAAATTTCGACAAACATTTGGAAATATCAGTCTAGCAAGCCTATGGGAAATTTCAGGGTACACGTAAATTGGATGATTAACCAGAGATCACCTATTGTATTGAGAATCTGTTCTAAATCGCCAGTGATTGCATTGCAGCTACCGAAAGAACAAAACATGTTTCGAAAATTTGTCAGACTTGCCAAGTCTTCATTCCTGTAACGCTAATACTGCAATAGTTTAGTTTCAATGGACCCATTGAAACAATATTGTTGCAGTATTGTCGTCAGTACTATAATAGTAAAGTTTCTTTATTGGACTGTGGGCCCTATGAAATAATATTGTTTCAATGGGGGGTACTTTCCTGATGTAGGACAGAAGTGCGATTGTTCATCCCTGAAATTTCATGCAAAAAGAATAGACCTTCTACAGTAAAAAAATAGTGGGCAGAGTGAAGATCAGAAGCACCGACGGCCTTCCTACATCTGACAGTACTGAGTCATCAGTCTGCGTTGTCTCAAAAATGAATTAAATAACCGCTCTAGTGAGGAATATATATGAACATTGCAACATTGTCAAACCAGCTGCATAACTTAACCTCCATTCTTCCTCAACATGTGTCTGATCGCATTGGTCAAAGAAGACGGCTGCTGGTACTATCGAACAGATGGTTTTAGGACAGACTTCCCTATGTCAGCAAACGTGAGTCTTCTATCAGTTCTACTGTAATGAATCAGCAAAGCATCAAGATATCAGTTTTGTCAGATAAGGTAACCGGTAAGCATATCCATTAGGAATAAACTACACAAAATAGTGAAATTAGGTTGCCCCAGACTATAGTTGACCATGTCTGAAAGTGTTAGATATGAGAAATTAGTGTGGGGCAACCTAATTTCACTATTTTGTGTAAGAAAAATTGACACTAAGGTAGAGGCACCCAAGGGCATCCCTTTCTAGGAAGAGGCGTCATTCTGGAAAGCAAATCTAGGCGGACCATACATGGCTTATCAATTCAGTCAACAAATAATAAATTATGTTTGGATTGTCTACATTTAGGTTCTGAAATGACACCCCTTTCCTAGAAAAGAACGCCATTGGATGCCTCTACCTTATGTATCAAAACACTACATTTTAGGTACGATGGGACTCACACCCAAAATAAGCAATTCGGCATTGTTGGAGGCACCTTTTTTTTAGAAAAGACTATTTTTGTAGTATTAGCAATTGAAAATCAGAAAATTTTCAAAGAAGAAAAAAGAACTTTGAAATACGGCACCTAATTTCTATAAATTTTCAAAGTGGAATCCTTACTAGGACACCTTGAACCACACTCTAGAAAAATTGTTTTGGTTCTAAAACCAAAATCTAGCATAGTTAGTAGTCTACTAATAGTAATTAAATATGGAGATGTTTTAATGACACTTTTGGGGATGCTTTAAGGAAAGTCTACTGTGCAAGAGTAGGTAAATGGTTGGTATTTGATGTTTTCGCCTCTTATCAAGCATTAGGAAAAATTTCATGCTTCGGGAGGGCTGCAAGTTTTGAACCCCCAAGTGCAATTAAAGAAGAAATAAAATTATTTTTAACTTTTAATTTTAATTTTTAATTTGGGTGCTGATGTGGCACTAGTAGTGCCACATCAGCGCACGGGGGGTGCACTTAGTGTATCTAATCCAAACTACGTGCGACCAAAACTATATACCCCCTATATTATATCCTAAAATTTAAATAAATGAAAACAAAAAAAATATGAATATATTTTTCTAATTTGAAAGTTTATATTTTGAATTATTGATATTTTTATTTGCTAATGATAATTAGTTATAAATTTTTGAAGTAAATAGATATATTAAAAAATTGAAAAATAACTTTCACACCCCTATATTATATCCTAAAAAATTGTCTAAAAAATGAACAAAAAATTCCTAAAAATAACTCTCTATTGAAAGCTCATTTTGAGTTGAATATTGATGCAACGGTCATTTAAATGTGTTCTCTATAAATATTTGAGTTGAAAAATATGCCATTTTAGATTCATTTTCAACCTCTTCTAGAAATCATTCCATATTTCATTTGAGTTGGAAATTTTGGCAATAGAAACCTATAGTCATTACCAAACAATGCTCAAAATTTTAGGTTGAAATTATAGTTTATTAGAAACCACTTGTTTGCATGTGGTTTGTAGTAGTAGAACCAAGTGCCATCCCCAGGCATCAGCGCCACGTCAGGTTATATTATTATTAATTTTTTTAATTTTTTTTTAATTTTTTAATTTTTTTTAGTACTTGCACCGTGGAGTGCCAAAAAATGAATGCTTAACAACCCTCTTGAGGCCTGAAATTTTTCCTAATGTATACAACCACAACACAATCATGTGGATTTTGAGTGCACTTTAATTTTGTAGTGCCTAAATCCTTTCTTGAATTTTTGTATATTTTGGCTTCTATATATATGAATTTCCTCAATTTCTTCTATTTTTTCTTACCAAAAGTGTGATATTTAAAATGAAAGGGTTCTTTGGAGAATAAAACCCTTAGAACGTACTTCTCTATTCATCTTCAAGAATTGGGATGTTAGAGAGCTAAAAGGGGAAGAATCTTCAATTTTTTTAACCATGAGAAGGCAGGGTTATAATCATATAGTTCAACTTTCAAATCCCTCCTTTAGTATGCTCTCAATTTATAATTAATAAGACCAAGCATTAGGAAAAATTTCAACCCTCTAGAAGGCCGCAAGTTCTGCACCCGTCCGGTGCAATTATGGGAAAAATAAATAAACAATAAAAATTATTGTTATTATTTTTTTAATATTTTTTTAATATTTAAAAATTGGATGCTGACATGGCACTAGTAGTGCCACGTCAGATTTTCATTTTTTGATATATTTTTTCCAAAAAAAATATTATTTTATTCATTCTGAAATTGCACCAAAGGGGTCTCATAAATCAATTCTTAGCGGCCTTCTGGAGGGTTGAAATTTTTCCTAATGTATAAATGAACAATTTTTTTCATATATAAAGTCTAACAATGGTTGTCACCTTCAAAGTGCCTATCCACTAACTTTGCAAGGACATGGAAGCGTGGGAAATCAAATTTAACCCCTAAATTTCTATGACAGTATGCCCGACAGTATGTTTTCTCCAAAATTGCTCTAAAACTACCATTTGTAATAGAAGTACCAAATTTTGAAAAAAAAAACATTGTTAGACACATGCAATCTTAGGATCTTGTAATACACTAACTTGAGAATATGTGGAAAAAATTTCAAACATTTTTACTGTGCAAATTGAAAGATATGTTTGAGTGTTTGAAATCATAATTACTCCCTCTATCCCACTAATAACCTCCAAAAAGCTTCCCCACAAGGGATTAACTATAGTTTTAGTCTTTGTGCTAGTGATACATGTATTCAAAAAACAATAGCTTATCCTTTAGATGTATGCAGAATCTAGGCACCCAAAATCCACGTAGAAAGTATCATTTTTGAGGATAATTTGTAAATGTTGCCAATTCCATCATTCTTGATGGTTTAAAGGTTGGTGGCAACAATGGGTTTCTAGAAACATGTGCCCCAACCTAAATATCCACAACAAAGAAATCTAAACCACTTCATGAACAAATCTTTATAGCACCTAAGTAGTCACCAAATACATTGTCAATACTATTGTCTTAGGAAGCACAACAAGTATAAGGTGCCTCATATGGACAAGGCCAAGCTTTCCTGGAGAAAAATGGTCCCTGATTGCTTGACTTGCCCCCACGAGGTTGCCTAATCTAGCCAAACTTACTCAACAATTGAAATTAGGAAACAGAGCTTTTTAGTAGGACAAGAATTTTACCTGATTTGGAGGGTTTTAGTAGGACAGAGGGAATAAATGCTTTTTTGGGCCCTGCAAAAAACGGGGCAACTACACTTCACAAACTTGCTTTTCTATGAAAAAATGTCTAAAATGGTGGTATTTCTTTGGTTTCATTTTCCTAGGCAAGTTGGCTACATGCTTGAAAATTTTCACAGCATTTTGAATTGTACTACATATAGGAAAAAAATAGTAACTAAAGTAGAAAGAAGTAGATAATGATTCAAAATACTAAATTGTTAAGAATTTTGTTGTGGAATTGAAAAATGTCAATCCCAATCGTTGTAATGTTGTAATAAACAATCTACATCCTATGATTTTATTTTTTTCCAAAAATATTGAAAATGGGTTAAATAAATGATTTCAAAGTTTATTTTAGAATAGAGAATCCGTAATTGTCTGCAAACTAAAACTCCTCATAACTTTTGATCAAAATAGAATGATTCACACCTTTCCACATATATATAAATCTAGAAAACCAATTTAAAATTTTTGTTTGAAAAAAGTGATTTTTTTTTAACTGCCCAGACTGCCCGTCCGTGGAAAAAAGTAACATATTAGGCCACAACTTTTGACTCATATTTCCAGATGTCATAAAATTTTGTTCCCATGAAAGATATTCCTCATCCACAACTTTTATTAAAGTTTGGGTCTAAAACATGCAAATCTCTAGTAATGCGTACCTACCAAAAATTTCTATACTGCCAAAAAAACCGCATGTTGGTCATTTACGGGTAAAATTATTCAAATTTTAACTACATCATCTAATAGGAACATTGGATTTCCACAACACTTTCACTACACAAAATAGTGAAATTAGGTTGCCCCACACTAATTTCCCGACAATCCGCACTATATAAATATTCACTCCTTTTGTACAATAAAGCATTCAATTCAAAGCCATGTATTTGGTGTAGATTTATGCACCAGTTCAAGACGTGGTTCAGAGAGTGGCATGTGGAACAAGCATTGATGCATGGGATAATATATCTCAGGTAAGGCAACCTAATTGACAAGGCAACCTAATTTCACTATTTTGTGTAATTAACTAGCTGCAATGGAGTTGTGGTGGGGCGACCCCCATAGAGGTAATTGAATGGGCCTGAATGAGACCTCAGAAACTGGCAACCAACCTCCAAAAGTCTGTGGAACTTGTTGGTGAATTATTGGTGATCCTATACAATTGCAGCTAAGCTAGAATTACCTGAAATCATTCCAGGAGTTCCACAATATTCAGTTGGCAGTCTCATGACACACAACCTGAAACATAAATCTATATCAGACCTAATTTTTAAGTTGAGTGTGCATCATGGTTGATTCTGTTGGTCACTATGCATAGCCTCCATCATTATGAGAATAACATATCGAGCTTCGGGGAAGGTTAACTCCTAAATGCCCAAGGCTTGTTTTGGGCTTCTTGGAATATGTTCTAAATTGAACAAAATGCCAACATTTTGATAAGTTGTATCATTCTTTTCACTTATGGAGTGAAAGATTATAATGTTTGACCATGAGGGTGCTAAAATTGCAAAAATCTTTCAATCTTCTTTACACAAATCAAGTCTAAAAAGTTGGTGACCAAAATAATATGAGGTTAAAGGGCCTAACTTGTATAACCCTGATCAATTATGGCTTCTTAAAATCTACTCTACAATTTTTTTAAATGAATTTTGAATGTGATTTTTTCTCCAAGATCTAGTATATTTCAAGCTCATTTCCAAGAGCTCTCAATGCTACGGGAAGTCAAGATTGCATTGGGTACCCTTGTACAAAAACTTGAATAGAAAAATCACTATCATTTATTTTCAAGATCGGATTTTTGTTGCTAAAATTAGACTTCAAGAAGAACTTTCTAAAAATATAAACTACTAAATATAGCAACTTGGTTAGGTTTTATTTAACTTTTAAGTTTTGCAAACACCAGATTTTGGTGCCTCGGGCATTTAGGGGTTAAAGATGCTATTTCTAATAGAGACTAGTGTACCCTGTGCTGTTGCCACAGCCAAAAATGAAAATCTTTGAATATACCAAACTTTGAAAGTCAATATCTTTCACACCGTCATTCAAAATGCCACAAAACAAAGCCCGTCCACCCCTCCTTGCCAAAAGCTTTCCTACAGTACCAAGAACGCAATCAAAATCAAAGTAAAAGTAATTTTCTAATTTTTTGATTCAATAAATACTTTGAAATTCAATAACTTCCGCACCATAGGTCCAAACGCCACAAAACCAAGCCCGTGCACCCCTCCTTGTTGAGCCCTTTCTGACGGTACCAAGCACGCGGCCGGGGGATGCATGGTTTGGGAGATCTCAACGTAACAAAACAAAACAAACAAAACAAAACAAACAAAACAAAACAAACAGAACAAACAAACAAACAGCCAAATTTAAGGTATGGATAGAGGCTCTAATATTGCATTACTAAATCTAACTTCAATGCTCGATGGTAGAATCTTAGTTAACCCCTAAAGGACCATTGTCGGCTTGGCGGACATTTGGGATTTCAGGCAGGTACTCACGGGCTGAAATTTTGTCGTGATTTATTGAAACTTTTTTTGAAGATAGAAAAAGTGATAAGCTTTGTGGAAATATAATTTTTTTCACAATTGGTGCCCGGGAAAAAAAGTTATGACCAAATAAGCTCAAACTAGGGGATGACGGGCAGCAAATAAAAAAGGACAAAAATTTGAACCTTTTTTTTTAATTTTTTTTTCTCACAGATTATATTTTTGTCTATTTGGAAAGCTTTGATTCATTTCATTTGGATTTGTTATGAGAAAGTTATGGACATTCTTGTTTTTTGGGCAGTTAGAGCATCTTTTTGAAAAAAATAACTTGTAGGACTCATTTCTGATTGCGATTTTTCCAAATTTTCCAAAAATTTTTTTTTGCATGGTTTAGTTTACTTGCTAGAACAATCTCACCATTAGAATTAGTGAATTTTAATTCCATCTAAAATATATGAATATTTTAGATTTTTCTTGTAACTTATAACTACTTCTACTTAACAATTTTTTTAATAATGAAAATTAAGTTTTTTTGAATTCTTTTTTTTTTGGTAGATTGTCTACTCAATTTTTCACTATAAACATTTAAAGCTCAAACTCTGTAGTGCAAAAATTTTAGGTTAAAAATGTTCAAAGTCAAAAAATCTAGTCCCGCAATGTGCTGAAAAACTTGTTTTTTTCACTTTAAACGCAGATATCTTGCAATCTGTGCGATCAAAAGTTCTGAAATTTTTTCCACACACTCTCAAACTAGTTAGGTGTAAGATCCTATGGTTAGATGCGGAAAAAAAACATTTTTCAGTTTTTTTACTTTTTGCTATAGAAATGACAGTTTTGAGTGTTTTTTGGTAGAAAAAGGGCCTTGGTATTTTAGGGATTAACCATGTTCAATCAAGGGTTTAGAAAAAAGGGTATCATAATGCTAAAGCGATCCCACATTATGAAAAGAACATGCCTCCTCCCAAGCAATGAGAGGCTTCCATCTCTCCAAAAAAAGGCTCTAATGAGATTATGTGCCTCGGGGGGGGTAGTGTGTCAAAAAAATAAGGGGATAGGTGCGAATGCCAAGTATTTTTTAGGGGGGTATTATTTTTTTTTTTTTTTTTTTAAACATGCTATCATTATATAATTTTCTGCTTAGGGTTATTAGAGAAGGGGCTTGCATTACTTATAAATCTAAATTCATATGAATAAATGATATGGTTATTTAGAAAAATAAATAAATCTACTACAAATTCTGTCCTATAGTCCATTCCGTTCAAACTTGGTTTTCTTTCTTCCAGTAATGACAACTTACAACTAGAACTTAAGAAAAAAGTATAGTCAATACTACTATGGTAGGAGGCTCATAAACCGACCGGGCTATAAAACCGATCATGGTGTAGGGGTACACGTTGCTTTCTTCCATGTACTGACTGTGTACATTTCAAGGGGTGGTCGCTTTTAGTGACCACTGCATTTCAACTCTAGAAATTCATAGCTAATTCCAGAAAGGTCTAAAAAATATGAAAAGACTTGGACTAGATGCAAATTCCATTTTTCTTCCTATTAAAATTTACTGAAGATTGTTTCAATGGAGTTTAGCTCTTAGATGGATAGTTTAGGAGCCTCCTACCATATTGCATCTTCCATAAAAATTGTTAATGATGCTCAAAAATTAGGAAGGTATCTGATTATTTAATGCTACAAACTGAACTCTACATTTAGGTCCATACATGATTAATATGACTTGTCTTCCCAGTATTCACAACAATATGTAAGAACTATTTTGCATTATCATAGTATGAAATTCAATGTCCGAAATATTTGTCAACAATCATAGGACGGACCACCAAATTCAAGGAAAACAAATCACACATTTGCCTGCCTCCATAGATCTTCATAGCTTGTGCAAATGATTTTGTATTTTTTGAGAATCTATGACCTTGCCTCACACGATTCAAGTTTGTGGCAACATCCCTGAGGAAGTCCCACAAAGCTGGCTTTCCCCCAAAGGCGTTGGTTCTGTGAGCCGTCAAAATGTTGTTACAGAAGGATAGAACATCCTTTCTATTAAAACTTTCTACGGCACTAAGTTCTAGACCACGGTGACTTACTTTCAATTGGGCAACCCTAGACTTCATGAGCCAGTGCCTGGCCTTTTCCTCACGATATTTCCTAGCTAAAGTCCTAGAGTGTGCGCCCAGCTCAAGGGATGACAAGTAGTCTACCCTTCTTCCACACTGTGTATCCCTAGAACCGCGCTTAACAAGAGCACGACCTTCCCTAAGCACCCTAAGTCTGAAATCCGTGGACTGCTCAATCTCTCTACACTTACAGCAAGTGAAATTTGTGAACGGTTCTCCTGTGCCACACACACGTTTGCAGTGTGCATAGCGCAAGCAACCCCTCACAACGACAGTTTCACTTTTGAATAGGAAATCTGCAGTTGTGCTGGGCTCCGCTATCCACAGCGATCCAGGCTTCGGATCATTGAGCAATGAATCCACTCTATAGCTCTTCCCACCGTATTCAACGATTTTCTTCCTAAATCCCCAGCACAACAATGAGAAGATGGAGTCTGAGTGCAGACCTGACGGAGCTTCGCCTGATGTTTTGGTATCTGCACTACCCGAACTGGTGAACCAAGAATGCAGGTCGCGTTGATTTCCAGTGGTGGATCTCGACCTTGCGGTAGGTCTACCCCGTTTTCCCGAGCTGACTGCACTTGATTTCTTAGAGGAACTATTTGACGCAGCCAGATCTTCACAACACTTGGTATGCATGAGCCCATGGACGTGATTCTCTAAGTTAGCTCTGAGGTTCCCCTTCTGCGGGCACAGGTACATTATTTCTCTGTCGATTTTACAGCGCACCTTGAACCAGAAAGACTTGAACTGAGAACTTCCCACATCTCCTACTACAACAAACGGAGGTTCAACTAAAGAGATGGAGTCATTCACGCTTTGAAGAACGCTGATACCTTCCTCCACGAGACGCTTGTGGTCTGCTGCTGTATAAATGACGGGTTTCTTCGAGTTGCCCTCCTTCTTTGGGTGATCGCTGTACGGGATGTCCCTCCTCTTGCACCACTGCTTGATGTGAAGAGCTGAATGCAAGTGCAATTTCTTGAAATTCGTGAATAGGTTCTGTATGCCATACCGGCTGTGATCACCGCTTGTACCCCCGATTTCTTTGTTGCACTCCACGCAGAAGATCTTGACGACTGCAACGCCATGCTGATCGTAGGTCTTCAGCTTCCAGAGATGGTCCGCAAAATCCATGGACTGCAGCTCCCTCGTAAGCTTCGCAGCAGCGCTTGTATAATTCTCCATGATCTCACTGGAAAGGGTTTGGGATTGAAGCAGACTGCCATCGTCTGGAAGCTCTTCAGGGGAAAACCCTAAACCCACTTCTGCCTCCTGCAACGTCGAGTCGGCAACAACTTCGAACTCCTGCGCATCGGGGAACTCCAAGTCGGGGGGCGCCACAAAATCATTGCTCCCGGTTTCGCCACGGATCTCCTGACGACATCACTTTCCAGGTCCACCCCCGTCTTCCTCCACCGCAGGGATCACGTAAATGCGTTCCGTGACAGGATTCATCGCCTTGAACCTCTTCCGGATGCGACATTGATCCTCGAAGTCCCAAAACTCAAACGCCCAATCAATGCACCCGCCCTCCTCCAGACGCAATCGCAACTCGGTGTAAGTGTCGCCAGCTTTACAAAAGAAAGGACTGAGGAGCTCCGGACGCGCGTTCTCGTCTGCGAGGGAAAACAGCTTCGTCTTGAAATTGAGCGCCATCTTTGCCTGAACCCTAAACCGCCACCTTGAGTCCGCAAACACACCGCAAGCACAGAACAGTGAGAAGGAAAAGACTGGCCCGCCAGTGTCTACGCGATCCCCTGCCCCAAACCCCAGAGCGGACCCGGAACAAACAGGGCGCCAATTTTCGAAATGAAATGAAATTAAATGACAAAATTAAATGCCAGCCACTTAACCAACGGCTACTGTAGAAATGAGTAAAGTCTATAAAATTATTGATTACTTTCAATATGCCACTCACAAGGCAGCAGCATTTAATACTTTTGGCCAAAAAAAAGAATAAAAAGGGGGGTATCCTAGGTCTAATTTTTTTCTAATTGGACCTATTTTTCTATACCCTATAGTAGTTTGAAGACATGTCAATCCATTTTAGTACCCTATAATATTAAAAAACAAATTATAATTTTTATCTCAAATGTTTTTTAGGCACCCTATCATTTGTTCACACGTAGTTTTCTACTGCTACCGCTCACTACCCCCCCCGAGTTATGTGCAAGGTTTTTATTTTAATATACATCTCCGCTAGGGACAAACCATTTTTTTTGGTTGATTTTGGAGGGAAAATTTTCTCTAAAATTAAGCGGAAAATGATTGGTCTATGGCATAGGTGTATTGTACAAATAAAAAAAATGGTTATGTGTTGTTTGTTCATTCTAAGTTTTTTAATTCTTTTTATGAAAAGTGCCAGATTGATGGTAGTTTAGCCTTGGCATCTTATCAAAAACAACAATTTCCTTACATTGGCAATATCATTAGATGAGATTCGGAGGTCTTGGAGGGCTCTAAGTTCCCTTGTTGTCTGCTGCGTTTTTAGACTACGGGAACGCAGCAGCAGCAGTTGGCTGACGTGGCACAACGATTGCCACGTCATTTTTTGAAAAAAAAAAAATTGCTTAAAATGATATTTTGGTAAAAAAATTTATTTGTTGTTGTTTTTTTGAAAAAAAAATTTCTGGCACACCCATACCGGCGTTCACTGAATCTGGGCAAATCAGGGAACGGGCCTGGAACGAGCCTCCAAGACCCCCAAATATCATCTAATGTCTAGTTCTCTAGTTTGGGACACTTTAGCCTAAAATATAATGTATGTCCATCTTAGGTTTATTTGGTTTTTATATAGATGAGTGTAATTTTTGGCTTCTAGAATAGTGCCAATTTAACAAAATTGGCAATCAAGTGAATTATGATGTGCAAGTTTTGCATCATGGTTAGCCAAGAATAGCCTTCAAGTCCAACGGAAAGACAAATTGGGATTTTTTTGCATTGAATTTGAAATTGTTGGATGTGATCAACTAAGCTGGACATACTTTACGACATCGTCAATAACAGTGCGTGTAAGAATTGAACTCTTTAAGCTTATTCAAGCTTTCACCAACATCCATCAACCATAAATTCAAAGCCACATCAGAAAAGTTGGGTCAAATTATTTTGATGCCTTTGAATTTAACAACAACCTAACTTAACATTGATAGAGGCCATTTTAATGTCATTTTTTCAATCACTTTGATACTAAGTTGGTATCAAACTGATTAGCTTGATCACATTTCAATGCAAAGTAAGGTATTGTCATCCTTACATCATTGCTAGGCCATTCAATTTTGAGTGCACATCAATTCAATGTCAAATTGACTTAGCTTGAGGGCCAAAATCATGCCAATTTGGACAAGCACTATTTTTATATTATTTTGATGCCAATTTCACATGAACCATTCTAATATTGTTGTACCATTAATTAAATATGCAATATTGCAATGTCATGTACTTAATGCTATTTCATTGCAAATTTTTATAACCATTTCTATGCTATAGTAGTTGTTATATTTGAATGTTACTTTCAAATCAATTTACAATGTATTCTTTCAATATAAGTTTGATGCTATTGTAATGCCATTCTACTTACAAAAGTAAGCATGCACTTTAGAAGCAATAAATCAACAAAACAACTATATATTTTAAACATTGAATAAAACAAAAATGCAATATACTACATTATGAAATGATCTTCAAACAAAGTGAATATTTATTGAAGGAAAAAACATACAAGCGGGAAAAAATATATTCACCAATTCCATTTGGTGTAAACTGTATAAACTCCAATAGTGATTTACGGCTATACTACACTAGGATTTGGAATTTGGACATATCTCTTCCAGTACCAATGATCATTCCATATGAGAACAATCTCTTCAATAGGAATGTTTTTAGTCTCTGGTACAAATAAGTAAATAAATATGGTTGCTACAAACTCCCATGCTGCAAAGAAGAAGAATGTTCCATACGTCAACTTACAAAGTAGAGTTAGAAACACTTGTGCAATAACAAATGTTAGCAACAAGTTGACGGAAACAACTATTGCTAATCCTGCAGATCGAACTTCCATAGGTAGGATTTCACTTGGTACCAACCATCCTAAAGGACCCCATGACCATGCAAATCCAGCGACAAAAATGCATATCATAGAAAGCACCAAACTGCTATATGCATTTGAAAGAACTTTGTCGCCTCCAAATTGTGTTGCCAAAACAGATCCAATAATAATCTGTAAGACCAGACACAACACAAGTTCAATAAAAGTGAAATTAATTAGTGAAAGACAATTTTTTTGATACAATGTAAATAAATAAGACATCAAAAAACACATGAGATTTTAATTATTTGAAGAAAATAAATATATTGTACCTGACAAATGATCATTTGAACTCCTCCTTCTAAGAATAGTTTTCGACGACCAGCTCTGTCAGCCAAAGCAATTGAAACCAAGGTAGATACAATATTGACAGCTCCAACAATTACTGCTGCATATAAAGATGCATTATCTCCAAAACCAATTGTGCTAAATAATACAGGAGCGTAGAACATCACAACATTGATTCCAGTGAGTTGTTGGAACAATGGAATGAGAATTGATAATACGAGTTGGGGGCGATATTTCTTGGTTAATAATGTGCCATATGGATTTGTCACCTGAAAAAATCCAAAATACCAAAGTTTATCAATACATTTAATTAAACTTTATAATTACATCTTATGCTTATTTAATTCAAAATTCTAGAAGTTAATAATCATTTACAATACAACATATTAAAATGTACCTGGTTGGCCAAATTCGCAGCTTCAACAATATCTTCATATTCGGCATCAATGTTACTATTTTTTCCTCGAATTCGCTGCAACACATCTCTACCTTCTTTTTTCAAGTCTCTTTCAATCAAACTATTAGGACTTTCAGGGCAAAAAAATCCACCAATAATAAGTATAATGGCAGGAACAATTGCAAGTCCCAAAGAAACTCTCCAACCATCTTTGGACATTTTTGATGTTCCATAATTGATCAAATTAGCCACAACTATTCCAAAAGTCGTTGAAAATTGAAATAGAATATTGAATGCTCCTCGGTATTGAGCTGGAGCCATTTCGGACAGATACATAGGTACAGCCTGCAAATAAACATATGAAGTTTAATTTTTTGTAATTCTTTGAAATAATACATTAAAACTAAATACAATAAAAAACAAAAAACAAAAAAACAATCAAATCATATGTTACCTGAGTGCTGCAACCAACTCCAACACCAAGTAGCAGTCGACCGATAATAAGCATTACAACATTTTGCGCAAGTAAGTTTAAAAGAGCGCCAATAAAGAATGAAATACCACCAAATAACATGGATTTCTTTCGTCCATAGTTGGTAGCCAACCATGACGAAGCAAAGCCAGTTAATAGTCCCGCAATGTATAAAGATGATGAAAATAGCTGAAGAATTTGACTATCATATTTACAATAATCAGACTCCAAATCGCTGTGTTTTTGTTTGTATACAGTAGGGAAGAATTTCAATAGAAATTCATTCATGGATGTCACACCACCTGCAAATACAACGATGCTAATATGTAAGCATATGAGCTTTGAGCATAATATGTATAAGTACATATCCTTCTACCACTGAAGGCGCTTATTATCAAAAAACACTTATAATTGAGGTATCTATAATGTAGTTATACTATAATCTTGAAAGGTTTTCATCAATTAACATAGACAACTATAACGTGGATGTATAGTCTTACTCTTCTAGGCTCACATAACAGCAACCCTCCTTCCAAATATACAATTCAAAATTGAGCAAAACTGCAAATATATTTTATGATTTTTAGTTTCAACACTAATTGATTTGCACTACATAAATATACTATAATAATCATTAAATTCATTTGTAAAAAATTTATGAATGAAAAAAAAGTGAAGCTACAATTATATTTTACCTGAGATTCCAATATCATATCCAAAAATCAAACCTCCGCTTGATCCAACAATACAAGCAAACACTACAAACAAAGTTAGTTTTCCTTCATACTGCCTTGAAGGGTTTAAAGTTCTGACTGGCACACCACCCGCCATGATTATAAATCCTTCTGCATTAAATGAAATTTACATCAATACATTTGTCAACATATTTCAATATCATCCGGTATTTTTTTTGGAAACATTAAAACTACAAAAATTAAACGAAACCATTACAAGAGATGATTGATGATTTATTAAGATGATAAATTGAGAATATAAAAGTCAATAAACAAAATTGAAATGTATATCAAACCTTTGGAGTTTGATTTATTCAACTAAATAAACAAATGAATTTTAGAAAACTACATTTCTTACATAGATATAGTCTATTTATTGAAATTGAACAACGAGTATTGGTTTGTTAAAATTAAACTATGAAGTACTTAGGAACATCAATTAGCTTTTCAAAGTTTATAAACTTATCTAAAACACATCAACCTATAGTAATTCACAATTTGCAATTGCTAATATATGACAATACAATAGAATAGTCAGTTGAGAATAGAGCATTACCCAACCAAGTTTGTAAGTCAATGAATATATCAAGTTGACAAAGACAATTGTAGAAAGAGAAATAGAGATTCAAGTAGAAGGATTATATGTGCTTCTCTAAAAATTGAACTCAAAGATAAATAGATAAAAATATTGTCTTTTTTATCTTTAGGAATCAATTAACTATAGATCACTTTAAGTACAAAAGCTTTCTATCTTTCACAGTCAAGTTAGCTCATAGTTATCATTATTAAAGTAAAAATACTTATCTTTATATATACAAGTTTAAAATAAACAATCTTAAAATTTGCAAACTTCAATCTTATCCATGAAACTTTTTAGTAACACACTAAAACTATATTTAGTATCATCTGTACTAACTACTTACTCAAAGCTAAAGTGTACAGTACCATTTAATTGGCCGGGTCTGGAACCTAAAAATTTATCAAATGAAAATTTATGTTCATGAATAGCACCATTTATACAATCAAAGAAGTTGACAATTAAAACTTAAAAAATTACGTTAATTATAAAAAAAACTTGCATTTTTAACAGAATTGAAGATTTTGATAAATGTCAAAAATCTCTCGTTTGGTGAGATCACCTCTTCTTGCTGAAGTGTGTCCAGCGCTTAAACCCTAAACCCTAATTCAAACCTAATGCTGGGCGTGATTGTGTCGTTACCTGAAACCCTTCTCCAAGGAGAACGCTTTCGTTGCAGAGTCAGTCCAGTGTTCAGGGTTTCAGGTTTTAGGGTTTAGGCTGTGCGTGTTGCGATAGCGGAATTGTTGTTCGATGGACTTCCCTAGCGAGGACACGGATGGCATCGAAGAGATGGAGATGGAGATGGATTTCCCCGGCGTCGCCGGCGTGCAGGAATTCGACATGCGGGAGAAGCTGTCCGCTACGCAGCTGAAATTGAAGAAGCAGTTGGAGAAGAAGAAGAAATCGGGAGGGTTTGAGACTTTAGGTTTGAGCTTGCCTGTGTTTCGAGCTGTGAAGCGTAAGGGGTACCGGATTCCCACCCCAATTCAGAGGAAAACATTGCCGCTCATTCTCGCCGGGTACGATGTGGTGGCCATGGCGCGCACGGGGTCTGGGAAAACAGCTGCGTTTCTGATTCCCATGATCCAGAAGCTGGCGGAGCATTCGAACAAAGCTGGAGCAAGAGCTGTGATTTTGTCGCCGTCTCGGGAGCTCGCTTTGCAGACTTTCAAGTTTTGTAAAGAGCTTAGTAAGTACACGGATTTAAAGACGGCGATTTTGGTCGGAGGGGATAGCATGGAGGCACAGTTTGAGCAGTTGGCTGGGAACCCTGATGTGATTATTGCCACTCCTGGTCGTCTTATGCATCATCTGTCGGAGGTCGAGGGCATGTCGCTGCGCACGGTGGAGTATATTGTTTTTGATGAGGCCGACCGGCTGTTTGAGATGGGATTCGCTGAGCAGCTTCGGCAGATTATGTCGCATTTGGGGGAGTCCAGGCAAGTTCTCTTGTTTAGTGCGACTCTGCCTCGTTTGCTAGCCGATTTTGCGAAAGCAGGCCTAAGGGAGCCTCATTTAGTGCGCCTTGATGTGGAATCGAGAATAAGTCCGGACTTGAAGCTCACCTTTTTCACTGTCCGCCACGATGAGAAACCAGCTGCTCTCGTTCACCTCGTGCGGGAAATCATTCCAGCTGAACAGCAAACGATTGTTTTCGTTGCCACGAAGCATCACGTGGAGTTTCTGTACGAGTTACTGAAAACCGAAGGTATCGAAATTTCCGTGGTTTATGGTTCAATGGACCAAGCAGCGCGCAAAATTCATATTGCGAAGTTTCGAGCTGGGAAGACCAAGTTGCTTCTGGTCACGGATGTTGCAGCTCGCGGTATTGATATTCCTCTTTTAGACAATGTGATCAATTATGACTTCCCCCCGAAGCCCAAGCTCTTTGTTCACAGGGTAGGACGAGCCGCGCGTGCGGGGCGTCTCGGAACCTCATATTCGTTTATAACTTCGGAGGAGATGCCATACGTTCTGGATTTACACCTTTTCCTGTCCAAGGGGATTCGACCTGCACCATCAGAGTCTGATATCGTTGGAGATCAAGAGAAGGTGATGGCGGATTTGGACGCTGCTACTAAGAGAGGAGAAACTGTTTTTGGTCGAATGCCCCAGTCAGTGTTGGACTTCGGAATGGATCGGCTGAGGGAAGTCATTTCTGGTAACGATGATCTTGCTTCTCTGGAGAAGGCAGCGAAGAATGGATACAGGCTTTACTGTAAGACCCGACCTCCTGCTGCTCTAGAGTCCTCGAAGCGGGCTAAGGGCTTTGTTCGTGAAGGTCTCCACCCTTCGTTGAGACAACATTTCCGCAATGTAGATGCAGAAGTGGCTGCTTTTACTGAGCGGCTGAAGGCCATTAGACCCAAGCAGACGGTGCTGGAAGCGGAGGCTGAGGCTGCCAAGAGCAAGAACAAAAACGCGCCAAGTGCCCAATTGGTGGAGATCATGAAGCGCAAACGGGAAGTGCACGAACATGTCATCGTTGCTGCTGCGCAACAGCGTGCAGCTGCCAAAGCTTTCGAAAAGAGCCGCGAAGACTTGACGACTGAAGCAAGTGAAGAGCAACCCATTACTAAACGTAGACGGAAGGGCGCCAAGGACACCAGTGGTGTGACACCGAAGCAGATCCCTAAAAGCTACCGGGATGGTGAGTTTTACATCGAATCTGTGCCATCGAACCGGCATATGGAGGCGGGCCTCACAGTCCAAGGTGGTGATGGTTTTGGTCGTAGCAGGATGGATACGGAGGTGCTGGACCTTATAGCAGATGACGCAGCTGGGGTCGCAAAACAGAATGCTACGTACCACTGGGACAAGAAGAACAAGAAGTTCGTCAAACTTAACAAAGGGGAGCAAGTTACAGCTTCTGGCAAAATCAAGACCGAAAGTGGAGCCAAGGTCAATGCAGGTAACCACGGCATCTATAAGAAGTGGAAAGAGCGTTCTCACATGCATGTTGCTACTCATGGTGAAGCCGGTGATGACTCTGGTGCTATGGACGGGCCATCCACAAGCAGCAGAGGGGGTAGAGGCGGTCGTGGAGGTAACCGTGGGGGTAACCGGGGTGGTGGTCGTGGCAGTAGTGTTCCACATGCTAACGTGCGAGACGAACTTCGTGGCGTGGAAGAGGTGCGGAAAGAAAGGCAAAAGAAGGCAATGAAGATTTCACGGGGAGGAGCTAGTGGAGCCCGAGGAGGTGGTAGAAGAGGTGGAAGAGGGGGTGGCAGAGGTGCCGGCAGGGGTGGTTCAACGGGGGGCCGTGGAGGTGGTGGCAGAGGTGGATCAAGGGGAGGCCGTGGAGGTAGTAGGGGTGGTAGAGGCAGAAAGTAGAGTTCAATATCAATGTATAGTTATGAATCTCCCACGAGAGGTGCTTTACATGTTAAAGCATAAAGGAACGAGGACGTAGCCTGAATGAACGGGTTAGAGAGCATACGAAGCAGCGTCCTTACATTGCGGAAATAGAATATCTGGGGATTCTTAGAGACTACAGGCCCAGAGAGTGTGTCCACTCAGGCTAGCCTGTTGCGGGAGATTCATGTGAGGGAGTCGGTACTGCAAACCACTGAGGAAATCCTGAAGAAGTTCTTAACGTTTTTGTGGAGACTGTAGAATTGCCTCACGATTCTTCTCCTTAAGATCAGTTTCTGTCAAGACTGTAGGTGCTAGCAAAGAGGAGATTGAGCGTTTTTCTGAGACGACCTAAAGAGCCTTCTCTGGCTGATGAACAGGCACGGAATATGGCTTCGTGATTTTTCGCTTATGTTTTAACAAGGCGGAGACGAGAATGTTGTCTGGCAGGAGAGCGGAATCACCATCTAGGTACAATTTGGATTAAAATGAATAAATTATACTAGATGTTGCTGTGGAGATTTTTTCTGCTAATGTTTTTGTCATTTGTAACTTTTGACGATTCTCACTCCAGCTGCATTACTAGAAGGAAAATCTAGTTGTCTGCAGTAACTAAATTTCTCAGCATTATTGTCTGCATTGCATACTTGTTACCTTTGGAAGCAAGCATGTGCAGTCCTTCTGTTCTATTGTAGTGCAACAAGGGTAGTATAATTGGAAAATGTTGGAGCTGAGCTTTCACTTGAGGCGCATTTTGGTCTAGTAACTATCATAGAATTCCTAAAGATTTTTAACTGGGACTGGATGAATCTACCCGCAGAGCTCGTTGCAGCCAATAACAATTGTCAAGGATCAGTGAGGTCTGAGTTTCTGAGTTTTGAGTATTGCACAGGATTCTAGCTTTCTGTTCACATTGCCTTCGTTAGGTTATCTGTGTTATATCATGCTGAGCTCTGCTCTACTGTTGCGTTACAAATTTACATAAGGTGGGAGCACCCATAACCTGTTTAAGCCATGTGGAGCAGACCATGAAGCCCGTGTAGAACATGTGGAGCAGACCATGAAGCCCGTGTAGAAAACAAATAGACAGAAAAGAAAACAAATGGGAGAGTGTAAGATCCGAAAAAAAAACTCTTGAATTTTGGAAAATGTCTTCAAAATTCTTGGTCAAAGTGCAAAAAGGGAAAGTACCCTAAACCAATGCTGAATGGCTCCATTTCCAAACACAAATCACAAAGAATTCAAGGGTTATCAAACCACTTGGCGGTTGGAGTTTGGACACTTGATGGGCGGATTAGTGGGCAATCAAAGGGAACAACTTCTGGAACGTGGAGGGAAATGGGTGCTCCTACCTTACATCTTATGAACTTCCCTCTATAAAAATTGGTGTTCAAAATTTGAGGGCAAACTTGGTGTACAATACTATACAACATGGTCTAATAGTCTTACAAATTTTCTTCCCAAGTAATTTTACTGAAAAGTTCATGAAATTTAAGAAGCTCTAGCATAATGAAGAGTACTTAATCATCATAAAAATTAATTAATTAATTATATATATATATATATATATATATATATATATATATATATATATATATATATATATATACATGTAAAATTCAAAATTGTACAACGATTTGAATCTTTTCTATACACTGTTTACCATCTAGTGTTGCTACCATTTGTTGAAATTATAGCTTGCATTCTATTGGGCATATTATAAATGAGCATTTGTAATTGTTGTAGAGATACTTGATTCCATTCTTCTTGAATAATTCGTATCATTTCTTGCTTGTTCTTTGGCTATGAGCATTTGCAATTGTTGTAGAGATACCTGATCCCATACGTCTTGACTTTATTAGTATTATCTCTGGCGTGTTCTTTGGCTTGCTCCGGTGTCACAACAAAACCTTGACTATCTTTCAAAAAGATTTTCTATGGTGTATTAGGAGGCCCAACTAACTTCTTTGTACCATGAGCTTGCCTCTACTTCTTTAAAAGTTGTTGTATGATATTCAAGCACAGATTTTTCACTGTGACTTCAATGCAATTTGCAATTTGGAAATTTGTCCATTTTTGAGTATACAAAAGCTTCTTGAAATTCATGAACATTTTGCTAGCTTAAATTTGCCTAAGAAGAAAAATTTGTAAGATTATTGAATCTGAGTATAATTGTGTAATTTATTAGATAGTCACTTGACAACAATCCCTTCACAATAGTAGGTGAAGCAAGTTAAATATTAATTCTAGAGAAAAACAAAGTTTTGGGAATTTTTTTAATTTCTTGGACACAATTTCTAAAATCTACCTCTATATTTAGCATTTTGCTTGTGACATGGCACTATTCATTATTCACTATTCATGCCTTACCTTTCATGTCGGCTTGTATTGTTGTCTTTCTTGGTAATCATTTGAAACAAAGTTTTCTACCAGGTTCTTGACCAAGTACAAAAACTTCATATTTGAGTTCTCAGTGGCATTCACCTCACCTAAGTCTGGACTGTAACAATGTTTTTATTTTTTGGTTGCACAAGCTTTTTAAAGCCTAAAGTACTTATCCAACTCATGCAAAATTTGTCCAATTGAATGCGTAATTTCCACACAGTTTGGTTATTCTTCATGGTTCTAAACCAAATTCATCACAAATTTCACGACATTTCCTAATTATTGGTCTTGCAACTAGAAAGTGATTATGTAGTTAAAGGATTACGACTTACAACAACTTTAGTATCATACCTTTGGCATTTTGCATAGGATGGTGTAAACCCGGCCTTTTGCATCCAACCTAAAAATAAAAACATGGAATTGACAATATTCTTTTGCACCCAATCTCAAATGGTTGGCAAAATTCTTTTGCATTCAACCAAAAGTGGTGACACATGGTCTTGACAACATTCTTTCTACCCAACATAAGCATAACTTCATCCGCTACATTGATCTCAAGGATGGCTCTAGCAATGCTATCCTTCACATCACTGCCACATCAATTCCATCTTGTAATGAAACCTCAAGGATGGTCGGTGCATTGTGATCTTTTACATCATTGCTACGGCAACTACATCGCAATCTTTCTTATTGTTATTATGGTGGCTAATAGCACTATCCTTCACATTGTTGTTATATCAATACCATCCTAAAATGTGACATCAAAGATGACTAAGGTGCAATATTTTACATTATTGATATGACAACCACAATGGGATTGTTCACACCATTAGAGAAAATTTCAAGCCTCTAGAAATCTGCTCCACAGTCCTCCGAGTACCCTAAAATTTGGTTTTCTTGAGCTGAAACAATAATTTTTTCCCTATTTTTGCTGGCTGAAATTGCAGTGGCTGTGGTGTAGAAACCGAGTTTTAAGAGTTTAAAATTCATTAAAATTTAAAAAAAAAAAAATTAAAATTGCGAAATCAGACTCTGACTGTTTTGGTGAGCAGTCAGCTTATCTAACTACTGACTGCAGCACTTTTCAGAGTGAAATAGCTTGGTTTGTCACTCTAGAGGAGCCCTTCGAAGGGCTGAAATTTTCTATAATGGGGTGATTGCAAGAAACACTTGTCCTATTTTTTGTCCTCTCGCCCTCGGATGGGTGGTTTTTTGCTCATAACTTTTGCATCGTTTGTCCATTTGGCATGAAATAGAAAAAAGGTACATATGGTAGTTGTAGACATTGAGTAATTTTTTCAAATTTCTTAAAAAAAAATTTAATATTTTTAAATTGTCCTCGATTGAGTGTCTACTTTGGCCATTTTGGAGGTTTTTAGTCCTATTTTTGACCCAAAAATGCAAATTTGAAGTTACAAATTAAATATATTGGGGGTCTACTAACATTACAAGGATTGACAATGAATTTTCATGAAAATAGCAACATGTCAGTTGCCCACATGGAGTCCAAGTGACCTTCTGTTGCACAAAGGTTAAGAAGAAGAAAAAAATTTCTTACATTAATTTTTTGGTGCAATGTGAGGGCAATCTTCTCTAGCAAAACGATTTTTTTTGTTTTTATTTTTTGAATTTTTAAAAATAAAAAGGTACATAGACTTCTTTTCTGCTATTTTCTGCTCCTAGTGGCTTCTGTAGTACTTTGCAGCAGTCTATAGTACTTCGCAGTAGTTTATAGTACTGCATAGTATTGAATCGACGGTTGAGATCTGCAGAGGCCTTGAATTGATGGTTGAGATCTGCAGGAGCGTTGCAGAAACATAGTACTGCCAATCCTATGGCCAAAAACTGCATTTTTGAGCCAAAAATGTGAAGTGTTTCTTGCAATCATCAAATGCTATTTCAAAATTATTTTGCATCCTTTGTAGAATGGAATAATTGTCATTCTTTCCGTCTTTGCATTTTCTTACAAATAATGTCAATCAATATATTTTACATCCAACTTTAAGGCTAATGTTGTTGCTATCATTCCATCAAATGTCTTGAAGAATTAAATAACCTGTCACAGCAGAAATTGCTGCGCGAGAATAGGGCAAAAATGATTCTTAGCCCTGAAAAACACTATTTCAGGGTTCTTCGGAGGTCTATGGAGAAGCCCTCCGGAGGCTTGAAATTTCCTGTAATGTATATATTTTTTTCAATCTTTAAAAAAAATAAAATAAAAAAATACGAAAGCTGACTATTTTGGCGAGCAGTCAGCCAAATTGACTGCTCAACTGGGGCCATTTTGAGATTGACAGGCCACGCTTGAAATAGCTTGGCCATGTCATCTAGAATAGCCCTTCAGAGGGCTGCTTTTTTTTCCTAATGTGTAAGTTCACTATGGTCCATAATTGTTGTGCTCATATAAAATTAAATGTTTTTGCTTAATCCTATAAAAAAGCTACTATAGATATTAAAATCTTTAGTTTATAACCATGATTATATGCTTGTAGGATCTAATTTTTGGTCACATGTAACTAAATTGCATTTACTTTTATAAGCTTCAACTTTGATTGTTTATGTTTGAAGTCTAATCTTTTGGTCACATATAAATAAATTGGTTGCATGTTGGTAAATGTAACTAATTTGATAAACTACAATTATAATTGTATGCCTATTACATACAAAGTTATAAGTGCTCAAAGTTCTATTGATAGATTTTTCAAATTAAAGACCTTGTTTCACTTGGTGTTGAATACTTTGCAATTACTACCTATTTATTATATACATCTATAAAGACATACGTTGGGATACATGCTTGGTTTTACTTCGTTTTACCTTGAACACTTAGCAATCACTATGAACAGTGTTGAATAGTTCCTAAACTATTTGCTGTTAATATGTATGTGAACTGTGAGATTTTTTTTTGTTGACTCGTTATGGATACAATGGGATTAGACAAATTTAATATTTCTTTACACAAGGACAAACCTTAACTTCATACAATGGGAAAAAATATTGATCAAGAATGTGACACGCAAGACTCAAGCATTACATGTGGGCAATTTCAATATTTCTTTATATAAGGACAACCTTGACTTCATACAATGGGGAAAAAATATTAATCAATAATGTGAATCAAGATTCAAGCAATACTTGTGGCCTTGGAACAAGTGATGAGGAGGAGGTGTATGATGAAAATAGGCTTTAGAGGCTTTTTCGAATATGAGTACATATTGCTTCCTTGAAAAAACAATTGCATTTTTCAATGCACCAAAAGTCAATATAATAGGAAGTGGATGCTTTTAGTGTTACACGTGATATATTCAAACTTCAAACCTTATAACTTGTTTCATGATGGAGGTCCAAAAAATATGAACTATATGCCAATTCCATTTACCTTTCAATACAAAGGCTTACTAAATTATATTTTAAAAAGTCAAATTCCTCCAAATTGTAAATGAGTTGGTAAATGGTCACTTTATAGGCCTCCTACCTTACTAATCTTGTAAAAAGAATGTGGATCCTATGGATCTATTCAGTGATATTCTATGTTGTCTTAAAAATATTTTATGAAGTCAAACGCCCCCAAATTGCAAATGGATTGGATAGGAGTTACTTCCTGTGCCTCCTACCTAACCAATCTTGTAAAAGGAATGCGGATCCAATGAATCTATTTGATGATACTCTGTATTGTTTTACCAATCTTGAATATAGAATGTGGATCCTATGGAACTATTTGATGATACTATGTGTTGTTTTATGGCATTAAATAACAATAAAAGGAACAAGATGAGTAGAATCAATCACATGAAGATGAAAGAATGTGGTTAGGATCTATTTGTTGATACTCTATATTGTCGTGTGGCATTAAATAACAATAAAAGGATCAATCACATGATGATGATGAAAGGTAGCCACTGAGGTAGGGACACTTGAAATGTAATATATATCAATGAAAAAGCTATAGTACATATTATAGGCTCCTCCAATAGGCCATCTAACTCAATAGGAAACAACCTGTTTGGAAGTTTGATGCAATGCAAAGTGATGCATGAACAGTGATGCATGATCAATGGAAGTTTGATGCCATTTAAAATGATGCATGAATAGTGGTGCATGATCTACTCTGATTTTCAAATTGTAGTAAAACAAAGCTACATGTTATAGGTTCCTAAAATGGGTCATAGACTCAAATTGTAGTGAAACAAAGCTACATGTTGTAGGCTCCTACAATGGGCCATCTGACTCAATAGGAACCAACACATTTGGAACTTTGATGCATGAATAGTGGTGCACAAATAGTGTCACCCGTGAATAATATATCCACACTCTAAATAGGAAATTGGTGGTTCCACATGGAAATTTGGTTTACTAATCGGCCAAAAAAAAATAGGAGTTCATACTGATTTTAGTTATGAAGCAATGTAAGGTGCCACTGCATTAAAGAGACCTCTCCGACTCAGCACAGTGCTTGTGAAACTAAAATTGCCATCACCAGCAATTTTGGTCACGCTTCCGTGTTGTCCGAACAAGTCGCTGAAAATGTCAAATGGACCAAATGTCAAGTAATAGCAACAGCCTCCTGCCAACTGGCCGAGATAGAAACATCAGGCGTAATACGGAAATCAATTGATGGTAAGTTACCCTCTCACTCAGACCTACTCTCACTCACTCAGTTCACAACAAGAATCACACTAAAGACCAAATCAAAACGATAATAAGTTACAAAGGAGATGAGCAACAATGTGAAGGATATCAATGTGAACCACGAATTGGTGGTGTGAGTGTGTGACTCAAGACTCAAGAACTGATTATGAACAACAGAGCATCTAGTTCACTTGTAATGAGGTACTTGGGAATGGACCCTCAAAACATACTCACTAATGCAGGTCATTAAGGCGACCGTATCAGTGAGACGGATCAACTGATCAGAGTGGTCACGTTGTGGGGGCAGACTGAGGCAAGCTATGAAAACAGCGCAAGCGGTTGAGAATGGAGGGAGAATTCGCTAGTGTTTGCAGGCAAGGTACCACAAAGAAACACGTCCTCCAATTCTTCAGTAGTACTTGTTCATTGCTTTGGCTCCATGGCACCACCCAATCACCAATCACTCCCCAAAGCGTAGACCATCCTCAGCCACTAAAAAAGCACACATTAAGTACACAATTGTGATTCTCCTCTTGCAAATGTGACATACTTCCATGTAGGATTTTGGAAAATCTTTTGTCTTTTCTACAAATTTTGGATGATTTTTATCACATGGAAGTCCATCCTTACACGTAAGAATCTTGAAATTGAAGACGGAGGTCCACGATAGTCGTTTCACGCTACTTCAGTTCAATTCCCACCTCCAGAGGTCACATCAGATGACTGCGCTTGCGCGGCTGTGAAAGTAAAGCCTGGAGTTAGCGGCTGCACTTTGACCCTAGACCCAGGACATAGTTTACATGTGAGGCACGCAGCAAGCCTTGGGCTTCACCCAACAATTTTGGCGACGTACTTCTGTCCTCCTGTAACTTAGCCCCTTCTGGGGGAAAGCATCCCTGGAGAATTGTGAGCTTAATGTGTGCTTAAGTAGTGGGTCCTGGCATAGTTGCATGTGATCCTAGATCCAGGGCATAGTTGCATGCGACCCTAGACTCAAGCATAGTTGCATGTGAGGCATGCAGCAAGCTAAGCCTTGGGCTTCACACAACAAGTTTGGCGACGTACTTCTGTCCTCCTGTAACTTAGCCCCTTCTGGGAGGAAAGGCATCCAGCAATGGCTACGCACGAGTTTTAGGGTCTCCTTGTCGGCTCAGAAATCAGACCAATATTCACACCAATGAATCAGCAAATGAATGGACTAGCGAATGGATACCAACCGAACGCGAATGCAAAATACGAATGAATTGGAAGGTGCAACTTACCCTCCCGTGAATTCTGCAAAAGGAAGCCTTCAGAAGTTAGTCTTGACTACTCTGGAGTGCAAAAGAACACAAAAAGATCCCTGAAATTCAGGGGAAGACCTTCAGGGAAAAGGAGCCTCCCTCAGCAGTCGCCCAGTAACGTGCAAAACGAATTGATTTATTTAAGGTGAAAAAATTCATACCTGCTAACATGTGAAGTCGGTAAGTGCCCTCACCCAGTACCACCTGGAGGAGCCAGAATCGTGCATAAAAAGCCTGGCATAGGGTAAGCACCTTCATTCAACTCACAGTTAGCTAGCGGTAGTTCCCAGTGCTCAAGCGCCCGCCTTCTAGGAAGTACACACAGTCATCATATGTTCAGTTCATTGAGAGTAACTGCTCATGTGCTCACAAACTCGCATTTGAGAGCTGCCAAAAGATAAGCGCCATCTCTTGTCTTCCTGCAGTTCGCTGGAGGAGCCCGCCAGAGCATCGAGTTGTCACCCTGAGTTTCGTTCCTATGTATAGAGGATCATATCAATTGTGTCGTCCTTGCTTGCCCTCGCCAGACGATAAGCTGCAATTAGCAAGGACTCCTTCAGTGTACCCAACTGATCGAGGGAAAGAACCTCGATCATATACTCCCATATACTCGCCATTGCCAGTCGCCGCAAAGCTGGTCTTGCACAGTAATGCTTGTGCTAGTGAATTGAGAGCTCATTGAGGTCCTGATAAGACTGGTGACGTACTGGAGAGCTGTGACTTCACAATGGGTGACGAGTGCTTGGTCTCGGAGAACTGGACCAGTTCCTACGTGAAATGCGTATTCACAGCATTACTGGCAATGACTCTGCTTCTGGTTGTGAAGGTGGTGAGACAGACGTCGAAGCTGCCTCCAGGTCCAACAGGCTGGCCAGTAGTCGGCTGTTTGTATTCCTTGGGCCCGAAGTCCGTCCCCGCTTGCCGCAAGTTCACCACCCTGGCTCAGAAATACGGCCCCATCGTGTTCCTTCGCATGGGCTCCCGTCCCACTCTCATCGTGTCCAACTACAAAACCGCAAGGGACTTCTTCGACAGGGACCACGACAAGGTCTTCGACTCCCGTCCGCGCTTGGCCACGGGCAAGCACTTCGGCTACGACTACAGCTCCACGGTGTTCTCCAGCGGCAAGCAATTCGACATGATGAAGAAGATCTACAAGTCAGAGCTACTTTCCCCTACCAATGTGAAGAAGCTGGCGCCCCTGCGGATGGAAGAAATGAAGCTCTTGCTGGTCGAGATTTTGAAAGGAGACCGCGTGGTGAATGTGACGTCGGTGGTGTTCAAGGCGAATCTCAACTTGATGGGGAGGATCATCTTCAGTCAGAGGTTGTTTGGGGAAGACGGGGAGACCGTGGTTGATGCGCCTCCTCGTGCGATTGAGAATTTCAAGTTCTTTGTTAAGTCGGCTACCAAGCTTGTGGGATTGTTCAATATGGGTGACTACATCCCGGCACTGCGTTGGCTGGATCTGCAAGGTGATGCTCACGCTCACCTAGACTGCTTGCCTTGATAGCTGTTTCCATAGCATTAACACTGGTCTCTGTATTGGATTGCCATGGTCAAACTTGCTAAAACTGCATGCTATTTAAGTGTTACTATTCAAGTACACAAAAGGATGGTATAGATCTGGGTTTTAGAAGGGCATTTGCTCAGGAAAGTGCCAATTTCCTGAAATTGTGTGACTTAAACGAATACGGTGATTGCAGGAGTGGAGGCGGACTTACAGCGCCTGAAACCGCATCAAGAGGGTCTTCTGCTGCCCATCATTCATGAGTATCGCCGCAGACAGAGGGAAGGGGAAGCTCCGGGGAAGCTTGTTGACCTCATGGCCACTTTGGTGAACAAGCACAGCTCCTTGACTGACGAGAACATCATGGCTGTTGCTATCGTGAGTTTTTTCCCCCTTTTCCGATCCGTCTGTCGATCCTCTTTCCCCTGCTGTGGAACGCTCTAGTAACTGCATCCTAGAGGATGCTCTGACTCAAGTCTGTATACCTAAGCGCAATCCAGACCGTTGTATTCGGAGAAAGTCAATTTCTGCCATACATGAAATTTACTACATCCGAAACGGAAACGACTCCAAAATGTTATTCATTTGCTGTAGATTAGACTGAGTCGCATCCGGAGTCATCGTTGATCAGTACATCGAGCATCCAGAGCTCTCAACGAACCACTAACCAATTTCATTTGCTGCGTTTCTATCCAAAGCAAATACCGAAAGACTAATTAAGCTCTATCTTGCCAGCGCGTGACTGTGTGATTGCTACAACGAGAATCATGGAAGCTTAAAATTTTTAGTTCTTATCATCTAAGCTTGTCAAATTCCTTCATGACGAATTCCTTTTGCTGCTTTCTTTTAGACGCAGCACCACCTGAGAAGAAAATCTTGCCAGCGTGTGAAACTCTGCTACCAAGAAATCATAAAGGCTATGAATTCTTAGTTGATCTACTCTCCACCGAAAACTTCAAGTCCTCCCCTTAAAACAAATTAGTTCATGACGAGGTAGAACAAAGGTCGGAGAAAAGTACCCCATATCGTACCGGTAGATCGCCGTTGCAGCTTTCAATCCTAACGAGATTTCAAGGTCAAGGCATAAACTTCCTATCATACCCGATGCATCTGAGATGGAAACAGCCAATTCTATTAAGAAATATAATTCATTCTGTGCTATAGTTGAATGTTTCGGAAAAGATGACTCTAGACCCCACTTGAATGTTTCAAAATGGTGATGCAGGACCTCATTGTGGGTGGAAGCGACAGCATGGCAACAGCCGTGGAATGGGCCATAGCCGAGCTTCTCCGTCACCCTTCCCAATTACACCAAGCCCAATCGGAGCTCGACTCCGCCATCGGCCGCCACAGACTCGTGGAGATTTCCGACTGTGACCATCTCCCCTTCCTGGACTGCATCGTCCGGGAAACTCTGCGTCTCCACCCTCCCACACCTTTAGCCATCCCCCACTACAGCAAAGAAGAATGTGAGCTCAGCGGATACCAAATCCCCAAAGAAACCACCGCGTATATAAACATCTACGCAATCGGGAGAGATCCTGAGGTTTGGGACAATCCCAATGAATTTGAGCCCAACAGGTTCCGAGACTCCTCCGTGAAAGTGCTGGGCCAACACTTCGAGCTTCTGCCATTCTCTACTGGAAGACGAGGTTGCCCTGGTGTCCACTTTGCACTTCCTACGTTCAAGCTTTTCGTGGCCAATCTTCTTCAGTGCTTCGACTGGAGTCCTCCTCCGGGAGTGAACGCGGAAGACATTGATGTGGACGAGGCTCTGGGAGTTGTTTGCTCCAGGCTGAATCCGCTGGTCGCTTCAGTTGCACCAAGAGTGCCAGAGAATGTCATTTTGGGGAATGAGTAAAGGGGAAGTTTCTCCTCCAGTTTTCCAGATCTCCCCCGTTTTGAGTAGATTAATTTTGTCGGTCTCCGATTGTAGACGTATGATAGATAGCTCCAGAGTGAATCCACTGGTTGCTTCTGTGGCACTAAGAGTGCCAGAGCATGTCATTTTTGGTCATGAGTAAGTAGTACATAGCAATGATCGTGTTTGTGTTGCAGATGTATCAAAACCTGTGTTTTGTGAGTATCAGATTCAGAGCAGTAGTTCTCCGTGTTGTACATCACCATGTACCTTGCTGACACTTTATATAAAGTGTTCCCTAATAAAGGAGAAGCTCCAGCTTTCCAAATCTACCCCATTTTGAGTAGCTTGAGTTTATCGGTCTCCGAATTGCAGTATGATTGTAAGATACCACAGATGCTGTTTAAACGATTCACACACTTGGCCTACAGTCTCCACACATGGTGCTGCATTGTGTCCCCAGCGATTCTGAGTTTCTGATTCATTGTGCAAGAGTTGACAAATTCGAAGACAGGCGGTAGAATCTTCCCCGATTCTCCGTTCATTCAAGTTCTCCAGATAAGGGCAACCAGAGAAGTCTTTCAATATCTGCATCGTGCAAAATCACTGGGTAATGTTCAACGCCTGCTCCGACAGTAGAGTGGTGAACTGGTCTATCTTGAAAAATTAGGGCCATTTCTAATGGGGACGGTCACTTAAGAATGCACTACTCCCTACGATGATTCCTTTTGCTCTTATTGATAAAACTTAAGCAATTTTTTTGTTGTCGGATAAACCCTTTACCAATATTTTGCAACCTTTATTTTCATGCGTTACATTATTTAGCAATAAACCACAGCCCACAGCCCTAAAATCGTGCAGTTCCGGTAACTCCTAGAAGAGCTTGCTGCTTATGTTTGGCGATCTTGGGAGCTTTGGAATGGTCTTCTTTCATGGGGCGATCACCACTGTCGTCTGCCTGTGGACTCCCGGGAATGGCATTTTGAGCGGAATCCTTTGCAATCTTTGATTTTGGGAATTCGGTGTCCTCTGCATTTGAATCAGGGTGGGCATTTGTCACAAGGCTTAGGGCAAGATTGGATTTCAGGTTCTCGCTCTCCCGTTTGAGCTTCTTCAGCAATGGTTTAAGGATTTGGGCATAAGCATGACTCTTTTCGATGTGACTCTGTTTCCCCTGAAGCACATAAGCAGACGGGACGGGTTCCACCACCATCTGCTTCAGCTCATCCAGCAGCTGCAGCGATATGTGCATGGCGCGGCTACAATCCAGTGCGTTTCTGCACAAACGAGCCGCTCCTTCCAATTCTTTGATGTTATTCTCCAACTTGGTGATGTCTTTGCTACTCGGCCTGCTGTATTGAATGGTGCGTTTCCAGCCTTGCATCTTCTCCACCACATCGTCTAATCGATCTCTGACTTGGACTAGCGGTGAAACTGGAATCTCGGGAGAAGGATCACCGATGCGGGAGCTTGGAAACAAGATTCTCTCCAAGTCTCCAGGACCGAGGTGCTCAGGCACGGGTGCTTCGGGATGCGCCGTGTCCATGAAACATGACAGGTACCGCGCTAACCTTGCTTTGTAACTCATGATTAATCAAGAGAGGGAGTTGAGAATGAGCCAGGTTGGCTTGCTTCACAAACCTATCTTCAAGCAAGTAATATGGAAGATAGCGAGAATGGAACCTTTGTATTGCTGGACTGGGGAGGGTACCTGTTGCTATTCTGGAGTAAGCCCAAAGCTATTTCCTAACAGATCAATAGAACACCCGACTTCCGTCAAGATTCTGGAATGTGAAAGAAGCGAGTAGAAGAATGTGAATCGTTGTAATACTTGTATCGTCAATTCATGTTCTGAGAACAATCTTGTGCGGGACTAACTTGTGTGGTTTCTAATCAAAAGTGGAAGAGTAACTGCCCCTCAAATGAAACCACAAGTTTAAAGTAAAAAACGAGAGTTTGCTTTATTGCAAACTATGTTCAGAAAGCCATGGATATAGATTTTGGTAATGCAAGCTGGTAGATTAAGCTATAGACTGGTACTCGATCAGAACTCTCAACTGGAAATCTGATTTGTTACAATCCCACCTTTATACATAGAGGCTTAAGTGTGCGGAGCGGGCCATTTTACCAATGACATTGGTTACATTCTCGTCCCGAGAAGGCCTCTTAAAGTTCAATTGCTGGCAAATGAGAAGAAATCTTTGCAGATTTGGTCCCTGAGTTTCATTCAGTTCCCATGAATTGGAAGTAGATCTATGTGTCAACGAGTCATGAACTTACCAAGATTCCATAGTTCGCACCAACAAGAATCGGATGAATACTGGTACAGTACAGATAACATATAGTCTTGGGGACCAAATGTGTATGTACTTGCTTCCTGTGAAGTTCTAACATCAAGGCCTCCTCTCAGATAATAATATCACGAAGACTTATTGACCTTGTACAAGAACCCGATGAGGGCGACTTGCTTATCTTGATGTAATCAAGGAGCTTACAGGAAATGACAGCTCATACCTAAGAGGTCTCTATGAGGAAGGAACCATCATACCTCAGACATGCAAACAGGATTTCACATTCGACAAAGCAGAGAAAGGAAGGAAAAAGAAGTGCTCGTTTTACAGTCTACACATTGCAAGAAGAACTGGCGCATCTACAGAGTGACAGGCGCTCCGAGTTCCAGCTTCAGAGTGAAGTTGGTTTCATCAGCAGTAGGAAGGAACCATCATATCTCAGACAGCCAAGTTTGTGCTCACCGCAAACAGGATACCGCATTCGACAAAGCAGAGAAAGGAAGGAAAAAGACGTGTTCGTCGTACACATTGCAAGAAGAAACGGAGCTGCTACAGAGTGACAGTCTCTCCGAGTTCCAGCTTCAACGTGAAGTTGGTATCATCTGCAGTGGGCCCCTCAAATTGAATGGGCCCCGGGGAGACATACCGATCGTTCACAGCCCAATCTTCCCTCACAGCAGCAAACTTCTGAAACGGAGCACCATCAAGCTCCACCATAGCTTTCTTGATCACAGGCTTGTTCTTCCCCTTGCGCCTCTCCACGTCCATGAGCTGCGTGAGCGCCGTCCCTCCCACAGTCCACTCTTCCGCCGGCGCCGTGAGATTCGCCACGGAAGCGATCAACCCCGTCTGCCTCAAGTGCACCAACGCGCCCGCTGCAAACCCAAGCGCATAACAATAAGTCGCATCAAAGTTCGTCGGCATCCCACACCGCCCTTCATATCCGAAGAAATGCGCTTGTCCTTTGAATTGCCCAGAGTATCCACCTTCATGCTTCCGCGCAAACAACTCAGTCTCAATCATCGTAATCAGCATCTTCTCCATCTCGATCCTGGATACTTGCACATTGCCATGCGGATCGCGCTCCAACAGAAGCTCATCTTGGATGTTACGTGGGAGGGAATCGAAAAGCGCCCGACAGGCGGGGTTTAGGCTACTCTTCCAGTGGCCGTGAGCGTCGCAACCATGATTCGCCAGAATCTCATTGAGCTCGGAAATCAAGCTCTGAATCTCCGGGATGAAGTCGATCAGACCCTCGGGGATGAGCACCACGCCGTAGTGCTTCCCGAGATCCGCGCGCTTGCATACAACATCAGCTATGCTGTTCGTCACTTGACGCAATGTCTTCCGTTGGAAATTCACTTCCTCACCGATAAGCGCGACGTTGGGATGCGTCTGAAGCGCGCACTCTAGGGTTATGTGAGAAGCGGCGCGACCCATGAGCCTGACGAAGTGGTAGTACTTCCCTGTCGAACGCGCATCCACCATGATGTTGCCGATCATTTCGGAGTAAATCTTGCACGCCGTGTCGAAGCCGAAGCTAATGGGAACCTCAGTGGATTTCAAGTCGCCGTCGATGGTTTTAGGGCATCCGATCACATGCGTCTTCACTTTCTTTGAGCGGAAATACTCGCCGAGAAGAGCGGCGTTCGTGTTGGAGTCGTCGCCGCCGATCACCACGAGTCCGTCCAAGTCGAGGGCGGTGACAGTCGTGGCTGCCTGCTGGAACTGCTCAGGAGTTTCGATCTTATCTCTCCCGCTGCAAATGATGTCGAAGCCGCCTTGGTTGCGATACGGGTACAAAAAGTTGGCCGTAATCTCCACGACATTATGACGCATGATCCCCGCAGGACCACCCTTGAATCCATACAATACACTCCCGGGGGAGTGTGTCTGGAGGTAATCGAAGAATCCAGCGATCACGTTGTGGCCACCAGGAGCTTGTCCGCCTGATAACACCACCCCGAGCTTCAGCTTCTGGTCTTCGTTGTAAGAAGAAACTGCGCTTTGAGCAAGCTGCACTGAGGGTTGCCCGTACAAACAGGGGAAGAGCTTCTGAATCTCCTCAGGTTGCCCGGCTGCTGTTGAAGGGGGCCCGTGATGCAGAGTGAAGTTCCCTTGCAAGACCTTCGGGAGAGTTGGCGTGTGGTCTAATCTGCTGGTTTGGACGGGGCTGTACTCAGCGACCTTCTTTCGTACCACTGTGTCTTGGCCATTGGCATGCCGTAAGACTGCCATTGATCGGACAATGCGAGCAGCCGATCACACTCACTGCAATGCGGATCTCTCTCTAACAGACTAAACCTAAATCAATCAGCACATATTCTCCAACAAATCCCTACTAGTACTACTCAAATGACAACACTCTGTAAGCCGGAAAGCACCAGTAACGAAGCCTAATCCACGAGTCGATCTGCAACAACAGAGGAGTGTAAGATCTCCAATCCTAGTGAGAAGATACTTCGTAATACCTGCAAGTTAGGAACGGATTGCAATCTTCAAAATGCACAAGAAGCTCGCAGTTGATCGATGAAGAAAAGAGTCTGGGAGCATTGAGGGAAGAATATCTGTGCTGATGACAAACAGGGTATGCCAACGAGAGATGCTGATGAATGTGCAGGAAACCGGGATGATTCCTTGCAAACATCCTGTTCCTTGATCCTTTTGCTGTGCATATCCGTAGAGCACCGTCTGGCGGAATCTTCGTGATCAGGGATTTAGGTTTAATCAATTTCTCTGGCTATTTTCTGCATCTGTCTGTCCGGTAATGAGTTCCCATTATTGCGGGTCACTGATGAGGTTGGTGCTGCTTAAAACCTGGGTTGCCTTGATGTGTGCAAGGATGTTCCTTGCAATAATTTTAGTGAGTCCGCTTGAACATTCTGCACGGGATTATTGATTCTGAACATGTTCAAGCTTAGAGATATCTCTCACCGATTTGCGGACGAGACATTCTGTCAGGGTTTTCTTCGCTGTGTGAGTGATTTTAGGGTTTGAAAACGATTTCGATTCATAGAGTTCAAATTGGTGGATGTTTGAAAATGGGCAACTGATCAACCTTCATTGCATTAAAATGTTGGAGGTCTTCAATCCTTGCATTGTTGCAAGGTCTCTTTTTGGAGCTGATGACTTTCCAGTTGGGTGATTGATTCAAGGCATTCCTCAGTCAGTTTCATGAAAAACTCCCTAGAAGTAGAACTTAGAATAGTTATCCCTGAAACTATTCCATAATTTGAGATGCGCAGATCTCTCGATTGCGTGGGCAAAATAACTCTTCCAGCACAAACAGGTATGACGGAAATATATCCACCTAACTCAGAAAGATTATATACACGAGACGTGCTTTGGTTTGGTAATTTCTGAAGTTGATGCTTGTAGCATCCTCATGACCCATAGCTGAAATTTCCAGACGCTAGAGCTATCCTGAAACTCATTCAAAGCAGGGGTGAGTCTAAAGTAAGCATTGATTTCCACGATACAATGTTGGCAAGTTTTCTCTGGTGGTTCAATCGTGAATCTGAATAGCTTCTGACTTTATAGTGTAGGTTGCAAATGTAAGCAATTAGAAACTCCTACTCTGTTCCTAGGATAGAGTTAGGGTTCAGACAAATCATGCACACCTTAAAATAGGTTTAGGGCTCAGACATATCAGTTTGCATGCACATTCTCTTACCAATGTAGCACTGTTTTGGTTGTTGGCATTGATCTTATCTTCCTCTGATCTTGTACAGTTGATTGTTCGCAACTAGGTCAGGATACTCCTCCAATTCTCGTGTCGCTGGCAGACTACTACAGCTATTGAAACGCTCGCCGACGGGCCCACTAGCTCTTAGGGACCAAGTTGCAGCGGGTACATAATTACGCAACCAGTTCATGTAAGTGACCACGTGTATCTGTAAGAGTCTGGATTCATAGCTAGCTAGTGAAATATGGGAGCCTCAGTGTATTCCCTGTTGCCTTATTGCCCAACAAGCATAACATAATGCGAGTAGTGCACAGGATCCCATGGTGTCTGTTACGATTGCGAATCATAAATCAAAACCCTCGGAAACACCTACCATGTCTGCACGGACATGAGAAAGCAATTTGTTTTGTGATGACCCCTAGACTACAGTTACAGAACACGAGATTATATATTTGCACTGGACAGGAGGGGGAGGACACCTTGCATTGATAACAGCTACATGTCTAGTGAATGCGAGGAAATTTGAGCCAGTGCTGCTTTATCCAAGTTACAATACCCGACTCACCATGAACTTTGCCCTCAAGATAATCCCCACAATGAATTGAAATATTTTTGTTTCTATATTTGCAGGGACAAAGCCTCGCGTTGCGAAGCTGCTAGATGACAATTTCAGTTGCGGGGCTCTAGAAAGTAAAGTCTTCGTGCTGGTTGGAGTGTTTGGGGAGTGGGTCTTTTAATTGGGAAGGTGCTTGCTTGCTGGACATGGGCCCCATGTTGCTGTCTCCTCGTGATTCCTACCAGGCGGTGTCGGAAGCTTTTCGCATTTTCTATGGTAGAAAATTTTCTGGGGGCGTGACATGAATTTTCTCGGGAGTTGTGAATGACTCTCACTCTTATCAATTTGGACTTGCTATGTTTTTTGCAGCAACTGGGAATCCAATGACATCAGAATCTGATTTCAGCTTTTCGAGGTAGGCAAATTCGATAGTCCAAGGATTTGAATTTTAGTTACCCAAAATAATCAAGGCGTCGACAATTAGCCCTCAATCCAATAGGATTTCGGCTTCTGTACGTGCCTATATGTTCGTTTGATTCCGTCTACCGATCATCCAATTCTTTACAGCGCACTAAAGAGCCTTGATAAGCGAAACATTTTCTCAGACATTTTCCACCAGACTATGATAATCGCCACTTTGAGATTGTACAGGTTGAAGCAACATCATGTGCAACTAGGGTTGAGATAACAAGCTTAAAATAATCCACTGCATTTATGACACACATTTGTGGTTACGAAGTGGCCAATCCGCCTCAAATATTTTTAAGTTAGCATGTCACACCGTAACCCATGTGGTGGCACCTCTTCATGCTCGTTCTTGTTACTTGAACTACTGAACAAAGCGAGGCAACTCAATAAAAAATGATATTTGCTTGGGTCCAGGTGTTAGATTACCCTGTGATTTTACACGATGCAGATAATGAAAGATTTCTCTGGTTGCCCTTATCTGGAGAACCTGAATGAACGGAGAAACGGGGAAGACTCTACCGCTGTCTTCGAATTTGTCAACTCTTGCACAATGAATCAGAAACTCAGAATCGCTGGGGACGCAATGCAGCACCATTTGTGGAGATTGAAGGCAAGATGTGTGAACCGTTCAGACAGCATCCGTGGTATCTTACAACACCCTGCCAATAGTATCTTACAATCATACTGTAATTCGGAGACCGATAAACTTAATTTACTCAAAACGGGGTGGATTTTGGAAAGCTTGAGAAGCAACTTCTCCTTTATTAGGGAACACTTTATGAAAAGTGTCAGCATGTACATGGTGATGTACAGCAAGGCTGTATGTCAGAACTACTGCTCTGAATCTGATACTCACAAAACCTGAGCATTGAGGTTTTGATATCTGCTTGTGCGTACAACAAAATCACGATCATTGCTATGTACTACTTACTCATGACCAAAAATGACATGCTCTGGCACTCTTAGTGCCACAGAAGCAACCAGTGGATTCACTCTGGAGCTATCTATCATACGTCTACAATCGGAGACCGACAAAATTAATCTACTCAAAACGGGGGAGATCTGGAAAACTGGAGGAGAAACTTCCCCTTTACTCATTCCCCAAAATGACATTCTCTGGCACTCTTGGTGCAACTGAAGCGACCAGCGGATTCAGCCTGGAGCAAACAACTCCCAGAGCCTCGTCCACATCAATGTCTTCCGCGTTCACTCCCGGAGGAGGACTCCAGTCGAAGCACTGAAGAAGATTGGCCACGAAAAGCTTGAACGTAGGAAGTGCAAAGTGGACACCAGGGCAACCTCGTCTTCCAGTAGAGAATGGCAGAAGCTCGAAGTGTTGGCCCAGCACTTTCACGGAGGAGTCTCGGAACCTGTTGGGCTCAAATTCATTGGGATTGTCCCAAACCTCAGGATCTCTCCCGATTGCGTAGATGTTTATATACGCGGTGGTTTCTTTGGGGATTTGGTATCCGCTGAGCTCACATTCTTCTTTGCTGTAGTGGGGGATGGCTAAAGGTGTGGGAGGGTGGAGACGCAGAGTTTCCCGGACGATGCAGTCCAGGAAGGGGAGATGGTCACAGTCGGAAATCTCCACGAGTCTGTGGCGGCCGATGGCGGAGTCGAGCTCCGATTGGGCTTGGTGTAATTGGGAAGGGTGACGGAGAAGCTCGGCTATGGCCCATTCCACGGCTGTTGCCATGCTGTCGCTTCCACCCACAATGAGGTCCTGCATCACCATTTTGAAACATTCAAGTGGGGTCTAGAGTCATCTTTTCCGAAACATTCAACTATAGCACAGAATGAATTATATTTCTTAATAGAATTGGCTGTTTCCATCTCAGATGCATCGGGTATGATAGGAAGTTTATGCCTTGACCTTGAAATCTCGTTAGGATTGAAAGCTGCAACGGCGATCTACCGGTACGATATGGGGTACTTTTCTCCGACCTTTGTTCTACCTCGTCATGAACTAATTTGTTTTAAGGGGAGGACTTGAAGTTTTCGGTGGAGAGTAGATCAACTAAGAATTCATAGCCTTTATGATTTCTTGGTAGCAGAGTTTCACACGCTGGCAAGATTTTCTTCTCAGGTGGTGCTGCGTCTAAAAGAAAGCAGCAAAAGGAATTCGTCATGAAGGAATTTGACAAGCTTAGATGATAAGAACTAAAAATTTTAAGCTTCCATGATTCTCGTTGTAGCAATCACACAGTCACGCGCTGGCAAGATAGAGCTTAATTAGTCTTTCGGTATTTGCTTTGGATAGAAACGCAGCAAATGAAATTGGTTAGTGGTTCGTTGAGAGCTCTGGATGCTCGATGTACTGATCAACGATGACTCCGGATGCGACTCAGTCTAATCTACAGCAAATGAATAACATTTTGGAGTCGTTTCCGTTTCGGATGTAGTAAATTTCATGTATGGCAGAAATTGACTTTCTCCGAATACAACGGTCTGGATTGCGCTTAGGTATACAGACTTGAGTCAGAGCATCCTCTAGGATGCAGTTACTAGAGCGTTCCACAGCAGGGGAAAGAGGATCGACAGACGGATCGGAAAAGGGGGAAAAAACTCACGATAGCAACAGCCATGATGTTCTCGTCAGTCAAGGAGCTGTGCTTGTTCACCAAAGTGGCCATGAGGTCAACAAGCTTCCCCGGAGCTTCCCCTTCCCTCTGTCTGCGGCGATACTCATGAATGATGGGCAGCAGAAGACCCTCTTGATGCGGTTTCAGGCGCTGTAAGTCCGCCTCCACTCCTGCAATCACCGTATTCGTTTAAGTCACACAATTTCAGGAAATTGGCACTTTCCTGAGCAAATGCCCTTCTAAAACCCAGATCTATACCATCCTTTTGTGTACTTGAATAGTAACACTTAAATAGCATGCAGTTTTAGCAAGTTTGACCATGGCAATCCAATACAGAGACCAGTGTTAATGCTATGGAAACAGCTATCAAGGCAAGCAGTCTAGGTGAGCGTGAGCATCACCTTGCAGATCCAGCCAACGCAGTGCCGGGATGTAGTCACCCATATTGAACAATCCCACAAGCTTGGTAGCCGACTTAACAAAGAACTTGAAATTCTCAATCGCACGAGGAGGCGCATCAACCACGGTCTCCCCGTCTTCCCCAAACAACCTCTGACTGAAGATGATCCTCCCCATCAAGTTGAGATTCGCCTTGAACACCACCGACGTCACATTCACCACGCGGTCTCCTTTCAAAATCTCGACCAGCAAGAGCTTCATTTCTTCCATCCGCAGGGGCGCCAGCTTCTTCACATTGGTAGGGGAAAGTAGCTCTGACTTGTAGATCTTCTTCATCATGTCGAATTGCTTGCCGCTGGAGAACACCGTGGAGCTGTAGTCGTAGCCGAAGTGCTTGCCCGTGGCCAAGCGCGGACGGGAGTCGAAGACCTTGTCGTGGTCCCTGTCGAAGAAGTCCCTTGCGGTTTTGTAGTTGGACACGATGAGAGTGGGACGGGAGCCCATGCGAAGGAACACGATGGGGCCGTATTTCTGAGCCAGGGTGGTGAACTTGCGGCAAGCGGGGACGGACTTCGGGCCCAAGGAATACAAACAGCCGACTACTGGCCAGCCTGTTGGACCTGGAGGCAGCTTCGACGTCTGTCTCACCACCTTCACAACCAGAAGCAGAGTCATTGCCAGTAATGCTGTGAACACGCATTTCACGTAGGAACTGGTCCAGTTCTCCGAGACCAAGCTCTCGTCACCCATTGTGAAGTCACAGCTCTCCAGTCACCAGCCTTATCAGGACTTCAGTGAGCTCTCAATTCACTAGCACAAGCATTACTGTGCAAAGCCAAGCTTTGTGGCGACCGGCAATGGCGTGTGTATCAGAGTAATATGATCGAGCTTCTTTCCCGATCAGTTGGGTACACTGAAGGAGTCCTTGCTAATTGCAGCTCATCGTCCGGCCGGGGCAAGCAAGGACGACATAATTGGTATGATCCTCCCTAGAAATGAAACTCAGGGTGACAACTTGATGCTCTGGCAGGCTCCTGAAGCGAACAGGAAGACAAGAGATGGCGCTTGTCTTTTGAGCAGCTCTCAAATGCGAGTATGTGAGCACATGAGCAGTTACGCTCAACGAACTGAACATATGATGACTGTGTGTACTTCCTAGAAGGCGGACGCTTGAGCACTGGGAACTCCCGCTAGCTAGCAGTGAGTTGAATGAAGGTGCTTACCCTATGCCAGGCTTTTTATGCACGATTCTGGCTCCTCCAGGTGGTACTGGGTGAGGGTACTTACCGACTTCACATGTTGGCAGGTGTGAATTTTTTCGCCTTAAATAATTCAAGTCGTTTTGCACGTTACTAGGCGACTGCTGGGGGAGGCTCTTTTCCTCCAAGGACTTCCCCTGAATTTCAGGGATCTTTTTGTGTTCTTTCGCACTCCAGAGTAGTCAAGACTTCTGGAGGCTTCCTTTTGCCTAATTCACGGGAGGCGTGCACCTTCCGTTCATTTGCATTTTGCCTTCACGTTCGGTTGGTATCCATTTGCTAGTCCATTCATTTGCTGATTCATTGGTGTGAATATTGGTCTGATTCTCTGAGCCGACAAGGAGACCCTGAAACTCGCGCGCAGCAAATGCTGGATGCTATTCCCCCAGAAGAGGCAACAGGAGGACAGAAGTACGTCGCCAAACTTGTTGTGTGAAGCGCAAGGCTTGCTGCATGCCTCACATGCACACGATGCCTGGGTCTGGGGTCAAAAGTGTAGCCGCTAGCTCCAGGCTTTTAATTTCACAGTGCAAGCGCAGTCATCTGATGTGACCTCTGGAGGTGGGAATTGAACTAAAGTTGCGTGAAACGGATTGCAAAACGACTCTCGTGTCCAGACCTCCGTCTTCCATTTCAAGATTCTTACGTGTAAGCGTAGACTTCCATATAAAACAAATCAGCCAAACTTTGCAGAAAAGACGAAAAAAAGATTCCGAATTCGACATGGAAGTGTGTCACATTTGCAAGATTAGAATTGGAAATTGTTTGCTTAATGTGCGCTTAATTAGTTAGGATGGTCTATGGCCTAGGGAGTGATTGGTGATTGGGTGGTGCCATGGAGTCAGAGCAATGAACAAGTACTACTGTCGAATTGGAGGAACTGCTTCTCCAGTGTGGTACCTTGCCTGCAAACACTAACGAACTCTCCCTCCATTCTCAACCACTTGCGCTGTTTTCATGTTTGGGAAGTACCCTACCTTGCCTCAGTCTGCTCCCACACGATGACCACTCTGATCAGTTGATCTGCCTCACTGGTACGGTCGCATTAATGACCATTAGTTAGTATATTTTGGGGGTCCTTTCCCAAGTACCTTGTTACAAGTCTGTGAACTAGATGCTCTGTCGTTCATAATCAGCTATTGAGTTTTGAGTCACGCACTCACACCATCAATTAGTGGTTCTCATTTGTAAGCTGGTGATTGATTTTCTTCACAATGTTGCTGATTAGTTTTATAATTATCGTTTTGATTTGGTCTTTAGTGTGATTCTTGTTGTGAACTATCGGTTCTGAGAGAGAGTGTACCATCAATTGATTTCCATATTACGCCTGATGTTTCTATCTCGGCCAGTTGGCAGGAGGCTGTTGCTATTACTTGACATTTGGTCCATTTGACATTTTCAACGACTTGTTCAGACAACACGGAAGCGTGACCAAACTTGCTGGTGATGACAATTTTAGTTTCACAAGCAAAGTGCACTGAGTTGGAGAGGTCTTTTCAAAGCAGTCTGTGGCACCTTAAATTGCCTTGTAACTAAAATTATGAGCTCCTATTTTCTTTTGCCAATTAGCAAACCAAATTTGCATGTGAAACCACCAATCTCCTATTTTAGAGTGTGAACACAATCATTATTTATAGATGCATCACTTTGTATTGCATCAAACTTCCAAATGTGTTGTTTGCACCAAAGTTTCAAAAGTAAGTTTCCAACTCAGTCTATGGCCCACTATAACATGGAGTTTATAACACGTAGCTTTGTTTCACTACAACTTACTAATCTCATTGAACAAAATTTTCACAATGTAGCCACAGATAAGAGTAGAAGACACTAAAATGCTTATATAGAAATGACCATTTAATATGTCACTACCTTAGTGTCTACCTTTCATGATCAGCATGTGATTGATCCTACTCATCTTGTACCTTTTATTGTCATTTAATACCATGCAACAGCACAGAGTATCAACAAATAGATCCATAGGAACCAGATTGGTTAGGTAGGAGGCCCACAAAGTAACAATTTACCAACTCATTTGCAATTTGACAATGCAGAGTATCAACAAATAGATCCATAGGAACCAGATTGGTTAGATAGAAGGCCTACAAAGTAACAATTTACCAATTCATTTGCAATTTGGGGGAGTCTCAGTTCTTGAATTTTTTTTCATTTTTTTTCAGTAAGCATTTTTATTGATCCTACTCATCTTGTATCTTTTATTGATATTTAATGCTATGCAACAACACAAAGTTTCAACAAATAGATCTATAGGATCCACATTCTTTTTATAAGGTTGGTAAGGTAGGAGACCCACAAAGTGGCAATTTACCAACTCATTTGCAATTTAGTTTTTGTGTAATATCCCAATATGTTGACTTTTGGTACATTGACAAATGCAAGTAATTTATTCAAGGAAGAAGTATATACCTCCTTGTTAGAAAATGCTTCTAGAGCCTAGTCCTATTATGCACCTCCTACCTTAATTTCACTTGTTTTAGAGCTATATGTATTGCTTGAGTTTTGATTGTCACATTGTTGCTTAATGTTTGTTCCCCAATTGTATGAAACTAAGGTTTGTCCTTGTGTAAAGAAATATTGAAATTGCTCAATGCTTATTGTGCCCATAACTAGTCAACAAAAAGAGAAATTTCACAATTTACATGCATGTTTACAACTAGTAATAGCAAGTGGCTTAGTAACTATTCAGCATCATTGGTAGTAATTGCTAATGAATGTTCAAGGTCAATAAAGTAAAACCAAGCATGTACCAAAGCATTTGTCTTCATGAATGTAAACAATAGGTACGTAGTAATTGCAAAGTATTCAACACCAAGTGAAACTAGGTCACTAATTTGAAAAAATTTATCAGCAAAACTTTGAGCTCTTATTACTTTGTATATAATAGGCATACAATTATAATTGCAGTTTATAAAATTAGTTTCAATTTACCAGTATGTGACCAATTTACTTATATGTGACCAAAAGATTAGACCTCACACATATACAATCATGGTTAAGGCTTATAGAATAAATTGCAATTTACTTACTTGTGACCAAAAAATTAGGCCCTACAGACATACAATCATGGTTGTAGATTAAGGAATTTAATATCTAGCATTTTCATAGGATTAAATAGAAACATTTCATTTTCTATGAGCACACCAATTATAGACCATAGTGAATTTACACTTATTTATTAGGATTTTATACCATTTCTATGCCAAATCCTTCTTTCATATCCACCCTAAGTTGGCAACGATGCCGTCCTTTGCAACATCCTCAAAATGAAAAGTGAAGCATGGAATTATGTGATTCTTGACGCTGGATGGACCGACATCAAAACCATTCTACAAAGGATGTAAAAGACGGTGCCTACATAATTTTGACAATGGTATTAAAGATCCCATTGTAGCCGTCATAACAATAATGTGAAATATTGTGTCACAATCATCTTGATGTCACATTATAGGATGGGATTGAGGTGACAAGGATGTGAAGGTAGTGCTTTGGCCGCCATAACAACAATGAGAAAGATTGCAATGCAATTGCCACGACAATAATGTGAAAGATCATACAATACTGCACCAGCCTTGAGGTCTCATTAGAAGATGGTATTGACCTTACAATGATTTGAAGGATAGCATTGCAAAAGAATGTTGTCAACCAATTGAAGTTGGGTGCAAAAGAACATTGTCAACCACGGTTAGATTGGATGCAACAGGTTGAGATTACGCCATCTTATGCAAAATGCAAAAGATAATTATGATGTTATAGTCATTATAATCCTTTAAACTACGTAACCACTTTCTAATTGCAAGACCAATAATTTGGAAAATATAGTGAAATTTGTGATGAGTTTGATTTTGAACCCTGAAGAATAGGCTTTGTGTATTGGAATTACGAATTGAGTAGGGCAAATTTAGTATGATTTAGATAAGTACTTTAGACTTTACGAAGTGTTATATAAATGCAACCAAAAAATAATAATATCATTATGGTAAAAGATACATTGCAAACCTAGGTGAGGAAAATGCCATTAAGAACTTGAATATAAAGTCTTTGTACTTTGTAGAAAACTTGGTAAAAAACTTTGTCCCAAATAATTATCTAAATAGACAACAATATAAGCACATGAAAGGTGAGGCATAAATAGTGAGTAATGAATAGTGCAATGCCATGAGCAAATAGCTAAATATAGAGGTTCATTTTAAAAATTGTGTCCAAAAGATTTAAAGAATTTCCAAACTTCATTTCTCTCTAGAATTAGTATACTTGCTTTACCTACTATTATGAAGGGGTGACATTAATTTAATTTGTCAAGTGATTATCCAATAGATTACACAATTAAAACTAATTTAGAATTTTGGATTAAGGATACACTTTAGAGAACATTTGGGTTCAAAATATGTCCTTTTGCTTAGGCATATACTCATGAGGTACTAAATGTTTAATTAAGGATCTTTCAATAGGAAGAAAATACTTCCAAAATGTAATAATGACAACCTTTGTAGGATCCCAAGGATGAGGGCAAGCATAGTTGGCATCAATGATTTTTGTGGCTTACTTATTTTGAAGCCTAGGAGGCTTAAAAATTATTTATTGTACTAATACTCTATCAATATTTTAAGTTAAGAGGACAAATTTGTTTGATGACATTGCTGGACTGAGAGGCAAATATCTAGCTTCAAAGGCTATTCTAAGCATCGTAGCAAACAAAATTAGGCGATAACTTTTGGGAGGAGAGTGAGTAACCTACAAGCTTGACACTAAAGAATAACTTTTGGACACCCTACTTTTGGATCATTGAAAGTTTAAAACAGCTATTGGATACATAGTTACGCACAGATGGCATAGTACTATTTTCATATTTAGTAGACAAGAATGCTTTCAATTCAAGGATCATTCAAATGGCTACTGGATATGCTCATTACTGATTTTGACATTGCACAATAAATTCAACAAATTCAATAGCACCCAAAAAATTCAATAAGATCAATAAGATTCAACAAGCTCTCAACAACGCTATTAAATTACTGATTTTCAATAGCTCTCTCAAGTTTAGCATTCAACAATGATCAACAAGTTCAATAGAACTCTCAAATTTCTCAAATCTCAAAACATCTTCATTCTTTATACAATATTCTCTAGTCTGGCAATCTCCACTTCTCACCAGTTTTCCAATCTTCACTCAAGCATTGATACGGACTTACCCTCTAATACTCAAAGCAAGTTCGCAGAGTCTAGAGAGAAGTAGGCAAAAGTAGCAACCACATGCGCAAAACCCTGGCGTCCTGGCAATGTTCCTGCAAAAATTACACTTGCTCAGAGAAAGTGGCGCCAAAGCATATGGGTGACATGAAATGCTTGTTCTTGCATTTGGCAATGGAACTCACATAAGCCTCACAATTGGCCAATACCTAGCTCCTATTATCAAACGGCTACCAAATTTTTGGCAAAAATAAATCAATTTTTTTTTTTTTCCCATGGGTGAGAGAAACCAACCTTGCCATGTGGAATATTGGCTTTTTTTACCAGTGAAAGAATCACTGGTTAACATGGAAGTGGACCAATTTGGCACCAAAAATCAATGATGGCCTTGTCTTAGCACCATAATCAATGCATAGTGCACACTCAAGCTCGTTGGTCCCGTTATAAATGCTATTTAGCACCAATGTGGAGTGTCATGTGCTACTTCAAAGTAGGGTCATGAGTAACAATGATCATATTGCAAAGATTACAAGATCATGATTTGAGTCTTGACTTTGATTTTGACTTTGATTGAAGGGACACCACATTAATCGGCATGACAATTATGTTGATTTCCTCTAGGGTTTAAGATGTCATATGACTCTTACAAAATATGAACAATATATCATATATATGTGAAACTAAAGATCAATGAGAGATAGAGTCAATTTAGGGATTTGCCAAAAAATAAATATAAAAAAAATTATAAACTTATTAACTTGCAAAAAATAAAACTCTGAATTATTAATATAATGTTTAAGAATATTTCAAAATAAAAATCTTTGGAACTACAAAGTTTAATTAGTGTCAAAGGTTAGTGGAAATCAGAAACACATTAATCCCTAAAATATTGAGTCCTTTTTTCTGCCAAAAAACACTCAAAACTGCCATTTCTATAGCAAAAAGTAAAAAAAATTGAAAAATGTTTTTTTTTCACATCCAACCATAGGATCTTACACCCAACTAGTATGAGAGTGTGTGGAAAAAATTTCAGAATTGTTGACTGCACAGATTGCAAGATATCTGCGTTTAAAGTGAAAAAAACAAGTTTTTCAGCACATTGCGGGACTAGATTTTTTGACTTTGAACATTTTTAACTTAAAAATTTTGCACTATAGAGTTTTGAACTTCAAATCTTTATAGTGGAGAATTGAGTTGTGAGTCTAGAAAGAAAAAAAACACACAAAAAAACTTAATTCTTTAAGAAATTATTAAGTAGAAGTAGGTACAAGATAGAAGGAAAATCCAAAATATTCATATATTTTAGATGGAATTAAAATGCATTAATCCCAGTGGTGAAATTGTTCTTGCAAGTAATATAAACCATGCAAAAAAAAAAAACTGAAAAATTTGAAAAATTGCATTCAGAAATGCATCCTAGAAGTTGTTTTTTTTCAAAAAGATGCTCTAACTGCCCGAAAAACAAGAATGTCTATAACTTCCTCATAACAAATCCGAATGAAATGAATCAAAGTTTTTTAAGTAGAAAAAAATATAATCTATGAGAAAAAAAATATTAAAAAAGAAAATTCAAATTTTTGTCCCTTTTTTTTTGCTGCCCGCCGTCCCTTGTTTTGAGCTTATTTGGTTATAACTTTTTTTTCCGGGCACCGATTGTGAAAAAAATTATATTCCCACAAAGCTTATCACTTTTTCTATCTTCTAAAGAAGTTCAAAAAATCACAACAAAATTTCAGCCCGTAAGTACCTGCCTAAAATCCCATATGTCCGCCAAACCGACAATGGTCCTTTAGGGGTTAATCTTTTAACCCTAAAGGATCAAGTGCCCTTTTAAGGAATATTTGAAGGTTTGGACAAGGTTCTATGATCTCTATTTTTAGAGAACTTCTTTGAAATTTTTTTGAGGATAGAAAAACACATCAACTTCTGAATAATATAATTTTTATTTCATTTGGTTGCTAGAAGCAAAGGTATGCCACCCTAAGCTCAAAATGGATTTTGGTGGGCAAAAAAACTCAAAATAAAAACTCAAAAAACACACTTCTTATAGAGTTTTTTTGTGTCTACGTGAAAAAGATTTAATTTGTTCTATTTGGTCCAGTGATGAGAAAATTAAGGTTTAGCTCATTTTTCATTATTTAAATTTAAGTTTTAAACCTTGCAACAGAAATGGCAGTTATAACTGATTTTTTTATGAAAACAGGCTTTATCTTGTATGGGTCAAGTAAAAACTTATTTTTAAATTTTAAAAGATTAAAGCACTACGAAATGGTACGTCATTTATGATGGATAATGGAAAAAAAAATTATGCAACAAAAGCGATTAATATCCAACAAGAATTTTGTAAAAACTTTAGAAACGTATTTCAGGGCAAGAAATAACTCAAACAAGAAGTTGGAATCATAGCTTGAAGAAACCACCTCAAAATGATGGCAGCATCATTGTTATCTATCCGTGTAGAGCCAAAACTAAGCCCAACATTTTGGATTATACACTTCTAAATACACGAAGATTGGTGGATAATGAATTACTTCTCCCAAACTCGCCTTTGGATCCTTATCCCCTAAAGTTCCTTGACTATGTTCTCACCAAAAATGCTCCAAAACTGCAATTCTAGTACAAGTACCAACTTTTGGAAAAGTATCACTTTTGGACACATCTAACCATAGGATTTTGTAGTACTCTGGTCTAAAAAGATGTGGAAAGTTTTTTAGAAATTTCCACCATGTAGATTGCAAGATATTAGCGTTTGAAGTGGCAAAAATCTTTTTTTTGTCCCTGCAAAAAAACGAGCAGCTGCACTTCACAAGGTCAGATCATTATGAAAAAAAATTCCAAAATGGTTGTGCTTCTTTGGATTCATTCTTTAAAGCAAGATGGCTACATGCTTGAAAATTTTTAGATCATTTGGAATTGCACAACATATAGGGAAAAATAGTAAGTAGAAAGAAGTAGAATTGGTGAGAATTTCGTTTTGATGAGTTTAGGGTGCCAATCCCAATCCCAATGGTTGTAATATTGTCATAAACAATCAACATCCTATAATTTTATTTTATTTTTTAAATATTGAAAATTGAATAAAATAAACAACTTCAGAGTTTGGATAGAGAATCCAAACTGCCCGCAACCTAAAACTCCTCATAACTTTTTACTCATTGATCAAAATGGATTGATTCAAAGCTTTCCACATATATATAAATCTGATAAACTGATTTTAAATTTTTATTTTTGAAAAAAGTGATTTTTTTTACTTACCCGGACTGCCCAAGTTGTAAACAAACTACATATCATGTAATAACTTTTGACTTATATTTCCAAATGTCATGAATTTTTGTACATATGAAAGATATTTTTTGTCCCCACCTTCTATTAAAATTTTAGCCCAGAATCTGCAAATCTCTAGTCACACATACCTGCCCAAAATTTCTATGTTGCCAAAAAACATATATTGGTCCTTGAGGGATTATACATTTGCAATGAAAGTCATTTTATTTCATTTAAATCATACACCATGAAGGATTCTTAATATTGTTGTGAAGACCATTTATTTGGGTTTTTTTGATACTGTTAGATAACCTTATAGATCCTTTTGAACTTGCATACCAAACAATTCATATTCTTGATGCTAGATAACCTTGTAGATCCTTTTGAGCATACCAATCAATTCATATTCTTAATGCATGCACAGTGTACATTTTAGCTATGATGTCATATGAAACTTCACCAATCAAAGCAAAAATATGATTAACCCCTAAAAGCCCAAGGGGTTCGGACAAAATACAAATGTGTTATAAAATGTAAGTTCTAATACTTTTTTGAAGTTTGCATCAAAGAAGATATTGTGAAGAACAAAAAGTAGAAAGCATCCGTACAGTCAAATTTATAAAATTATTTTTAGATTCTCTTAAAATGAATTTTGAAGATATAACTTCAAAAATACATCAAAAATACAATTTCTATTTTTAGCATATGAATTTTTTTTGATTGGTCAATTTTGTGGTTTCTATTGATTTGTGAAAAAAACACATGAGATGTAGGAATGAGAACAACAATACTTTCCCAAAATAGTAAGTATTTCAACACTAGACAAATCTAAATACTTTGTGCTATTTCTCTTATAATTTTTGTCTGACCGTAGCGATCTGAGTTTTGAATATAAATATTGATAGACAACCCAATCTTTTGACAAAAAAAAAAAAGAGTTGAAAAAAAAGTTTTTTTTTCCCCAAAAATTCTGCCCGAAGTTGGATAGCGACCAAAAAATGGTCGCTCCCCGACCTTGAGCAAAATTTTCGGGCAAAATAATGAAAAAAGAATTTTTTTTTTTTTTTTTTTTGTTTGCAAAAGATTGGGTTTTCTATCAATATTTATACTCAAAACTTAGATCACTACGGTCAAACAAAAACTATAAGAGAAATAGCACAAAGTGTCTAGATTTGCCTAGTGTTGAAAAATTTACTATTTGGAGAAAGTATTGGTATTTTCATTACTAGATCTCATGCATTTTTCACAAATCAATAGAAACCACAATTTTGACCAATCAAAAAAAAATTCAAATGTTAATAATAGAAATTGTATTTTGGTGAATGTTTGACATTATATCTTCAAAATTCATTTAAAAAAAATCTAAGAATAATTTTACAATTTTGACCGTACGGATGCTTTCTACTTTTTATGCTTCACATTATCTTCTTTGATGCAAACTTCAAAAAGTTTTAGATCTTATATTTTATAACACATTTGTATTTTGTCCAAATCCCTTGGGCTTTTAGGGGTCAATGGTACTAAGCCCTTGATGGCACTACATAGTATTAAGTAGGTGAAGGACTTGCACTACGGGCCCAACTAGATGACGTTTTGTACAAATGGTTCCTCTCCTATAAATATTAGCAATCTATGAAAGGAATTTAATGAACAAATAATAATATTCACATAATGGTGAAACCTACCATTATTATTTAATGATGACTAGTGTGGCCCTATGCCGTTGGCCCAATTTTCATCCACTTCTAGTTCCACTCCCAGTTCCACTCCCAGTAGCAAGAACGCCACCAAAATCAAAGTAAAAGTAATTTTCTAATTTTTTAATCAATAAATACTTTGAAATTCAATAACTTTTGCACCACCGCTCCAAACGTCACGAAACCAAGCCCGTGCACCCCTCCTCGCTGAGCCCTTTCCGATGGTACCAAGCACGCGGCTGGGGGATGCACGGTCCGGGAGATCTCAACGTAACAAACAAAACAAACAAACAAACAAACAAACAAACAAACAAACAAACAGCCAAATTTAAGGTATAGACTAGTGTGGCCCTGTGCCATTGGCCCAATTTTCATCTACTCCCGGTTCCACTCCTGGTTCTATTTCCAATTCTATTCCCGGTTCCACTCCTGGTTCTATTTCCAATTCTACTCCCAGTTCTATTCCCGGTTCCACTCCCAGTAGCCCTGTGCCGTTGGCCCAATTTTCATCCACTTCTAGTTCCACTCCCGATTCCACTCCCGGTTCCACTCCTAGTAGCAAGAACGCCACCAAAATCAAAGTAAAAGTAATTTTCTAATTTTTTAATCAATAAATACTTTGAAATTCAATAACTTTTGCACCACCGCTCCAAACGCCACGAAACCAAACCCGTGCACCCCTCCTCGCCGAGCCCTTTCCAATGGTACCAAGCACGTGACTGTGGGATGCACGGTCTGGGAGATCTCAACGTAACAAACAAAACAAACAAACAAAACAAACAAACAAACAAACAAACAACCAAATTTAAGGTATAGATATTCCATTTTTTTTTAATTTAACCATTATTGAAAAATATTGTCTAAAATGCAAGCAAAGAACGGTCCCTTGCTATTTGGGTTTTGCATGAGAAGGATTGGATATACATACAATCATATTAATGCTCATTGAGGCCTGTCAAATCTTGGGTATGATGTTGGATGTTTTCAACAATCTACTATGGTTTAAAGCAAAAGAGAAGTTTGATATTTTGACCCCAAAATCACATCAATATATTGTGTATAAAATTAAAAAAATTTAAATTTATAAATTATCACATTTTCAATGAAAATAAAAAAATTTAAAATGGCTTGAAGTATGGTATTTGAATTGGCTATGCTAAAATGCTATTGATATTCTATGTAAAAAAAAGTCGACGTAGCATGAAACAATTAATTTGTGTCCATTATTATGTAAGCCAAGCCATTTGTAGCAATGGTTCCAATAAAGTAGAAGAAGGCCACACATGATTTAAAATAGTTTTGTGTTTTGAAATTGATATTGTTGTGTTAAAGCTAACACTAATTTAATCAAAAAAAAATTTTCAAACTATAAATGGTTTTCTATTAGTGATTATCAATATAAATACAATTTGGAGTTGAAAACTTTGAACATGAAATGAAATTTTAGAAGTGACATATCTAAATCTTAAATTAGGCTTGCTTTTTTTCATAAATGAATATGTTTTTATACTAATTTAGGTGAGCAATCTAAAATTTAGGCACGTGCCTAATTTCCTCCTACATCAATAAGTTGTAAGGATACTTGGGACATGATCAAAACAAATCTTTTAGGTACATCTTTTTTTTTAATATTCTTGTATCACAGGAGGTATTGATATTTTTGTACAACAATTCCACTAATGAGAAATTCAATTTTCAAAACAAAGTGCTTTCTGTTTACTACACTACTAGTGACAACTCTTTAGAGAAAACAAAATTTCAAAGTGTTCTTAACCCCTAAAGGTCCAAGGCCTTTTTTCTGCCCAAAAACACTCAAAACTGCCATTTCTACAGCAAAGAGTAAAAAAAATTGAAAATAATTCTTTTGCACATCTAACCATAGGATCTTACACCTAACTAGTATGAGAATTGTTCTCATCATAATGCTCTCACTACTGGTACACTCGTTTTGTTAGTAACATAGACAGATGTGGCACGTTTTATCCGGATTATTTTCCCGATGTGTTGGGAGTTTTCAATGGGCTTCAAATACTTTGTGAGGTAACTATTCTAACGAGTTGGTTGTTTTTGTTGGAACTGACAGCCATCTACTTTTGAGTGTTCAAAATGGTTTTGATGGTGAATTAGTCAGCGGTGATGAAAGCGACCAAGATGGTCTTGAAGAAAGTCCTGTGAAGAAGAAGTCCTCTGCGCAACAACTCAATCGGGTAGTAGCAAATTTCTCGAATCCTCTCTCTATTTATATCATGATTGAACTCGACCAAGGTGGGTGACAAGGTTTGATTTCTCGGCAGTTATCCACAATTCTGGCAGACTCATGTTTCTAGATTTTGTAAGTCAGAATTAATAGTTTTATGTATGTTCATTATTTCGTGGTTGAAAATGCAGAATGCTGCAATGGGCGGCAGATTCTTGGAAATCTCCATTAAAGCCCTCCGGAGATTAATGGAGGGATGTGGGGAGAGTTTTCATGACCACGTGACATCCCAACTTTGGCAGCTGTTGTTGAAGGCTTTATCACACACAAATCGTTTTGTGCGAGAAACTGGCTTCCTATGTGTTAACACTCTCTGCCAGCTCTCTCCCCTGGAGGTCTTGAAAGAGTACGTTTTCGTTACTCCGGCTGCTCCCTTGTGGTGCTCCTTTTGTTATTTGTATCCCTGGACGAGAGGGTGAATCTACACAGTTGTTGGACTTGGATAGGATATTCCTGGTGTGGACTCAATATATGTTCGACCAATTATATATGAACAGATTGATTCTTTTTTTTTTCTTTTTTTTTTAATAATTTATTGCAAGTATAGTAACTTTTAAGAACAGCTCCTGATAGGTAGAACTGATTGTGAAGCGCAGCAACGGTGGATTGATAGCCGCATACTTGGCGCTTGGGCTAAGTGATAACTGGAGCCAAGTGCGATACGGTATGTAGCATCCAATGCCATACCCTACTATTCTCAAGACTGTATGGAATGCTTTGAAGTGCTCTGTTGAGCTTCAAGTTGTAACACTTGGATCTAGCACTGGATGCATTACTTCGTTTTCCTGCTCTGTACTTTCTAAGCAAAGGATACCATACGTTGGACAACAAAAGACCGATACTGTAAGTATGGAAGTCCAAAACAGAAATGTGGAGCAGTTCAGTCTCTAAAGTTGGAACGAAAAGCATTTAGTCAAGGAGAACAATTCTGACGTTCGTTTTTCTGCTATCTGGGCAGCGGCATCCATTTCAACAAGGACATTTTTACGAAGGACATCGGAGTTCAAGTCTGACTATTTTCCCAAAGTATTGCCTGCCATGTATGTTCATCTACTACTTACCCTATCTCATCTCTGATGAACAAGCCGGTATAAGTTTTTCTGCAAGAGCGACAGGATTAAATCAGGGTGGCTGCCTTTTGTCCGTCGATTCTAGTATAATTGTGTATTTGTAGTTTGAGGAGATTCAAAGATTGGGGTTCTTCATCAGTGGGGATGGTTTTAGATGTTGACGACTACCATGATATTTCATCAGCAGATGTAATAATATCTTGTGGTTGACTTTGTGGTTGCAGGTCCTTGAATAGATATTACGGAGCTGAAGGTTTGAGATTGTTTTCTCAAGAAACTTGGCAGTTGGTAATGGGCTCCACGGGAAGGGAAGAAGTGGCAAAGTGTGTTGATGTTGTGTTGGACTACTACATTGCACAGTCAGCTGCGCAGAATCACCTTGTGAAAGAGGTATTTAGTCACATTTCTGTCCGCTCTGCAATACGTCGATGGAAGTTTATTTGGAAACTAGGCATTTCATATCAGATTTTGTCCTGCTTTGCTGATAAATTTTTTTGAGAAATTGTTTTGCTCTGGTCCAGGCTGCATGTCATTGCTTGGCAGAATTGTTGGGTAGAATTGACCCTGAGGTATGTGACTGGTTTTGCCTCTTATTCACCTTTCTTTTGCGTTTGTCGTCATTTTTGAGAAGCCATATTATGTACGCACCTTCGGATATATGGATGTAGCTCATTCAACTGTTTTAGTGAGATTTTTGATATATGATTCAACGCTGCTTTCAGAGGATTGGATCCTTAGTTCCACGAGTGCTCGCCACATTGATGAACTGTTTCAAGGATCCCAGTTGGTCAGTGCGGGATGCTGCTTGTTCGGGTAAGAAGTTGTTCATACAGTTTACAACTGTCCTGAATGGGTTGAATTTTATAGATCTGTTCCCAGTTAGTGCTCATTGATGTCGATGTATATCATGTATTGTGATCCAAACAGGTTCCGCTTTCAGTGCGCTGTGCAGAATTTGACAGTTTCGTTGGCCTGAGACAATTTTTTAATGGATTTTTGGCAGCTGCGTTGCCCTGCCGTTGCCTTGGCTGACTAATATTGGGTTGAAACCGCAATTGTTTAGATTACGTTTTTCTCAATCTAAGGGTTAACTTTGATGGAGCTACAATGAAGATCTCATGGATGAGTAACATAGAGCACTTTCCATTCAAGCATATTTCTGCATCTTCTCTTCCTGATGATTATTATCGATGTGATTTTTAATGTGAAGCAATGCGAAAAGCAATCACGGGTTACCCTGAAGAAGTGAAGAAGTTACTGCCACAGCTCTTTGACATGTGGTTCGCGCATTTGGCAGACAGTATCCAAAAGTCAAAATCATGCATAGCCGAGGCACTAGAAATTTTCAAATAGGGGCACTAGTTTGAAGTGTTTTGAAGAAGGGGATATGTGTGGATTGTTAATTACTCTCGTTCGTTGGAAAAAGTTTGAACCGCTGAAATGAGCATGCAGCGCAGGGGTTCAGAATTTTGAGAATGCGAATTATGATTGTTATTTGAGGTTCATGAGTCCTTAACAACGGACTTTTCAGATGTAAGAAGTGTTCGGGAGAATTCAGCATTTACTTTAGGCAGTGCCATGCGCAGTTTCTAGGAGGAGACGGTTGAAAAAGTAAGTTCGCTTCTCCCTTTTGCATTGCTTCAAACTCTCTGGAAACAGACACAAAAACCGTTGATATTGGACAATTCAAGGAGAGTAATTTTCCAGTTCTGAAACTGCCTGTCTGCTTGCGAAGGATAACACGATCGCTTTAAGCGGAAGTAAGATTGATGACAATAAAAACCAATTGGAAAGGAGGGTTACAAATTATCTTGGTCTGCATGTGCAGTCAGTTTCAGTGCTCCAAGAGATTTTGCCTCAGGCAAAGCAGCAAGTGGATAAACCCTGCTCCTGCCATGGTTCTAACCATATCACTCAATGCACTTCAACTGAAGCAAGACTGTAAGTTCATCTCTCAGAAGAGTAAAAGTATTCTTTAGATCCAGACTATCGGTAATAACATACATACGTGGAGTATGCATGCTGAAGAAGATGATTTAAGTGTTTTTGTTAAAGAATGTAACTTAATTTGCTATTAGTCGTCTGCCACGGCTTATGATATGGTCTTCTTTTTGATTGTGGATCTGGGTTGGATGATTATGTTGGGGCTGCAGACAGCAAGGGCCTGTTGCTTCAGCGGAAGAGAAAATGAATGTATGCGCCTCAGATTCTTTCACTTCGTTCTTTCACTTAAGGATACTGAATGCATATTTTTTAACCGTGGACATGATAAATGATTCATAACGAATTTAATTTGAAGCTGTAATAAGCAATGTGCAAGATCTCTTCCTTTAACGTATGTCTCTTTGTTTTGTAGGGCGCATTATCTGCTGTCCCTCTGCCAAGTCGAAAGAGTCTTGTGATGACTACGGATTTGCTAGAGAGAGCGAACCTTGGGAACAATCCGAAGGGGGTATTTATTTACTACGAGAACTTTCTGCTGTGGCTCCAGATCGTGCGGCCAAGTTCTTACCAGTCCTAGTACAGCTGGTATTATTTTACTAATTCAACTCAGTCTTGATCGTACTTCACATGTACACCCATTTTTGTATTTTGAAGAGATAAGATCTTTTTGGTGTGCATTTTTTGCCTCTTAAGTTTGTTATCATTTACAATCCGAGAGCTCGGGATATGTGCAATACCACAGCTTGAAGGAAACTCTTTATAGACTCTTGCCGTCCATTGCTCAGGTACGTGTTGGTGTCTTTAACTTGGAATTTGTAGTATATCGTTTGAGTCAAAATTGAAGTGCAATTGCATTGGATACTATGATCAGAATGTCACAATAACTCCCTAAGTGTTGCTCACTGTTCTCATGTTCGACCCACAGAATTTGGGAAGAGAACATTCAAACCATACTTGGAAATGTTTATCGACCCTCTTTTTTCTGCTTTGACTTGCGGTCAGGTATTCAATTTTCTACCTTTCATGTTCTCTTCTCAACTGAGCTGAATTTCAAAGAAGATGGCCATCTTAATTGCTTCTGTAAACAGCCTCGGATATGAATCCTCTCGGCTATGGATCGAATAATGCTTTTCGTTCACCATGTGCAACTTAGCACAAATTGCTTATGGCCTTTTCTCAGATTATTTCTTTGGCATGTGTGTGCAGAGGCTGTCAGAGAATGCATCTCGCATTTGTGTGTCCAAGCTGATTGATTTCATCGGACCAAACATTTTTAAAGCTCGACTAGACAATAAGCAGCTGGCCATTCTTCAATCGAGCCCCCTGATTAGTACCAATTCCATGACTGGAGGTAATGTCATGGGGAACCGTGTGCATAGGTGAGGTAGTTCTGAGGCCTCCTCGTTTTGCCTGCCAAGTTGCAATTGTGCAGGCACACCCAGCTGAGGTCCGGCAAGAGTTTTTTTCAGAAAATGTTTTGGAAGTCTGTTCTATTTTAGCTGCACACTAGATGTAGTGATGAGGTGATATTATGATACACAAGTTCATCCACGTCTATTGTGGCGATTAACGGAATCGAAATTAAGCAGAGCTAGCGAATTTAATCCTAGGCATCCTTATGGGAGGAATGATGACCTTTTTCACCTTAGTGTTGAGTTTGAAGGCGTTGCTGTCTCCACAATCTAAGTTTATGGTCAGCTTTAGGAGGAGCTCGTAATCACGAACCACGTGAACTATGTTCCAGAAGAGTTTATCATCTTGGTTTTTTTTTACTTTCATTCCATCTGGTTTTCCTTTTGAAATACAGATTCCAGATTCAGAAGGGGATTCTTTTGCTGTTCAAAAAGTGGGTGTCAATATTTGGATGTAATCAATTTTAGAAGCATTTGGAATTTAGGTTTCAATTTTTATTTAGAATGTTGGTGACAGCAATAGAGAATCTAACCATACATATGTAATTCAAAATTCAGAATCTTTTGTTCATACATGAGTGCTAAATTGTTGTTATTATAAAGCTTTCCAGAATTTCAAATCGAGAGAAATTAGGTTATTGGAGTATAAAAATGTTTTGGTGATTACTCTACCATACTCTAGAGTATTGTTTTGAATTTACTGAAAACTCATAGATTCTATCAAAGCTTTAAACCCTAATGCACAGTTCCATTGCCATATGGTGAAACTTTGTTTTTTAGTTTGATTTAGTCTATTAAATCTTATTCAAGTTTCAATGTAATGTTTTTGTTACACAAGACTATGTATTATCTATCAATTTCAAAAAATCTCTATAATATTAGTTTCATAATAAATTATAAGTTTTATAATTTTAAAACTAATAAGTGAAAATAAAATAATAAATATAAAACAAACAATCCAATTAATTTGAGATTTTTCTTGGAGGTAAAAGTAGACATGAAGAATAGTAGGAAAAATTTTCAAGTAATTATTTTCTTTTTTACACCCAAAGCATCTTTGGCAGTGACCATCAAGTCAAATTGCTACAATCATGTAACATTCAGTAGCACACATTGGGATTGCCACTGGTCTATAATAGATGATATGGGATATTCTACACCCAACAGTACTTCATCAATAGCTAAGTAGACAGGTAGAAGATGCAGAGGTGGAATATCCTACACCATCTATAATAGAACCAAGGCAGTTCCAATGCATGCTAGTGAATGTTATGCAAGCTAAATTTAGCCTTTATATAATGGGTTGATAAAATTTTGATGATTTTTATATGAAAATAAACACTCTTTTAGATTTATATACATGTTATTTTTTTAATAATTTTTGGTCAAAAAATCAAATTATTGTAAAGTTTTAAAGTAAAAGTTAGTATCAAAGTTAGTATCAAATTTGACCAAGGCACATTTGCTTTGTAGATGCCAAGATTTGTGGAGTACTTGATTTCAAGACCAACGAGAAGCCTGTACCTTGTAAACACCCATTCCTCTCTTATCCATAAAATAAGTGTAATAATCTTAGATTTAGCTTCTAAAATAAAGCAAATAAATACATTGTGATGCAATTAAGTGTAGTCACTGTGTCAATTGAACCATGAGTGAACAAACTTGTCTAGACTAATGACCAGGATATATTCATTAAAATGAAAAAATGTGGAGTCTCATTTATTTGTGATCCTAAATTTAGAATATAATAAGTGTTCATTAAATTGAAAAACTTAAATAAATTGAGACTTTAATCTATTAAGATAGTTATAAATTTCTCTAAGTATAAAAATTAGTAGCAACAACCTCCAATTTACACAATATACATTCCATGTCTTCAATTGACTTTAGAGGGTTCTATTAAGAAGCATTCAAACTTACTTATTGCCTCTTCATGAATAATAGCATGCTATTTCTAAAGTCAAAGATGATCAAACAACTCTAATGGGATTCAAACCTGGACCATTTATAATAAGCAACCAACCTAAGGATCAAAGTACAACAGATGGCAATGATATTTTTAGCGAAGTTCTAAACTACTCATCATGGGAAAGTTTTATATAGCCAGCATTTGCAAATGAAACAAATTTTACTATGGAAATACAATAAAAAAGATTTGCAATGCACAATATTATCTTGTAAACATCCACATATATTTTGGAAGTTTTGGATATTTTTCTATATCTGGGCAGAAATGTATTATCTTATCTCTTTGCACTAGATGTAGTGATTTGAAAAGATTTTTGGTGAGATATGGTTGTGGAACTTTAGATAATAGCAATAAAATATATTATAATATTCAACATCTTTAACATTGCCACAAAATAATATGAGAAACAAATCTACATGCACACTTGTACTTTACATAAATAAAAAGAATTTTAGCCTATTAATATGCCTACATATTATTCATCCTTGCGCCAAGGATGCGTTGTTATCCAAACGAGACAGGAAAGAGTCTACTAATAATTTGATGATGTTGATTTGTGCTTTGAGAGTTTTAATTCTTGGATCTAAAGTCTTTGCTCTTATATAGGGCTTCCAAGCTGTTATGATACACTTTGTATAGAACCAATTTGGTTGGAAAGTCCTACCTTTGTACTGCACATTCTTTTTTTTGGTGTCCCACCTAGAATATGTTTCCATGTCAATGTGTTGACTAGAGGTAGGTGCCTAATATTGCACCTAATTTGAATTGACATGCCTTAAATTTGGATTAGGATTTGTAAATGTCCAAGCAAGTCAAAATAGTCCAAGATTACCATTAGCAAGACACACTGTGAGAAAATAACCCACATACACATTACAACCAATATGGAATGAAGAAGGTGAACGGTTATGCCTACAACCAACAAAAGAGCATTCCTCTACATATGCTTCACGCATTATGCCATTCTCAAGGAATTGGGCTTCTAGCTCAGTGGCAATTTCTAGAAGATGGCCAAAATCCACCTTGCAATGTCTTATGCACCAGAAGTGGTGTATTTAGAGTGGCTCTCACATCTTTCTAATAGTAGCTCACTAACTCCTTCATCCTCCAAAACACTTCAAACAAGTCCTCAACTCCTCATTAGCTATAGTGGTCTAAAGTACAATAAACTTGTCCAAATACTTGCAAACCTCATTGAAGGAACACATCTATTGTGGAGTCAAAGGAATAGGATTGTCACTAGGTACTTTGGGGCACCCATAGAGTCTCTTTCTACAAGCAAATTCCTCTGCCTTCTTCTGCCAACCAATTGATGTCCACACAAAGATCTTTGTTAGTACTGCATTAAGCGTCACTTGTTGAAAATCAATCCTTGTAAAACTTAAACTGCTAGGTCTGAGAATGACCTTGTAGAGAGTCAAGCTCTATTCACAAGTACCCTTTTATAAATTGTTTAAAATCAAGAAATTCCTTGATAAGATGAGGTATAAGGGGCTATATATTGCCAAAAATAACTTGGTATACCAGAAAAGAGCAGAATGCAAAGATCCATTAATTCTTGTTGTTCCTAAGGTATTGTCCAACTGCAAAGGCAATGTAAAAGGTAGTGGTTCAGGTTGGACCAACTCTTCGAGGGGAGGGGAGAGGGATTTCTTGTAAATCTCCAAGACTTCCAATAAAGCATTCAACAACGAAGAACCCCTATCCCCTGCAAACAATTTACAAAATGAATGTTTGGGTGGAGACTTAAGATCTTGTAATAATTTTGCAATAAAACCTATAGAATGATTTGAGTTAGTTAGAAAAATGTGTAAGTTGTAGTGTACATATCAAATGTCACTGTAACAATTATGCCAATAACAACAACTCGCATTTTCATGAACAAATTGATTGTCTTGCTTTTATGAGAGAAATGGGGAAAAGCAATCTTTAAGTGATTCATTTTGTTATAGACAATGATTAGAACCTTATCTGGGGATTTCTTTGACGTCATTTGGTTTGCATAATATAGCTCTATGTGTGCCTTTTGTCCCACAAGGTAGACTTTCAATTTCTTAGACCATACTTATTGGGTACAAAAACATGGAATGCAGGCGCTCTTTAGCTACTTGAACTTATTGCATTGTCCACATTGAATAAAATTGTCCCCACAAGACTTTGGAGCATATTCTGAAAAAGGCACATTGGATGTTGTTCAGTTTGTTATCAAAACATTTGGCAAAGTAAACTGCACATTCATGTTGTTGAGGTCTAACACAGTTTCATTCCACTAATTTTCATACTATATTCTCACAATCAACAATAGTAGCTTTTAGAGTAATTCATTGAATGTGATTCAATAGACTTGCTAAACAAAATTGTCTGTACTAGTCAAAACAAGAGTATATACTAATGGCATCTTTTATCTAATAAGTTCATTAAATTCCATTCTACAATAATAGTGGAGAATTTGAATCTAAGCAATGAAATACATTTGTTAGGAAGAGTTTTGAGGCTTTCAAAAGGCTATAAATTTCTATTACGTTTCCATAGAAGGCCCTTCTAGAAGTTTTGAGTTAGTCAAAGTATACAGGTGTTGAGTTGGTCAAAATATTGCTAGATCTATGTCACCAATAGTACTAAAACTTCTATGCTCATTAGAAACCATTTTATTTCTGTTTTGTTTAGTGAACTTCAGAAAACAAAGGGATATCATATTTATTGTGAAGTTGCTAATGATTTAAATAGAATTATTGTCCTAATAGATAATACTATATAAAACAATTAGTGTATTTCACACTAATTGATTTACTTCCTGAAATAAGTAGGAAGAATTGAAACATGAACAATAATATTCCATAATATTCTATAGGATCTCTATAAGCCCAACTCCCTTTTGGTCTAGAGGTCCTATACCCTAGTGGGACTCCACCTATGACCAAGGTTTTAATTAGCACAAGTCCTCTTTTTTAGCTCACGTGAATCTGTCACAATTGCCTCAATATCCCAAATCCCTAACCTTTGATACAACCTTAGAAGAGGGGCACTTAGTTGGAGTACCTCCAGTGGTCTGTCAATCTTGGACATGATATTTTGCCAAATCTTTTGGGAGGACCATAATTTATATAGTAGAGCTTGTCTTTGTGCATGGTGCTAGGACTGGCTATTAGGTATGCACATAGAGAGGATATGCATTTTGAAAGGCTAGATTTATTTAATTGACTACAAACACATGAAGAAATTATTTGCAGAATAATGAACAACTACCCCATCTAGACAAGCAAGCTGGATAGGAAGCCAACTGTTCTAGTTAGCTCTCTATACGTAGGGCTCAAAGTTACCTATATAAAAACGTGCTTGAAATTGGGACCACCTACTATTTGCATACTTGATAATTATGTAATAAGAGAGGATGAACTAATATGAGTTCTATTGTAGCTCACTTTTCATCCTAAAAATACAAAAGTGAGATTAACTCCTAAAGGACAGAGCCTATGATTGTGTAGTCAAACTTGAAATTCCTTTACTCCATATCCTCCAATTCTTTGCTATTGTAAGTGATTTTTTTGAGATAAAATCATATGTCTAATATTTGTCATCAAATTTTCAAATTTTTTTGTATAAATTTTCAATTACCATGAATTTTTGAAGAAAAAGTGGAGAAACTTCATATCAAATACAAATCATGTTCAAAAAATCTAAATTTTTCAAAATAGAAGTACATTATTATAGTGTAGAACATTGTATTATAAAGAAAAGTTCTATACCACTCCATATTTAGAAACATGGTTATAGATCCTCAACTTCAAACTTCACTAAAATGCTTATTTTAAGGAATTTTTTAAAATTTCCAAGTGGAATAGAAACTAAACTTTAGAAGCTTCATTTTGTTAACTTTGCTCTAGAGCAAAAGAAATTGTTTTGAATGTCAAAATCAAGTCTTAAGGAAAAAAAGCTCAAAGTATTGAAATACACTAGATAGTGAACCATTTTTTTGATAAACTACCCCATATAAAATAAAAAACAACTAAAATGTCTTGAACTTAACTCAATGATGTGGATATAGCATCAATAAAGTTGCACACAAAAAAATGGATGAAAATCATCCATTTTTCAATATATACAAAGCCTAGTTGACCATCTAAAGGACACAAAACATCCTTTCGTTGGCGTTCTTTAAGGATTAATCCTTGAATCCTTTAAAAACCAAAGGATAGTCCAAATTTCTAAAATTGTGAAGGTATATTATAAAATGCAACTTAGAATAGTAATTTAATGATGATTTTCAAATAATAGTTGTAAAACATGATCCATAGATCATATCCATACAATTAGATCAACTAGTACACAAAATAATATTTTTCAATAATATTTAAAGTTAGATATTGCAAAATTCTTTTAAAAATCAATTGTAGACAAAATATTTGTGATTTTTAAAAGAGTTTTTTTCTTAAAGTTCAAAATATTAAATTCTAATCATAGTGATTATTGAAGATCTTTATTTTATTTTTTTATTCAAGTCATTTTCAAAAGGTCATTTTTTGAGCTAAAAAGTTTTTTTTTTGAGTCTAGACCTACCAATACCTATTGATTAATAGAATATTTGCAAACCAAAGGCATTAGGAAAAAAATGAACCCTGGAAGGGGCTGCTTCGTAGTGTAAGCTTCCCCTCCAGGGAACTCAAGGGAACTCAACAGTGATTTACAATTAAAAAATATTTAAAAAATATTTAAAGAATAAAAATATTTAAAATATTAATAAAATAATAATTAAAAATAATAATAATAAAAAATTAATAAAATTAATAAAATAATAAAAATTGTAATGATTGCAGTCTGATATGGCATGTGTAGTGCCATGTCAGATCTGAAAATTTTGTAATTTTGAATTTCTTTTAATAAAAAAAAATTTAATGTTTTTTTAAGCAGTTCAGCTGCACTGTTCCCTGCTGTTCCGCGCCTGCAGTTCGCTGTCGCAAAAAAAAAAAAAAAAAAAAATTCAGCTTGCGTTCCCTGCGTTCTCAGGTCTCACGGCCTCTTCCAGGGTTCAACTTTTTCCTAATGCTTTAGAATCTATACCATACAAATGTTAAAGAACTAATACAAAAGTCTTCAAAAAATTGATGGATGAAAAAATGCATTTTGCATACTTGGGATGTGTTTGCATTCATCCATTGTTCAAAATTTGAACACCTAATCTTTTAGGGGTTAAGGACAAAAGAGACCACTTTTTAGCCTAATGTTTTTTTAATAATTTTGAAATGTCCATATGGGGATTTCTCTCTATTTATATAATTAATTCTTTGAGTCTACACATGCTATTTTCTTCAATCAATCTACTAATGCAAAGATTTTTTATGTGCAATTTATACTTTTCACAATATAACCAATCGAAAAGAGCAATTTAAAATCATAAATCTATTGTCTTTAAAGGGTTAAAAGCCAAACCACTAGAGGTGTTCTAAATGATCACATAATATTCAATGACTAGAAATAGTAGAACTTTGTTGTAACATGTTTGCACTACTATCTAACTATTCCATCTAGACCCGTGAATATGAGAGCTAATAGTTGATTTTATATTTACCTACTCTTAGCACTTTGATAAGAACATACATTACTCTTATAAAAATGAAGAATTAATGTCTATAATTTATTTTGCCAAAAAAATTTGAATCTACTTTTCCCTCCCTACAAAAGACTTTTAGGGGTTCATTGAGGCTTAAAAGTGGAGATTTATCCAAATTGAATATATGAGCTCCTACTAATTTTTTTCAAAAATACCTTTATAATGGTATATGATATGTCTACTTTTAAAGCTCAATTGCAATTTTGAATGTTGGATAAAACAATTTTAAACTATTTGGAACCTACTGCAAGTCAAAGTCAATTTCCAATCTTTGCCAAGTTCATAGTTATCACAATCCTTCTAAGTAAAATCATGTCAGCAAAAAATTTCAATTCTTCCTCTGACTATTTGTCACACTTAGAAGGTGGAGGCACCCATTTCCAAACCAACTCCCCTAAACCAATTATAGAAATATATACATCTAGATTTTGCAAAAAGTATTGGTCAAATGTATTCATTGAAATCATGCTTGATTGTTTATATCTCTCTCATAGTACTCCAAAATCAATTTTTCTTTTGGAGTCAAATCTAAATGTACTTGGTTGTATGCCAAAAAATTCAATCTTGGCCTTTTTTTTTATCTATATATACACCATTGTCCTTCAACTAACAAGGAATAGGTGCATTTATTTTATGATTTGTCTTCTAGTATATTTGATGACTTCACTTGAGCCATCTTCATCCCAATAACATTCTTAGCTTGCATTTTTTCAACCCCCCAAAATCCCAAGAAGGAAGGGACATCCCTTTCCAAGATATCTTAGCACTAGATTTAATTTAAGATAGTAGCCACTCAACAATCAAATATATAACTTTAGAACCATATACCTCATTACTTTTATTGGGGCATGCCTGCTTGTCATGAGGGCAAAGGACTCCCCACAAGGATTAACCCTTGAAGGATGGGTCCCCTCATGACCAAGGTAGTCACCAAAATACTTCAATTATTAGACCTATAGGTGCATTCTTTGTTTCTACAATTCATAATGAAATCATCCATCAAACCTTTTAAGTCTGTAGCATCCTTACAGGGTTAAGAATGTTATGCAGGAATTTGATAATTTTAGGGTGATACCTCAGTGACAAACCTTGTCCTTCCAGGGTTGATGATCTCCTATATCACACTCCATACCGTTGCCTCCTTGCACATGGATCTGCTCTAAGCAATTCACGGGACTTTTGAAAAAGAGGCCTAGATTCTTCTTCATTGGTCATCTAGAGAAGTCAAGGCACCTAGTATTGACACAAGTACTTCATTTGTACACTCGCTTCAGAAGATAAATTTAATTTCTTTTTACAGTACTAGCAAATTGAAGTGATCATCTCCATTGATTACCGGTACGTAAAATTTGGAATCTAAATAAATTTCCTTCGTAATTCTATAGCAACTGTCATACAATCCAACTGAAAATGTAAAAAAATGTTTCAATGCGTATTGCAGCATCCGGCAGCATGAAATTGCGCATGATCTCCTGTCATCACAAGCTCTAGGAGGTGCAGCAGAGGACCAGAGAAAACAATTCCCATCCGAAACATAAGCTGGAACAAAGCGCTTCAATACCCCAGAACCATCACCACCAACATTCTTCCACTTTATGATGCGTGCAGGTAATTAAAACAGAATCACATCCCATCTTTTCTATTGGCTCCCTACCAGTTCCATTGTGCACAAAACTGTTTTGGTGACAGTAGCCCAAAGCCCCAAAGGCCAAAACCAGTGGTAGGACCTCTGTTCTCCTTCCAGTAATTGACCTATAATTTGACCCAACTCAGCTAAGTGGCTATCCTGCCTATGATTCAAGAGTTCAAGAGCGTCAGGTCAACTCTGAATTACTTTATGCAGCGAAAAGAGAGCCTGGATGAGCAACACTTGATCGATATGAGATTTGCGGGTCTGCAGCACCACAACTTCTGCCTTAATTCTGTGACATATACATCTATGAACAGCAAAACTGAGATGTGCTTGAGATCGGAAGATACTTCTACGAAGGAGGGCAATTCTGATAGTCGATAACTAGGCTTACCCACATTTTCGCAAACAGTTCAAACCTTCTTCTGCGTATTCCTCTTTGGTGATCCAGAAGTCCGGTTGATCCTGAAACACGATTGTCAAGGTGCACTAAGTCTTCTAGTAATGCCTAGCTTGTGAATGAGAAAATGAACTAGCTCCCCTTCCCCAGGCACTTTGGAAGACAACACTTTCAACCGCTTGTAAACACAGCTTAAGCTTACATCAGAAGAGAAATACTAACAACCCGCAAATAATTCTTGTCATTCCGATCCGTGTTAGCCAGTCAAGGTATTGCGAAGAAGATAACATGCGGAGGAAAAAGTTAGATGAGACTAACCTTCATAATACCAGCAAGAACAGCACCACCTAAGTAAACCATATCTTTCCGTCTTGGTGGATCCTCAATTCGTAGTCTCAATTTCTGAAATGCCAGAGCAAGATTTCATATGAACAAATTAATGCACTTGCATCACACTAAATGTCTAGATCTCTGCAGATGTAGGACCATGATCGATGAAGAGGGAACAGCATGACAGTCGTGGAGTTTGTACCTTCAGACCCTCTCTGTTTCCTTTCAGAACTACACGTACATACTGCTCGCGCACCTCTTCTCCAAATCTGCTTAGTGTCATCATGCAATTGTCAGGGCTCTGCAGGAAAGGCCTGCGATTCTTGGAAATGAACAGACCAGTATCTCGTACTGTACCACTAAAATACTTTGCCTAGTAAATCCTGTCGAATGAGATACTCCCGATGTGTGAGGTTAACGACGACAATTTTAGTAATTTCATGAAGCAGCCATAAATCATCTTTCCGGGTCCTCCTAAACCCTTGGAGATGGTAAACAAGCACGAGTGGCGAAGGTTACCTGCTAGGAAGGCCAGGATACATTGTGCTTCCACCACTTAAAACAATATGTTGATACAGCTGTCATAACATCAACCATATTCGTCAGCAATGAGAGTACACAAATAAGGTGGCAGGTATACAAACCGCGAAGTACAAATAGCTCAATAACTTGAGTCCTAATATTAAGGACAAGATCTAACAAGTCACATGTTTCTTGATATTTACTGACCGACATTCGATTGTCAATATCCATTTCTTGGATGCAGCGAAATACAACACCAGCCAGTCCGTCACCCTCCATGTCTATCAACTCCTACAAGAGCGCAACGCCAACAAAAGTGAAGAAACGTAAGACGAGCGAATTCCCTAATTAACTTTAATACCACCGGCCAACAAATCTGAAGTCCTAGACCATCAATTCATGCCTCAAATGCCTTGAATATACAATTTCTTGGACATGGACAATACCGGTGTGAAGAGAGCCTCAGGAGCTTGGAAGCGTTCCGGGCCAATATTTATCACCCTCCCATCAGGTAACTGCGTTGCAATCACAGCAAAGTATGAACGTCAATGTGGAGGAATTTAATAACACTCCACATTACCGTATACGAATTCGCATCCACGACACCAAATAATATGATTATGCGATTGATCATTTTCCTGGTTTAATAACTGATATAAAAATTATATGCTTTCCGTCGACCATACTGAACAAGTATATGTTCCTTGTCCTCCCGATTGGCCAGCAAGTCCATACTCAGCAAGAGCTTAGCAAACCTACCGTATATTGTTTAACCAATATTGTCGTTTCAAGACCAAGTTGGTACTCACGTTTATAATCGATACTGCCACCCCAAGCCAAAACATAAGATTGTTTGGAAAGTACATTGACCAGAACAACTCTAGAAGCGCTGGAAGATCATTTCTGCCTTCCATAAGTCCAACATAGACATGGATTGTAACGGGATTGTAAACAAGATGAACAACCCATACGACTATCTTAGGAAACGCCCAACATTGAGAACAGAGAGGGTATGACCACCTCAGAGGAAACATCTCAACTATATACACTTGGGCAAGTAAAGTACCAGACATTCGATTCTATTCCAAACAAACAAAAGACGCTCTTGGAAACGTACGTACAGGATGATTTACACCTAAACAGAGATTCAACAATATTAATTCGAAGAGTATACCAGTAAGCCACAAATGATTCAGAATGAAGAGTTTACAAAGAGTGCCTCAATATTAATAACCTGGTACAGTATAATGTATACATCACACAAGAAACAAGAAACCTCCGTCAATTTTAAGGTTGTTAATTATAGGAACAGGCATTGATCTTCATATACAAGAAGAAACTTATGGTCGAAAATTCCAAACTTATCTTACATAACAAAGCTTCTCCTTGATCTCTCTGGCTGTCTCAAAATCTGCTGTTCTACTAAAGCATATCTGCAAATCATAACCAGGAACGTCAAATAGAGCAATCTTTTCTACCTTCCAAGATTCTTCAAGACTTTCTGTCGTATATTAAGACCATACGCTTATCAGTTGCTGCAGGTTTTGTTTGTGAGCGACCCACTTCATAGTAACAAACAACGACTCTATACGATCATTCTACATAAATGCAAACCCGATTAACCATCATCGTCAAACGGAGAATTAACGCACCACGCCGAAGAAGAAGATCAATGGGATAAGAAGTGATATGACGCCCTGCAATATTGAGTCGCTTAGTCAAGTGTGGGAATGAGTACCCATCCACCACCGGTACCTATCCAGCACATCACACAGCAACAAATACAGTGAAAACACTTACGAAATTGCGACCTAAAGTGCACAATGAGAATGGCCTCACGGCACCTAAATATGAAACATTCGTCTGAAAGAGAATTGTCACAATCAACAATGTTGAAAGTCTTCGGCCAAAATAGATAGAGGTGACGCATACCACATGTGTGACACCATCTCCAGAATCGACAACCAAGCCAGTCGGTAATCCTGCCAACCAAGCCACAAAGTGATGATTACGGTGAAGCGACCTTATGTCTCATGCTATAGCACCACCACACAGTCCAACACAACTGAAACGAGGTCAATTGTGAATAGGACAGCATACTTTCAAATTCTTGTCACATGCGTGCTAGATCTGCGAGACAGAGCTTGATCACAAGAACTTAACGTCTCGGCATTCAAACCCTCTCCTTCAGGCAGTGTCTTACAAACTGAGAAGCAAAGTGTGAAATTAAGCCATAAGATTGAATGACAAGAATAAATGATCACGTGACTTCAACAAACGGTCTAATCTGCTTAACATCTTAAAGTATATGATCAATTTTCATTTCCTTCAATATGCATAGGCAGTTGGTGGAGTCGGAACAGTTTGATCACTCCATTCAAATATTTACTGAACAATCTGAGAAATCTGCGAATTCTACTCGGCTAACGTAAACTCAAACTCTTGGAGACTCGGAAGTTTTTACTCAGAACGACGAATTCACCTTGTGCATACAAGGTCAGTACTGCTTGAATCTGGACAAATACGGCGCCAAAGTTGTATTTCTCAAACATTGTTTCAATCTGTCAGATAACCACACTATTCATGTCAAATGAGCTCCGTGCTCAGTGTTCAGCACAAAATGGGTCCATAGAACAAGCATGTTCACAAAGCGTAATCTGAAAATAAACAAAAGGATCCGCAATAGACTTAGCATACCATTCTCTCGCAATTTAGGACTCAAAGGTGGGTCGTTGAGCAAAATTTTGCATTATGGGGATCCACCTGCAAAATCGATAAACGAACATGCGCAGAGCAGCTAAACACGGGGTCGGGGGGTATTGAGGTAGATAGAATAATGAGCTTACATGCGATGAATGGTGGATGAGAGAATGGTTCAGCGGCACTAAAAATGATTAGTCATCGGGTAAAAACTCAAAACTCAAGTAAATTGGAAAAATTACTTTTAAAGACGTTGTAAAACGTATGGTCCCATATGTGACCCATATCTTCCCAATTTTGTACAATTCCATTGGAGATAGGGTAAGTAATTTCGAGTTGCTGTCGTTGTTCGGAAGCTGCTGTTCCCACAACTATGTCCTGTCCAGTAGAACATCAACCATAAGAGTAAGGACAAAAGTATGCGCATTGACACACTGGATAAAATCAAAGAAACAAAGAAACAAGTCTCATGCCTTTCAGGTCAGAGAACAGGGACGATCCAAAGGAATTTGGACACATTCTCTGATGTTTGTACTACGCAAAAGCTCTTAAAAATGAAGAGGTAACCACAATTAGTTTACAGAAGATCCTTCTAAGCCAAAATCATCAACTCTAATAACCTGCAGTCGCTAAGATCATCAACCGAACTGTCGCTGGGGGAACTTCTACATATCCAGTTCGTTATGCCAGGATGAAGCAGGATAAAAGGTCCACAGAAGAACTCAGATAACAGGGCAGGTCCTTATAGAGGAAACCTCCATTAATTTTAGACGCACAAGCTAATTGTATTAGAGGTCTCAAGAGCTTACACTCAATTCTCGTTCTCCAAGATTTTCTTCGTACCGCAGCATAGGTCGACCGAGCAGACAGGGAAATACAGCAGCTGGAAAGTTGTCCCCCGCAAATCCACACTTAACAAACTGTACACCCAAAAGCCAAGTGCACTAGATAAACTCAGTGAAAATCTTTCATAAGAAACCATGAAACCTGATTTCTACTTTTCTACATTTTTGCAACTGAGACTGAAACAAAGACATGACTGCTGTGATTCTGAGCTTCCATTTAGGATTACCATGGAAGTCCAAACATCAAATAAGCGTGAATGGATTATTAAAGGAGTACAAAAGAATAAATAGATGGAGAATGCTAAATGAATGATTGAATAAAAATTCCCAACCAACTGCTAAATATTTATCGACGTGAAAAGATCAGATTATCCGAACAAGAGACAATTGTTACGTACATCTACAATATCTCAGAGTTATCAGAGTGATCAAGGTGATTACTGAAAGACAACAAGGAAGGAGCTTCGCTAGTATTCGAATATTACATTCAGCTGGACTGGTAAAATCAGGACAGATGAGACGTTCTTCTGAAATTTTTCACAAATTATCCACTCAACCCCAAAAATGACCAAAATGCTAGAAAATTTCAAGGCTGTTTCGGACAACAAATTGAGCTTGAGATGTATCATTACTATCACTACTCATTTTACCTCCAAATGTACAATGGTACTAATTCCTCCAACAAATATAATTTCCATTTTGAATCCCAAAGAAAAAGTCCAATGTACCGACCAAATAATCAATTCTGGTCCTGGGGGATCAAGAATTCCATATCAACTCCTCACGCCAACTAGGTTCACCACTCAAAGAACCTGAAAACCTAATTCTCGTCAAGTGTACGACATTCTCCAACTCCTCTTCCGCATACCAAAAATTTCCTCTAACAGAAATTATTGAAGGAAATGCTCAAAAATTTCAAGATCGTTTCGATAAACAAATTTGCTCTTGAGATGAATCAGTAATACCAATACTCACTTAACCTCAAAATGTGCAAATTCCTCATATGAGCACAATTCGAATTAAATCCCAAAGAAAAAAGTTCACAGTACCGACCAAACCAACAAAAACCCATTCGCAACAGATCAAAGATTCCACACTAACTCCACACGTCGATTAGGCTCACAATTCAAGAACCTGCAAACCCTAAAACACCTAATTCTCATATCAAGTGCAACCTCAGTGTCCAACCCCTCTTGTGCATACACCAAAATTTTCAAATCACAGAAAAAAACCCGCTCATGATCCAATCCATCGGACAGGAAGATCGAAATTCGGAGCCAACGACGTAAGAAACGCAAATTCACAGGCAATGGTCCTGGAAACAGAGAGCATCAAATTGAAAGGCGGAGAAGGATGCGCAACACCATAGAATCCCGAGGGGCCAACTCAATTATAATAGGCAGGGCTATGCGGCATAATAAGTCAATTTAGACTTGCTTATTCATTTATAATAACTTATAATAAGTCAATTAAGACTTGCTTATTCAATTATAATAACTAATAATGAATGAAGGTTCTTATTATGCCCTTATCATTGTTGTCACATTGGGCAAGTTAGGATACCAGATGTCCTGGACAGGCGGACACATCGGACAATGCAGACATATTGGGTGGACAATGTAATCACTTTAAAGTAGTCATATTAGGCAAATTAGGGTCACTAAATGTCCGGGACGGATGAGCAAATCAGACAGTTTGGATGGACAACTATAGCCTCTATTATATTAAAAAATTTATAATAAATTCTAAAATTCAAGGGCCTTCTTGTCCTCACACCTTTGCATATTAAAATGCCTTATTTTTCACTTATTATGTATTTTATCTAATTATAGATATATATATTTTATATCTCAAATACATATTCTAAAAGCTTTCAATGTCTTCTTTTCAATGAGATATATATCATCAAAGACATAAGTAATTAAGGACTCACCAATCAAGATCTCAAGAGGAGATTCTATTTCCAAACTGGATGGTACTTGGGAGGTGAGGGCGTTGAGTGACAACGTTTACACCAAGGTGGAGCTCAAAAATGGTGTGGACACAGGGCGCACGTCGGTGTCTATGAAGGCGTCTGGGCATGGCTGCAAACCCCTCAAAACTTGGATAAAGAAGTTGGAGCAGGAGCTAGGGCAAGAGAACACTGGATTGGATGATCCCACTTTTTGGTTAGAGGTATTTTCGAATTGGAAGGATTTTCCAGATTTAAACTCTAAACTCCTTGCTATGTGCGATTTTCTGGATACACTCCAAATGAGACTTACAAGCTTCTATGAAGATGAGGCCTTTAATGATGCAATTACAGATGGTAAGGTACTTTTCTCACCTTTTGATGAGGAACTAGCCACAATGTCATATGTGAACTTTTTATGGACTAAGCACAAGTTCAAGGGCCCACCTAGGACACTGGAGGAGCAATGGTTGGCTTATGCAATGGACTATGCTGAGCACAGGTACGTATGGGACCTTGTGGCTAGAGGCTATGTTTTGCCTGAGATAGATGAAGCAGTCAGAAATTGCATTATTCAGGAAATTAATACTGGTGATGAAGCTATGAGGAGCAGCTCTGTTGACTATGCTATACTTCACCAGCAAGTGGATGAAGGATGCATACAGCTAAGATTAGATCTGGTAAAGTATTTTACCATTCTAAAATCTAAGACACAAAGAAATGACGTTGCTCATGTCTTTTCCAATTCCATTGAAACTAAAATGTATTCTTCAAGAGACATACCCAACCGTAATAGAGCCCTTTGCAATGCCCCCAAAAGAGACTTGTCTGAGGGTAAGAAAGCTAAGCTGATCAACCTACTAAAGAGCTTCCAGGATCTTGGGACCATGCCAGCAGGGCTCCATGTTTTAAGCACTGCCACCCCTATGCATGTTTACTATTTGACAAGTGTCTTTAGTGGAAAGAAAATGTAAGGATAGTTAGGATGTTGATTACTTTAGCATTGTAAAGTTTAGGCATTGTAAAGTTTAGACTGTTTATACAGGATTGTACAATGTATCTGAAGTTTTGTGAAAAGTACAAGATTGTACAGTGTATCTGAAGTTTTGTGAAGAGTACAAGATTGTACAGTGTATCTGAAGTTTTGTTGTTAATAAAGTTTTGTTGTTGTATCTTTGCAAGGAAGTGTGACAGTGTATCTTTTCTCAACTGTACTTTGCATTCCTTTGTGGCCATTATGCAACTGCCAATTGCTGGTTCACTTTAATTGTAGGTTGGAATGCTCAATGCTACTTAGCTAGTATGCACTCTAGGTCCCAGTCTGGAAACCAAATAACTGGAACTATTCTAACTAAAGGTTTTTGTGGCCTTTAACTTATCATGCATTTGGTGTGTTAAGAAGTTTCTAGATGGGAGTGGAAGTAGACGTTGATTGTTGGTTTCCAATCGCTTGAAAGTTGGAATAAGTTGTGGCTTACACAATTATAAGTTGCTCCTTGTGCACATGGGTTAGTTAGTGCAAGTGCACAGCAAGGTTTGGGTATTCAGTTGCAATTGAAAGGTGCGGGATGATCGATGCTTCCTCTAGGACACATGACTTACACTAAAAAGCATCAAATGGATTTGACACTAGAGTGGCAATGAACCAATGACTCAAGTAAAAGATCAATATTAACTTCCGATTAGGTTCTCTACCTTTTGTCACCCCCTAAAGAACTTCTTGCTTTTCATTTTTTTCCACTTTTCTAAATATATTCCAAAGCAAATGGCAACCAACCAGAAGTACAACAAGACCAAATACTGATGGAAGCCACTTCTACTTAATTTTTAGTTTTCGTTAACATTTTGAGCTCCATAGACATGCATGTTTTATACTTTCATTCTATATTTACTTTTTAATCTATCATCTTTAGATAAAATTGTGTGTTTATTTATTTGTATTGTAGGATTAAGGTGAGGACTTTAAAACAAGTTCCAGTGACCTACTTTCTTTTGCATGTTTCTGTGGAAGTACTCATTGCTATTACAAATCCAAAAACAAGGCTTAGTCATAATTTTTGTTGTACAACATATTGTATATGATTAGGGAATGTTTTTATAAATACATTACATTGCACATTAGACAAACTATCTATACATGCTTTTACTACTCATATATAGTAAAAAGTAGGTGAAGTAAAGGAGCTTTGAACATTTTATTTCAAGCCTTAGTTACCTCAGATGATGCCATTTTCTTTTGTGAAATTGTTTCATTCCATACTCATTGGTTCCCTAGAATTTTTATTTTATAGCAACTTTGTTAATAACTCACCCGTAAGGAAATTGTCTAACACATGTCCATTGTGCTTTTGTTTGAACATTTTATTTCAAGCCCTAGTTACCTCCGATGATGCCATTTTCTTTTGTGAAATTGTTTCATTCCATACTTATTGGTTCCCTAGAATTTTTATTTTATAGCAACTTTGTTAATGACTCACCCTTAAGGAGATTGTCTAACTCATGTCCATTGTGCTTTTGTTTCTAAAATATAGGCATCAGAGAGAAGATTTTCATTTTCATTGAATGATTACAACTTAAACATTGTAGCAGGTATAAGCAAGAAGCAGTAGATTAGCACATGCACCCTATTTCTAAGATAATAGCAAAACTTGAATGGTTTATAGAATGGCTAAGGAGAGGTAATTATCATTCTTCTAAAGCTTTAAGGAAACTTCAAAAGTAGGCTTCTAAATAGTGTTAATCAGTGCTTCAATTAAAGCAATAACAAAGACTATTTAATGATGGATATAATAGTTCTTCTATTCTTATTTAATGTTTATTTGATAATAGACATTTCATCATATGGTAGATGTAATAGATATGATAGGTATTTCATCAAAGTCTATTTAATGATAGACTTCAACTTTGTAGTAGAAGGTTGTAGGAATAGTGTCGTACGCGCAGTCCAGGCGTAAGTATCCTTAACACAAAGATGTGCTAAGATAACACGAAATATCGTCCCAAGAAATTCTAGGTGTTATTGCAAATTAAGGCTATCCGGATATCTCTCCAAAACAAACCCCCAAGCAATCCGTAACTCGACTATTTTCCTCTTTTTCTTTTCGGATAACACTACTTTTCCGGAATCCAATCCGGATCCATCTTTATCCGGAATCCAGTAATTCTCAATCAAAAATCTGGTTTTTCTGTACCCCTGTTTTATCGTCAAGGGGTCCACTGTTGGTTTTTTAGAGGGATAGGGACTCACCACTTGTAGTTCAAACACTCACACACACACAAATACACAAACAACTCTCTTCCGGATTTGTGGTAGGGAAGAGGCAGACAATAATCTTCACAGCTCTCCAAATGATCTTTCCAGAAAACAAGTCACTTAGAATCCACTTTCTACTCCTTCACTACAACAACAGGTCAAGCACCCGGAACCGATAGTGACGCTTCTGTTCGAGACTCTGAGATTGATCTGGCAGTTGCCAAGCCTTCTGGTGGTGGGAAATATTTCGCTAGCAGTCGCTTATCTTTGCACAAAGCCCCTCCTAGGTTCCGGACGAGCATCCACTCCATTCTTCCGGATCACTATCCCAGCGGTTTAAAGACGCAATGCACTAATCTTCTTTCACAAATCCAGAACTTTTACAATTGCCCTCTACCGATATCACCCAGTTGACTTAGATCCGGGCTCCTTTTCACCCGTCTTCCTCACACCTCAACACTCTTGCAAATACTCTTACTCATGCACATAGTCGGATCTAGAAATATCTACAAGTGGTCTCAGATTAAAGAAAGCAAAAAAACATAATCAAAATGCACTCTAATAGGCTGGAATGGAATAAAAGGGCAACAAGCTTGCCCTCCCTTTAAAACCCAAACAAAAAAGCCAGAAAGCCAAAAGGACACATCCGGAAATCAAGGTGGCCATTCAAACTAACATCCGAGATAATCGGAAATCCAGGCCGGCGGCCTCCTAAGAATCCGGAATTGGGTCCCTCCTCCGGAAAACCCAAAGCGGAACGAATTCAAAAATCAAACACAAAACCTACCAAACTAACTACTTCCTCTTCGATTTCTTCATGCTGCTCCCTGCCTTAGTTGGTGGTGACTTCACCGGTGTGCTCTTGGTCTGCGCTTAGGTGATGATCATGCACCCTTGAAGCGGAGTGGCCTCGTCCTCTGACTCCCTTCCGGTCTCACATTCTTCCTCCTCGTCATCCGAGATCTCCAACGGAAGTTTATCGCCCTTGGGCGGAGAAGTCTGCTGCATGTGAGTGAATTTCTCCAGATAGCTCTAAGCCAGATTCTTGATGGCCCCCGAAGGTCCAGCCAAGCTACGACAAACCACAGACTGCTTTGTAGCAAAGAATGCAGCTCCAGTTGGTCGAGCCGGTTCACCTGGGAGAAAGGAGAGCCTCGTTCCTGGAATCAAGTCTCTTGCCTTTTCCGATGTTGAAGCTTCCAGCACTGTCACAACAGTTGTTCCCATCCTCACTGGAATAGACGTTCCGGTTCCCTCCTTTCCGGACATCAGAGGCATACTGGTGTCATCGATCAGCATATCCTATCTCCTTACCGGATTCTCCTCCGGTACTACTTCTTTCGCCAGAGTTTGCAAGTAATTCTGGGCATCCGCGACCTCCGAGAAACCTTCAAAATCCATCTCCCTGCCCAGATCAAGTTACCCCAGCAGATGCCGCATCTCCGCCAATATCTTCTCCATCCGGGCTTGGTAGTCGATGAGCACCCTCAGCACATTCGGTCCGGAAGGGTGAGCTTCGTCCGTGAGCTTGTCGGTGAAAAGCCGAGCTCTTAACACCTGCTCCGTCGGAGCTGCTACCAAAGCCGACAGATTCTGAATGAGGTTGAAAGCGTCTGCCTCCTTCGTCCTTGCCACTTCTAGCTTGCTCTCTAGCTGGGCTACCCGGGATTTTAGATCCGTCTTGTCCTGCTGCAAATTTTGGATGCAGAGCTCCTGCGCCTTTAGTATCCCCGAATTTGTCCTTTTCCAGATCGCGTCAGCTATCTGCTCCAGGCAATTCACTCCTAAGAGTGTCATGGTTCCGCTGATGTATTCTGCCATTTCATTGTGGATCAACCAACACTCATCGGCCCACTTATGTCCGCGCCCCTAGAACTCCTTCATGTACTCATTTTTCGGATATTCTGATTGCTATTCGTCATTCGTAATCACTTGCTTGCCTTGTGCAACCTGATCTGTGGACTTCCGTCTACTGATCCGCTTGTGCGTTAAGGGTGGCTGCTCCAATTCCTCCTCTTCGGATTCTCCTTGGACGGGTTGATCCGGTTGGACTTCTTCCATAAACCCATAGTTTATGACCTCCTCTCCATGGATGTATGCATGCAGTTCCGATTCATTCAAAAAAACCTGCTAATGGTAGAGGTGGAAAAGATATGGGCTGAGCGGGGTGGCTTTCCGGAAGTTGCACGCGCGACTAGCTTAGAGACTACGTCCGTGAAAAGTCTACCCCAGTTCACTGGTCTTCCTTCCATCGCTCCAAATATGGTGCTTGCAATTGTAGCCGTAACTCGGGTTGGCTTCTCCGGATACAGAATCGAAATCAGAAACTCTAGAATCCGGCTATGCCTATCCACGATACAGTCATGAATACTGTATCCCTCCTTATTGTGTGTCGGACCCCGGAACTTAGTCTGCCCGGTTCTATCATTACAAGGAGCTAACCCAAATCCGGCTTTCCGGAACAAATATACCTCCGCCCATATGTCCTCCTTCCAGAGCTTGGATTGGCCTCTCACAGTCAACTGATACTGATTCGAAACTCCCACTACAAGTTCCGCAATGATCTCATCATTCTTCAAACTCTAGGGGCGCCGTAACAACCCGGTGCATCCTATCGTTTCTAAGTCCTCCTCCACGCGCTTCCGGGCTTCCAAATCCTTAGGAATCGCCGGAGACATCATTCGGGCCGGCCTTGCCATAGCTTACCGACTCGCTAATCTGGTGCAATCGGTATCGACCTCACCGATCTCTCCCTAGCACGGTCCTAACTCACCACACTTTTACTCTCTAAGCGCACGCCACAAGTACAAGAAGAAAGAGAAAGAAAGAATGGAAGCGGAGCCCTTAAGTACCCAACGCTCGGCCAATAGTTCTCCAGGGGAACGGGTATGAGACCATTCCCGTAACGATGCCCTTGGATCTCTAGGCCGGAAGGCTATTGGTCGTAGGCTTTCCGGATCCGGCTTCCGTCTGTCATTGTATTATTTATCCGGTTTAAAAGTTCTAGCAATCCAGGTATCAGCTATTTCTAATTTCTTTGTAGCTGACCCGAATTCTTAGATACTAATAACAAATCCAAAAAAATTAGACTATCTAATCTAGTTTTATCCTATTTCTTATCTATTGGAATTTCCGTATTCCCACAAATAGCTACTATGATACTTAGTAGCTTAGTCCACTTGAAAGGTCTAAAGTAGGTTGATGGAAGGTAATCATCTTTCTCCTTAGCCTTTATTTCATCTTAAAAAATAGGCTTCTCAACTATTGTTCCTATACTCTAGAATTCAATGAATAAAAATCTAATTTTCAAAAACTTAAATTTTGCTCATCTCCTATTGATTTTTTTCCTAAACTTAGCATTAGGATGTTTTTTAAGAGCTAAATATAGTTTCAAATGATAACAAACCAAACTGAATGGGATAAAAATTCAATTGTTGATTGCAAGACTATGTAAAGTAGAAAAAATAATGAAACACTTAAAGAAAGAAAGAATATAAAGGTCACTTATAAAATTGTGGTGAAAAAAAAATAATCACTCTTTACACACTCAAATCCTCAAAAGAAATATGGGATATACTGAAAAATCGATGAAAAAATGAACAAAGCTAGTCAAGTCCACCTTCAGGAAAAATTATGTCACATGACAATGTCTGCAATTGAGGACATTCCACAATTTTAAAAATCATGGCTATCTATGTTACAAGAGCTTATATTGTTGGCTACGCCTTTACAGAAGCTCAACATGCTAATTTGCTCCTTGGAGCGTTACCTAATACATGGAGCGCTTTCATCACAAGGCAAGGAGGACTCAACAATTTAACATTCATTGATTTACCACTCAACATCTTATAACAAATTGACATCAATAATTCTATAATATTCCAAAACTCAAAAGCTAAATTGATAAGTGCCTCTACGTCAAAGGCAAGTTCATTAAAGCTTCCCTAGCCAAATATAGTAAATTTCAAAAACCAATAGTGCCTAGACGCAGTGGCTATGAGATCAATAGCCTTTGCTTGAGCAAATAAACACCCTTCCACACCTTTTGCTTCTTCAACACCTCTTTTGCCGCTTTGGTTCCCCTTAGCTGAGAAAGCAAACACTTGTTTGATTCTCCGTGACTGACCTCCTTAGTGACGCTACCTGCTTTGAGGGCTCCTTTTGCAATCACAATCTCCTCCAATGTTGCCTTTGCGGTGTTGGTTGCTTCATTGTAGTCCACCCATTAGCCCACTTTGGATTGTCTTCACCAACATTCAGCAGTGTGCAAATTCAAATTCACAATTCTTTGAGTATTTAGTTCAATGCAATTTTTTTGACATTCGCAAAATCTTTGCGGCGCTAGTCCCACTAGGGTGTAGTTTGTCAATTTGCTTGTGCACACTAATGAATTGGATAATGTCCTTCTTAATCTACCCCTACTTTGATTCAAAGGAGCTTGCAAGTCTACATCCTCCAATCCGACGGTCATGGTATGTAGTGTAGAAAAATTTGGTCTCCCAAAGCCTTGTTCTTTTGTTGGTTGCCACTAATCAAGTCCTGGGTGATGGCTATTACGTTCCTGGTTAGTTGTCTTTCTTTTTCTTCTACAAATTTTTGACCCTTGGATTGTTGTCGAGTCGGTGTTGAAACTCCCCCAATCTGCCCAGAAGCACTTGAGACATGAACGCCAACATCTTGGTGAGTTTGATCCGCAGAGAAGTCTTCGGCTGTGGTAAACTTAGCCTCTCGGCGTGCAGCCTTCCGGGCGCACCTACCTCGACGTTGCCCCACCGCGCCATGGCCACCCCAAGCAATTGAAAAATTAATGAAAAAGGAACAAGTTAGACTAAGATGCTCCAAAATTTTGGTACATTCACAAAAATCGAGGGCATTGAAAACTGGCATGGCAAGCATGGTTTATTTGGGGCTCAGACAAATTTTACCTGTTGGAGACTATGCGGTGGGGCACTTTTTGTCCTCTGCCTCTCCCCAGTGAATGAGTGCGGCCGTTCTAAAGACTTCATACATATACTTTATTGTTGTTGTAAGTACGGCATTTCTTCTCTTTTTCATACATCACCATTTAAAAAAAGTCTTAATGCCATCTGCCAAATGTAACTAAAATTTGTCAGCTTGTTGTCCAATTAAGGCATATCATATAGAAATGCACATTTCATCATTGGAAATGCAAAATTAAAGAAAAGGAGGAAATGGATTTAAATGCATACATCTACAAGATTCAAAGTGGTACTAGTGAGCAATTGCAAACACCACAAACATGCTATATAAAATCCTAGTGGACTTAGATGATGCTTAAAGCTTAGTCTATAGAATAGCAACAAATTATGGAGGAAGGAAACAATCTCCAAATTTGTCACGAAATTAGCATATAAACGTCAAAATTGAGTCGTAAGTGCATTTGTTCATTTGGATTGTATGAATTGCTTGAGGGACCTACAACATTTTGAAGCTTAGATAGCAATGCATATCAAAATGCTCATATTTTTCTGTAATCCAAGAATAATCAAATTGATCACCTCCTCAAACCCCTAGAGTTTGTAACTATATAGTGCTTGGAGTGTGATTCCTCACACATCTTTTCTATCAAAATTCCAATCACAAAATGGAAATTGGCTCTCTAATTCACGATGTGTTCCTTGTAAGATCAACTAAATACATGTTTTTATATGAGAACATACAAATTATAGCGATTGAGAATGAAAAATGAAAAAACAAATACTGTACTACGTTGATATGGACAATGGTCCTCATTTTCATTATTTACAAATGGGGAGTGTTCTTCATCTTGAGCTACAATAGCTACTGGAAATGCAAAGTTCTCAATTTACATTATATAACCCCAAAATGCATGAGCAACCAAAAAGTGCATATTGAATACTTGCAAAGAAACTGTAGAAATAGAGAATGCACCCATTTATCTAGAAATTTGACAATTTTTGGTTGACTACTTTGGTCTTAGGTCTTATCCATTTAGGATTAAAGGGTGCTTTAGATGTTTGAGATGGAAATCTTGTTTTCTTTATTTAAGTTAGGCACTAAGATGTAGATGATCGATTCATAAGCATTGTCGTATTAATAATGAATTAAAGTTGGTACATTTTTCTTTGAAAGCGTGTTTAAAATAAGATTTAAAATAACTTTAGAAGCCTAAAATTGACCCCAATCCAATTACAACTACTTCAATGGAACCTTGTTTCATCTTAATGTAATCAAAATTGTACTCAATTTTATATAAGTAATGTGGAATGGAGGTTGCACAGGTTGGAATTGGGATAAACAATGATGATTTCATGAATCAAATGAATAGACATGAGGTTATATATATGACAAAAGATCAATCACTCCTCTCTTTATCTTGTGGGTTGCTTTTGAATTATCAATTCAATCATGTAAGGAATTAATAACACCACATTAGCATCCAAAAGGATGAGAATAGACCCACATGATCCACAATGGAAAACTATATGCTTTTGCTTTGACTACCTAGAATACATCTTTGCATTTTATTTTTATAAATTAGTTGACCTTATATGTAGGTGGAAAATTCCCAGAATGCTAGTTCTTTTCTGAAACAACCCACAAGTACAAAGGAACACGTGCAACCACCAAAGGAATTACAATGAGCACATGCGCACTGACCACAGTGACAACAATGGGCTCTTCTAGCTTAGAAGTTAAAATTGAAAAATCTCAATGACAACTATTCACAAAGACTCAATCTCTGCCTTGTAAGACTTTCTTATCTTCTTACACATCACATGCACGCTTTGAAATGTGGGACAACCAACATGATTATAGAGAACTCTGTGCTAAAGTGGCCATTTGATTATCAATTTTTGTTCTGATCCAGTTTGACTTCAGACAAGGTAACGTTGCAAAGTATGATTAAGGACACTGTCGTAAAGAAGAAAAATGAGATTGAACCTCCAACTAGTGTCCGGACAGAACCGTCGGTTAGTTGTAAGCTAACCGGATGAATTTGGCAAATAGCTGGATGGAATCAAAAAACTCAAGCAGTGAAATTGATACATTTTGACTTAGTACCGTTTGGAGCCGAGGTTCATTAATTGGAACCGGAAATTGAGATGGAAAAGGGGGAAACTTGGCAGCTATTGGCCGGTTCTCTCGAGGGTATGGTTGAATTTTTTGGATATCAACTGCTTAAAGTTGATGAGGGCCGGTTCTTAGGCAAGTATGTGGGAGATGGTTCGGGTCTCAGGCGATTAGGTTGACATGCCTAGGGTTTATGGCTTCTATTGTTTCCATTTCACTTTTCGCTTGCAAACTTGTTGTGTGTGTTTCTCAGATATGTCTCTGCTCTCTTTGTATCTCACATCAATTATTATGCGCTCTTGTTTTCTTTTGTAACTCACTTGCTTGCCCATGCGTCATTGTCATTGTTATTCCTCACCCCTTTGTAGCTAAGAACTGAAGCCGAAGACGGAGTGGAAAGTCGTACACATCCCAAGAGGTTGGTAAGCTCTTAGTTTTCACTATTGGTTTGAGTATTTCATTGCGTAAGTAGTTAGTTTTTATAAATAAATCCCCAAGCAATGTCTCTAGGGTTTCGCTGCAAAGCGTTTCTATTATTTATTTGATTCTTGATAATGTCCTATTTAGGAGATCCAATGCTCTTGTTTTGCATTTTTGTTTTTGTTTTGTTTTGTGGTATCGCTTGAAGTCTATAGGATCTCTTTCAATAAGAGCTTCTCTATGAATAATCACTATGGTATCCCTTCAAGTCTGTAGTATCTTTGTGATTTTTTAGTAACAACTTCTTTACGAATAATCATCTTGGTATCCTATGAAGTCTTTACTATTGTTTTTTTATTTTAGAAGAGTGTCATAAAATTCAAAGTTTTCATTATGTAATTCTAGAATTAAATCGTCTTCAGTATTTCATAAATGTGAACTAATAGGTTTGGTTGGGATTCAATATGAGTAAGATTATTGCATCTTTTGATTCATGAGCACTTGAATGTGTAACTTGTAGATTTTGTGCAGTATTGGAGTGTAGACTGTGGACTACTTCTATAAGGTAAGAATTGAACTTGAAGGTTTTGAAAGTTGTAGTAAATATATACTTTGTAAAGAACTTGATTCAATTCCTTTGATTTATATTTTCTTTATCCTAAAAAGAGATTTGGTAATTTGAATTTTAGACTTTGCTTTTGAATTTTTAGGGAGTGGATTTCCGTTTTCATCATTCTGCCTTCATAATGTTAATTTTTGCTATGGTGTTCATTTTTAGGATTCTACATTGCCATCAAAATGGTTTCAAGGAAGAAGCAAAGAACTATTAGAGATACTTTGTTTAGGGCTGATCAAGCTCCATTAGAGCTAGAAGTGGCCCAAGTAGTGGTTGCCTCTGCTTCTGGATCTAATTCAGACGAGGGAAGCAGTAAGGTAGATGCTGTACAAACTACTAAATTGTTGTGGAAGGACAAATGGATTCAAGACTTTTATTGGTTGGAGTTTAATTCCAAAGTTGGTAGGGCTTTCTGTACGGTTTGCAAAGCAGCTGGTGGTTGTGAGGTTTTTGCAACAAATGGCTCTACCAACATCAAGTATTCAACTTTCCATGATCATTCCCAAAGTGTAGAGCATCAAAAATTGGCATGGGCAACCCAATCTGGAAGTAAGAGAATGGAGAAGCACATTGCTCAACAGTCAAGAACAGCCGATGAAGCGCTTCTTACACTCTTCAAAGCAGCATACTACATTGGAATGGAATCCATTCCATTTAGTAAGTTTCTACCCTTGTGTGATTTGTTGGTAGATTTGAAAATTGATATCACTCCTGCTTTGTATCATGATGATAAGGCATGTGCTGATATGCTAATTTGTATTTCAAGTGTAATTCATAGAAAAATGCTTGATAAAATTCGAAATTTTCATTACTTTGGAATAATGGTAGATGAATCAATAGATATTTCTGTTACAGGTCACTTGGTCGTGTTTGCCACTTTTCTTGAGGATGGTATACCTGCATTTGTTTTCCTTGGCTTGTTGCACATTCCTAATGGTAAAAAAGATGCAAGTATTATATATGAGATACTACTTACTAGCTTGAAGCAGTGGGGTTTGGATTTGGAAAAGTTTGTTGGATTTGTTCAGATGGTGCAGTAGTGATGGTGGGCTCTCGCAATGGAGTTGCTTAAAAAATAGGTTAACCCATTCCTACTGTCTGTACATTGTGTTGCCCATCGGACTAATTTGGCAGCACTTGATGCAGCAGGTAGTACGTTGTGCAAAGATATGTCTAAAATAATTGATAAGATGTTAAATGACACTGCTTTTCACTTCAAGAAATTGTCAAAAGCAAAGTGCAAGCTTGCAATTATCAGGAAAGACTAAAAGAGTTATTTGACACTCAAAAAACTTTGAAGAGGTACCAAAAATTTGATGGCTATCAAGGTGGCAGGCTGTTACTACTTTGTGTGACTCTTTAGAGAGTGTAATAGCTTATTTTTGTGATGTTCCTCATGTTGATGATGATACTGGCATAGGTTTGCTCTATACCAAGCTTCGCACTTTTAAATATATTTACTGCTTGTATTTTTTAGCAGATATTTTGCATAGTTTGTCTATTTTGAGCCGAACATTCCAATGTAAATTTGTTGACGTGAGCAGTATTGGTGCACTTGTGAGGTTTGAGATTACATCGGTTTGAATGACTTTCATTACTGAAAGTATGGACTTGAATGAGTCTACTTTCAACGAGGACATTGGTTACCATATCATTCCTTCATTTGGTCCCCCAGGAGGTTATCTCCAAAGATTATCCTTTGAGATTTGCGGTTTGAAATTCCATAGTGTAGAAATGATAAGGGATAGGACCGGAGCTAATTTGGCTGAAGCTTTGGCATTTCAAACTTCTTTTGCAGAGGAAATTTGTAAAGGTTTGGAGGCCCGTTTCCAAGACAATGATATTATTTCTTATTTTAAAATACTAAACCCGTGTGAGTTGCCCTCTAGACAGGTTGGCATGAAGAGTTGGGGAGTTGCAGAGTTGGAAAAACTTTGTGACCATTTTGGAAAGGCAAAAACTATTGGAGAGTTGAAATATGGTGCCATGATCAATGCTGATGGTGTTAGGAGAGAGTTCCATGCTTACAAGATCCAAGCCTCTACAGAGTGGCGTGGGAAAACCTTTTCTGATCTATGGTCTATGGTAAGTTGGAACCATGCATTGCAATTGAAATATACTAATCTTTGTGTTTTTGCAGAGATTGCCAGGGTTCAATGTGTAAGTACAGCTCAATGTGAACGAGCCTTTTTCATTCAAAATTGCATTAAGACCAAATTTCGCAATAAGCTTCAAACCTAGCAATTATACGAGTTGCAATAGAAGGCATGCGTGTCGATCATGAGTGTATTTTGATAGAAACCATTTCTTTATGGAAGAATTCTAGGAAGTTTAAAGTAAACCAGCCCATTGTGGTCAGAATTAGGAGTCTACATTCATATCGTTGCTGAAACTTTTCAAATGTTTTTCCACACGAAGACAAGTGTGAGAGAGAGTGAGGACATTTGAAATTATATTTTTTGGACCAAGTATGAATTAGTTCTAAATTTTTGAAGTGATATGTCCAAAAGAGTTAGTAGACTACCCCATAACCAACAAAAAGTGTATCCAATATGCTCTTCTTAACCACCTAAAGTGGTCACAATAATTTCTAATGTAGAAGGCCATAAAAAGTCACTTCCTACAATGATTTACATTGAAAAAGCAGGTGTTCCTAAAGAGGTCACTAATCACTCCATTGGGGTCAGGTTAGACATTGATTGTGGCCAAAAAAACTGTCATGGGGTCATTAGATGTCCACTATGGGTCATCTGATCACAATGGGCTCATCTACCTTAGATGGTTGTTTTCTCACCCTGAAAATACCTTTTTGCACATTTGAATCGTGAAGGTGAAGATGCTGATTTTGATCTTGATGATTGATTGATTTTTTTTTTGACTTTGATGTTTGATTTCTTTTCTTTTCTTTTTTCCTTATATGTTAGTAAGATAGAGGTCACTCTTTCTTGTTTGCATTATGAAGGAGTGACCCTTATAACCTCTCATACAATTTCTACCAAGGGATTGTATGAAAGGTTATAAGGATCCATGGGCATCAACCGGTGATGGACTTGCTTAGGTTCAATTACTGTCATGGATATCGGCTAGTTTAATTGTGATTAGGGTTTTTGGCCGATTGAATTTTTTTTTCAAAGGTTATATGCTGATAAGGTATACAAATAAACGGTTTTGAACTTATTCGAATTTGAGTTTTCCAACCTGCAACCGACAAGAATAGAGTAAGGACTGGTCAAGCTTCTAAAATGACGGCTAGTGACTACCCAAGCATAAAATCTTCCCGAACGCTGCCTGAAATTGAAAAATGGGAAGAAGATTCCCCACCACGGGTGACGTGATTCTGTCATAGTCCAATGAAGCTTTTTCATATTCGTATTTGGATCAAAAGGGAAAGCCAAAGGGGATCCGGAATTCCAGATCGGGTACCCACACTAATAAGCAATGAATGCTGCAAGTGGATCCCGGAATCCTGCAACAGTTAGGGCAACTCCAACTCGACCTTCCGCACAAGTTTGGTTCACTCTGGACAGGATGAGGCGGGTCAACCTTTCACATGAAAGCTTCAACTTATAAAAAAATTGGCCCTCGTGTTGAAGGGGTGTCAAATTAACATACAACACAAAGGGCCTCCTTCCATGTACCGACCGGGGGCCGGCAAAACTTCAAGGAGGTGCTATAGGGCCAAATAGCAATTGCACTTTCATGTGGACCCGGTGGGTGGAGACGGATGCAATAAAAATGCCACACGTATGGATTCCCTCAAGGTTTGACCACTCTCAACCAATAAGGTTGTCCCCCGATATCATCCGTGAAGCTTGAACTCGAAACTTGTGCATGGCCCACCCCGTCAAGACCACCGGTGGAGCCTTTTTTGACTTATTGCTTGAATTAGGCGCAGAGCTGCCCACCGGCCTCACATGTAAGCTGACTGTAGATTTCCTAATCGGTTTTATTTTTGGATTTTTGATGTTGAAGGAGTTCTATCTCATTTTGGCCAGTTGTTCTTTAATTTTAAGTCCAAATCGATGGTATGTGATGTTCTTTTACCAATTTGGAGGTCAGTTTAAGTGCAGTACTTTTTAGTGTGAATGTGGATGATGACGAGGCAGGCAGGCAGGCAGGCCAAGTAGGAGGATAATGTGTCGAGTTGGAGCTTGTTAACCAAACTGTTAACTTAGGCAGTTCCGAATTGGACGGTTTGCTGTGCAGTTCCAAATTGGTGGTTAGTTTTTCTGTACCGGTTAGTTGGCGGGTAACTGTTTGTTCGGGTTCCTATTTGGTGGGTGTTTCCGATTTGTTTTGGACCCACTGTTGAATGTGTCCAGTGAGAGTCCCAGCCCAAGTCGGCTGCGTATTTGCTTTCGTTTGTGTGTGGTGATTGTGGTAATGATGGTGAAAGCGAGAGAATGGAGCTGGACAGGGAGTTGGAGTTGTAGCTCCGAGTTGGAAATGTTGTAGTGGAGATGAACAAATCTATAAACTATAATTATTTTGTAATCGGTGATTTGCACCAAGCGGATTAATAGAGAAATCTTTTCAGCCAGAATTGGTACACTTGTGATGGATATGTGTGGATGCAGTAATAGTAATTGCATGTTGTGAATGGTGATGTCACGGTGGAATATGGAATTATACAGATGGGATTTAATTCTAAATTTTGTAATCTGTGAAGTGCACAATTTGGGTTAAAATAGAGAAGTCTTCTCAGCCGAATTGGTGTCTTTGTGTTTGTTGATTTGTGCGTGTGTTTTATGTTTATCAGTCTGTTTCCAAGTTGAAGCAAGTGGGTTATGAGTTATGGAATGTTTATCTGTTGAGTCGTTGCAAAGTGTATTCCAAGTGGGCATCTGGTTATAATTCAGATTAGGAGGGTTGAATTCAGTGAGAGCATTAAGTGATAATGTGTGTGTGAGTCCTAATGGGTGAATAAAGCCTGAATGTTGTTTTATGAATAAATCGCAAATTGGTTCTGCTTGAGAGTGTGCAATGACTGTCAGTTAGTTAAATTCCCATATGAGTGGAAGCTGAAGAGGTAGATTCTAGTTGAGATGAGAGAATGTTTTGAGTGATGGAGAAAGTTGTAATTAAAGGGTGTGTTCTCAAGTTGGAGCATGAATGATGTTGATTCTGTAGTTGCCAAAGTTACACAAAGGTGAGCTGTGAAATAAAAGATATGAAGACTAAGTTGGTGAATGAGGATTTGATGGTCCCTGCAGAAGGAGACAAGCCCAAGTGAAATGTACCAGCCAAGTTATCACTTGCAGTTTTCTAATTGGAGAAAAGATGAAAGTTCAAATGCCAAAGAAAGAAAAAGTTAGACAAATGGGAGAATCTAATTCTTGTGGCCTTTAAGAGTGGAGTAAAAAGCTTATGCTATTAGCCAACTTGTGAGGAATTAGCCTTGGTTTTGTTGGAAGAATACTTTCTAATTTAATTTGTAAGGATCTAATTGGATAAACTTAGAAACAATTCTATTTAACCGTCTCCTTGAACGAACTACATACTAGAGCTTAGTTTTTCTAATAGGATAACCAAAGTCTAATTACACTGGCCCTAAGTGTTTGATGGTTGATGGTTGAAGGGGAATCCTTCTATATAAGACAAAAGTGCATATGTCCATCCTTGAAATTTTATGTGAAAAGGGAAGATCTTGCACATTAGTTTGACCTCTAATACTAAGTGCTCTTGGATTTTTTTTAAGCAAATGATGCACATGGTACCAAAATAGATGATTTCCACGATGACTAGTCTAGCATTCTAAGGCTAATAGTCCTTCATTTTTCTTACGCGCATGCAGCAAACACACATAGATTGTCAAAATTCAAGTAATAAAATATACAAATTCATTGTAAAAAAGACATAATAAAATTTCATTGAATTCAATAAAACAATAAAGTATGCTTCAAAGTTCTAAATCCACCTCTAAATCAGCTACACTAATTTGTCCTAATAGTACATGTGATACTAATTTGCCAAGTCATGCAATTTTGAATTAGTGTGAATTAATATATTACTACATTATATCAATTTCTACAAAAAAAAATTTGCGGTGACACTAATTTTTAAGGTGTTGCTAGTTTCCCCCTTCACTAATAGGACAAATCAATGTACTTTGTTGCAGTATTTCATCTCACTCCAAATATCAAAGATTTTAGACCAATTCATGGCTTCAATTTCATTTCCACAAAAATATATCCTTAATAGCACTTTCAAAGTAGAAAAAGAAAGGAACTCCAGTCACTTTACTGGATTGGCTTGAATTGAAATTCTATTCCTTTAGGTTCTATGTGCAACTCAAATGAGCTAATATGAGTGACACCAAGACAATAGACCTTTGTTTAGAAGAGAGACTCTATACAACCTATGGACAAAGTGATTATTTGTTTTGTTTTGTTTTGTATGCATTGAAATTGAGTAATTCTAAATTTAATATTTGTTAGTTTATTTTGATGGATAATATTTTCTATAAATGTTATTTATTTTGTAGTTCAAGGCAGGTCAAATAAGTGTCGCATGTATGGTAATTTTTGAGTTTTCGTTTGTATAGTAATATATAGATAGAGTTTCAAAGTTCATTATACTCCGTTTTTCTCTTTTACCAAATTTTGGTTTGAGAAGCCATACTCACAGGCTATGCTTGGTGGATTGGAGTGGCCATCTAGTATAACTAACTAATTCTAAGGGCGGACTTCTATATACAAATTTTGATCAAACTTTGCAATGAAATAAAAGATTTTCTAGAATTATATGTGGAAGAGTGCAATATTTGCAAGAGGAGAATCAAAATCTTTGATCGGCAAAATTATAGAAGAGGCCTATGAAAAGTGGGAGAAACAACTTTCAAATTAGTGTCAACATTTGACTTAAGCTTCTTGGTTGCTTTTAGTTTTATAGCAAGACAAAGCTAATTCTAAAATGTAGTTTCTCTCAACTCACATAGAAGTATAAACATTATGGAAGTTGGCAAAAGCAATTCCAATTTTTGGAAAAATTGAAATTTAATTTTTGATATTAAATTTGCATGGAAGTCTGCCCTTATGCCTATCATAAGCCTTTGACCTTGATATTGGTTGTTGACATGTCATGATAGCCAGTTCTCAATCCCCACTCCAATACTTGTTTAGATACCCTTCCTAATATCCTTTGAAATATCTACCCTTCATTTTCAACCCCACCCTTCCTTTTCAAACCCACCCTTCATTTCCAAGTTTTAATTTTTGCTAGTCCATCTTGATGAAAGGTTGAATTTTTTTGCCTTTCTTTTCGAAGGCTCTAATTTCTTTTCCTTACATATAGAGCTATTTTGCAAGGTGAAGGGCACTACAACCTTCAAAATCCAGCACTGGCAATGAACCAGAGAATTGGAAAGTTTAATTCCTAAAGTCTATTTTTCAAGAGAAATTGTCAAAAATTGCCATTTTTAGTGCATTGTCTAGAATTGAAAGAAAAAAAAATGGAATTTCAACCATGCAAAAGTATAGTAGACTAATAAGACAATGCATTGGAAACATTTCAAACCATTTGAACACATGGATTGAAAGATCATAATGTTTGAAGTGAGAAGTTTTCTATTTTTTAATCATGCAAAATGGAGTTAGCAGACTTTGAGCCCTCTTGGAGTAAAATTTTTGCTCTTGATGAATTTGCATCTTTCTACCACTGAATTAAAAACCATGTTAGGAACACTTATGCACAATTTTAGAAGAAAATATGGAATCTAATTTTCTCTAAATCACCTTGCAATGCAAAGAGATTAATCCCTAAAGGACCGGGGGCGGGGTGAATATAGCTCTTATTTTCTTGACTAACTCTTATAACAAGCATAATTCTTCATTTGTGTAGAATAATTTTGATGATCACCATAGTTGAAATGAAAGAAGATTTATGTAACTTTCCTATAAAAAAAAGATCAACAAAATCATACAATTTTTGAGAAAATGCCAGCATTGACAAGATTGATGAAAGATGTTTGGTTAGGCGGCACTTTGTACATATGCTGAAATTGAAATGTTGAAATTAGAATGCTCAAAAGTTTTCCAAAAACTCTAATTTTTTTCGCAAGTACATATCATCATAATTTTGGTGTGTGATTTTTTTTAGATCATTTTAAATAGTGGAAAAAAAGATATAATAATTTGAAGTAACGGCCCAGAGTGCCTTATCTATTCTCCAAAAATTCACCAAAAATTGTACAGTCAATCATTTCTTGATTGGATTGCTCAAAGTCTGACAAATTTAGCAGAAAAGATTGTCTAAGGTCTCTTTGTTGTTCATGGTTTGTTAGTGGGGTTCATATTTCAAATATTTTGCAAATGTACTACAGATGCCACTTGGTGGCCTTGTGGTTCTTTAGAAGTTAAAGTGAACTGGAAATATACTAGTCATTTTTTAATGATTTCTTGTGCAATGAGGTAATTTTTGATTGAAATCCAAATAGTGAAAAATTAGAGACAAACATTTGAAATATGTGGTAAAAATTTCATAAACTTTGACATCACAAATTATAAGATAATAGAGCTTGAAGTTAAATGAAAATGTTTTTTCTTAAATAGCCCTGACATAGCTAACAAAGTTTGACTCCTCTTACAATGTGATTTGAGAACTAAATTTTTATTTTTTTCTAATAATGTTATGCCGTATTTTATTAGTTATATATACACCCAACTTTAGATGTTTGAATTGCTCAAATTTTTTGGGGCAGTATAACTTTTGATCCGAGAATCTAATTGGAGTTTTTTTTAATTTCCATGATGGGGGCAAATGTCTCCATCTTGTGTTGAAATTTTGATAACACTCATTAAAAATTGACTTCAAATGACCCTACCCAAGTTTTCAAATGTCCGTTGAACAAACACTTGGTCTTTCAAGAGTTAAAAACCAACAACTTGCATGTGGAAATCTCAATTCTAATTAAATCAAGAATAGTGCTCTATGATCTTGTCATAAATAGTGCTTCATCTTGTCATATTTGGATTGTGATTTGTGTTAGAGTGAACAAAAAAAGTAAGTTGGAAACCCAAAAAATTTGATGGGCTTGCCATCTCTCTTTGGCAAACCTGATTTATTTTGGAACATCTGTCAAATTAATGATGAGCTGGCATTCTAAGAACAAACATGGAAGTGACCCAATCCCAAACTAGCAGTTGTAGCATGTTGTTCTAGCAAAAGAACTAAACCTACTGGAACTTTTTTTTTTGAAACATTGTTAAAATTGCATTCAAAAATGAATCCTACAAGTTGTTTTTTTCAGGAAGATGCTCTAAGTGCCTAAAAAACAAGATTGTTCATATCTTTCCCATAACAAATCCAAATGAAATGAATCAAAGTTTTTTAGATAGAAAAAAATATAGTCTATGAGAATAAATAAATAAAAATTCCCCCCCCCCCCTCCTCGTCCCTTGTTTTGAGCTTATTTGGGTATAATTTTTTTTCCCGGGCACCGATTGAAAAAAAATTATATTCCCACAAAGTTTAGCATTTTTTCTATCTTCCAAAAAAGTTTCAGAAAATCACAATAAAATTTCAGCCCGTAGGTACTTGCCCTAAATCCCGTTTGTCCCCCAAAGGGAATGGGCCTTCAGAGATTAAATAAATATTGGAGTTCAAACACAAAAAGGTAAATTGAATGACAAATTGTGTAAAACACAATCACAGATTATTTTTTTTGTCTTCTTTCACAGGATATTGCGCATCTCAGTAACAAAAAGACCCTATGGGTTTTCAAAGTTAAATAAAAGGATTCTGCACTTGTTAAAGCACAAATTAGCTCCAACTTGAAGATTGTCACTAGAATTAATATAACAAATTAAGTTATTGCAAATTCATGAAGAATTATCCTTTTGCATGTCTTTTAAATTTTGGATCAAATAGATTTGTGTATCTTTTTTTTTAGGTAAATAGTCCTACACATGCTATTATACAAATTTTTTAAATAAATAAATAAATTCTTCACTAAAAAATGGTGATTTCAATCCTCATGAACTTGAAAATCAGATAGGTTATTAAAACCATAGACTTTATATTACAAAGCATTGAATAAAAGAAATTTGAAATCAATAACATTGAATACAAAAGTTGCAAAGCATGATTCATGAGATGCATACATCAAGACGAAAAGGGGTGTTTTAAGTATAGTCCTAGTAGTATAGTCCTATAAGTAATGACCTTTTTTAAGAGATTTTTAGTAAAATTTTATTAGAAATATGTGTGTTTTTAAAAATCTCCTGAAAGGTCATTACGTATAGGACTATAGTCAATATATTACTAAGACTGTACTTAAAAACACCCCTTTCTTTTGTATGCGCATGTTGTAGTAACATGGTAGTGGAGAAATTATCAACCCCTAAAGGATCAACCGCCATTTTTTTGACAATGTAGCAATTGGGGTATGCTATTGTTTCATGCAAAACTCAGTATTTTTTCTATAAGCTTTTACAAAAGATTTGGTCGAGGGTTTTGGGCAATGAGCAATAAAATCATTACATTTGAGCGAATAGATAATTATAAAATTATGATACCATTTGTAGTTTCATTCTTAGGCTAGGCACATTGGGCAAATGCAATTTACATTGCCTCCATTTGTTTTTGAAAACTTCCCTACAAGTTAGAGTGGGCAGCTTTCAATTTTTTCAATGTCAATATTGGACAAAGGCATATTGTCGGGTATCATAACAATGAATAGTGACAAACCATGTCAAAAACAATAAAAAACATATATAATTTATAAAAAGGGTGCACGTGTCAATTTTCCATTGGTTGCAAAAAATTTACACAAATTCTGAAAGGCTACACTACCCATTTTTCCATTGAGACATTTACATTCAATCCTAAATCCTAATCTCTTCAACAACCTTGTCTTCAATCTCCTTCTCCTTCTTTGTCCACTTCTACTTCTTTCTCCAACATTTGAAAAATAGTAATTATACAACTATTAAAAAATTTCAACATTCAGGTTTCAAACACATTCTAATACAAAATCTCTATTTCATTCCATCTTTGCAATTATGATTTGATTATCTATGTAAATAGGCAACTTTTTTTTCTATGAAATTTGTGCCATTCAAATTAGCCATTGTAATAAAATATAAGGTGGAATTAATTTGTAAAGGTTCTTACAAGAAATGCACAGATAAATAAATAAAACTCATCAACAACTTCCTCAAAAAACATTCATATTTAGACCTACATTGCATAGGCAGACCTTCAAACAAACAAAGCAATTGATTGCATTTATTAATGAATGAGTAATGTGTATTCAAGGTCCATGTGTCAATGTATTGTCCAATATCTAAATTCAAAAACACATCTTCTAATTACTTGTTGAGCAGTTTGCCCTTACAGAGACATTCACTTGCAAAAACACCGGCAACATATGAAACACAAAATCACAAGAAATGAACCCTAAAAATCTCTCTCTATGGCACAACTTGCCCCTACATATAGAATTATAAATTAGGATTACAATAGGAAGACTGAATCCTATTCAAACCATAATCCTACAATGTCAGCCTCCTACAAGTAAAATAATACATTTAAGCAATACAACTTGCACCACACATCTCTCTACACCACATCTCTCTGCACCAGCTTACCATCAAAATCCATCATCACCGTAGAAATGGTATTTTTCATCACTATCAAGAATCAAACAAAAATTTCTTCAAGAAAATCTCATGTGGCAACAAAAGGAGCTCAACCAATACTGGCATTCAAGAACTTCATCAAGAGCATATTTGATTTCCCAAACAAATCCCCGCATATCTGATTCTCCGTAAAAATTTCTTCATTGAAGTTGCAAAAATTTGCAATCTCCTTCACCCATCAAAGCAGTTATGGTAGGAAGTCACAATTGTCTTTTGTGATAGTGAGAGGGAAGGGGGGATTTTTGTATCCCAAAGTTGTAAGTCTCTTTTGAAGTGATAGTGAGGGGGGGATTTTTTGTATACTAGAGCACTAAAAGCCAAGATTGTCTCTCACAGTGGCAATCAATGACAATAATTTACTATTTTAATTGGAGATCAACAACATTAGAGAGAAGGGGGAATTTTCTCAACTAGAATCAATGGCTCTAGATTTTTTTCAAAAGACATAAGGAAAAATTGGAGGAACAAGATCAGCTTGCAGTTTTTCAAGAATTAGTGACCAAATAACTACAACTAGGGATTCTTTCAAATTTTAGTGAAATGCCGGCATAATGAAAATAATACACAAGGTTTGTAATTAAAAAAATTCTTATTGTAGAGGCTATGGCAAAGTATGTTATTACCATTTTGATTTCCAAAAAAAGCTTTGGTTGGTGAGAGAAATATAAAATTCCATAATTTTGGCTTTATAAGTCATTTTTTACATACCTCATTGTGCAATTCATTTTTTTGCTATATGATCAACAAATTAAAACACTTTGAAATTTCTAGAGGATATAGGTAATAAACTTGCTTTGCACTAACAATTCAAAGTCTAAGCACAAGGCAAATAAACAATTCTTCATGGGGTCCAAATGAGATATTAGGAGCCAACTTGGACGTGACTACTGCTTTTTGAAAACTTTTATTGATTGTGTAGCTCAATTTTTTTTGAATTTGCCAAAAAGACACATGCCTCATTAATCATAAATGTTATAGTGTCACATTTGAATCATGTATAGTCTATGATATCTTTGTGTCATCTAAATTAAGTACAAAAAATTTCCAAATTAAGCATATAACCAATGCTTAATGAAGTACAAAAAGGATGAAAATCATGCTCAATTGGATGTAAAATAGCAATTTTAATGATGTTTATGGACAATAAATAGGTAAATGAAGCCATACATGAATGTATAGGCGTTTTAAGAGCTAAATGGACCAAAATAAAAATAAAAATTCCAACCAAATCAATCCAACAAACACTACAAAGCATATTGGGAGTGGCTCCTAATACCTCACTTAGCCCCCATGTAGTTATCACCATTTAAAATACAATGTTGAATTGTAGAGGTTTGAAAAATTACATTTCATGACATTGAATATTATGATCTCGCAAACCATAGATAATCTCATGATAAAGTGATGGTTGTAAATGAATGCCAGATTTTATGGTAGGAATTCCAAAAAGTGTCCCGAAATTTTGTCTACATCTTAATTTCAACAACTTCAGCACAAGTCTCGTTCTTGACCAAAATCACACCTTTGACATACAAATCCTTCAGAGATTAATACCAAATCATAGTGGTATATTTTATAGTTGAATATTTACATAGATACAATTTTGAGTTTTTTTCTAGAGATCAATCCAAAAAAATTCAATGCTTGTTTCAAGCCATAACATCTTTAACATCAATGGACGTATTATATTCCCATTGAAAGCTATTTTTTTTTTCTTAAAATATATCAAAATTTAGAAGGCATTGGTTCAATAATATTTAGAGGCTTTTGATGTAATCATTTGAATGAAGCTTTATTAATCATTTTTTAGTCTTTAAAGGTTACAATTGGATTCTTTGCTAAAATTATTGTGCTCAATTTTTTATACTTATGCATAAAAAATAAAGAACCTTATTAAATTAATTCTATTTCTTCAAGATATAATTATTTTGAACCGATTTTTACAATAACTTAGATATTGGGCTAAAAAATCCACTAAGTTCATTCAAACTACTCCATTCATTCCAAAATAGTCTTTTTGTTGGCCTTAATTTTTTGTCCCAAAATTATCTTCTTGTTGTACTTTGTGACGTTGCAAATTGGTCAGGTTCAGCTTGTAATTACTATCTAGGACCAACAAACAACTCCGAGTAGTAATTTCATCTATGCAACCATCAATCAAGAGACAAATGAATCAACTAAAAGGCTCAATCAACACTTTTTATTCTTATTTTTTGCATCCTTTTTAGTGTTGTTTGATTGAAGGAATTGAAACTCTAGGAGGTAGAACGTAGATCCTAACATGATCTTAGACCTATCTTAACTACCCACAAAATGACCTCTCACTCAACAACTAAGTGCACACTGGTGCTCCTTGAAAATGCTCAAAATTTTTTGCTTTTCAATATTCCAAAACTGCATTTTGAAAAAGGCTCTGAAACTCAAAGTTTCTAGGATGTAGGAATGCACCAAATTCTTCTTACAATGTGAAAGAGGTTTAAAAAATGTTATTTTCATCCTTAATCTAGAACATTTTGTCCAATAGGAAAATCATTTTAGGACGGAGGAAGTATTGTATTTTTATTTTACTTAACCTTTAAAGGCCCAAGGCATTTTAGGGTCTAAAACCATTGAAAACTGCCATTTCTGCTGCTATCACTCAAGAAACCAAAAAAAAACTTTTTTTTGTTAGGATTTAACCATAAGATCTTGTACTTCACTTGTTGTACCACACTACCACACTAGATCATGTGGTAAAGGTTTCCTAAAGTTTGACCATACGGATTGGAAGATACAAGCATTTGAAGTTAGAAAAAGAACTTTATTTGAATGATGGCCTGCAATTTTAGATGATTTTGACAGCCATTTGTAGGTTTTTTTTGCACTACAAACCTTTAGGTTAAAAAAATTCATGTTGGACATTTGAATTGAGGATCAGGGAAAAAAAATTTAGAATTTCAAAACTTGATTTTTACATAAATTTTTTTTGTTAAATAGAAGTGGGTCTAAAATTGAATGAAATACTAAATTGTTAATAGCTCTTAGGTGGAATTAAAAGACCATAATTCCAACAGTGGGATTGTTCTTGCAAACCAATTCACCCTTGTCCAAAGAAAAAACTTGAAAAAGTTTGAAAATTGCATTCAAAAATGAATTCTACAGGTTGTTTTTTGAAAAAGATGCTTAGATTGCCTGAAAAAACAAGATTGTCCATAGCTTTCTCACTCTGAGTTCAAATAGATTAAATCAAAGCTTCAAATGTAGACAAAAAACATGGTCTTTGAGGAAAAAAAATTCTTTTTTTATAATTCAATTTTTTTAAGTTGTTTTTTTCTGCCCGGCTAGTTGTTTTTCTTACTTTGGGTGGCATAACTTTTGCTCCTAGGCACCAATTGAAAAAAAATGATATATTTAGAAAGCTAATGTGATATTCTATTGTCCAAAAAAGTTTCAAAAAATCAGGTCAAAATTTGAGGTCACTCAAGCCTCCCGAAATCCCAAGTATCCCATGAGGGGACTTTGGGCCTTTAGTGGTTAAATTTTATCTTTTGACTTATCCATTTATGAAGTTTCTATATTAATTTGTGAAGTTTTGAATTCCGAGTGTTGTTTTTTTACAATTTCTACAAATAATCAAGATGAAAATATTTTAAGATGAAAATATGTTCTAGACTGTAGCTGTAAAGCAATCATGTAATTAAAAACTTCACAAAACACATTTTCTTCAAGTTTTGATAATGCTACTAAATGCCTTGTTGATCCTCTTGGTCTTATTCAGATGAATGGTTTGATAATTCCCCGGGTACGCAACTCCCATATTATGTGGCCATGATTATAATCACTTATAATGCATTTTAGTCCAATCTCAAAGGACATAATTTGTTTTAATGTAAGAAATTCTTGTAGCCTTTTTAACAAGGAATCCAAAAATGTAATTATATAAATGAAATGAATATTTTTGAGGACAATACTAGCATTAAAAACCTAATTATATGAATTTTTTTAATACATGTATTATAGGACAAGCTACCCAACTTTTGGGGCTTTTTAATAAAATTTTAATTTTAATTGGAGGGAACTTTTTGTAAGGTTTTTTAAAAACTATGCATAGGTGATCCAATTCTTTATATATATTGTGAGTTTTTTTCTAATATGTATAGAACCCAACATTTTCTACATTTAGTTTTTTTTAATTTGGTCTTCATCCAACTTTTTGGTCTTTTTAATTTGATATAATTTTTACAAAAGCCGTCCTCTAAGCCTTTTTAATGCCAATGACCCCCGTATATAATATAAGAGTTGCGTACCCGGGGATAATTCAAAAGTGTAAAAAATTGAAGTATTATATATATTTAAGAAGCAAAATCTCCTAACTCTCACATGATGATAAGATGTTACAACAATATTTTTCTATAACACTAACTTACTATAGTCATAGAGTTCTTACTAAAATTATATTAGGTAACTCGAATGAACAATTCGATTTTAAAAAGCAATAGTCTTCTATTCTTTTATTTTTCCATAGATATCAACTTTGCTAATTGTCAAACAAATTTTATATGAAGACCAAGTCTTTGATTAATATAACTTTCAAATATGACTTCAACAAGCATCATTTGCTTTGATGCTTTCCAAAAAACTTAGAGTTTCAAAAACTTAAATAAATTTCTAGAACCTTCTCTCTAAATACAGCTATACAAATTGAAGTAATAATTGCAACAACAATCTTGCCTTCTAGTATGTATTATTTTAACAACCAAACTTTTCATTCAAAATACCTTGTAGTTAAGCTTATAGGGTATGAAGGGTGACTTTGGTGAAGTGGGGTCACTCACACTAGTAGAAAACAACGTTCAAATCAACATATTATGTTAATTCGGTTGGCTTGATTTCAACATTTTGAAATAGAATTATTCACTTGATTTGGACATGTTTTTACAACTTTGTTGCTTCAAATGAATTGATCTGAATTTCTTTTCTACTAGTATCAAGACTATATGAAATCTAGCCCTAGTCACTTGTTTTCTCATTGTTATCCAAAACATAAACCATTCTAAATATTGCGTCTAATGATTAAATCAAACAAATATTATTCAAAAATATTATTAGAAAATTTTGTAATTTAATAAAATTATTGCTCATACTTCTATATATCACTATGTGGCCTTAATTAAATAGAAGAAAATTTGCATCATTCGAGGCATTATTAAACAAGATTGAGGCAATGGTCTGATATAGATTTTCCTTCACGGATTCTCCGGACTTTAGCAAAATTTCCTTCTAAAAATGAAAAAAAATTGAAAAATTACAAAACTTACATGGTGTTATAATCAATATGTATATATACAAGAATTTTATATTATATAGGTCAAATTCAAAAAATTGAATTTTTTTCTAAATTTATCATATTCAACATCCAATTACATTAAAATAATTAAATTACTATGTATTTAAAGTTTTTGATTAACAAAAAATTGTTGAGTACCTAATTCAACTTATATTTATGTTCATCATTTGTTTTCAGGATGAAGATGTTATAAAATCATAGTCTTTTTAAATTATGTAAAAATATGTGACCTTTGAAGATTCTCATAAATAAGGAAATATATATTTTGATCAAATTAAAAATAAAAACATATATAGATATGACAAACACTAATTTAGATAGATTTCATATTTATGAACGACTTTGTTATAAATTGGTATTCTTGATTGTTCCATCTGTCCCAAATGTGGACCTAGAACAATTATCCTTTTGAGGGATAAGACAATAAAAAAGAATACCAAAATTGTTCAAGTTTTTTTGCTCAATAGTGTTTTGGATGGAATATTATAATTTTCAATTGATTTTTTCATTAAATTCATGTAAAGTGAAAAAATGTAATTTCTAGAACACATTCTAAAATGAGTTTCAAAATGATGGTGTTTTAGCCCGTAAATGCCCAAACACCATTTTTTTGGCAACATAGCAATTTTGGGTAGCTCACTATAAAAGGAGTTTTTATTTATTTTCTTTGAAATTTTCACACAACATTTTTCCAAGGAGTCGCTTTAAGGCCCAACAATTTTCATAACTTTTGACAATATGGTTAAAAAGTTTGTGTATGATATGTGATTTTCAATGCTCAGTGGGCAGCTAAAACAATTCTTAAAAAATCACTTTTTAAAAAAATAAAAATTTGAAATTGGTTCTCTAGATTCTCTAGATTGGTTCTCTAAATTCATATATACAAGAAAGCTTTGAATCATTCCATTTTGATTAATGAGATGAAAATTATGAGGAGTTTTAGTTTGCGGGTAGTTATGGAATCTCTACTCTAAAATAAACTTTGAAGTCCTTTATTTAGCTCAATTTTCAACATTTTTGAAAAAAAATAAGAACACTGGGTGTAGATTGTTTATTACAACATTACAACTGTTGGGATTGGCATTTTTCAATTCCATAATTAAATTCTTGACAATTTAGTATTTTGAATCATTCTCTACTTCTTTCTACTTACTATTTTTTTCCTATATGTTGTCCAATTCCAAATGATCTGAATTTTTTCATGCATGTATCCAACTTGTCCAGGAAAATGAATCCAAAGAGTAACCACCATTTTGGACATTTTTTCATACAAATGTGACCTTGTGAAGGGCAGCTGCCCGCTTTTTTGCAGGGACAAAAAAAGAATTTTTGTTAATTCAAACGCTATTATCTTGCAGTCTACAAGGTGGAAGTTTTTGAAATTTTTTCCACATTTTCTCAAACCAGTTTACTACAAGAACCTATGGTTATATGTGTTCAAAAATGTTTTTTTTTTCTAAAACATAGTACTTGTATTAGAAATGGCAGTTTTGAAGCGTTTTGGGTGAAAACATAGTCAAATACATTTAGTAGTACAATCCCTTTAGTGCCCATATTAGAAACTTACCCATTGATGTTATGAAGATGTAGACATTATTAATCTTGCAAGTACAAGGCTATTGCTAAAATTCTACCTAACTCATTTCTGGTGCACAGGCCTTGACAGACAAATCAACAAGACCACTAATCTAAAGTACCATAGGAAACCATAGTCACCATTGATATTGATGTACATCACAATCACCTTATCACATGTATGCTTTAAAATGCTTCATAAATATAAATGAAAAACCATGACTATGACATCCCTTTGTCATACACAATACATATTCAACTTCTAACTTATTGTCATCTAAGAAATATTTCCAGCTCTCGACGCATGGCCTGCAAAGTGGTTCAACATTTTTTGTTAGTTCAAATGCATTCTTTTTAGAAAACAAACAAAATCATTGTTCAAAAATGAACTAAACCTCCACTAAAGTTGTCTACATATTCATCAATGCTTTATTATTTTTCAAGAACAAAAAGAATTCATGCATATGGCGAGATAATAAATATGAAGCCTATTAGAAAGTACAAAGGTCATTGTGATTGAAATAAATTATATAGTGGTACATTACCTCCACATGTTGTCTATCAGCCTCATGTTTGGCTTCAAGGACTTGCAACTCAGAGAGTTGGTGATGATTTTTCTCTGGAATTGGTGGATTTTCAACTTCAACCTTTTTCACCTTGGGTTTTGGCACTGTGGCAGCAAATTCCAGGGCCTGCTATCAATCAATTTGACTAATATTGTTAAAGATAAAACTAGTACAGTTTCAACTTAAGCAACTTAGTATGTACTCAAATCCTATATTTATGTGTTTGCCCTTATTTATAAAACTTTTGATGACATAATTATTTTGAAATATCTTTGACTAGCTAGTTAATCCAAACTCTATAAAGTCCCAACATGCATATATCTTTTTATAGGATTTTCTAAAAATAAAACAAGAAAATCTTTAGAAGGTATATGGTTTGAGAAGTAGGTGGAGTCGTCACAAACAAATAAACTATTGCTTTACATAATATATAAGAAGGAAGAAAGGATAGACCTTGATATCATATATAAAATACAATGGAGTTATATTTGTAAGCTATGAATTATTTCTAAGTATGCTCTTTTCATGATTTTGAAGCAACTCTAGCATTCCATGGCCCCTGCTAGCCTTTCCCGATATTAAGTTTTAGAGAACCTAGACTTTTATTATTGACCTTTCTCTTTTTGCTTGATCAATATATACAATAGATCTTATTACAATTTTCTACATCCATATCAAACAAGGATCTTTCATTGGGACAACATGGGATCATAAACTTTGATTCTTACCAACATTTTGACTTTTTTGTAAGTAGCATACAACCCATTGCATCTCCAAGGCATAGTATGTTGTTTCTTAGTAATATTAGTAAAAATTAACAAAACTTTAGATGGAAAAATAACAAGCAAATTGTACCTTTTGACGCTTTGACGGAAGTGGTGTTTTGATCTTCTTTAGCACACTCATCTATAATTCAAAAATTAACCCAAATTATAATAGGTAGCTTTCTAATCTTCATACATAGAAAAGACAAACAATTACAATGACTCTTTTACAGGCTCTTGTACCTAAGGTTAGCTTTCTAAATGAGAAGCGCAAATAATATGATAGTTTGAAACAACAATGATAGTATATCAATTGTTGAAATTAAGGTTATTAGGTTTGAAAGTGACCCATATTTAGGAATGAATGAGATGCTCCTTAAAACATCTATTAATATCAATAATGAATTACATAGGCTTAAATGGTCGCTTTAAGAGCAGACTACTTTACTTACAAATATGTGATATGCCAAACAAGTGCAAGCATTAAAAAATGATAAAAAATTGCCTGAGTTGTATTACAAGTGCGAACAACTCGGCTAAACTCTTTCATTCGCTCTAGCTTCTCCTTCTGAACGCATCACACATTATGATTGTTGCTTTTAATTTGTAGAATATGAATTGACATCTAATACACACATGTAAAATATTTAGCTTTACAAGTACCTATGTTGGTTTATGACGTAACCTTTTCACCCAATTCCTCGTCTTCTAAATTAGGACCAAGCTTTCCAAGGTGGGCACAAGAAGCTGTTTGTTGCCTTCTATAATCATTTATTGTGTATTGTTTGAAATTTCTCTGCAAATATATCCTCCCACACAAATTATGGTTTAAGTATTCTAAGCTACAAGCTCAAAGCACTACTATCCACCTAAAAGAAATTATAAGGTAGAGGTATGTATTTCCAATAACTTAAGCATTTTAGCCCGTAGGATATGGGAAATTCAATGAGAAATTGAGCTCAATGTGTGCAAACATAAGGATGAGGAAGAATGCAAAAAACAAAAAACAAAAAACAAAAAATCTAAAGAATAAAATTAAAACTAAAACTAAAATAAAAATTCAAAGTGAATATTTTATTCAATATAAATGTGGATTTTTCATTTAGACCCATTCTAGTCTCATAGACTCACCTATTATGGTTCAATGAACAATGCATCCAATTGTTATCAACGATAAGTCACCCTACAAAGCCATCACAGGGGGCTATTGAAAATAGGTACTTCTATCTTAATCACTTTCAAATACCCAAGAGTTTGCAATTTTGAATAAATCATTTGAAATAGAAAATTAATAAATTATTATAATATAAGAAACACCTGTCTATGAGGACTGCGGAAGGCCAGAGCAACATCTGAAGTTGTTTTGCTTCCAGACTTAATTGCCACATTATGATCTAGTGTCAATAGCTTTTGCTCACAACTAGAATTTTTTCCAATCTCTCGTTGCCTTGCTCGTTCTACAGCTGATAAACATGCAAAGTCATGATCCTTAGACTCTCGGTTCTCATCTCTAAGGTGTATGCATCTAGGTGAAGAGTTGTCTGTGTCGACCTTGATTTGATTACATTCACTATAAGTGTTGAAATGCACATTGGATTGCAGAGGCAATAATACGCCTAAGCCATTTTTGTACTCCGGAATTTGCTTTGAGGCTTCTCTTTGAATTGAGTGGAATGAGTTGTTTACTCTTATAAAATGTTGGCAACCATGGTTGAAGCATGGAGGTCCATGATAAGTTCCTTGTTTATTACAAGAACACATTAAAGAATTTCTCTCTACATTTGCAATCCCATGTGCGGCGGAAGTGGTCGTGCTTGTAAAGCTGGAAAACGCAATTTCATTGCATTCAATATTTGTTGCTTTGAAAGACCTCGCATGATCTGGTGGGATTATTGAATTCATCTCTATTTCCGATTTAACTTTTTGAATATCTTGTTGTTGCGTTTCAAACTCCTTCTTTGCCTCTACTTCTTCTAGTTTACATCTTGAAAATTGTATAGGAATCAATCAATTTCTCATTATCATGACAATCAAAGGTTTGCATGTTTAACTAGCTTATATAAAAAGCTTCAACAGATGTTCACTCTTTAGCACTTGAATCCTTTCTTGAATTTTTATAAATTTTTACTTATGTCTTTATAAATGTACATTATTTACCTCAAATTCATCATACAAAAAGTGTGGTTTTTTAAAAGTCAAATTTTGATTTGGATGAATAAAAAGTTTTGTGGCAAAAAAAGACCTTGTGACCTCTCTGTTCATTATTCAGATTTTGGACATTGGAGTGCTACTTAAGGGATTAACTTTGAGATTGTTTTTAATTGATTTTACTACATGAATATGCGTACATGATAATAGTATATGCATGAATTGACTAAGATCTTGCTTTAGATTCTATACTTGATGGATTAGTCCAAACTTGTATTCAATTCATTACATTCATTAAATGGCACATTTTTGTATGTATATTAGACATTTGCAAACTCAAATTAGTTGCTAGAGATAGTAGAAGATTTTCACCTTTTCATTGTGAGAAATTTGTACATACGCTCAAGGAGAGGGCCAGCACCATCTGGAGTGTGGCAAGTGATGATTGTTTCAATTTCATCTTTCATAACTATAAATGACCGCTTCTGCAACCCTAGGGATAACCCTACACGAGTGTTAGGTTTTTTACTACAAGTTCTCATTTATAGGATTATGAGTGAGCAAATTGCATACTGTAATTGTCTTCTATAACATAATTGTCTTCTTCTCATTTAGAAAATTCTTTTAGAAAATTTCAAAAGTGCATTCCAAAATTACATAACAAGAAGGTATTTGCTAGTTTTGCTTCACCAAATTCATCCCTTTATAAAAAGTTCATTGCTGACCTTGTGATTTGGTAAGTTGTAAACAAGTGACACAAGCTATGATGTGCACCAAATACACACAATTGATCTCATTCATTGATCTATTTACACTCATCTTTGCAACGTCAATCATTACCACAAAGAGAACATACACACCTTGAAGAACTTTTGAAGTTGAGTCCAATTATCCCTTTTCTTTTCCATCTTCGTTCCAAAATCAAAAGAATGCATTTGGATGTCATGTGGAAAATATTGTGAAAAAATTTCCGCCACCAAAAATCCATTTGAAAAATCCCTGCAAATTAGAAATTGGAAAATTTAAAACTTTCCTTTTTTAATTATAAAAATGATGGAACAAAGTTGGTTTACAAATTTTCTGTAATTTATTGCCCTTGCTATGTCACAAAGAAGCAAGATGGTTGAGACTTGAAAGAAGCATGAGCACTTTACAACCAAGAGACTATCCATAAAGAAATGTGCAAACTTGAAAGGGAATGGCCTCTACAATTAACCCTACATTACACAAGCCAAATACATTACGGTTCATATATTTCATTCAAAATATTGGAGATCTAGAGATTTCGTTGTCATGATCAAACCATATGCCCGATGATCCATTGCATGGCATACAAAACTTTTCTTACATGAAAATTCTACCTACAATAATTGCATCACCAATGGTAGATTAAAAAGAATCATGCATTGCCATCATTTCTCCAAGAAATGAATCTAATTAAAACAATTGAGGTTTGTAGGGAAATTATTAAATCAATTCAATACATCCAAATTGATTTGCAATTTCTAAGTTTGTCTAGACTCAAGAGCAAATAATTATCTTGAAAAGTTACCTCTTTATGTTTTTAATTGGAAAAGAGAGATTTAGGGCCACCAACCAACGTAAGACATCACGTCGGACACCTGTGTTTCCGCCCATTATTCTTATTGATGTCCAATATCATCAATTTTCTTTCCACTCTATCCTCATCACAACCCTAAAGTTGTTGTTTTTTGCTTGTAAACCTCCACATAGATGACCAAATAACAATAAACTATTTGTCTTAGCATGTGAAACTTGAACAACTGAATTTGAACAAAATGAAGCCACCATCATGAAATGAAATATTATTTCTACTCCCATCCTTCTCCGGTTTTGAGCATAAAAAATTATTGCAAAAATTGCAGCTAAGATGGCATGAATAGAATATTGCTTTAAGTTGTTTTGTAAAAACCATTTCTAATATGGAATCAACAACACACAATACACAATGGTAAACACATAATGCAATCTATGCATTGAAATAATTACATGATTGATATTATAGTGACAATTTTAACTTACTTAAAAATAAAAAATACTAAATAATGATTATTTCTACATGCAAAGAATGGGGTCAAATTTATTTGAGATTTTATTTTGCTTCAAGATGTGACACATTGATTCAAAGTCAATTTTTTGGTTGTGAAGGATGGTATCAAAATTACTTAGCTAAGTGTATAAAATAGCATTGACACAATTACTAAAATGCACATGAAAGTATAAATATCATTTTTTTGAAGATGTGAAGGATTGTCCTTGAGGATGTTATTGATTTTGTCTCATGAAAGATATAAAGCATGGCTTACGTATAGATAATTTATTAGCGGACATGAAGAATAGTATCAATGCCATGCTTGAAGCTTGAATAGAAAGGATAATGTTGAGGCCATAATTGGAGTAGGTGGCATTGACACTATTTTACAAAAGATGCTAAAGATGACATTGTCCCATCTTGTAGAAGATGCAAACAATGGCATCTATATTATTTGGCAACAAATTCTAGGAAAGCAGTGACACAATGATTGAGGTAGGATTCTGAGAATGGTGTTGCTGTTGTCTTTGGAATGGTTAATGAAAAAAGGAATGTTGTGAAGCTGAAACCTTTCAAAAAACTCAAAATTCAATAAGCAATTAGGTGTATAGTCTAATTTTGATTTTGATAAAGGGAAAAGAAAAAACAAAGACCAAAAACAAGAAGTAGTTTGTAAAGCAAAAATTCAAAAATACAAAATTTGTAAATAAGTTGAGCAAGATGATTGGCTAAAAACCTATTCATAACAAAATATTGGATAATTAGGGGGTTGGTTGTGAAGCTAGAATCTTCAAGAGGTCCTCTAATCTTATAATTTTTATAAGTAGATAAAATAGTACCTTTAATAAAAATTGATAGGCAACAATTAGTTTTAAATTAAGTCCGTTGAGACCACATTAAATAGAATAAATATAACTTTCAATCATCCTATTTAAGAACATAGTTTTTTTCATTAAACTTTAAATACCAAAAACTTAATAGATTCTTCTTTAAAATTTTGAATACTATTACAGCCATAGATTTATTTTACATGTGGATATCAAAAGATTTTTTGAAACCATAAAAAAAATCTATGGAAACTTTGATTTTGATGCCTAAAATAAAATATTTAACCAGACTCTTCATTTTTATGAAGATGCATTATTTTGTAAATCTTATAGGTCAAGGTAGTCTACTCTTAAACCGACCATTTAAGAACTGATTGCCTTTTTGGAAAAGCTAAACTCTTTGAAATATTTTTAGTAAATTTTGGTAGTAAGAAAAATGGAATTAGAATCTAACCCAAGTCATGTCATATTTTTTGGACCTTTGTGGAGTTAGTTACAATTTTTGAATTTGAAACGCAATGGTCACTAATACCAACTAACCTCTTGAAATGGACATTGTTAGTACATTGAAGAAAGCAAAATGTACCTATGTGTCATGATTGCTTTTAGAGCATGCTCGCTTTTAGAACAAACTAGATACTTTAGTATGAAGTTGGAGTTGTACACTCAAAATATGATTATTTTATTTTATTTTAATGAAAATTTACAAGACTTGCAAATACGAATATAAATTTGTTATTTTAATCTATTTTTTGGAACAAAATGCAATTATGATTAGTTAAAAATATGCATGCCAATTTTCACAAAAATTAGAGTACTATGGAAGATTATTTTCAAATCTTTGTAATCAATCAAGATAGACTAGTGGAAAATATGAATTTCCATTGACCTTGCTCATCAATTACTTAGTCCAATCAATCAACCCTTGCCCACTTGCACTACACTTAAAATATTTTTTCTTAGGATGACTTCTCATTGCCCAAGTCTCTCTCCCAAGACAAATTGCTATGAGCAATTTTTGAAGTGTTTGAGTTTGAAAAATCACTTAAGGCAAAAAATTTGTCCAAATCAAGAGGGTTTTATTGGCTATAGAAAATCTAATGAAATTTATGGAAAATTTATTTTTTTGTCTGGCAGCCTCTCTAAGAGGGGCAACGACTTACGAGACAAATCCACCATCGAAAGAAAAAGATGTACAAGAGATGCTTTGCAAACAACAAATCTATGAAGCAAAATGACTATCAAATGTCAAAAATAATTTTAAACTTGTTTTAAAAGGTTGTAGACTTTTTTTGCATAACTTTGATAGCATTTATGTCCCCAACAACAATGTTTTTGGTTTCAAGTTTTTACTATCCTTGTAACCCCAACAACAATGTTTTTCAAATTTTTACTAAAACAAGAACCAATTGTGATCCAATACCTAGAGTGATCGAGCATTTACATCTAATAGATGGAATATGTATAATGTGAATGAAATGACATTTATTCATCTAAAATGAATGATGCAAGCATCCATTTCAATGTAGCAATAAATTCATCCAAATTGTCTATAAAGGAGGCACCTCCAAATGTGCCACTAATCCAAAACGGCCATCATTGCTCTGTCTATGTCTCCAAATCAATATGTATCATTATAGAATAATTAAACAATTTTAGAACCTCTCCCAAACAAACTTTCACATACGGTATCCTAACCCGTATCCTAATGCCACATTCTTTGATGCATTAGAACTACATTTCACTTGTTAACAAGAATATATGAAAATTTGACCAGTCTAATGATAGTCATGAAGCACAGTAGAGAAAAATTGCGGTTTTGTTGGTTATCCAAATGTCACATTGTTTGGTGCATTAGAACGGCTTCCTTTCACCTACCAACAAGAAAGTCTGAAATCGGATGAAATTGTCAGATTATGGATGAAAATAGAATTATGGATATATGATGTGTGTTAATGTGATATTATCTATGCAATATGTGAATGAATGTTGAAATTTAGAGCACCAATATAACATTTTATATTGCCACTTTGGCACTTCATAAAAAATGAGAAAAAAAAGAAAAAAAAGAAAAAATCCCTGGTGCCCACCTTATATTATATCACTCTGCTGAATACCAATGAAATCGCAAGGTCTATCTGAAATTGCAAAAAACTGAGCCATAAATAAAACCACTCAATCAAGACCATTGTCCATGATGCATCGGGGATGATGAAAATCTCCACCTTCTTCACGACAGGTCCAAAACCACAAACCCATGCCAACCAAGCGCAAGCTAATTGTCCCTCCCGCTCCAACACCACCGTACAACAATGCCGTGTCATGCTGAAGGAAAAAAAGGAGCATGCTAAGAGCACATCCGATCTCGGTCCCCCGTGAGTCGTCGCATAATGTGTCTCCAGGGCCAAGGCCAACACTAACACAATGAATCAGTTGTTTGCACACTTCTTGAGATAAGTTATCACAAAAAGCTGAAAGAAAAAACGGACTTGAGCATGCCAAGGATGGAACCAAAAGCCGACAAGGATGCACGGCAGATCTGAGTGAGTGGGATTTCCTTTCCATCTGCTATGTTGCTTTGTCAGTGGAAGTTCACTTGGAATTTGGAAATTTAGGTGACACGAGCCTACAACTAAGCTTACCTGCCAAAAAGGGTGTTGATTTGGGCACTTTTTTCAGACACTTTTTTCGGACACTGGATCCAAAACAAAAGGAGTGGAGTCGATAAAATGAGATGTCATGAAAATTCACAACATTTGGACGCTCTTTTTGACACGGTTTTAAAGTGTTGAAGAAAGCGTTGAAATCTTTTTCGACATGATTGTCGAAAAAGTGTCACATAAGTAGTGTTAAGAACAATACCTACTTTTGGTAGTGCTATAACCAACGGATAGTCAACCAAAGAATGATTAGATTCTAGGATGAATAGGTGCATTCTTTATTTCTACAATTTCCTTCAAAATCTTTCTTTAGAAATTTTTGGCGCTTGGTGTCTTTAGGATGTATTTTAGAAGGATGTGGCCTTATCACCGACGTAGTCAACCAGAAGTCATTTGATTTCTTGATGAATAGGTGCAATCTTTGTTTCTATAATTCTTCTACACAAGACAAGATATTATATTGCTGGGCACACCCAAATGCCACCTCCATCTACATTTGGACCTTGTAGTGTAATTACAATAGAAATTGAAGAGCATTTTGATGCAATTTTTGCTTCAAGGGTGTTATTATCTTTAATTTTACATGTGATATTGTTATGTTTTTTGTTCCTAAGTGATCTATAATAGTTTTTAGTATAAGATTATACGGTTACAATTCAAAAAACCTATCAAAACTTTGGCTTTTTATTTCATTTAGAGAAAACTTCAAGAGGCTCAAAAAACGCTGTAGGCATTTAGGGGTTAAGGGTAGTCTAGTGGCTTGTGTAAAGTAGCTACATCCAAAGATGTTTCTTTTTGTTATGCACCATTTACATTTGAACTTTCAATTGTCACCTACAAGTCACCCAAAAATGTCATAAGGTTTTCAAGAGTAAAATAATCAACTTTTTTTTAGTCCTAAACTAATAGAAGTTGAAGCATTTTGTAAGTCAAGTAGCTTGTGTAGGTGTCCTTTGCTTTCAACTTCAAACATTTACAAAATATTACTTGTACTTAAGTGTTAAAGAAAAATTACAAAACAACTTTGAATTGGATTTCTCTTGATATAGCCAATAACTTCATTTAAAAAAAATGGAATTTGACCATAGGAGATTGTAGACCTAGAAAACTAGTCTCAAGTTTGCATTCATAACAACATGGTGTGGAATTGGGTTGAAAAGTGATACCATGAATTCAATGTGATTTGCATACAGGACAAAAAGCTACATTAGAATCCAAGAGGACAAGAATAGCCCCGCTGTGGGTACAACAATGGGAAACTCTGTTCCCTGTTGCAGTACTGTACTCCGTGTTGCCAATTCTGATATAGGATTTGCTACTTTTGCAAATTAAAAAAATACGATTCTTTAAAAATCATATCCGTGCTTTAGAAGAAATTGTCACATGTATAGAATTTTCTACTACATTACACCCAAATTACCTTCCTGAAGCCAGACCCCTAAATTGGTCGTAGGCAATATGTACTACATCTGTAATCACCTTCAGTAACTTGCACAACCTAGCCTGACATGAAGAAACCATCCCGGTTTCTGTCTGGAACTTCGCTGATGCTGTAGTCTATACAAGTCTGGCCAGCGTCGAGAACCAAATCAGATGAAAGTAGTCCGCCCACCTCGTCGATTTTGCTTGTCGTAAGCTGTGTTGAATTTGTCCACCAACTCATTGATGGTACTGCATGCAACAGAATACGATTATTCTGTAAGCCCGCATATTGAAAGAGAATTGGAAATAAGCAGAATATCACAAGTCGAAAGGTGATTACGGCAACAAGATACAGAGTACACCGAAGCACAGTAAATATCTAAATCTGAGCTGGAACGGGCCACCATTATGTACCTGGAGCATTTCGTAATCGTAGCCAAATACGTCATGAGCAATGTGTCATTGTACTCCTGCAAAAGTGCAAAAATGCGATTTCAAAAGTTGGTATCCTAGATCAGATGATGGAAGACGGCCTTAAATAAAGAGCGAAGTAAGACTTGCCTCTAGACACAATTTTCAAATCAGCACTAGCATAGGTATTTGTTTAATTCCTAAGCAGTCCGTTGCTCACCATAAGGAAGTCATCTTGGAACTTTGGAGAATCAATAGCTGGTAGTCTCCGCACTAGACTTGAAATTTGACGTAGCAGAGAATGCTCATACTCGGCGTCCCCTGTTCACAGTGCCTTACAAAATGAGATACAATGACCAGCATCATTGCCACAATCTAATTTACAATAGTCTCGTATATCCTCAAATTGAAGCAAAGACAAAAGGATGAGGTTCACTGCAGCTTACCTTTCTGAATAGAAACAAGATGGTGATATAAAACTCGGATTCGGCTATTGAGCATCTTAATGGCGCTATGCATCCCTGTCAAATGAGCAGCCACTGCAGAAACAACAATAATATCCACATACTCGTAAATATAAGCTCCTCATTACTTCCTACTCAGTCACAGAATACCGGTAACATTATGGCATGAAAATGAGTCACGTATTTCAACAAGTTTAGAGTGTAATCACAGTAGTGCGACCATCATGTCAAAGGCCAAAAAGTTTAGCATCTATATCAAGAATTGACATGAAACAGCTTAGCGTTTTCAACGTCACAATACCCAACAAGGTTGGAAATGTTTACGCTCAATGCTTTGAGCGATGTCTTCAATTGAAACTGACGAGGTACTTTTAGCATATACTAAATTGCATCTACTAGAATTCAGAACTCAAAGGAGAGAATGGATAGGGTTTTGTACGTTGCGTTGCAGCAGAGCTCCCGTCGGAAGGCTTGATGTGTGCCACGTGATCCACAGATATACGCTCTGCTTCAACCGTCTGGATACACACAGAAGCATGACACGTTCAATGAACAAAACAGAGAAAAGAAGGATAGCTAGAGAAAAGGACAATGGGAAAGTTAGTACCTCAATGGTGTAGCTTGCGTCAACAAATATGAGGGAAGGAACATCGTCAATCACATGTAATTCTGCAGGGTCACATCAAAAGAAGAAAGAGGGAAATCAGATCAAATACAATACAACTGGTGCGTAAAATAGGCAAAGAATGAACTGAGGAGAGAGAATAATAAGCCTGTACATCATCTATGCTTTGCAGCAAGAATGCATCACCCTGAAAACACCTTTCCAGAGATAAAAATAACTCTAATCATTCAATTATAAGCACGCCCAGATTGCAATGTACATCAAGCGGCTATGCCAGACACTGTTCAATCTGTAATTGCAACTAGCGCATACGCTCACAGTCCAGGGTAACTCACCGCTCTCGAATATACTAATAGGAAGATCTTTTTGTGCATGGTTGATAGTAGGATTCAGTAGCACATATACTGGACTCTCATTAATGTCCATCAGCTGGCAAAGAGAAGGAACACATATTAGGTTCCTTGTCTTGACAGAAACAACCACAATTCTGCGTCGCATATATCAAAAGCACGTAAATCATAGCCCAATCTTAAAAGACAACTGCAATAAGACTGGAAAGTTCCTCGACATTTGTCTTCGTCATTGTTATCACAATCTAATAGTGAAAATACATTCCAAACCAATCAAAAGAGATACATGAAACTTAGATGAAATGTCTGGAAACCTACAGCTTTATGAATGTGCATGTCCGAGTCCTGTACATCGCTCCCAGTTGAGTACCAGCCCAGCACATCATACTTAGGGAAGACCTTCTTGTCTGTTACCACCAAATCAACGCAAGTTGACGTCAGGGATTTTCTTACATTCAAAGATTAAAAAATCGATATTCAAAGAAATCATCGGATCATGCATACGAGCAAGAAACCAGGAACTTCATCGCACTAATTATGGGGTTGCTTCCCTCCCAAATAATCATTCGTGTGGAGTCTGACCTAAAACCCATCTTCCCCTCACTAACAGTAATAGATACAACCAGAGTAACAGAAAAACAAATCCTCCATTTTATTCCATTTTTTTAAAACCGTGTTTATATTTGGTTCTATTTTATTAAAGACTCTGTTCTCAAGCTCTAATTACACATGCAAAGATTGAAAATGTTCAAACATTAAATCAGGGTTCTACAGATTCCTTCCTAAACAACTTTAAAATGGAGACTGACCTAAAACTCATCATCCCCTCACTGCCCGTATGGCAACCAGAATCACGGTACAAGGGAATCCTCCGTTCCATTCCATTGTTAGTTGCATATTTCATTGTCTCAAACCGCATTTCTTTCGATTCCGTGTTCAAACACACACTCCTCTTAAGCTACAAGTACACATACAAAAAGCGAAAAACGTGAAAACACCGTTCAAACTTATTTCTGACACAGAAATCGGAGAGCGTGATAAAAAACTATAATTCCAATTCCTGAGCTCCGATCCCCGGTCAGGCTCGGTGATCTCGATAAGAACGGGTCAAGAGGAAGACAAAACAGAGAGAACCCTAAACCTAAACTAACTACAATCGCCGAACAAGTTCGTTCCTTACATTGCTCTTGCTTGGTTTCGAGAAACGAGCGATCCAAGACATCGGCCGCGGCATCATACAGAAGCTCAAAGCTATTGAAAACCTCCACGGTGCGCCCTGTCTGCACGCCTAGAACGCAGCCATAGACGCGCGGCGGGCGACCTGCACCTGCACCTGCCGCTGTCTGCGCCTTGATCCGGGTGTGGTGGTCGGAGATGTTGACAATCACAAGAGGGTGCAGCTTGAAGGTCAAGCCGCTGCTTGACGACATCGCTGCTGCTGCTGCTCCAGAATCCTAATCCTTCAACAGAACTCCTTGTATGCTTGCCCTCAAACTGATCAATGGATATGGCAAAAGGCGAGGGCAAACCCTAAAGCACGTTCAATCGAATCGAGAAGGCGGAGAGCAATATTCGCGGAACTGAGAGAGAAGAGGAGGATCGGAAAAGAGACGAGAGCGGGTACAGGGGTCGGTCCCCTAGTAGCTTCCTGCAGGACACGTCATCAAAGTTATGGAAAGTCCTTGGGTGGACTGTGGGTCGGTTCTCACTACACGTAACAATGATATTATGTCACCTACACTAGTTGAATTAAAATTTTCATAAGTCATTATTCTTGTTGAATATTTTTACAAAAAGTATGGATGTCAATACTATCGTATCCAGTGTGCTTAGAGTCGACATAAAAGTATTTTTAGAAATGGATGCTAGGATATATATATATATATATATATATATTTTTTTTAATTTAGTGTAGGTAACAATAAATTTCATTATCAATGTATGTATCGTCTCATCAAATTTTCAAAACACAACTGGTGGAAAGTTCAATATTGGGATTTGGGACATTACACTAAAGCCCTAAACTTTATGCCTACATGGTAGTACTTTTTGGATCTTAGTGCCAAGAAAGTCGGACTTGAAGTCTAAATTAAATCTAACAAAAATGAAAATTTGACTCAGCCTCTAAGTCCCATCTATTGCTTTGTTTATAAAATGAAAAGAGCAATACGAAAACAAACATTTCCATAGACTAATTTATTTAGAAATCTATCCATTGTAGATAGTATGTGAAAAATAATCTAGCATTTAATTTTCTAGCATTTTGACTCATTTGGGGACATATATTTGCTATATAATATAATTGAGCATGAAAAAAGTTGGGATTTGGTCTTTCCACTACGAAACCCTAAATTTGACAATGAATATTATTTATTCACCTTCTATAACTATAAAAATTGCAAATTGACCTTGAAATAAGACTTGGAGAAACTAGACATTGAAACATGATAAAAACCAACTTTGTGTTGCGATGATTATATTTTCATTTTTTCAAGGTGTAGTAGTATAACTTGCATTCTTTCTTGGATCGTAGACCTTCATAATATTTAGATTAATTGTGGATGAAACTTCAATTCTTTTTTCAAATGTGGTAATATTGTCCTATGTTCAAAAAGCTTGAGTGAACTTTGGTGATTTCATCCATTAAAAAATAGAGAATTTTTTGCAAAACATTCCAAAGTGGTTCCCCAAAATTCCAATTTAGCAAAAAATGGCAGCAAACAAATATCCTAAGTTGTTTATACATAACATTGTAAAACCCTATACTTTCTTCTTCACATAGATCTCAAAGTAACAAGGATATGCCTTCTAAAGATGCCTAGGAAGGTCTTGAATTCAACTTTTAGTCTTCAATTTTGCTCTCAAGGTGACTACTTGGTACAAATTGGCAAGGTCTCAGTGTATCACATGTTTGCGCAATCATTTGGCGTCGCGCTGACATGGCGCTGACAATGCTAACGTGGTCGAAATGCAACCACGTCACATTTCAAATTTCAAATTTCAAATTTTTTTTTTTTCATAATATCACCATAGGGGGCCAGACTTAGCGGCCTTTTGGAGGCCTCATATTTTTTGTAATGTGTACTCATATTGGAGGCATCTTGCATATGAAGGGAGCAAATGGCCTCCAACATTAGTAAATATATTATATATATACTCACCCATCAAACTTCACTCCTAAAAGTTAGTGTTGGATAAATATTGCTTTTAAAAGTTTTTTTTATTTCAAAAGTTGCCTTATTTTATTGGAAAACAAGAATTATTTGGTGAAATTTAGACTCTTCATAATGAAAATTTGAAAATGGTGCAACTCAAAATATTCAAAATTTTATTATAACATTCCAAATTTCACCAATTTTTTTGCATTTTTGCATTATTTATGGAGAATCTTGTGGTGACTGAAAACTTTTGAAAGACATTATATATAAATTATAAACAATTCTTCATATATAATCTATATTATCATGGATGCAAGCAGCTTCATCACTTCAATGAAGATTGCAATGAGCACTAATATATGTATTTTGGAAAATTTCAAACAATAGTGCTCCATAATTATGTGGTGAGAAATTCTACCTCTATTTTACAACCTCAATTGTGACATTCTTGACTATGCATCTTTGCTCTCATGTTCCATATTGCCTCAATTTTATTGTCTTTTCTAGGAGTCGTGACTTGTCCTTATTGGAGTGCAGTGCATAATTTTCTTTTGGTCACCATTGTCCTTGTGTCACTTCATTGAATAAATTTCTATTAGTTATTATCTTCCTTGTCACTTCTTTGGGGGTTTGCCATTGCCGTGGAGCCTTTCAAAAAAAATGGGGTGCATACAAGTACTTCACTTTTGTAGTAGACCATACAAAGACCATATCAAGAAATTCTTTATTATTTTAAAACTTTGTCTTCAAAGTCAATCTTAAAAGATGGTCCACTTAGCTAAAGACATTTCACAATCAAGCACCCACATACACAATTTAACAAAAAAACTTTGAGAAAGCATAACATGAAAACAACATGACTACGTGACTAGATTATTTGCATACATAAGAATGTTTTGTACTCAAATAACCTAATAGACTACTTTCATTCTACTTGAGAATATCATTCAACATCATCAAATTGTACTCAAATTGTACTCAAATAACCTAATGTTTCATTCTACTTGAGAATATCATTCAACATCATTCGATTAAAGCAGTGGAACTTCTTCTCTCTCCCACCCCAATTCCCTATAAAATATGCTTCAATTGTTCTATTGAGGTTCTTTTTGAATCCCAAATCCGCATTGACCAATCAAATCCTTGTTTTGGACAACCTCCAAAGGTGGTTGAGAATGTCAATAATTAGTATCAACTGAAGTTAGCTAATTGGTTATACATATCGAATATAATGAATATTTTGAATTTCTTTGGATGAAAGCCAATCATTTATAACTTCCACCATTGACTAATATTTTCAGATTTTTTTTCATGACTTTCATGTGTCAATAATCCTTGATAGGTCGGAATTAGATCCCTTGACCTTAGGTCAGCTCAAATTCCATGAACAAGTGCCATCTTCGAAGAGAAACATTTGAAGTCCAAACGTCCAAAACCACTTGCCAACCGTCATTATAAACGGTTGTCAATAAAACACCTCAACAGTGAACACTTGCTCAAGAAAAACAATAAACGTGGCCTCCAATATTGGACAGAAACTTTTGATAAAACACTGATAACACCCTAATCAACAGTTCTGATACCAATGTAGTAGCATTCTGGTACCACTTCGGTAGAAACTCTGATTTAACTCCGATGACACTCCGATAATGGACTGCTCCGATACGGCTCTGATACCACTGCGTAATAGCGCTTCTGGTAGCATCCTGGTAGTACTCTGGTAGCAATCCTGATCACTTTCTGGTAGCACTACTCTGGCAGTACTCCTAATAGCCTCCTGGAAGGACTCTGAGTTCTGATAGCACTTCTGCAAAAACTCAGGCAGCACTCCTCTGAGAGCACTTCTGATACTATAAGAGGGATAAGAATGGTGGGTTCAAATTTTAGGGTTAGGACTTGGAATTTAGAATTAGAATTTAGGGCTTTAGGGTTAGGGTTTTTTAGGGTTTCGGGAGGCTCCGGCACTTGGGGGTCAGTGCTCTTGAGAGAAATCAGGCTCCGAGGGTTTAGGGATATTAGAAATTCGAGTGAGTTCGGCAGCATGCATGCTTCGGAGGCGTTGGACTCCGCGCATGGCATTCTTCGCAAACTTTCCTGCCAGAAGAGTGGCACCCAAGCTGGGGGGCGCCTTGTCCGTGGGTTCGCCTTGCAGGGCCAAGTATTGATCTTCTTCTTTGCGTCGCAGCTCAGCTAAGCGGCGTCGCTGGTATCTTCGCCACGCTGCTTGGATGAAGCAAGCTCCCCACGTTCGCCAATGGTTGGAGTAGTACCTAAACATTGGGTGCACCCACACTCGTTAGGAAAGGTTTTGTTGCAATGCAATCCGTTCTAATTTCACAATCTTTCACAACTATGTCTCAAGCATACTTGAGTCAAAAATACTAAAATCTGATTAACATAACTCTATAACCCATCTGACACCCTCGAAAGTCAAGGCCAATTCTTGATCCTAATTTAACTTTCTTGTATAGTTGTATCCTCTTATCACAGGCATCACACCCAAGAATCCAAGCTTGCTCATAATTGTAAACTACAGAAAAATGGCTTACATAACAATTTATAGTTTCAAAAGTCAAAAGTTGGGTTGCTTTTGATCCTATTCTGACTCTTTCTAGTGCTATCTTATCCCAAATTTGTCACCCCAGGAATCCAATCTAGCTTCCATTTCAAAAGTATTAATAATAATTGAATAATATAGCCCATCTAACACAAACTTTGAAAGTTGGGCCAGTTCTAATTAAGATTTTTTCAAGCATATCACCTTAAGAATCCAAGGTAGCTCCCATTCAATAATTTGATAGCTTCAGCATAAGAATATTACGAACTCCATCATGTTACAAAGAATAAAATACATTTCTTGCGTCAAGTTTTGTATTAGCTTCTGAGAGCCCAAATAGCCAAAAAAAGTCAGCTTCCAGAGATGAAATATACAAAATAGAAAGCTTCAAGGAAGGTAATAAAACGGATCCAAAAAAAGGAGAAATCATGTCCGATGATAGAAATTAATACTTTCCAAAATTACAATAATCAATTGTGAACTTCCAAATTGTACACTTCAGTGATGAGGTAAATTAAGAAGTCCAGAGACCAAGGAGACTATCATCACCCACCTGAAGGTATGTTGCAGTTGTTTGCTGTGCAGTCGCCGAAACTGACTGGCAACGAACTTCAAGTCATCCGAGGACAGGGAGAACGCCTCCACCTCCTTCACGGCCTTCACACTGTGGGTGGAAATAGGGAGGTGGCTTTGAGGTTTGGGATCCAATGCCCAGGTCAGGAGCTCCTCCCCACAGAAGTCTCCACTTGCAAGAGTGGCTTTGTTGAAGAATCCACTGCGACCGCCGTTCGTAGTCACAGTTTCCAGCTCCCCGCGAATGACGAAAAACATTTCGTTCACGGGGTCGCCCTCTCGAAGGATGTGTGTGCCCTCGGTACACAGCGCCGGCCTCAACCGCTCGCACATCGCGTCCAGCAAGCTGTCGTCCATCTGGTCACAAAATGGAACCTGGCAACACGCATAACAAACAGTATTCCAAACTTTAGTAAAGAACTTTACCTTGATATGTACAATACAACCAGTCGAGCACTGGAAGGCCCAAGTTCGTTATCGGACACAACTCTCTCCACACAAAAATCACAAAATACTGAACAGTCAGACACTGAAGGTTCATTACAAGGGGAAGCAAGTGCTTAGAACGACACGGTCCTTACTACATTACTTTGGTGTAGATTTCACCGAAGTGACATACTAGTATTGTTCTAACACATTAGAACACACAATTGTGACAACATCCTTATGTTCCATTTGTCATGCTTAGTTGCTCTCGCAACTCTTTGACAACATGGAGGAGGATGGGGTTAGGAATCTTGACCCTCCTCTGCTTTTCCAACTGCCATATAGCAATGCAAGCAACAGGAGAGGGTTATAAGTCAAAACTTCATTTAAACATACTTACCATGGAACCCCTTGAAACGGCGTCAAAGGTTGGTGACAAAAATCTATACGTTACCCTAAAAACTAACAAGCTTCAAGCTCTACATTGAATTCAATCAATTCCAATAAATTCAATATGCACCTTGCAGCAAGAGTCGGAAAAACAAACTCAGTATAAACATTGGAGTCATGGACAGTTGACACAGAAACTTGCATATCCGTACTTAACGAGCAGCTTCCGCACCCACTGCCTAATAATTAGTTAAAGAAGGAAAATAAGGCTCGCGCTAGTGAAATGAAGTTCTAAATATCAGGCAAAATATGGATGCTGTAAACAGAAGGTTGGCAAGTGCTTCACAGGAGAAGGCTTTTACGTTCGGCACAGAATAAAAGTTACATACTTCTTTACTCATTAAAAATTGATCTATTTTGATAGTTCTGGGCATACAAGGCTGAAAATTATCAAAAGTATGAAGAAATTCTACTCATTATTTTGTGCCGAAGCTACGGGTAAGTGAGCAAGTAGTGTATGCAAGTGCTTACATTGCGAACCAGGCGCAGACAAAGATGGCGTTTGATGTCCCTCCGCAGGTCCGTGGGCAGGCTCTGCACCAGCATTTCCTCGTCCACGCCGCGCGTGGCCACCCACTTGTATTGGTCATAGCGACGCACCCGCTGCACTATGTCTTGCGGCAGGTTGCGGTGACGCATCCACTGCTCCGTGTCCCGACGCTTCACTCGCATTTCCTCCAGCCTCACGGTCAGGGATTGCAAGTATGTCTGCCCAACCCAACCCCATTGTCAGATCGCTAGCAACGGACTCCATGCATCTACCTTGATGCCAACTATTTGTATGAATTCTCTCAAAACCTTCACTAACCATCCTTGTTCACAGAACATGTCCAGAAAGTCATGTCCAGAGTTAGGGCTTATGGTTTTAGAGTCAGCGATTGCAGGTATGTATGCCCAACCCACCCATTGTCAGAACGCTAGCCTCTGACTCTCTGCATCTACATGAATGCCACCAATTCGTGTATGAATTCTCAAAACCTCCACAAACCATACTTTGTCCTCAGAACATGTCCAGAGCTTTGGGTTTTTTAGGGTGTAGGGTTTTAGAGTTTACGGTTGAGAGAAACGCACCTGCATGTTTCCGATCAAGAAGGCAAGTAAGATCAGGCCGATGAGGATGATACATATGGTGAAGATGATTTCGCCGACGAAAGTACTGACGTCCAAGGTTTGAGTCAAGGAACTACAAACAAGAAACAACATCCCATGTTCAGCTCACACAAGCAATCCTGAACAAGGATGGGTTACAATGAACATATAACAAGCCGCTAATCACAAATGTCTATCAAAGTATATTTTCCATGTCTCTTATCATATAATCTTCAATACAATCCTAAGTAGAGCCCTCACTTTCTTTTGAAGAAGTCAAAAAACCTAATAAATCAATCTTAGAATGAAACGATTCTTATAACCACATGTCAAAATTGTACTAGACACAAGAGAATCATTCCTTGGAATGATGGGTCCAACGAGATACTATTGCTTCTCAAACATGTGTCATTTCATCGGGCACCAAAACTACATTTCTCAACAATTGCTTAGTATCTCAACGTACAGCCAACAAGAGCAGATCAACGTCATTAAACAGCGTCACGAATTCAACACACATAACACCATAAACTCCTACGTGGTTTAGGGATATCAATCTTCGAACTGTTCAATCCACGCCCTATTCCCGCAGATGTACCAACAGCCTTCAGCCAAAAGATGTGCTTGACATCACTCCGAGTCTGCTTATTCAAATCTGGCTACTTGACCATGATCAATGCATGCTGGAGTGAGCTAAAAGAAATCGGCGAATAAGGGAAGGCAGGCATACCTGAGAGAAAGCAAGCCAAGCCACAAGCAGTAGAAATAGGTTTGCGAGAAGCGAATGCTGTTGGACGAAATGGTTTGCTCGATGGCATTGGAGTATATCCCATATTTGAACCGATCAGGATCAGCACTACTACTGGGATCAAGAGATGGACCATTGTTGCAAAACACGCTTGACTTATTGTAAAAAGCGGGATACCAAGGTGGTTTCTCCACTGTCCAGTCACAATCAAAAATCTCATGTTTACACTGATCCTTAGTACCAGCCGCTGCAGCGCACTGCTGCTTCCAGCATGTGTCTTGCCGCTCCACGGAGAGCAGGTACCAAGCTGCACCCACAATCTACAAGTGCCAAACGCCACATGGAAGTCAGGATTCTCTAGCATAGTAAACATGTGATTGACCGCACACCCTGACTTTTTACTTGGTGTAGCAAATTCACTATTGTATCAATTGATTTGAAACTCCTTACAACTAAAGACATTGACTTCACAAAAATAATGGTTCAAGAATGCCTTGTGATTTATGATGCAACTAGTTATTTTCAGTTTTCTAAAGAGTAGAAGTTTCTTGCAATTTGGAAACTTTCTTACAATATCAATAAACCTTTCGTGCAACCAATACGTATCGTTGGTGTGCATTTAGTGTGCAAAGAAGAGGAAGTGTGCGTTCCCTGGCCTGTCTACCCTAATGAGTGCAAGATAAATTGAATTGCAATATACTCTCCCAAAGATAAATGATGTACTTACATGGCTGGCGAGCAAGTACAAGACAAGGTTGAAGGCGGCCCCAGCCCAAGCGGTTTCCAAAAGAACTCCAGTGGAGCTAATCATTTTGGACAGCAGTGGGAAGATTCGCAACATACGAGGGAAGTACTGAAACACCACGATGTACCGCAATGCATTTTTGGTGTTGATGTTGACGGAGCCACTACTCACATGCGGCACCACTATCCAGATAACAACCTGCCAGAATTCAGCCACAAAATGGGACTTTAAAGATTGACATCATTAAAGAAAACTCGTTGTGTAATGCAATTCATGACACCATCGAAATGTCATTTAAAACTGCAAGCAATCCTCTAGCGACGCTACAAGCAAAAGAGTATTAAACAACCACATGACGAAGGAAATGCTCACATCACAAGCTGGCTGATAAGGTAGAAAATGCTAGAACCGTTAAGGACCTGAAATCGTCTCCTATCGACTCACTACTGTTACCATCAGAAATTCATTTCTTCCAATATACCAGGTTGGCCTTCAATTAGTAATAATTGGGGTGTAAGAATCAAGACTTGGCTAATAATGTCTGTCGTCATTGATCTTTGGATGAAAAATGGGGTTGTCTAATGTCCCGTCAATAGAAGTCTACAACCTCCCATTTTTGAATGTTGCATAAGGAATCACCTAATACTTTGATTGATAAAACACTAGATCTCAAGAAATTTGGCTCTTGTACCCACAGTGATCCCTCCACTGCTCTCCCAATGAAAGCGCACTCCTAAATATGCCTAAAGTGATGCAAATAGCATCCTCTACATTACATTCCAGTGAATGAAACGCAAGAACAATAAGTATTGATGCGCACCTGAGGAATGGGCAAGACAGCCACGAAGTCGATCCAGAAATCAAATTTGAAGTATCTGGTAGCAATTTCTCTAGGGTTGGTGACAAGCTCCCCACGTCCAAACACGCGAGTGGAAGGTCGAACGTAAGCCGTCTTGAAACGAAGCACCATGTGCACCACGTAAAAAAAGTCGGTGATAGTGCGAAATACGGTCACCGCCACCTGAAAAGTTATATCATCGTGCACAAATATTAGTCAGGCGGTTACGAGCGAAACAAAATGGACGTAACAATAGTAGTAGTCCACGGGGCATAATTGCCAAAATTTCTATGCAATGATACTGTCTATAGTCAAAATGACCCCTAGAATCACCGAAGTATCATCCAAATATCACAGAACCATCACTCGTATAACACATGAGAACCAAACTAAGTAAATTAAAAAGTTGGGTTCCCAGCTAATCACCAAAGTATCATCCAAATGTCACAGAACTACCACTCATATTAACACATGAGAACCAAAGTAAAATATAGAATTCGGTTTCTCAGCTAATCACCAAAGTACCATCCAAATATCGCAGAACTATCACTCGTAGAACACATGAGAACTAAAGACAGTAAAATATCACAGAACTATCACTCGTACAACACATGAGAATCCAAGACAGTCAAATTTGATTTCCCAGTTACTTCGTGCTCTTGCTAAACTTTCACAGCACCTGCAGCTGCCTGGAGATTTGGATGCAGCTCCGGCTGTAGTCCACTTTCGGGAGGTAGAAGAAGAGCGGGTCTATGAAGACGGCCACCAAGCAGGACGCCAGGAAGAAGGTGTTCCACTTGTGTAAGGAATGGCTGGCCGGGTCCAAATACCTCCACCGCGTGTCCTTGGTGGGCAAGTCCGAGTCGTAGTTTACGTGCGGGGAGGTTTTATTGTTGAGACGCAGCGTCTGGCCGAGCTTGAAGAAGCCTCTGGAGCTTCGTTGCCAGCCCCGTCGCACTGCGGAGGCGTTGTTGTTGCTGGCGCCGCTGCTATCCATGGCGAAGCCGGAGCGCAGGGGGACGTTCACATCGCTCTCGGAGCCCATGGACATCTGGGACTCCAGGCTTGGACGGAACCTGAAGAAGATGTGCGCAGTGCAATTGATTGATTAGCATTAGGATTTGTAATCTGAGAATGGAGCCCACTTCATTGGACATACTAGCAAGTGGTGTAATTGATATGATGCATGATGATGTCTGCGGCTAACGGACTTTGAATAATAACGCGGTTCTCTAGTGTCACTTCCAGTGTTTACAGTCTCCTCACTCTGAAACCGCATCAGAAATTAATAATATTTCATGTCAACAGATTTGGAGCATGCACCCCAAAGACCTCGATTTCTACTGCACCATACTGATCTCCAAAAAATCCCACCGCTTCACATGTAAAAGGGACACAAATAGTATCATCTTACTTACCTCACAAACTTTTTCCTGTCGCCATTCATTTTGTGCACCTTTGTCCTGCCGAGCATGCTCCTGCAGCAACGAACCCTTGTTGGCTGTGGCGTCAAGCTCTAGACATGCAACCTTTACTGCACCGGCGTGTCCTCCCCCTCGAATCCCACCTTGACATATTTTCAATGGCACTGCCGGTCCCAAGCACGTCGTCTTGCAGGGCACTCAGATTTGGTATCTGCGTCCCCCCAAAAAAACTCAGCTTGATAGTTTCATTCCCACATGATATATCCAAATTGAATTCTACCGATTTCTATTTCCCCTGTCCGCTAAACCTAATCACAACCTAAAAACACAAACCTCGATCACAAGCCGCCAACAACTCTAGTGTCGGAATCCAGACCCTCCAAACTCCAATGCTGCCAACATCATCAGCAGAACTACGAAATCCCCTAACCAACAATCACTAGGGTGACCCCACTAACGCACCCCAAATTCAACTCTCCAAAGCTCCCAAAGCAAGTAACCGAATCCACGCCAATTCCAGAACAACTCCATGAAACACAATACAACCAAACACCACCAATTCCCTAATCACGTTGTAATGCCGCACGAACCCAAATCTAGCTCCTCACAAAGCTTTCTCCCCAACCTCGCTTTACAGTCGAAGTCCTCCACTCTCTAGTAATATCGGTAAATCATTTACCCACAGATTCCATTCCCCAAACAGAATCGAAATCCCATTACCTGCAACAACACCCAAAGGAAGTCAAAGTGGCAGCACTCTCCTTCACGTCCATGCCACTTCAGATCACAAAAAGCTCCACCTTCTCAACACGAGCTGCATGTGCACAGACGTGGATCCCGTTGGAGGCGTTCGTAGGGCATTGCAAAGGCAAGCATTTACGATCTCCCAGCTGAGGAGACTTTTGTGAACAGAAGAGAGAACTGGAAGATGAAGGCCTTCCGACGATTACTACTAATAAGTTCTGCTCCTGATGCATGAAGAAGCCCAAGGCTGTGTGGAGAACTGAAGTGGGATGTCGTCTGCCCTGAACAGAACTATCTTACTGTGCAAAGAATGCGCGTCGTGTCCCCGGAGAAAGCTTCCCGGAGAAAGCTTCGGCGACATTTGGCTGCAGACAGAAACGGAGAATGGCTGGTGACTTCATTGGGGTGAGAGAGATGGACAAAGTGCATCACTGCTGTACTACTGTTGGAAAGTCCTCAGTTTTCAAACTGTTGCAGCCGGAGGAAATTGCGTTGCGGGTGCGGAGGTGGGAGGGACCCGGCAGCCTCGAGTTTGAGGGTGGGCTCCCTCAATCTCAGCCCTTCAATTGGATCGATGGTGAAGGGAGCCGGCAGGCCTGGTTGCATGGGGAGTCTCCAGTTTCAAGATGGCAGGTTAACCCTTAACCCCTAAGTGCCTAAGCCTTTTCAAGTTTGTTCTTCCTATGAAAAAAGAACATGGATTTATAGTTATCTTGGATGCCGCAAATTGTTTTTTTTTCAAAATCTAATCTTACAGATGTTTAAAGAGCTAGCTTATTAGTATGTATACCAAAATTGAGTGCAAAATTGCATAGGAGTTGTGAGATCATAACAAGAGAAATGTATGTTTTCTATTTTTAGTATGCTGCCCCTCCCCACAATGTTTGAGAAATTTGCATATAAATATTTTTGGAGATTGGAGGTGACATGAACAACTACAAATTATGTTAGCACACTAAAATACACTTTCAAAAAACTTAATTCACATAAAAAGCTATCAAACTCATTACACAATCCACCTTGCAATAGTTGAAATGCAATTTTTTTTATAAGTAGAAATTGCAAATAACTCCAAATCAACACTTGCATGTTCAAATTTTCAATGGTGAAAATCATGAAAACACTTTAACCTTTCCATTGGGGCCATTTTCAAAGCAAATGAATAAGTAGAACTTTTCAGATCTCAATTCAAGTAAAATTGGCAAGCTTTGCTTAAAAGACAAGAAATCAAATAAAATTTGTAAGCTTTACTCTTCTTCAATGAGACATATATGCTTTTGAGGACCACTCAAAAATCAAATATTTACCTTTTTTAGTGAAAAATAAAAGTTTCCAATAATTAACATTCAATATTGCCCGTAAAAAATTTTAACCAGTCAAAGGAATTTAACTGCCCGTACCCAAATGAGCCTGAAATTTTGGAGCGGCCATATTTGGTCGCTTAGGCAATTAGGGGGACGTCTAAAGGACGTAGGGGTGACCCTGGAAATCATCCTTTTTCATTACCATGTGACATCATCTACATTAAAAAATTCAAAAGTATCTATTGGAAGTCAAGTTACTGTACAAGATCTCTCCTTTCCACAACAAATTCCAAGGATGAATGATTGCATTCTGTCCTATACAGTTTGATTCTCTATCATCCATCGGCCACAAAATGGCCTCCGCGTCCTTTAAGGGTTAAGAGGCGGTTGCCATTGGAGGGCTAGAGGGGTCCAGGCCTGGACCTCCGACCTCCAGCTTTGTGAAACTGGAGAATGGAACTGAACCTTCTGGCCCCTGGGCTGGAGCTTTCTTTCCCAATTGTACCCTTCTTGAAGATTTCAGAATTTTTTCAGAGTTCAGCTTGTGGTCAACCTGGATGGGCCTCTAGTTCTGGCCTGTAATGGCAACTGGCTCTAATTGAATTAGCCTCCGTATTTACAACAGATGGGCTCCCAAATCATTCACATCATCATTTTGGCAAGATCCAAAGTCCTAATTAACTGGGAAGTAGGAACCCAAAAGTAATTAAAACTAAGTTAGGGTGATTACAACCTCATGTTGTCACCTTGGAGAATTACTTTATTGTTACCAAATGATGGATTTCCCTTCTTTGGTATGACCTTGTGGCATGTTCTCACTGTAAGTTAGACCTATGGCCCAAGTCTGTGAAAATCTTTGAACACTTCTTAGAGGATCTTCAAATAATGTTGTTTGAATTGCACTTAGAGCAATCGATAATATATATTAGGGATTTAGGGTAAAGGTATTGACAGTTTGAGGTATATATTACACTGTAGAATTCATAATATTTTATACATAACCATCAATATTATAAAGGTGTGACAATATGATTTCAAGATATTTACTTAAATATGAACTTTATCATCATTACGTTATTAATCCATAAACTTTCTATCCCTACTATAGTGTAGAAGATTTTCTCCAGTGCTCTTGAATACTCTTGAATGTTCTTTTCTTCACATCTTAAGAGTATCTTTTCTTTGATTGATTCTTACTAAATTCCCTTATACAATGCCAAATGTCTTTATCCTTTGTGGTTCCATTTTATAATTAAATTATACTTTTGAAGTGTATCAATAATGGAAGAGATAAAATCAGAGATTAAAAATTGGAATAGTGCTATTCAATTACACCATTCAAGTAATGAATAAAAGTGTGCATAAAATTAGTACTCTTAGAGTGTACATTTCAACCCATCACAACAAATCTCATACATAGATTGTCAATATTGTACTGATTATCATGTAAGAATTGTAACAGAATAGAGTTCAAAAATTTAGGGGTCAATGCGATTTTATTTTCTCCATTATATAATTGTGACTAATATTAGAAACTTCTATTTAAAGAATCAATGATGCATTAGGAAAAATTTCAGCCCTCCAGAAGGTCGCGAGTTTGGTACCCGCCCAGTGCAATTATGGAAAAAAATCAAAATCAATTTTTTTTTATTATTTAAAAATTGGGTGCTGATGTGGCACTACTAGTGCCATGCCAGATTAATATTTTTTTAATATTTTTTTTCAAAAAAATATTTTTTTAAGAAAAAATATTTTGATTATTCATTCTGAAATTGCACCAAAGGGGTCCCGAAAATCATTTCCTAAGCAGCCTTTTGGAGGGCTGAAATTTTTCCTAATGTTAATCAAACTTGACATTGACTTTTAAGTTTAATGTCTAAACACAGCATTGTAATAATTAAAATTTGTACCCATTTAAAATTAATTAACATGCACTTACAATACTATTGTTTTAATGCAAGACCAGCTTTATAGATTCTTTAATGCAAAATATTGGTGATTTGCAATCATTCATCTAGAAATGATTAAAAAATTTAAAATTCAAATTTACACAAATCCTGGGTGATTGCAATTATAGATTCCATATAGATAGGATTTAAAATTAAGAATGTCCAACTTTTATTTATACATCAAGTTACATGTATAATATTATTATTTTAATTATATAAAAATAAAGAATTCTCATTGTCTCATGAATGTTGGAATGGTTGGCTAAAATAACTAAATGCCAAACATTGAATCATGTTTTGCAAAATGTGCAACTTTTCAACCTATGAAACTATTATCTCATTGCATTCAAGAAAAGTTGAAGACACCTTTATAGAACTAAATCATAGATAAACCACTTCACTACTATTTCAACTAATCATAAAAAATTACAAAATGACATTGTTCAAATTGTAATTTTTGTGAATTTGAGAATTTCTATAATTTAATTTGAAAAATATCTATGCATCTGTTTGAAATTGAATTGTATAGATGTCCTTTAACCCCTAGAGGACCATGAGTGCAGATTTTGAACATTGAATGAACATAAACACATCTTGAACTCACTGAAATGTGTTTTTTCATCCATCAATTTTGTTTGAAGATTTTTATAATAGTTCTTTAACATTTGTACGATTTGGATTATGTAGATTTTGCTTTGCAAATATTATATAATTCATAAGGTATCGGGAGGTCTAGCCTCAAAAAGTAACTTTTTTAGTTCAAAAAATGTCCTTTCCAAAATGACTTGAATAAAAAAATCAAATAAAAATCTTTGAAAATCACTATAATTAGAATTCAATATTTTGAACTTATAAAAAAAAATCTTTTAAAAATCATAAACATTCAATCTACAATTGATTTTAGATGGAATTTCCAATTTCTGGTTTCAAATTTTATTGAAAAATATTGGTATGTATTTTTGTTGATCTAACCGTACGGATGTGATCTATAAATCGCATTTTACAACTATTGTTTGAGAGTCATCATTAAAATATTCTTCTAAGTCACAATTTATAATAGATCTTCACAATTTTGGGAATCTGGACACCCCTCCGGTCCTTTAGGGGTTAATAAGGATGATAAATATGAACTTTTTGGAGTTGAAGCTACAAAAATGTTAAGGTTATAAGCCCTTCCAATATTGCTTAAAGCCCTTAGTCACTTACGGGCTAATGTTTGGGATGGTTTAGGAAATGAGTTCATTTACACTTTTGTACTAAATTTATATTGCATGCATAATCTTTTTTACTTTGAATGTTTCATTTTTATTTTTCCTTAAATGTTTAAATATGATTAAGCTTTCCAAAAAATTAGTTTACATTTTACTAATGTGACTAACCCTACTTTTGAGGTAAGTAACATTAGTCATATGTGAATTAATAAGCTTTGAACATTCTTTAACTTTTTAAAACATACTCAAATAATACTCACAAACATACATTGGAATTTCCATAAACACATATAAAATAGAATTTTGAATATATAAATGATGCATACATCAATACCTTAAATGAGGCTGTTTGCTTGTTTGTTTTGTTTTGTTTTGTTTTGTTTTGTTTTGTAGCGTGGACAACTTCCTAACCGTGCATCCCATGGCCGCGTGCTTGGTACCGTCGGAAAGCTCTCACCGAGGAGGGGTGCACCGGCTTGGTTTCGTGGCGTTTGGAGCGGTGGTGCAAAAGTTATTGAATTTCAAAGTATTTATTGATTAAAAAATTAGAAAATTACTTTTACTTTGATTTTGGTGGCGTTCTTGCTACTGGGACTGGAACCGGGAGTAGAACTGGGAGTAGAATCGGAAGTAGAACCAGGAGTGGAACCGAGAGTAGATGAAAATTGGGCCAACGGCACAGGGTCACACTAGTATTATTGAAGCAAGCAATAAAAAAATTATACAAATATTGCACATAATGTATACAAATACAATAACGATAATAAACTAGCAGTTAACATTGCTATAATTTTTATTTTCATTAAATGAATAGCACCAAACAACTAGTTCAAAATAAACAAGATTTGCATCCACCTTCCTAATATATATTCAATTCCTTGAAAAACAATTCCACGTCCTGTTCAACCTCACATTCTTGAGTGTTTGGCGTAATTTTATGACCCTCTCTTACTATTGTATTCTTGCAATTGAGGCACTCAATGACTTTACAACAATCTATTCAAACTCTATTGAAAAATATATTCAACCCCTCACAATTAGGACATTGACTTCTACAAAGCTTTGGCAATTTCACCCTTGTGCGCTTCTTTTGCACAAATTGTCTGTGACCTTGTAACTTGATTCCACCATTAGGTCTTGGAGATTGTACCACACCTACATCTCCGCCACTTGAATTTCATAATGTGATCTTCGTTTTTTTCTTTGACTTCCATGTCCAAGTCATGTATTTGTAACATTCTCTTGCAGCGGGGTGATATTTCCACCTTCCTTCAGCATGAGCAATTGACTTGGTTTCAAGTCCAAACCTATAGCCATTTTTAAAAAACAGCCATAAATATACCTCCAGCCCTCTTCAAGGCATTGCATTTTTCTATTGTCAAACTTGTATATCTTTCCCTTGGAATATTTTGAGATGCCGTCATACTCAAGATATTTAAAAACATATCTTTCATCAACTCATTTTTATTATTAGGATTTAGGGAAGATTCATCATTTGTATCTCCATTAGGATCTCCACTTACATCTGCACTTAGACCTCCACATCGCTCCTCACTTGGACCCCCACTTGGATCCTCATCGAACCTCCCACTTGGTCCTTCATCTAAACCTCTACTTGGACCTTCATTTGGATCCACATATATATTTTCACCAAAAGCTTCTAAGTCATGAATAAATCTACAAGGTTCATCAGCATTAAAGTTGTCTTCGGTAATTGCCTCCAACATAGAGCACATTCCTTTGTATAGATTGTTGCGAAGCCCCTCAGGCATTGTAGGCAACAAATGGTTCACCCATGCTTTTTTGACATGAAATCAACACAAAAGCAATCTACATTTTGTTTGAATTCCTCCAACTGTTTGGTCTTCCCAGCACCAAACGTCTTCATTAATCGCCCTCATTATAACAATCCTTGAAGTTTTGTCTTTATCAATTACTATTGCATTCGGTCGAGTTGTATCCATATTTTAAAACACAACTTTTATAATAAGCCACAATGCCGTTCCCATTTGACCACTTTCATTATCATCACTACAAACCATAATGAAAATAGGCATATCCAAACCGCTCAAATTGGGGCACATTCCAACAAATAATAGCATGCTCCATTGATTGATTTTAAATGTGGAATCAATCACCCATGCAAGTTTGGAATTACAGTATTTGTATGCTTGAGCATCTCTTCAGTTTGCATTACTAACACAAACAGTCACTTATTAGAATCACATTTAAAAGATTGTATGATTGATAAAAAATCACCCTCTTCTTTTCAATCCATTTAAGAACCGTTTGTTGTACTACGTCATAGTCATCTTCACCACATCTTTCATGCATTTGAAGCCGATAGGAGAAGGCTGATGCTTCTTTTGGATTTAAAATAAATGAAATGTTTTTTGTTCATGCAAAGGAGCGTTTTCACGCAAAATGTCTTCACACCTTTTTGAATACACTAGTGCTAATTGGATGTTATTTAAGCTTTGTAACATCTCAATACAATTATTTATTGCACTTTGATGAACGGGCAAAAAAGAACAATCAATCATTGAACTTGGTTCATGTCCATTGTATTTTTCATTCACATGAATCTCAATATCCGGGCCCTCTGCATCCGGATATATGATTTTCACATAAAATTTGCAGCCCTCATATTTGGCTGTCGAATATTGTTTTTTTCTATCGTTCAACCTTCTTATGTCATTTGATTTATCTTAGAATTTTATGCCACGGTTACATACATATATGAGGACATTGGATGTAAAAGGCTTTGCACGGGGGTATCTGAATTGATTTTACACATACCGAATTTTAGGCCTTTAAATTAATCAAGAAGTCCTAGACCTCTTCCAAAGGCTTTGTATACTTTGCATTGTATTGTCGCAATCGACAAACCGGCCTTTCATGTGCTTGATGCCCATGTTGACAACCCGAACATGAGCTAATGACTTCTTCAATAAAAGATTTTGGGGTGCCATTCAATTGTGTACCCACAATCCACCCTTCCTCCCCAATTTTTGCAATTGTCTCTTTATATGGTTCATGATTTTTACTTCCATGGTGGGCTTTTAAAACAATTGAGGGCCATTCCTCAACATATAGGATGAAAAGATGAGGATGCTTTCTATTGAATAAGCAAGCTTCCCCATTTGCTTCAGTTCGTACTCCAAATTGTCTTCCATATCTTTGCTACTTTTTCAAAATTCCCTTGTGCCATGCTTCTAATGAAGCTCTATTTTGACTAAAAAAAAAAAAATACAAAGTGCTGACAGTCTCCGCTAAAGGCACTATCCTTCCATTGCACCAATCAACAAAATAATTTTCCAACCCCCTCTTAAAGGAATAATACGTTGTATGCAAAAACAAAGAAGGATTCAAGTATCCTTCTTCAACTCCATCCACATATTCTCCACCATAAGTTTCTTTGTCACTTTCTAAAAGCGGAAGTAAACTAAGCTCAATTTCCTCATCAAATTCAAGATCATTGAGGTTAAGAACCTCAAAAATGTCTCCTATATCATCCATTGCCCCCCACTTTCACTTTCAGCCTACTTCCAATGCAACTATCCTCTTGGTTTCTATGAACAACTAGTTGTTATATCTACACAATCAACACACAATAAGGTTAATATGAGACAAACAACTCCAGATTTTGAAGAACATCCAAAATCACCACATCAAATTGTCCATCATAATGATCCCATCACATTTTGACATTCATATATAACTGATAGCAAAATCTTTATTCCAAAGACCCCTTTGTCTCAATGGTGCTCTAAACCACATATTCAATATTTTGCAGAAAGAAGCGGTCTCCATACACCTTCTTTGATCCGGTGGTGCTTTAAAACATGTGCAAAAATTTGGACAAAGAGGTGACGGAGACTACCATTCTTTTGGTCCAATGGTACTCAAAATGACGCGCTCAAATTTCACCGCCACCCCTTTACCCAATGGTGATCTAAACTAAATGCTCATATTTTGGAAAAGAGATGGCGAAGACCACCATCCTCTTTGTCTTGGTGGTGTTTTAAAGGACTTGCTCAATTTTTTGTAAGTGGTGGCAACTTGAACACCACATTGGCCCAGTGGTGCCCATACCCACTTCAAAAGGATTGAACATATGATGAGAGTTACCATCGATTTTGAAGAGGTGGTACTCGCTACCACCTCTTCAAATAAAATGTATATGTGGTGACACTCACTACATGTCCAATTTTTTTGAAATGATGATAGTAAGCACCTTCACTTCAAAACCGTTAGTAATCTCACCACATGTTTGTTTTGTTGAAAGTGGTAGTAGTTACCACATCTCTCTTGGCCAAGTGGTGGTGACCACCATGGTCCAAATTTTGGTTGTGGTGACGATCACCACCATTCCCATCCTAATTTTCATTTTGTGGTGGTGACTATCACTACCACCTTCCTCATGTCCATTTTTGGGTGATGGTGACGGTCTTCACCACCTCCATGCTAATTTTCATTTTGTGCCGTCACCACTACCTTTCTCATGTCCAATTTTTTGGTGGTATTGATGGTCACCACCACCTTCCTAAGTCCAATTTTTGGTGGTGGTGACGGTCACTACCATTCCCATGCTAATTTTCATTTTGTGGTGGTGACCATCACTACCACCTTTCTCATGTCCATTTTTAAGTAATGATGACTGTCACCACTACCTCCATGCTAATTTTCATTTTGTGCCGTCACCACCACCTTTCTCATGTCCAATTCTTTGGTGGTGGTGACCATCACCACCACCACCACTACCACCACCACCACCACCTCATGCTAACATTAGAAAAAATTTCAGCCCTCCAGAAGGTTGCGAGTATGGCACCCGCCCGGTGCAATTATGGAAAGAAACCAATTTTTTTTTTAATATTTGAAAATTGGATGCTGATGTGGCACTAGTAGTGCCATGTCAGATTTATATTTTTTTAATTTTTTTTAAGGAAATATTTTTTTTTATTCATTTTGAAATTGCACCAAAGAGGTCCCGTAAATCAATTCCTCAGTGGCCTTTTGGAGGGGTGAAATTTTTCCTAATGTTTTCTTTCACCCCATCACCACCACCACTTACTATGAGAGGAGGCACCACCACTCCCTTCATAGTACTCTCTGTGGAATTCGGCCCCCCCTCTAATCTGTTGGTCAAAGTGAAGAAGTGAGGTGATTTTTGGAACACCACCCTTCTGACCAGCAAGATGGCTTGAGTCCATCTTACCTAACTTCTAAAATGAAGATGAGCCTGGCATGCTAATTAAGCTTGCATGACATGATTTGGTTAGTTGGAGGATCTTTAATGCCCTGAAGCTTGCCATTCTGTCAATCTGGTGACTTAAATTATGGTTTATTAGGAAATGGATTAGGAATGGAATCGGGAGTGGGTGGGCTGCTCCAGGCTGCCAGACTCCAGACCCTCCTCCTCGACCCCCCACCCCACCCTACCTTCCATCCAAGCCATCCCTCCATTTGAAGGGCCCAAATGGAAGGAGCCCACCTTCAAACTCGAGGGTGGTTGGAGACGAGGGGGAGGGATTGACGGAGATGAAGATGAAGTTGAAATTGAAGTTGGTTCTGTCCATCCGACATTGCAAATAGTGTATCAAAGATGGAAATGGAAATTTATTTGGGAACTTGGCTTTGTGTACCAACCTCCATAGTTTTAGACGTTGGTGCGGGGCAGCTCACGCCACGCCTGTTTGGCAATTGTTCTACTAACCTGCTGACTACTACCCCCCAAGCTGCCTATGGCTGGGGGGTGTATTCTTTCTTTTTTGTAGTAAAGGTTAACCGTTATTTGTGTCAAAAAATAATTAACTTATTTAGGAATTGTAGAAAGGTACGGCGGAGAAGGTTGGAGAGAATTACTGGGTGGTTCACTGTTAGTAGGTGCCTTTGAAAAAATAATTGGTTGGTTGGAATGTGAAAATGGGAGATCCAAAACTGGACAAAAAAGGGTAGGACTGGCAACCAATTGGTGTGCAAAAATAAAAGGCGGGTATATAGCCGCAGCTTTTATAGAATTTTCAAATTTTAGCCACTTCAAATCCAAGGCTAATATCTAGGTTGCTGAAGGCGGGTATTAAGGTAGATATTGCTTTAGGGTTGGCTCCTAAGGGATTTGGAGTGCTTGTGCAAGGCAAGGTGGGTATTATTGTAGAGCTAGTTGTGGTTGCAAGTCCCTACTCCGTCATCTGAGTCTATCCAATCAAATGAAATTTGGAATTTGGTTGCGAAGCTAGAAAGTCTTTGAAAGAAGGAGATTGTAGCCTTTGCAAGTTTGAAGTTGAAGGAAAGTGGTTGATGAAAATTTGGTGTTTGAAAAAAAGAACTAGAAGATTTTGATAAAGAAAAGATGTGATCGGTGCTTTTGGAAAAACGGTGGCTCTTTCTACAAAGAAGAGGCAAATTACCATGGTAGCTCTAAAACCTTATTGAACACTAGTTTGGCAAAAGGCAATTGACAAAAAATTATCACATTATTGGATGACTAGGTGCATTTTTTGTTTTCACAAGAGGTCTCTTCAAAGTTATTCATTGAATACTTTTGGTCTACGGCATCTCTATTAGATTCATTTTGGAAGGGTTCAACCTTACTACCAAGTTACGCAATCAAAAAATATTAGTTTCATGGTTGAAGTTTGATATGTAATTAATTATAGACAAATCTATAGTCCAAAATTAATATTGCATCCATTAAAGATGGATGAAAATATTGCCTATTCAAACCAAATGGATCAAAATCATCATTTAGGGTCAAAAGAATTAAAAAAATTGACAAATGTTGGTTGCATCAGTACATTTTTAATTACAAAAAATGTCCATAATTCTACCAAAAGTCCCAAATTAACAGGTATGGTTTTGAATAGGTGCATTCTCTATTTCTATAGTTCCTTTAAAAGTCATTCATTGAATAGTTTAGTCCTCAAGGTCCATATTAGGTTAATTCCTAACTACTCAACCATCCATTAGGAGAAACTATTGTGAGAAGTAAACTTCATCCAATTAATTTCATTGAAGGAGCTTCAAAAAAAATCATGTAAAACATGTATAGAAAGAAAAAATGCTCTACATGAATCAATGATATACAAAATCTAGATAAGTCAAAAGAATTTTAAGTATTTATAATAAATTATAAAAAATATTTTTATTGTCTTTATTCTATAGGCCAAGCATTGAAGAGTTAGATAACCCATAATGGAGTCAAGCCCCTGTGGATGGGTGATGAATGGATTGAAGAGCTATATAAAATGGATGAAGTACATCAAATATATTGAAAAGGTGAATTTTGTCTAAACATTAGCAGATGGCCTACTACAAGGAATTTGAAGCCTTCAAAAGGTCCTTTGCATTATTGAACTTGGTGCATATTAGTAAAAAACTTCATTTTTAGCAAAAACAAATATAGTGATTTTAATAAATGGAAAAATTAGGAAAAATTTTGGCCCTCCAAAAGGTCGCGAGTTTTGCACCCGCCCAATTTAATTATAGAAAAAAATAAAAATAATTTTTATTTTTTTTTAAATTATTTAAAAAAAAATTGGATGCTGACGGGGCACTAGTAATTTTTTTTAATTCATTTTGAAATTGCACTGCGGAGGGCCTGAAAATCAATTCCATAACGGCCTTCTAGAGGGGTGAAATTATTCCTAATGTAGTATTCTACAATGCTAAAAATAATATCAACTGAACTGAGCATCCAAAAATGATTAGTTTTCAAAATTTAGAATGTGAAATGCTAGTAGATATGTAGCTAATCAAGCAAATGTGTAATCTTTGGTTAGCTTGGCAAGAATGCTTTAACCCCTAAAAGCCTATTGTTCCTTCAGGGGACAAATGCAATTTTGGCAAGTACCTACGGGCTGAATTTTTGTTGTCATTTTCCGCAACTTTTTTTAAAGATAGAAAAATTGCTAAGCTTTTGGGGAATATCATTTCTTTTTCAATCGGTGCCCGGGAACAAAAGTTTTGTTCAAATAAACTCAAAACAGCCTTTGGGGGGCAGCAAAAAAAAAAAAAAAAATTATTTACTTTTAAATTTTTTTAATTTCATATAGATTATATTTTTGTCTATTTGGAAAGCTTTTATTCATTTCATTTGGAATTTTTATGAGAAAGTCATAGACAATCTTGTTTTTTGGGCAATTAAAGCATCTTCCTGAAAAAAATAACTTATAGGATTCATTTTTGAATGCAATTTTTAATTTTTCAAAAAAAAAATTCCACAAGGTTTAGTTTTTTTGCTAAAACAATCTCATCATTGGGATTAGTGCTTTTTAATTCCATATAGAAGAAAAAATTTAATTCCATATTTAGATTTAATATTTATTATATTTAACAAAATATAATTTCATATTTAGATTTTGGATTTTCATTCTGTCTCGTACCTACTTCTACTTAATAATTTTTTTAGTAATAGAAATTAAGTTTTTTTAGATTTTTTTATCTTGAGACTCTAAACTCAATTCTCCACTATAAAGATTTAAAGCTCAAAACTTTATAGTGCAAAACATTTCAATTGAAAATGTTTAAAGGCATAAAATCTAGTCCTGCAATGTGCTGAAAACTTGTTTTTTTCACTTTAAACACAGATGTCTTGCAATCTGTGTGGTCAAAAACTCTAAAACAATTTCCACACATTCTCATATTAGTTCGGTGTAAGATCCTATGGTTATATGTGCAGAAAAAACATTTTTAATTTTTTTATTCTTTGCTATAAAAATGACAGTTTTAGGTGTTTTTGGCAGAAAAAAGGCCTTAGGCTTCTAAGGGTTAAAGGCCTTTAAAGGCCTCTAATTTATTTGTAGATCAATGATTTTGTACAAGATTATGAATCATGTTATTGGTATGTAGACATAGGAAGAAAGAGAAGACTAGCAAAAATATAATTTTTGTATTTAGAATTGTTCACAAGCTATAATTTATTCTTGGTCCAATATCCTTTGATTTTCTACTACCAAGCTCTCTTAGTGGTCATTCTTGTATTGCCTAAGCAATCTATTTTGGATTATTCTCAACCTTTCAAGTATAAGTCTATTTCACAAACATGTTTAACTTCATGTATATAACTTTGACATTGTATGAATAAACTATATATTTTTTCAGCATTCATCTCAAGAGTGTATATATGATCAACCCTAGGCTCTCATGTTCAAGAGCTCAAAGATACAAAATTAGTCAAGAGAAAAGAATTAATTTAAATAATCCAAGGGCAATTTAGATATATCTATATAATAAAATCTGTAAATAACACATTGACATTGATTTATCAATAAATATCTTTTGTTCTTTGATAACATGATGTTTTTGTTAACCTCTAAGGTCCCAAGGCTCTTTTCCATCAAACTCCACTCAAAATTACTATTTTCTATTGCAAAGTGCAAGAACCTTTAGAAATTGTTTTTTCTTTGCATATCTAATTGTAGGATCTTGCACTAGACTAGTATAAGAACATGTAAAAGAAATTCAAAAACTTTGAAAGTGTAGATTGCCAAATTTATGTACTTGAAGTGAAGAAAATCGGGGGTTTTGCACCTAGCTTGATAAAATTTTAAGGCATAGGTTCTCAACTTTAATTTTTTTTTACTACAAATATTGAATTGAAAAAATTTATATTAAAGACTTGAGTTGAAAATCTTACTAGATAAAAAAATTCAAAACTTAGCAACAATTGTGTTTTTCATTCTTTAAAAAATTGTTAACTAGAAGTAGGTAACAACTGAAAGAAAAAATGAAATTGTGAATAGGTTTAAGCTGGAAATTGAAATACCATAATTTCAATACTACAATATTTCTAGGGCAAGAAAATTAAACCTTGTTGACTTCTTTTTTTGAAAAATTGTGAAAATTGAGTTCAAAAATGAATCCTACAAGATATTTTTTCGTGAAGATGTTTAGATTGCATAAAAAAACAAGATCATTATTTCGTCTATAACATTTTCATTACTAGTCCAAATAGATGAATAAAATCTTTCAATGTAGATAAGAACACTTTCTATCAAAAAATTTGGAAATTTTACTTTTTGTGATTTTTTTGGTGCTACCTCACAAACTTCATTTTGGACTTAGGGTGGCATAGCTCTTACTTGTGGGCATCAATTTTAATAAAATATATATTCCTACAAAGCAAATATGCTTTCCTATCTTCTAAAAAAGTTTCAAAAAATTACAACAAAAATTGAGACCATAAGAGCCTATTGAAGTATTAAACAACTATTTCTATCTTTTTAATGTTCTATATATATTGTTATAATCAGTTAGAGCTACGTTGCTCTTTGCGCTACCAGTGATGTCCACTGAAGATTGAAGATTTTAAAGGCTCCAGTTTCGGCTTGGTAGACCTTGGTGTATGAATTCTAAAATGTAGCACCTATACAAATGCGGGAATCATGAAAGAGTGGCCATCGAGATTGGCTTTTAGAAACGGATGAACCTTTAACTTATCGTCGATGCACTTCCGCATGTGCACCCTCATCATCAAATTTGGAACGTATTTTTGCCATGGTTGCAATTGAAGACAATAGGTAAGTATATAGAAGTTTTTGCACGGGCAAAGATTTATGGTTTCAAAATAATGGATGCTCTCATGTGTGATCAGTTAGTGACTACTTAACTTCTAATAAATAAAACAATCACAAAAAAATCTAAATCTAAATTTAGGACATAAATAATTCTTAAACTTACAAAATTATATATTTATTATCTTTATTATATTTATATTAATCATTAAAGGACCATTGTACCTTTAGAAGACAAATTTGATTTTGGATAGGTACCAACGGTCTCAAATTTTGTCATGGTTTTTTGAAACTTTTTTTTGAAGATAGAAAAATTGATTAGCTTGGTAGGAGCATAAGTTTTCTTCAATTGGTACCCGAGAACAAAAGTTATGTCCAAATTAGTTCAAAACAGGAAAGACCAAGCAACCAAAAAAAGATAAAAGATTTGAATTTTTATTTTTTTATTTTTTTCTAGATTATATTTTTGTCTACATGGGAAGTTTAGATTCATTTTGTTTTGATAAGTGATGTGAAAGTTATGGACAATCTTGTATTTTGGCGATTAGAGCGTCTTATAGTAAAAATAACTTGTATAATTCATTTCTAAATGCAATTTTTACGATTTTTCAAAAAAAAAAGTTCCACATAGTTAAGTTTTCTTTCTAGATCAATCTCACCATTGGAATTAGTGTGTGTTAATTCTATGTTAGAGATATGAATAATTTAGATTTTCTTTCTATTTGTGCGTACTTCTACTTAACAATCTTAAGAATGAAATTAAGTTTTTTTGAATTTTTTTTTTCCCTAGATTCTCAATTCAATTTCCTACCATTAAGATATGAACCTCAAAACTTTGTAGTGCAACAAATTTAAATTAAGAAGGTTCAAAGTCAAATAATCTAGTTCTGTAATGTGCAAGAAAACTTACTTTCTTCAGATTAAACGCATATATCTTGCAATCTATGCGATCAAATTTTTTGAAACTTATTGCACACATACTAGTTAAGTGTAAGATTCTATAATTAGATGTGCAAAAAAATAATTTTCAATTTTTTTACTCTTTGCAATAGAAATGGCAGTTTTGAGTGTTTTTTTGGTGGAAAAAAGGCCTTGGTTTAGGGATTGATTGCAATTGAGTTTTATTAAGGTTAAAACACCCAAAAATGTCCTCATATCTATTCTCACAAATAGACTTCTCTTGAAAGTGTCTCCAAATGTGTAATTAAATCATTTCCATTCTTAACAGTAATTAATTGACTCCTAGTTCTTTAGATTTTGGTATTATAACCAAACTATGTGACATTTTCAAGGCCTTAGTTCCACTTTGAAAATTTATAGTATTTACATGTGTAATTCAATTTTATTTTATTTTTTTACCCCCTAAAGGCTCAAAGCATTTTTTGGGCCGAAAGCACTGAAAACTACCATTTTTGCTGCGATCACTCAAGAAACCAAAAAAACATTTTTTAGAATCTAACCATAGGATCTTGTACTTTACTTGTTGTAGATTATGTGGTAAAAATTTTATGAAATTTGACCGTACGGATTGGAAGATATTAGCATTTGAAGTTGGAAAAAGAAGTTTTTTGAATTGTGGCCTGCAATTTCAAATGACTTTGACGGCCACTTGTAGATTTCTTTTGCACTACATATTATAAAGTTAAAATTTTTTATGTTGAACATTTGAGTTGAAAGACGGGGAAAAAGAAATTCAAAATGCCAAAACTTCATTTTTACATATAAAAAAATTGTTAAGTAGACTGAGTAGGTCCAAAATTGAATGAAACACTAAATTGTTAATAGCTCTTAGGTGGAACTAAAACACTATGATTCCAACGGTGGGATTGTTCTTACAAATAAATTTAGCCGGATCTGGATTTATTGGATCTGAGATTCACTTTTTGTGGGTGGGACCAAAAGTAGATAGAAAGTTTCTTAGGATAGATTTAGACCAATAGGGCTAAAACCCAAGTTTTGGATAGGTAGGAAGCTATTAGCCAGCTGCTTTTCAGTTGGATTCACTTGGACTTTAGTTTCCGGGTTTTTAGGATCTGAGATCCACATTTTGCGGATTGGCTGGGTTGGTAGGAAGTCAACTTAGAAGAATAAGGAATGACGCGTATCATTCTTTGGTCCTTTATTTTGGATTGCTGGGGACCTTTAGGGTTTTCCTTGGTTTGGTATTTAGGGGTTGGAAGTTATTTCAACTCTGGGCATTTTCATATTCTTGTTTTCCTATTCAATTTCTGCAAAGAAAGCTTGAATTTCAATACCATGAATACTGGTCTGAAAAGTCTTGGTCTTATGTAGAGGGATTAGGCTGTGCTTTGATCATTGCTAGTTCAGGTAGTTTGGTAGTGAAGATTTGAGGAGAGGAGTCGTCCCCAGATTCTGTCTGGATCCGTGTTCGAGAATATTGAGGGTTGGTTCTGTAAACTGTGTGTACTTGGAGGAAATTCTACCTGCCGATATTTCTTGGGAGTCTTTTGAGCGAGATAGCCATTCCTAGGTTAGGTGAGTCCTTGAGAGGAAGGACAAACGCTAGCTGACATCTGAGAGGTCTTGCTGTAACCGGAAGAGAGGAACTGGAAGGTTGGAGGAATCTCCTAGTTAGCAGGGTACCACATACTCTTCTTTGGATTGCAATCGGGTTGGTCTGTCATTGTAGTAACGTGGAGATTGTAGGGGGTCTTGAGTGACTTGCTGGTGCGGATTAGTTTCCGGTTTAGTTCTGAGGAGTTACTTGCGTCCCATCCTTTTTCTTTGTTGTTTTCTTCTAGTGAAGTCTTCAGTCACTTTAATCATTTGGAGGGTAGGATTTACGAGTCCTTCCTTAATCTAAGAGCGGACCCTTCCATATAAGAGGTTAAACTTCTACTTTCTGTTACTAAGTTTATAGGGTATGGATCCGGATTCGGAAAAGGAACAGGATTATGACACTCCTTCCGATTCCGCATTCGCACTGCTGGGTGATAAGTTGTTGATTTGGATAGGAAGAGGCACAGGATAATGACACCCCTTCATGTATAGTGAAGTGGTATGAGATTGCATGAATTGATTGAGAGAATATTTTAAGAGTACTAGGGTGTAAGAGGCAATTTTCGGGTTTTAGTTCCAGATTCTTATTGTCTTGGGTTTGGGTTTCTTAATTCTAATCCGAAAATATTAAGGATACTATAATTAAAATCTTTTGGGAACAGTACACGGGTCATCTTGGGTGTTTTGTCATTTAAAACGCCTGAAGGTAGGATTTGTGCTTCCTTGTGCTACGACAGTACTTGGCAAAACAAGGCGTGTATGTTGTCTCGAAGACACCACCTTTCACTTTTGATCTCAAGGCATTGTTGACCTCCTCGTCAACGCAAATCCACAGCCAGACCTAAGGATTTGTGACAGCCGAATCCTTACAAGTCTTCAGCTTCTCTAGGAAGTCGTTGAAGTACAGAGCATCAGGGGAGTCCATGTTCTTGTTGACCACTCCCGGGATATTCCGGAAGTCAATAACCGCCAGCTTCAGCGAGTCCTTCATGCCTTCATCCCACATGCCTTGCGGCCATTCACCAAACTTGTCATCCGGCATGTTGTAGGGCCTCATTGATGCTATAGCCTTGGGCCTCTTGTATTTCCCTTTGCTTTTGAGGAAGACCTTAAGGAATTCTGCGGCAAAGGGGGAGAGCTCTTGAGCGGTCTTATTCTTGTTAGCAAGCCTCTTCACCATAGAGAAGAAATTCTCCCTTGGACCCGTGAAGAGAAGGTCCTTCATGGCTTTTGTAATTTTGTACTCACGCTTGAAGGCCTTCCATTGACCCGGCTTGTAATTCCCTTTGTTGTCAAAGAATCCCAGGCACCGGTTCTCTAAATGCAGGTATTTCTTGACTGCCTGTTTCCTCTTGTTGCTCTCCAACCAGTCCTTTGCACTACAGCAATCTTCGATGACAGCGTGGGGGTTCTTGAAGGTCACTTTCGGGTGAATGAGCTTCTGTCCAGGCATTCTGTTCAAAAGATGCAAGTATGCAATGCCAACTTCTTGAGGTTACGCTCCGGTGTATTCCCGAGCCACTTAAAGAACTCGCAACTAATTACCCCATCCCTCTCTCGATCCCTGGACTTTGAGTCCTTGAATGGAAATCTGGTCTCTGGATCCATCAGAAGTCCATGCGTTTGATCGGAAATGACCTCCTTCCAGAGCTCGTGGATAGCATCCGGCAACGTCTGAGTTTAATCTCGTTGTGGATGGCCAATATCTCTTTTTTCTGAGGTTTAAACTGGCTCTGGGACTTCTTCACATCGATCATCGCAAAGCAAAGCTTCATGGCGGCGTGGAATTCTTGAATAATCAGAGAAGATGATGATTAGCAAGCGCAAACGTGAATTAAGTCAACTCGAGTTGAAGCAAACTTCATCATGAATACAACATGGAGATGAGTACTTGCATACTCAATCAAGTTGACTCGAGTTGAATGATAACTTACAGCCAACACGGCATCCTTGGACATCTTAGCCTTCTGCGGGAGAACCTTCTCCAACTCATTTGCGTCTTTGGGGGGAGGAGGAGGCCTTCCAAGTGAAAGCCAGACTTGCTTGGCGCTAATGATATTTGTTGCCCATGTTGGTTGGAAGTTTTGCAAATGGTTGACGCGGTTGTAGTACATCGATATTTTCCTTATGATAGCGGCGTCCGTGTTCCAAATCACAAAGCAGTCCCACTCTTTGAAATGCTCAAACTTCTTTTTGGCCCCCTTCATTCTCTTCATGCGTTTGCTGGCCTCGACGCTATGTTGTCCATTCACCATCCAAAATTTCCCGGACTATATGTCTTTGAAGTCCTGAGGTGCAGATTTGAGATTTTGGAGCATAGCGCACAACGTCATTTTTTGAGTCGGATCAGGCATCTCAAGGTAAAAGTTCAAAGTGTCAATGATCCCTTTCTCCTCAAGCTCCCGGACGTTGAGATCTCCTGGAGGTGTCTCCAACAGCTCGATAGGGATGGTAAATTTTTTGAGAGTCCCAAAGATGTAAGAGCTCGTGCATAATGGCTAGTGATCCTCCCACACCTTTCTCGACTCCTCGAAATTGATATTCTCCTGTACCCCGTGTGCATCCTTGGGTAGATCGGTTAGAGCGGAGGCAATGCTGTCTGCTTTGGCTTCCTTTGCTTTCTCCTTGGCTTCAGCCTTAGCACGAGCCCTTGTTGCCTTCATCGTGCTACTGGATAGGGACAACCGGGCGTTGATGGGTGTGATTTTCCTCTTCATCTTACTGCGGCCCATGTCCGTAGTGACGGCTATAGGGGACCCTTGACTACCAACCGCTTCGCTGTACTGCCTAGTTATGGACGTGGGTGTCATGTTCCTGGCTATGTCCTTGATCATCCTCTGATTGTAATCAAAGCCCTTGACGACATTATTCAATCTCGACATTAGGGTCTTTGCTGGGAGGGGTCCATCAGTCTTGGAGACCCACCTCTTCTTCTCAATGTGTTCAATTATATTTTTTTGGAGCCCTACGTATGGTGTATCGTCCAGACTTCTCACGGTCGCTGAAATCAAAAACCTTATGTCTTTGGAGGGTATGATGTAGGAGAATGCGTATTCCTCCTTCTAGTTAGGCTGAATGGTTTTGCAGGACACGACAACGAGGTGGTTGTCAGGTCCCACGCTGACTTCTCTTACAGCTTTGTAGAGGGTAACTGGAAGTGTGGGTTGGCACTTCTTGTACTTTGTCACGAAACTCAGATGCCGTGAAGCTGAGGTGAGGATCATGCTCTAGTACTCCACTTCTTCTGGGTCCTTCCATGTCCAACACTCCCCAAGGACAAGCTCGTCGCCATACTCTTTTGGGTTCTCATCACCCTTAATCAGGAACCTCCTGAAGTTTGTTTGGAGAAGGCTACTCTGCTCCTCCATACCTATATTTTACAATAACCGTTAGTGAGGTTCAAGTCGAATCGACTTAAACAGAGATACTAATACTAATATTCCGTCCTTCTTTTGCACCAGTTCCCCACATAACATTATTGTATGTTTTGGTTACCTCTAACCTTGCCCTTCAAGTCAAGCTGACTTGAATTCCAGTTTCATACACTTCTGGACAGTACTACTCTTTATTAAGTCGATCCGACTTGAATGAGTGGTGCTTCGCACCAATTTTAGCATTTATGTGAATCTTCTTTTCTTTAGTTCTCTCCACCCGCAATTCAAGTCGTATCAACTTGATTCTATCTTAGGTGCCATTTACTCTCTTGTACTCTAGCCATCACGACCATTCTTTTAGTTGTATGTACCCAATTCAATTCATGTCGTATGGACTTGATTGCGTCTGTGTCTTCTATATCAACTCGACTCAACTTAAGTATAACCGTTTTCTACTCAGGGATCAAGTTGATTTGAGTTGAACACCTACTCCATTTGTTTTGGTGTATCCTTTTTATCTATGTTTTTCTACGTGAACTACTTTGCTGCTGGGATTGGTTCAAGTCATGTCGAGTTGAATTCATAGTTTCTAAGCTCTATATTCAAGTCTATTTGACTTGAATATGATTTCTGGCAAATTTTTATTGTTTTCCAAGCTTGGCTTGTATCATTGAGTCCATAATTTGCTAATTCAACTCGATTTGAGTTAATTAGCGATTTAATTCTTCTATTTTTGTATTGGGATTGAGTTGAATTGGTACCGACTTGAATTGTCATTGACTTAGATGTATTTGGACTTTTAGTGTTGTCAACTTGAATTCTTCTAGAGCAGATTCTAATACTAGTGGTTTTGAGATTTAGAGTTCATGTTATTCTTTGACATGGACGACATCCTAAACCTTGGTTTATACTACAATGACAGATAATTGCAAACAAACAACAACATTTAGAGCAGCACCAGCGAATCCTAAACCAGAGAGAAATGATAACCACAACTTCAGCTGGGCCATTCAGAAGCAATCAAACAAGAAAACAATGAAAAACAACTTGAAAAAACACATATTTGAATGAACATGCACACAAACATCAGTAGTCAAACGACCACACACAAGAGATGGAAAAGTAAATCATACCTGATCGCTAAGAAGTCCCCCTCCAAGTCCTAGAGCTTACGTTCTCAAAATTGCACCACCTCTAAGTCTTGAAGCTTCCATTCTCAAAACCATATGTACTTTTGGATGTATAATCAACTCAATTCAACTTAAAGGTAACAAAGATGAATGAGATACATGAGTAATCAACCAGTTCCTTCAACTTGAGCCGAGTTGAATATTCATAAAGGAATAACTCATAAAAGAGTTCAGAGTTTCAACTCGAGTCGAGTTGAAGAGGTAAATTTTGCATGGATATCCATATAGAGATTATGTGAACGAATTGTACCAGAGTGTGTATCTGCATGAGAAATAGTGTCTATACCTGAATATGCCACAACCTCTTCAACTCAAGTCGAGTCAAATCCACTGGTGAAGGATCTGTGTCAGTCTCAGTAATCTACATATCTGATATTGATATAACCCTATCTTTTGTTCGGTGATGCCACACTTCCGGATTATTATTTCAACTCAATACGAGTTGAACTGGGTGCTCACTGGTTCAGTTGATTACTTGTAATTTATTCTTTTAACTCAATTCGACTTGAACTGTTATCGAAGATTATTATTTCTTTTGATTGCTTTAATTTGTCCGAGAGCATATGTCTAGTCCGATTAAACTTGGATCAAGCTGACCATCTTGATAGGACTTGACTGTCCGAGATGACGTAGATTCTGGTCCTCTTGTATTATTCTGGTTTTGTCCTTGAGACCATTTGAATTTTCTTATATGGCTGTTTCTTTGTGAGTACTCTTTTTGAAGAACTTATTCAAGTTGACTCGAGTTGAAGCCTGTTTACGTTTTCTGATCATCCTCTATTGCTTGTGCAGAAATTATGGCGTCATCGGGTCTTCTTGTACTTGATTACTCCTCTGATGAAGACAAGGCTGACGATGTTCCTAAGGAAGTTCTGGATATTCCTAATTGTGAAGGCATCCCGCGACGTCTGTGGAACACGAGGGTTGTGACCCTGCACAACGCGGCTGGTGTTCTAGTGGCGGAAGGAATTTGTCCCAGCGTGAAATCAGACCTCGTCATAGGTGTTGACGGTCCCCTTGGAGATTCCCTTGCTGTGATCCAAATCTTGAAGTCTTTGCTTGCTGCAGAGGTTCTGGATGAATGGAGATACTCTCTCCGTGCCTGGCCCATTCATCTTGTGCACTTGAATGGGGCAAGTCTCCGAGATCATGGAGTCTATGACGATTACAACCATCGGCAAGCGAGCATGCCGCAGCCGCCCTCTTTGGGGACAAGACCATATGCAAGCGTTGTCAGAATTCATCCTCCATAGACTTGTGTGAAGGCTAAGACATTGCTCACGTAAGCATCAATCAATTCTGTTTCGAGCCAAATTTGTTGCTCAAAAAATTGTGTTCAGTCTTCTCCAAGGAAGAAGATTCGGGCATTCCGAGAACGGATGTATCGTAACTCTACATTCAAATTTGGGTACCACATGAAGTTGGACGTACATCGACAGATCCATCGGAACGGTGAAGGCAAGAGGATGGTCACGATCGACGGGATTGATGTTTGTTTGGTGGCTTGGAGGCATATTTCGGGCGTTCCGGAATCCACCTTTCATCATTTTCAAAGGTACGCTGCCAAAGGTGTACAGGCTCAGCGTCGCGGTAATTTGAGGGCATTGAAGCCTCAAAAACATTTGTTGCAGGCAACCGCAACGTTGAAGTGCGTGCTGGAGAAGTCGGCGGACCATATGCCACATCACACGCATTTTCTTCCTTCTAGAGAGAAAGTGGTGTCAATGGTGTTGCCAGCTACATTTACATGGAAGGAGATTATTCCCGAGGTCAACACGGCAAATGTTGTGTTTGGATTGAAGAAAGTCTCAACTTCCAATATCAGCAAAATCAGGAAGTTGAACTTCCCTGAATACAGTGCCAAGAAGCCCAAAGACAATTTTGCATGATGCTCAAAATGTAGTAGGTTGCAGACTCTGAGGAGAACCGCCGTTGGTGCTTTACAATAGAAATGGATCCGTCTCTTAGAGAAACATTTGGCTATAGCTTGGGCACACCGAGACCAATATTATGCAAATTGCTATAGGTCAATTGCCTACCCTCACGAGTGCTTGACAATTATGCATGACAAAATGGATCACGCAAAAACGGCTTCCCCTATCTTCTTGCACAAGAGCAAGCAACTTGACGGACTCATGAAGGAGCGTTGCTATCACGTGAGCTTGGAGCGGCGAGCGGCGAGCGGAGAGCGGAGATTGGTGAGCGAGGAGCATAGATTTTGGACAGAATAATGAAAAGTTGAATGAAAATGGAAAGAAAATAAGGATGAAAGTAGACAAAAATTTAGATGAAAATATAGATCAAAGTACATTAAGAACTAGATGAAAATTTTGGATGGGAAAAAGAGTGAAGGAGGATGAAAACATGGATGAAAGTAAATTAAAAAATGGATGAAAAAACTCAAAAATAGATGAAAGTAGATGAAAATATTGATGAAAATGGATAAGCAATAGGATGTAAATTTTGGATGAAAAAAAAGTGGAAGAGGATGAAAATATCTGAAAAACTGAAAAAAATAGATGAATAAAAAATGGAAGAGGATGAAAGTACATGAAAAATTGGATGAAAACATCTAAAAAAGATATGAAAGGAGATGAATAAAAAATGGAAATGGGTGAAAAAAATGGATGACGAAAAAAAGGGCAAAGAAAAAAAATTTAGGAAAACTTGAGAAAAAAATGAAAAACAAAAAGGAGGACAAATTAGATTAGTAAGTATAGAATCTTACAAAAGTAGGAAAAAATGAAGACTCACATCCACTTATTTCAAATCTTTGGTAGTAAGGGACCTATGACCACAAAAGTACATAATTATGCAACTATGCCACTATGGAGAAATTTGGGTTAGGATTTTGAAGACATAATACATCAAACCTCAATTATACCTATTATTGTGGAAATATGCACTTTGCTACTTTATCACTGTATTAGAGATGGTGGACACTCTATAAATTCCATGTGGCACTGCAAAAATTGCATAAAAAACGATTCATTTTTATTCTGCAGATTGTTTCAAAATCAATCGTTAGTTGGAAAACGGCCGCAATGTCCTTCAAGGATCAATGAATGCAAAGTGCAAGAAAATGAGGAAGATGATGGAATCTTGATTCTAAAGCCATATGCATAATACAAGTACACTGAAGACATATTAGCTTGTAATGTTAGCGGTAAAATTAAAATGCTAATACTAGCCCTTTTCGTCTCACTACAACTTTATTAATGAGTACAATAGGCACCTAAATAGGTGCTCTTTGGTAGAAAAAAAAACTACTTTGAACTTTGAGAAAATTGATAATTAATTTCAAATTTTAGCTCAACATAGATGTTTGCTTTTAATCCTTATGAACAAGACATTGAAAATTTGTACTTTATCCAATTGTTCTTTATTTATATATTTGACTAAATGAGTCATCTTTTTACAAACATACGATGGATTTTGAAGTCACTTTGACTTTGTGAACTTGAAATTAGAGGTCTTCACTACTTATGCTTCTATATAAGCAATTTAATAGCAGGAAGGGTGATCATTATATTTTGAAGTCAACACTAAGTAGATGAAAAAAATGTGTCTAATAGAAGATTTAGCTAATGGAATTAATCTTGTGTCAATTACAAAACTAATGACTTTAGAAGGATTTCTTTGAGCTCTCTATATATAAAGGTTCAATCTTCTTAAAAGGGTTCCTAGAATCCTTTGCTTGACCTAGCTTCCGTAGGCAAGGGATAATAGAATGTCCTCTAGGGGTGATCAAGTATGAAAAAAATAAAAAAATAAAAAAAATTTGGAATTTCTTTTTAAGAAATTCCATGCTTCAAACATCTAAAAGGGTCTCTTGGGCCAAAGAGAGGTTTCTAGAGGTGACCAAGTATGAAAAAAAAATTGTTTCTGGAACATTCCTTCTAAAGGGCGTTATTCTAATTATCCACAGTCATCTATTTTCATGTCTAAGAGTGGGATCCATTTACACAGCTTCTTGAGAAGGATCCTCATAGTCCTATTTTTTTCTTATCCAAATATTCTATATAGTCTTTTCTGTCATCAAGCGTAGAGATTTCTTACAATCATCACAATATCACTAAAAACCATGAACATCATATTTTTTTGACCCATTAATATGGTCCAAGCAAATATGTGCTAAAAAAAGCCTTTGAAACATATATTATTAAAACTTGGTTCTAAAAAATCACCCTATTTTTTTCCTTCAAGCATGTAATATTTTAGACTAGAGTAAAAAAAATTCACAATATTTATGAAATATAAGGATAACCATGACAATCCTTTGTATAAGCTCAACTTTACATCACAAAGTGTCAAAACATCCAAAGAACTTAGATCTAAAATATCACATAGAAAAGTGGAAGTAGTGATTTTTGCTAAGTCATTTTCATTGCTCCAACAGGATGTGGTCCTCACTTGTGCCCATCCCAAGAACAAAAACAATCCAATGTTATGTTAGTGAGGTGCAATGGGTGTCTACAAACCACAACACGTATTATAGCTTTCACAAAGAACATATCAAACAGACAAAAGCAAACAAATTCACTATGCATAAATTCCACAATGATATTCTTTTGAACTTGATTGCTACAAGAACGCTGGATGACGCCATGAAGTATCCACATGCCTAAGTGCCTATGAGAAAGCTGAAAATTCAAATTTTGGAACAAAGCTCGAGAGAGGTTTCTAGGCATGACCAAGTATGAAAAAAAAAGGTGAAAAAAAAATTATTTATTTTTTGGAAAGAAAAGTTTTGAAAATTCTATGCTTCAAATATCTCAAAGGGTCTCCTCTCGATATCGAGAGAGGTTTTTAGAAGTGACCAAGTATGAAAAAAAAATTGAGAAAAAAAAAAAAACTTTTTTTTGGAACAAAAAGTTTTGAGAATTCCATGCTTCAAACACCCTAAAGGGTCTCTCGCGGCAAAGAGAGGTTTCTAGTGATGACCAAGTACAAAAAAAAAATTAATAAAAATAAAAATTGAAAAAATAAAAAAATAATTTATTTTTCAAAAAAATAAGGATTGTGAATTTCATGCTTCAAACATTCCAGAGGGTCTCTCATGGCCAAGAGAGGTTTCCAGGTGACTAAGTATGAAAAAAAGATTGGAAAAAAATTTAAAAAAATTAAAAAATGGGGGGGAACATAAGATTTGAGAATTCCATGCTTCAAACACTCCAAGGGGTTTTCCGGGACTGAGAGAGGTTTCTAGGGTGACCAAGTATTGAAAAAAAAAAAAAAACTGAAAAAAAAAAAATTTAATTTTCTTTCTAGAAAAATAATGTTTGAGATTTTCGTACTTCAAACACTCCAAAGGATTCCTCGAGGCCGAGAGAGGTTTCTGGGTGACCAAGTATTACTCCAAGAGGTTTTTCGGGACTGAGAGAGGTTTCTAGGGTGACCAAGTATAGAAAAAAGAAAAAAAAATTGAAAAAAGAAAAAATTTAATTTTCTATTTGGAAAAATAATATATGAGATTTTCATATTTCAAACACTCCAAAGGGTTCCTCGGGACCAAGAGAAGTTTGTGGGTGACCAAGTATTAAGGAAAAAAAAAATTGAGAAAAAAAAGAGTTTAATTTAAAAAAAAAAAAAAAAAAATTGAGAATTCCATGCTTCAAACACTCCAAGGGGACTGAGACAGGTTTCTAGGGTGACCAAGTATGGAAGAAAAGAAAAAGAAAATTGAAGAAAGACTTTCTTTAATTTAATTTTCTAAAAAATAATGTTTGAAATTTCCATGCTTTGAACACTCCAAAGTGTCTCTCAAGGCCGAGAGAGGTTTTTAGGGTGACAAACAATGTAACAAAAAAAAATTAAAAATTAAAAAATTAATTTTTGTCAAAAACAATGCTTGAGATTTTCATGCTTTGAATACTCCAAAGTGTCTCTGGGGCAATAGAGGTTTTTAGGGTGACCAAGTATGAAAAAATAAAAATAAAATCTAATAAAATAAAATAAAAAAATCTAATAAAAATCTTAAGAAAATTGCCCCGAGAGACACTTTGGAATGTTCAAAGCATGGAAATCTCAAACATTATTTTTCAGAAGATAAAAATAAAATGAAAAATTAATTTGATTAAGTTTTAAGAAAAAACTTGTTGCATACTTAATCACCCTCAAAACCTCTCTCGGCCTCAAGAGACACTTTGGAGTGTCCAAAGCATGGAAATCTCAAACCTTTTATTCAAAAAATAAAAAAATAAAAAGAATGATATTTTATTTTTTAATTTCTATTTTTATTTTTTCATACTTGCTCACTTTCAAAACCTCTCTCGGACCCAAGAGATACATTGGAGTGTCCGAAGCATAGAAATATCTCAAACATAATTTTTCACAAAAAAAAAAAAAAAAAAAGAATTTCATTTTCTTACATTTAAAAACAAAAATTTGTTGCATACTTTGTGACCCTCAAAACCTCTCTCGGCCCCAACAGACACTTTGGAGTGTCCGAAGCATGGAAATATCTCAAATATAATTTTTCACAAAAAAATACAAAAAAAAAAAATTTCATTTTCTTACATTTAAAAACAAAAAAATGTTGCATACTTTGTCACCCTCAAAACCTCTCTTGGCCCCGACAGACACTTTGGAGTGTCCGAAGCATGGAAATATCTCAAACATAATTTTTTCCAAAAAAAAAAAAATTAATTAATTAATTTTTTTAAATTTAAAAAAAAAAATTTGTTGCATACTTTGTGACCCTCAAAACCTCTCTTGGCTCCGAGAGACACTTTGGAGTGTCTGAAGTATGGAAATATCTCAAACATAATTTTTCACAAAAAAAAATTAAAAAAAAAATTCATTTTCTTACATTTAAAAACAAAAAATTGTTGCATACTTTGTCACCCTCAAAACCTCTCTCAGCCCCGAGAGACACTTTGGAGTGTTCGAAGTATGGAAATATCTCAAACATGATTTTTCAAAAAGAAAAAAAAAAACTAAATAATTAATTTTCTTAAATTTAAAAGAAGAAATTTGTTGCATACTTTGTCAGCCTCAAAACCTCTGTCGGCCCCAAGAGACACTTTGAAGTGTCCGAAGCATGGAAATATCTCAAACATAATTTTTCACAAAAGAAAAAATAATTAATTAATTCTTTTAAATTTAAAAACAAAAATTTGTTGCATACTTTGTTACCCTCAAAACCTCTCTTGGCCCCGAGAGACACTTTGGAGTGTCCGAAGTATGGAAATATCTCAAACATGATTTTTCCCAAAAAAAAAAGAAAAAAATTAATTTTCTTAAATTTATAAACAAAAATTTGTTGCATACTTTGTGACCCTCAAAACCTTTCTCGGCCCCGAGAGACACTTTGGAGTGTTCGAAGTATGAAAATATCTCAAACATAATTTTTCAGAAAGAAAAAAAAAAAAAATTAATTAATTTTCTTAAATTTGAAAGAAGAAATTTGTTACATACTTTGTCAGCCTCAAAACCTCTCTCGGCCCCAAGAGACACTTTGAAGTGTCCAAAGCATGGAAATATCTCAAACATAATTTTTCACAAAAAAAACAAAAAACAAAACAATTAATTTTCTTACATTTAAAAACAAAAATTTGTTGCATACTTTGTCACCCTCAAAACCTCTCTCAGCCCCGAGAGACACTTTGGAGTGTTCGAAGTATGGAAATATCTCAAACATAATTTTCCAAAAAGAAAAAAAAAAAAAATTAATTAATTTTCTTAAATTTAAAAGAAGAAATTTGTTGCATACTTTGTCAGCCTCAAAACCTCTCTCGGCCCCAAGAGACACTTTGGAGTGTCCGATGCATGGAAATATCTCAAACATAATTTAAAAAAAAAGAAAAATATTTAATTTTTTAAAATTAAAAAAAAAAAATTTGTTGCATATTTTGTAACTTTCAAACCCTCTCTCGGACCCGAGAGACACTTTAAAGTGTTTGAAGCATGGAAATCTCAAACATTATTTTTTTTTAAAATTAAATATATATATATAATTTTTTATTTATTTATTTTATTTACTTTATTTATTTATTTATTTATTTATTTAGTAATTGGTCACCCTAAAAACCTCTCTCGGATCCGAGAGACACTTGGGAGGTTTTTGTTTTTTTTTGATAACAAATGGAAACCATTGTATTAAAAGAACCAAAGGAACCGCCAAGCCAAACGCTGGACAAATGAAGAGAAGATGAGCAACGAAACAAAGACTCAAATAAAGGAGGAGAGAAGAGGGCCCTCTTTACTCCAACTAACTGAGTAGCCAACCCTAGTCGCTAAAACTAGAGTTTGGAGCCAGATATTAGTGAATCTAGACTAAGTTCTATCTGAATGTTGAGGTTGACGACAAATGGTGAGTTCAGTATTGAGTACAGTTGTCCGGCCTGAGTCAAGGAGAGCATTCCAGAGTGATTTTTGAAGGAGACACTTTGGAGTGTTTGAAGCATAGAAATTTCAAACACTATTTTTCAAGGAAAAAAATAAAATAAAATAAAATACTTTTAATCTTTTTTTTTTTTTTTTTTTTTGGAAATAGTAGTGTTTGAGATTTCTATGCTTTGAACACTTCAAAGGGTCTATTGAGGCCAAGAGAGGTTTCTAGAGTGACCATGTATGAGAAGTTCTTCAAATGGACAAAGATATTGGGTTGTTTTTGCTTAGGTTCGGACCCCTCAGAGGCCTCTCCGCACAGAGAGGGGATTCCAAGGGAGGACCTTATGGAACTTTTCAAACTTTCTCCAATCCTCTTGTTTTATTTTCTAATTTTATTTCAAAGTAGGTTATTCAAATTAGGTTATTCACTAAAATAGTTGCATGGGGGAGGACCTTCCATCGGGCCTCTCGGCACCGAGAGGAGTTTCCAAAGGAGGACCTTATGAAACTTTTCAAACTTTCTCCAAATCCTCTTGTTTTATTTTCCAAATTTTTTTCAAAGTAGGTTATTCACTACAATAGTTGCATAGGGGAAGACCTTCTATAGGGCCTCTTAGCACCAAGAGGGGTTTCAAAGGGAGGTCCTTATGAAACTTTTCAAACGTTTTCCAAATCCTCTTGTTTTATTTTCCAATTTTTTTTCAAAATAGGTTATTCACTGCAATAGTTGCATAGGGGAAGACCTTCTATAGGGCCTCTCAGCACCAAGAGGGGTTTCAAAGGGAGGTCCTTATGAAACTTTTCAAACTTTCTCCAAATCCTCTTGTTTTATTTTTCAATTTTTGTTAGGCAACTTGTTTTGATTGTAGACTTTGGCTGCAACAACTGCATTAGGGAAGACCTCCTAGGGAGACTCTCGACATCAAGAGAGGGGTCCTAAAGGTGGCTTATTGAGCCTTGATACAAAATTTATTTTCATTTTGTTCAATTCAACATTGGAGGGATGTTTTTTACTATGAATTCAAAAAAAATTATCCCTAAACCTTGAAGAGCAGGTTGTTGCTTCATAGTAGGTATAGTTGCAAGACCATAGATTTTTTGCAAATCAGGATATTTTTTAAAGTTAGCTCTTTATACAAGTTTGCCATCCTAAATCCTAAGCCAACTTCTAATGCCTATTTATTAGATCTTTGCATTCTACAGTTCATAGATGACGATGTTGTAGAGTCTAATGGCAAGACATAACACTCTGAGGACAGCTCAACTTTTAGCATAGTCTAGCTAAATTCCTTTCCTGCAGCATTTCTTATGTATGATGGAAATGCCATATTTGAAGTTTTTTGGTTGCATTTGTATTAAATGTCATTGCATTTGACACAAATTTTAGTCTTCACATCAGATTTTGTTTTTACTAGAGATTTCTGGTTGGACCACCAAAAACACAACCTGAATTATTGCAAGGAACATTGTTCATTTTTTCTAACGTTCTGGCAAATACTGCATGTCTAGTGTACAAGGAATACTATGAATTAGAACAATCCTAAATCGTTGATTGGAAAAGTCAACAATTAAATATACCACTACAAGTCTATGTAAAAAAATGATAGATTGATACAAAAAAAAGATACAATGAGGTATAAATTTATAATAAATAGAATATTATGAACCAAAAAAACTAAAAATTGGCCATTTGTAAAGACTTGATGGTGATCAAATTTAATTAAAAAAATGAAGCTGAAACCCTCTTCAAAGTTCAAAAGTGCTTTGTGCCCTATTTGCATGGACATGGAGGACATAAAATAGTATAATTTTAGATTCTCCTTTGTAGGCACATGCCCCCCTATTGCAGAAATACACCATATAGATTTCAACTCTAGATCTTTAATTTTGAATGGTCACCTAGTACAAATGAATCTAAAAATTCAAAGTGTGACAAAATGAGTTTTAAAGTATAAAATGTTTAAAAAATAAAGGATATGATTACCATTAAGTTTGATTATTTCAGTTAAAAATTTCAAATTTATCATATTTATTCTTCAACATCTATAGAAGATGACAAGAGACTCACTTTTATTGTGACAGAAAATAAATCCGGTGTTTCTTGCAACAATCCACTTTTCTAATAATCATCATGTATTTTTTCCAATTGTATGATGTATTCATCAATTACCACTTTTGAACTCCTAAGCTACCTAACCTCTTGATAAGAATGTCACCATGGTGTGATGTTGTGGTATAAAGGGCACAAAAATAGAAAAAGCAACACGTCCGTTGTGAGATTGTGCTCATCTGGACATGGAGTTCATTAGTTCAATGGTAATTATCAAACAAATATGCCATTTGGTAGAGAAAATATATTTTGATTATCAACATGATGAGCTTATGCCAAACAATGACTTTGATTTTAATTATCTATGATAATCTAAGTGTTTACAATTTTTTAGGAGTCAGAATAGAACCCAAAACCAGAGTATAGGTTTTACTATTAAACTTAGGTTGAACCAACATCATGACAACTTTCTAGCCTGCCAATGATTAGACTTCATTGGATTCTTTATCATTAAGCACAATGCATTAGTCATTGGCACTGTTATCAATTCATGGAGTTAAAGATTTTTTATTCACTCTTCTTGTACCAAGCACTTATAAAGTAATTATGTATTTCTTGTGTGCATTATTATTCTATTCTTATATCTGTAATTGAGAAGCATATTATGCAATTGTTATGTTTAGTTCTTGTACGTCAGTAGTTGCTGTCAACTTTTCTACTTTAGAATGAAACCATTCCAGAGTTCATGGCTATAGGTCCCTTGTGGATATCTGAATTTGAAATCTATAATTTGTGGGATGAATGTAATCCACGATTTTAGATACCCGTTTTACACGGTTATAGGCTTTTGATTTATTTTTCCACAAACCCCAAACCGCATACTTTTCATCCTATCTTTATCTGTTTTTTTCATTTTATCTTCTTTTTATTTTTCATCCTATCTTCATCCATTTTTTTTCATCCTATCTTCTTCCATTTTTCATCCAGCACCATCAAATTTTTTATTCCAACATCATCCAATTTTTTCATCCAACATCATCCATTTTTTCATCCAACATCATCCATTTTTTTCATCCAATATCATCCACTTTCTTCATCCAACATCATCCAATTTTTTCATCCAGATTTATTTATTTATTCATCTAGATTCATCCTATTTTTTTCTTTTTTCATTCCAAAACAGTGCTCTCCGCTCACCATTCCCCGCTCCTTGCTCGCCGCTCGCCGCTCCACGCTCAAGTCATAGCATTCCCCACTCATGAAGTTGTCGGTCTCTGTCACGGGAATGATTGCTCACGAGCACGGTGATGTGCGTTATGCACATTACGGTCTTGATATCTTTCTGCACAACTCCAACTACATGGTGGGGTCATTAGTAAAGCTGTTGCGGGACCTGGAATTGCCGCCAAAGTATTCATCTCGAGAATTGTTCGTTGGAGGGGGCTTTGCTCCTTTATTTTGCACGGTACTACAAGGGGCTGATATGTGCAAGTCATCACTTTGGCCAACTCCAAAAGTTGTAATTGCGGCGCCTCTCCTTCCACCGGTTCTCAACGTTCAAATGGGCAATGCCACAAGAGACAACAAGAATAAATTTCTGTTTGCGTTTTGGTCCCTTCTTGTTGCTAAGAAGATCTTTCGTGAGGTTTATGTGAGTTTCATGTTGGTTGGTCATACGCATGATGACATTGACGCGTTGTTTGGGAGATGGAGTATGCAATTGAAGAAAGAAAACTTCCCAACCATCCCATCCCTCATGAAGTCCTTCATGGATATTGATTATGTGCCTACAATTCCTCACCTTATTGAGGAGGTGCCAGATTTCAAAGCCTTCATAGAAGGCTCGCTTTTGGATGGAGATGAATCACTTTGTGGTCATACAAAGGCGCAACAATTCAAGTTTTATCTGAATGCCGCGGGTGTCCCCATCATGAAATACAAGCGTTACTGCACGGATAGTGATTGGCTCCCAGAGGAAGGTGGGGGAATCAAAGTGCAGTGGTTTAACTGTCTGCACATTTTGCTGTAATTCCTGAGGAGGTTAGCAGTGAGGCATGCGTTTCGAGAGGTGAGGTGGAGGACCAAGTCCTCCCTCCATTCACGTCCCAAATGACTCAGAAATGGCTCCATGTTGTCCTGGATTTGAATGGGGTTCTATGTGTCTGTGAGAATAAGAGGTATCATATGAGAGAAGGAAGATACGCCAAACCCGATGAAGAATTTCCAGACTTAGAATCTTTCACCTGTGGGGTCAAGAAAGTCATAGTTCGACCCCATTGCCTTACTGTTCTCCGGGAGTTGTTGAAGGTCGCGAACTTATCCGTATGGAGCTCTATGAAGAGGTCTACAGCCATGCAGGTGTGCAATTATCTCTTCAAAGGCTTAGATCTGCCATTACATGTCTTCGGACAAGAGCAATGCGACGTGCTGAAGTGCAAGACTAGAAATGGGAAGATAGGCAACTACAAGGTTAAGGGGACAAACAAGGGCTTGTTCCTGAAACCGCTGGAGAAGTTGCTTTGAATGAGCAATTCAATGTTCTCAACGGAAAATACAGTCATAGTAGACGACAGTCCTGCAAAGCACATAATTAATCACCCAAAGAATGTGATCCTTTTTGAGCTATGGTCACATGTGGGTGATAGAACGACAGATGGGATCCTCATAGATCGTCTTTTGCCCTATATCCAACGCTTGTACTTAGACAGGCCCTTGGAATTGTACCCCTTTTGGAGAGATAATATTTTTGGGCGCTTGCACCTATTTAACGAAGAAGACACAACCGAGTATAAGGAGCTCATGGATGCCGTCAAGTACTCCAATACCGTGTTCTCTGAGTGAAATGTGAGGAATCCCAATCATACATCAATCTTTGAAGAATCTCAGAAAGCCCAGCATAGGAAGGTGGAAGTAGAGGAATTCTGTATGTTGTTTTATCACAAGTTGGAGTCACAATGACGGAAACTATACTATGTTTTTGTATTGGATTGCCTGTATGTAATATTTGTGTCTACACAAACGCTGTTTTAACAATGATTTCTAATCTGTGTCTCCATGCTTCTTTGTGTGCTACTTTAGTACCTCAAATTGGTTCCCGCAGTAAGTGTGCTGCTTCTGCTAATTCCTTCTTTGATTATGGACAGTTCGTCATATCGCAAGGCGGATTCAGACACATCATGTTGTTCGCGGCCATTGCACAGTCAACAATGGATTTCATGACAAAGCCCGTCGATGAAGGGGTTGTCGATAGTCCTCCAAATGGAGGAAAGCGGCCTCAAGCAATGTGGTCGCCTTCTCCACTCAAATGACATCCTGGACCCACTTCGCCCCACCATTGCCCGGAGATGAATGTTTTCACTCCAAGAAAGCTGCACAAGGAAGGAATGAACATGGTGCCTACCTACGAGGTATAGGTTTTTGCTCTTTGCAGTTAGCAATGCAACGTGTGTTCTACAAATGTCTGCCATATGTCTTGGAATTTCACTCTAATGTTGGATTTCATTTGTTCATGCAGGGTGATGTCATATTACAGAAGTCCATTGCCATCCGCGCCAATAGTTTAAGTGAACTCCCCCCCTCCTAATTACAATTATAGAGAGCGGCCTTTGACATCTAACGCTGCCTAGCGTATTTTGCCAAAGTGCAATTCTCTAGGGGTTGCACATCGGCAGTACTAGTCACATGATGTTTATCCTATTCCGATTCACTCAGGTCATTGTCTGTGGGATGCTTGGGAGGAGAGATTCTTGAAGAAGCAACGATTGGAGATTGCAAGCCAGAGATCGTCAAAAAATATCGGATACAATCAAGGGCCTGAGTTATTGGCAGCATTGGAAAAATTGAAGAGTAGGACACACTCATAGCTGTTGTAGGTTTGATAGCGTAGTTCTCTTGAAGAGAATGTAAATATTGAAATGTATTAGAACATTACCAAACTTTGAACACCATGTTCATTGAAATAGATGTTGGAATAATGAAATCCATAAATAGATGGCAACAACAATCATGAAATTGAACCACTTTAGTCAACAACAGAGACAGTTCTACAAATTCTTTGCGCTTTTTACAGTGTAGTGTGTAAGAATTCATCTCAAGGGAGATGCTAGAGTTTGGTTCTGCGATTTCCGTGCTTTTCCTTTCCTGAATTTGTCTTTATTGTTGGCTGAAGCCCTATTGCTGTTCTACTAACTAGTGGAGTACATGTATTTTTGAGATTGTGTTGGATACATTACCATTCCTGTAGACCTCTATGATGATGGCTCTAGCACAGACTCCAAAATAATGTACTTTACTACACGGATAGTGACAGCTTGTGACATCATTTACTTATACAAAAGTAACATTGCATAGTGATTGTACATTTATAGATGAAATATATATACATTTATTAAATACTTTCAATAAATTGCAATGTAATTTGTAATTTGTAATTTGCGGAATACTATGTGGTATTGGCCAATTTTGCTACTATATGCATGTTTCATGTGTCATTGCATTGCTTATTTTGTATTTATAGAGAAGAATTTCACTTCAATTCATTGTTTCTAGTGCTTCCTAAACCTCTCATTTCCCTGGAAAACTCCCATTTTAATTAATATGATGTTCTTCCTCCATCTTTGCATACATTATACCAATCCAGACTATCTCTCTAGTGTGCCAAATTGCAATTTTGCCTGTCCATTGAGGCTGCACGCTTTCCTTCTCTAATTTTACGAAGTTGTTATCCTCCGTGTCTGTTAATTCAACAATGTCACCACTATATTGTCCCTATTGCCCAGAACTAATCTCTCCAATCCATGGCAAAAATCTTGCATTCTAAAAAGTAAATTTGTAGATCCCCTTGCTTGAAAACGGCGAGGAGAATGTTATATGTCCACCTCTATTGCTGACGGAAACCAATCTGCTGGTGTTTGAACGTCACAAAAGCCTTGGACTTTAGCATTTACGCTTCGGCCTTTCTGCAAACCGGCTCTTTTTCCCCCTACACAACCAAGACCACCCTCCAAATTCTCCATCCTACCAGCAGCCTCTACAATTTTGCCCCTTCCCCTACTATGCTTTAGCTGCCCTCCCTCATTGTCACCTTTTTTGATTCCTAGAGGGCGTGGGAATTATATCTCCACTCTCCACTCCCTCCATTGTTGTCGTAGCCAACACCTTGGGTTTTTTTGGACAGGCTTTGGACCTCCCTTTCCCTTTGGCGATTGCAATCTTCAGATTGTTTACGGCAGAATTCACGCCTACAATGCTGTTGGCGAGAGCATTAGATTGTGCTATCTCGGGAATTTGATTGTGCGCACCCTCCTCTAGTCTTCACAACAGTGGTACAAGGAACAACTCCACCCTTCTCTGATTTTGGAGGAGAAGGGATTTGCCGGGGATTCTAAATTTTGCCCCCCTCTTGTCGTGCAACGCCCCGCATTGGCATGGTCTTCAATCGCTCTTGCTCCCGACGCTTGACCCATTGCTTGCACGCAGGAGAGCGTTCAAGCAGTCGGCTTTGCGCTGCCAGGCACGCAGCCTCCTTCACCGATGCTTGATTGTTCATCAGGCCAAATTTCTCTTACAACATGGAACAAAATGTATGGAAAATCACGCCTCTTTTGCCAGCCTTAATTATAAGCAACGTTGCTATAAAATATTATCCACCAATGCGTTGCCTTCAACACCTGCAGCAATATGTGCAATCTTGAAGTTTCGAAGGTGTACCAATAAGTGCCGATTATCCAAGCAATTTAGGATTTGTCTCCTCTAACTCTCCGTTGCAGCAATCTCTAGAAGCCAAGCATGAATCACTTGCACCTGATCCCTTTGAGACTGAGGAAATTGACAAGTTCCATTGCTCAATAAATCCGCCATCTTGCTTGGGAATTGGCCGCGAAGCGAAGGTACAGGCGACGTTGAAGCTACTCGCATTATAAGTGGTGGGTTGCCAAAGAAAATAAAAACAATGCAAAGAAAAACCCCAATACATACTTCAATTACCCGCAAGCAACGACAATCTGGCACCAGATTGTAATATTGTCAGCGCATCCTGCTGATTGTCACCATTGCCTTGCAAAAACCGTCTCTCCCACCAGAACTCCACACTTCACAATGGAGTGGTATCTTTACTAAATCCAAAGCTTCACATAGCAACCTGAAGCAATTAGCCATACTAAACCCTAAGCCCTCTCCTTGACTCTGCAAGCGAAATACAACAATTCTAAATTCACCCTCCAATGTGAGCAAGATGAGAGTACTCAGGAAGTAAGGTTTTTGATGGTGGGAATGGGTATGTCGCATAGGACAGACTCCCATCTTGCAACGCCTTTTCTCTAGGTGGGAGCTTCATTAGCAAGGTTATTCAACTGCGCGGGCAGGGCACATTTCTAGCCAAAATGGAAAGTGGCCTCGTTGTAGGTGATGTAAAAATTGATAGCCATGTCAGCTGTCAAATCTGACAGGATTGTCTAATTCAGCACTCGAAGCCTTCTAATTATGTAGATCACAATTCTTCCTAATTTGCCTATGATTTTGCGTTATTCAGTTTTGAAAATTGTCGGTAGACGGAAACCGTCCTCAGGGCCGTTTTGGAGTCAAGGGTTAAATTCATGGTTTTCAATTGCTAAAACTACAATAATGTTTGTTTTTTAGAAAAAGGTGCCTCCAACTATGTTATTTTGATAGTTTTTCACCTTAGATTAGTTTTGGAAAGTAAATCTACAAAGATCAAAGATTCTCTTTTCCATATAATAAGCTTCCAAGTCCTGTACGGTATAACAACCGACTCACAATTAGTGTATTTAATAAGATGCCAGGCCTTTAGCGGGTGTCCAGGGCAGTCATCATGCTCAACTCGTCCAGTGTCACACTCACTCGTCACATTTCCTACCGAGTACGACTCTTCAAACATAAAGTTAACAGTTGCAATCCACTTGAACAACTGAAGGTGTGCAACTGGCACCACGTTTCAACCCATCTGCATACTTTTGTAGACTCATTGTAGACTAGGGGAAGACCGGGGAGTCACTCATAGTTATACTGGTTTCATGCCACTGTTCATATACAGTGAGTGTGGACACCACTTCACCGCAGGACAAGGACCCAATGAGGGCCGTAACTTAGTAGTTTATTGAAATCAACTGTGTCCAGCACCCGGGACATGCATAGCTACAGTAGGAGCTGTAGAAGTTCCTGTCGAGAATCTGTACGCTGATTGCAGTGGTTCTCAAGCACCAATTGCGTGGTCTCAGAGTTGCTGGAAAAAACAATTCATAATAACATTGTTAATTAACCAAGCCTGAGTGGGGTTCCCTTGTGCTTCTCCAGACTGAAAGCGGGAGCCCCCCAGCGCTGCAACTTCCTCAAACGAGTGAAAAATTTGCTATAAAATATGCTCACGATAACACACTTTCAATTACCAACCAGAAACGAGTTCGGGGAACGTCGTTACTCGTGGATTTGGCTGAGTACAAGAAGTAAGCGAACTCGATGAACTTTGGCACAAGCCACGACCAAGCATGCTGCGACCAAGCAGGAACGAGCTCGTGGAACCTCAAATTGCAACTAGCTGCGACTCTCCTTCTTACTGCAGACTCATCTTGTTGCTCTCAGTTTTCTATCAAGTATCATGTAAAGCAATGAAAAACACACTTTGATGATTTTCCAAAGATGGGATTTTTGGTGTGTGAAGGTGGAGTTTGGTATGTTCATTGCGATTGAGATTTTGTAGCTTAGTTTCTTTGAAAAGTAAATTTAGAAAGGTCAGATTTTGGAAGATTTTCTTTCCATGTAGGATTGGAATTGCATTGTAATAATCCAGGTTGTATATGGTATTGCAAATGACTCACAATTAGTGTATTACAGTTAGTGTGTTACAATTAGTGTGTTAACCTTGCAAGGACGCAGCGAATGGTGGATGACAGAAGACAAAAGTACATATGTTCATCCTTCGAATTTTGCACAGTAGTTTGACCTACAATGAGTACTTTTGGCTTTTATAAAGTATATGATTCACACTAAACCAAAAAGGATGATTTCCCCTATGACAGCCCATCCTTACAGGGTTAATGAGATAGTACCCATTAGCGGGTTTGTCATCTTCCTCACATTCAAAAATTGGGAGAAGGTGGGGTATGTTTCAAAGCAGCCACCACCGTTGCCCCATCCCTTTGAACCTCTCATTCAGTTCCACCATCGGAAGCACGCAACCGTTTCGCCTCCTCCACTAAGTTAAAAAGCTTGGCCCGAAACCCACCGACATCGCAACCATAAAACCACTTCACCAAAAATCCCACAAATTTTTGGTCGATGAAATTGCACCACCAAAAATCAGAGAATCCTGTAATCGGAGTATTCGGAAATCATGCAATTCGTTAATCGGAGAATTCAGAAATCGAAAGCAATCTATGAAAATTAGAATTCCTCGGCATCGCCGCTATCTTGGCGAGATACCATTAGGTGATCGGGGAATTCGGCAATCGGAGAAATTCAGGTATCGAAAGCAAATATCTATGAATTTTGGAACTCCTCGTGATCATCACTATCTTTGCGAGATTTCAGCGCCGGGATCTCGTCTTTCTGTTCATGGTTGGCATCAATGGGTAGGGTTGCTGACGCCGACGTATACACTCTCAGCAACGCGCTCTCCGCCATCTGCTGCCAATTCGTAGTGCACGTCAAGATGGAGAGTGTGACCGTTTGCGTGACAATCCCCAAAATCATCCCCATCCACAACCCTCTCCCTTTCAAATCATACACAAACGCGAGCGTGATCGCCGCCGGCAACCCCACGATGTAATACGCGCCCAGATTCGCCGCTGCCCCGAGCGCCTGCCACCCACACCCCCTCGCCACACCCGACAGCACGCCTTGGATGGAGTCCATGATCTGCATCGTAGTCAGCAACGGGATGCACGCCGCGACGTAATCAATAACTTCTCCCTCGTTCGAAAAAACTTTTCCCCATTGATGCCTCACTGAGAACAAAAGAGTCGCCATCAGGACCCCTTCGACGATTCCAAAGGAAACTGCAATCACCACTGAGCCTTTCGCCGCTTGCGGTCGCCCCGCACCCAACTCGTTCCCAACGCGTGTGCTCACCGCGGCGCCGATGCCGAACGGAATCATGTAGCACAATGCGAGCGTGGTGAGGCAAATCGAAAGCGTGGAGGTTTCCAGCTGCGGATTCGGGAGCAACCCCGACAGCAACACCAAGGCCTCGAACGACCAATACTCCAAGCAGATCATAATCGTCGACGGAATCGCGAGCTTGAAAAAACTCGGTAAATCGTTGAACGCCTCCCGTGAGAATCTCGTCCACGTCCTCTTACAAGTCGCGGAGTGTTTTATGTAAAGCGAGAGAAACAGGACGTTCAGCCAGTTGGAGACGCTGGTCGCGATCGCCGCGCCGCGGTAGCCCACACCCAGCTTGAAGATGAGAAGGTAACAAAGGGGAATATGCAGCGCAAGGGTGGCAGCGGAAAAGAGCGCCATGGGCAGCACCACGCTCTGCGTTTGCAGAAACTTGACCAACGGTTGCAACGTCGCCATGCCGAAGAGCGACGGGATGAGGTAGCGCGCGTACAACCCCGCGAGCTCAGCGATTTGCGCATTTTGTCCAAGAGCCGAAAGAAGCACATCCATGTTATACCACACCACTGCAACTGGGATGCACACCAGGTTTAAAACGAAAATCGCGCGCTGCATGTAGATACCCAGCAGGTGGTACTGCTTGGCGCCGAAGGCTTGCCCGCAGAGCGTGTCGAGCGCGGAGGCCATGCCGAACAGGAGACTGGTGCCCGTGACGCCTGCGAATGAGCTCGCGATGGACGCGGACGCAAGCTCGAGTTCGCCCAAGTGGCCCACGAACATGACGGACACCACGATCAGAAGGTATTGGAGAAGCGCAACGCACACCATCGGGCCTGCGATGAGGATCTGCTTGCGAGCCTCGCCCCAGATCCATTCGGGAGTGCAGGCTATGTCCTCGTCGCGGCGGCTCACGGAGCGCGTGACGCCGTTTGCGAAGGTGAATACGTGCGACTGCGGTGCGGGGAGAAGCGGTTCACTGGGGTTCCCGTCCATGGCTGCAAACCCTCAATACCAATCCTTGCACTCAAGGTGATGAACCCAGATCGATGTTGCCTCCAATTATAATCCTTCACCACGGACAAGCACAGCCCATGTCAACAACGTCATTCTAATCTCCATCAGAAGTGAAACACCATGAACAGCACCAATATCATTTGCAAACAAACACAGATAGGGGACAGAATTTGTAAGTTCTAAATTCCATACAGTAGCAAAGAATCTGAAAATTATCACAATCGTTTCTAATTCAATTCCTCACTAACAAAGACATCGAACGAGTTTTGAATTGCTGTACTGTACAATGAGAGTTTGTAAGTAAGTCACGATGAATTCCCAACAAGTCGCCTCGCGCGTGCCCAACCTAAGCGCAACGGAAGCGGCCCGCAAACTGATAAGTAAAGTTTCAGGCTAGAAATTCCGCTGCATTTCAAAAGAATGAGAAAGGCAAGATCTGGCTAGAGTGAGGACCAAGGAGCCGCCGAGAATGTCAGTGACCAAAGGAACTGAAAATACTGTATGGTACGGTAGTGGCCAGTAGTGGCCGGCCACTCCACCGCTGATGTCCGGGCCTTGAGCTTCAAGCTCAAGTGCATGGAGAGAGTGGTTGCAGACGAAGATGCTGCGCAGCTCTACTGTAGTGGGTACCTCCAAGGGGCAGAGGAGGATCAGAGGGAAAAGTGCAGTGCAGCACGTTAAAGTATTATTTTTCCCAAAGTGAGTCAGAACCAAAACTTGGAACTCTGAAAAGTGAAAAGCCAGCTCCTGTACTGTACTGTACACCCCCCTACAGAAAGGTTGACATCCCCTTTTGCACCCTTCAGCTTGTTTGACATTACTTTGAATATAATTGACATTTCTTGTATTTGTCAAATGTTAAAAAATCAACATTTGTGTCTAACCCAATCTCCCTCAAGTATACCAAATTTTCAATTTCAAAAAACCAAAACTCCATTTTTGGTGAATTTTTTTAATTTTTTTTCACGGTTTTACATGAAAATTCATAGAAAGATATTAATGATGATTTTTTTAAATTTAATTGCGGAGATACATGGGAAACATCCAAACACACATCTTTCCTTCAACAAGCATCTCCAAAAAAGTTTCAGAATTATCGTGGCAGAAGTTACATTGGAGGTGTGAATAGTGCCCAAAATTTTGAAAATTCATATCTCTATATTATAATTATATTTTGATTTTTTTCCTTCACATTGTAACTAATTTTACACATTTGAGCATGATGGTACAATTACTTTATCAAAATCTAATTATAATAAAGAGATATGAATTTTCAAAGTTTTGGATACTATTCACGCCTCCACTGTAACTTCTGCCACGATAATTCTGAAACTTTTTTGGAGATGCTTGTTGAAGGAAAGATGTGCGTTTGGCTGTTTCCTACATATCTCCGCAATTAAATTAAAAAAATTCATCATTCATATTTTTCTATGAATTTTCATGTAAAACCATGAAAAAAAATTAAAAAAATTCACCAAAAATGGAGTTTTGTTTTTTTGAAATTGAAAATTTGGTATACTTGAGGGAGATTGGTTAGACACAAATGTTGATTGAGAAAAACAAGAAATGTCAATTATGTTCAAAGTAATGCCAAAAAAGTTGAAGGGTGCAAAAGGGGGACGTCAACCTTTCTTGTAGGAAGGTGCATAGTCAGGTCCAGTTCATATACAAAATTTTCAATTAGTGTTCATTGAAAAGTTCAACAACTTTAGGAAGCTCTAAGGTAACTGCACCTTAAATAGCACAGTTAAGCAATTCAGCCTGATTTAGCATGGTTTTCACAATTATACTGAAATTTTTTTTGTGGGATCCCATTGGTAGTCAAAAGGGGATTCTAGATTCTCTTAGAATGCATTTTTTGGACACCTTGTAAATAAACAACAAATTTCCAAAGTGTTGAGAATAGACCCAAAAGCGATTATAGAGTCATATGAATAGTGAGTGTACATTTTAGGCAAAAATATCCACTGTGTGATTTTGAGAACCGTGCAATTTTAGGTCTAGTTACCTTAGTATGCTAAAACATGAACAGATTTTGAAACCACAAACTGTGTTGGAATCGTAAAGAAGTGCACTTCAACTTCATAACAAGTGAAAAATGAATAATTGAACATCATACAACAATTTGGATTCCTTTTATACACTATCTACCATTTCATAGAGATTCTTTTGAAGATGGTCAAAGCTTTTTTGCATTTGGGTGAAGAACAAGCAAGAAATCATACAAGCAATTCAAGTGGTACAGAATTAAGTATCTCTAAAGCAATTGTGAAGGTTCATTTCTTATATGTACCTTTGAATACAAGTTGTAACTTTCACAAATGTTGGCAACATTAGATAGACAGTACATAATGTATAGAAAACATCAAACTCTTTGTATGATTTGCAATTACATATGTGTGTTTGTAATGATGATAAAATAGACTTCAGTGCAATTCCAACGCAATTCAAAATTCAAAATTTTGTTCATTTTTTAGCAAACACAGGTCTCCCAAAGTTCTCTAAATGTCAAGAGGATCCAAAATTTTGTAATTTAGCTAGACCAGATTGTACTATACAGTGCCCTACCAAAAGTTTTTGCTTCTGCAAATCCAAACCATTCTATTTCTTAGCATAATGGAGAAGACAGATTTTGACAAAGTAATTGTGACATCATGCTCAAATGTATGGATTTAGTTACAGTATGAAGGACAAATAGAAAAATCTAATTTACAGTATAGAAATATTTATTTTCCTAATTTAGAGCGTTGTTGCGTCAACATTGAAATCTGTATAGAAGAAATTGAGAAACTTTTTTGGAGATGTTTATTGAAGAAAAAGTGTGTATGGATGTTTCCTACCTATCTCCACAATCAAATTTATAAAATTCATCACCCATGTTTTTCAATGAATTATCTTGTATAACCATGGAAATGAAATTAAAAAATTCATCAAAAATGGAGTTTGGTTTTTTGAAACTAGAATTTAATATGCTTGATTCAGATTATATAAGGTATGAATGCCGATTGTGCAAAACAAAAAATATCATTCATATTCTTCAATTTCATCAATTCATATATTTTTCAATTCTTCAATTCACAAGCTGTAAAGTGCGTTGGAAAGGGCCTTAACCCCTAAGTGGTTTTGAGGAGACATTGTGTCCTCTGGGTTTATACACAACATGTATTCGCCAAATTCCATGAAGTATTGGCCAAAAATGTAAACTTCAAAATTGAAGGTGCAATAGTCATTGATTTTCATATGTTTTTAGAAAAATATTGTAATGCTTGTTGTTGAAATGAGATCTTGTCAAACATGCAAAAGTGTGTATTTCTAAAGAAATACATGTATTGGAGACACAACTCTACAATATTTACAAAACTAGTAATATGTCCGATGTAGCTAGAAAGTGTGTAGTTCGATAGAAGATTTCAGTGCGCATTCAACAAAAAATAAATAAAAATTAAATGCATAGTAAACCATTCACATGCAAGGCTATGTACATTGCACTTACCGTATGTACAGATGCATTGAAAGACACCCAAAACCACTTAGGGGTTAACAGTCTAATATTTCAACAATACTGCTTACAGTAATCATTAGAAGAGATTTGAGGGCATTGGAGGACCGTTTCAGGCCCGTTCTCCAATTTGGCCAAATTTGAAAACAGCCGATACAGGCTATCAAAAAAAAAAAAAAAAATTCTTTCCCAAATATCATTTCAGGCAAAATTTTTTTTTTTTTTTTTTCGAAAATGACGTGGCACTCTCTCGACCACATCAGACCAGCAGCTTTCATGCGTTCCACAGCGTGGGAATGCTGCGGAATGCAGGATAACTCGCAGGCTCTTAGAGGCCTCAAATTTCTTCTAATATCTATTCTAATGTGCTTTCTGTGTCTTGTTGTTTTTTCGGAATTGTTCTCAGTGCAGCTCCCCTCCCCTCTAAGATTCCGATATATAACTCGTCACCTTGGACCTTCTCCAAGAGGAAGAGCAGCAGCACCAACTAGAAGACTAAAGCTTCTACTTCATAACATTGTTAACCGGGTCTGATACCTCCCCTCAGGAGGAGTTATTATTCCCCCCAAGATGCCTGGGGGGAGACTTAAGTTAAAAGATTGGCAATCTGATTGGTTGTGCAATCCGGCATGCTACTAGTGCTGTCAATGATTGTTATGTAATTTGCTAAGGGGCTCCTGTTTTGGAGGGAGCAAAAAGGAACCCCCAAGTGAAGGTTAATAATGTTATGTTCCAATATATTGAAGTCAATCTAATATAAGGGTTGGTTTATACTAGGGCCAAAGCCAAACCATGGACCAAAAATATTCCAAAGTACTTTCACTTTGTTAGATGTGAGTCGTATGACCATGCAAAGCAAGAGCCTAAGATAGAAATAGTACCGGCATGTTGCATGGTCTTGGTATAAATGCAATAGAGACCATAGTCGGGCCATATCTATTTACTATTAGATTTGACATTGTCAAGTGCAAGATTAATTTAGTAGGCAAAATTTATGGTTAAGGTTTTAGCCTTCCATGGTCTCTTAAAGATCTATTAGGCCTATCTCAAAGAGGTGGACAAAAAAAGCTCCTAGAAACCGGCAAATCATTACCAACTTTGACCATCGGTAGGATTCCAATAGACTTCTCACCTATGAAAAATGGCATGGGCCTTGGCCAAAGTGTAAACCCAACTTAAACCACACTAGTCCTATCTCTCCACCAATCCCTGCTTTGATAATTCAAGAGGGCCTTCAGTCCAGCCCTAGTGTAAACTAGCCTTGATATATTGGAGGCTTCATCATCATCATGCATCAACTACCTTAGCCCTTAGATTTGTCAATTTTCACACCAACAACAACAATTGAAGTCAAGATATAGATTCATAGCACAAATAAGCAAATGGAGTTTTTTTTCTTCAATGTCAAAATTTGTACATAATTATATAGTCTCCACACATATGGTCAAAATTACAAAACAAATTTGTACAAGTATATTTGTTTAGTCTATTTGCAGTATGTCACAGTCCTATTAGCACCCATATAGAATTTAGCAAGTGAATTTTTTCTCTTGATGGTTTTACATTGTATTGCAACCATTTTTGCACTGCAATCACTGCAAGAAATGCTTACACATTTCAGTGGATGTTTTGTGATAAATCCAATACAACTATGTTCAAAGTGTCACAATTTCCTTAAGAATGTCTCTCAAAAATGGTGTAAACCATCACCATTTACAAAGTCTTGTTTTAGCAAGTACGTGAATTTATTCTCTTGAGAATTTAGTTTTCTGTTAGCTTTCAATGTTATTTTTGAATGTCACAGTTGTTATTTAGAAGTGAGGTTCCCTGTCCCACTGTTCCTTTGAAACCATTACCATTGTAGCTCCCTTCCAAGGCTTGGATTATAATAGGGCCGGATTGAACATTGGCCCAATCTCTACAAGTTTGAACCAACAAGATCACTCAATTCCTCCAGATTCAGCGCAAGTGCTTTGTACTAGAGCCGAGTTGGGCCTGACGTACAACTCATTGTCTGTGTTGCCTTAGGTGGCATAGTTTTTGCACCAAACCTTCTGGCCTCAAGAAAGAAATTGGGACGAGGTTTTGGGTGGATGGAAGTCCCATCTAAGATCAGATTGGGCTCTTCCATTGGATCATACAAATCTCTACTGTTGATGAAGAAAATTTTATTTTTGTTTATTTTACAAGCTTCTTGTTGATATTTGGCCTTTTTCACTGATTTTTCTATTAATCAAAAAGTTTATTTTTATTTTCCATTTATTGCATGATTGGCCATACACAAATAGAGAACCTAGGGATAAATATAGTAAAAAAATTTCAAACTTAAAAAAAAATTAAAAAAAATAATTATCAAAACGCAATAAATAGGAAGAACGCAATAAATAGGAAGAAAAAGGAAAAAGCTCAAAATAAGTAAAAAAACTCACTCATTTTTTTCAAATAGAAAGAATAGGAAGAGAAGAAGAAAAGGTTCAAAATTGTTTAAAAACTTAGTTTTTTTGTTTATTTTTGAAATAGAAAAAATAGGAAGAGAGGAAAATGTTCAAAAAAAGTATCCAAAACTTCCTCTTTTGGATTTTTAAATATAAAAAAAGAAAAAAAAGAAAAAATAAATAATTTTAAATAGGAGAAAAAAAGAAGAAAAAAGAAAACATTTGAATTTTATATTTTTTGAATTGAGCATGAAAAAAATCCAAGAGCACATAAATTGATTATCTTGCCCTATAATTGTTTTTTTAACCCCTAAAAGCCCATTGTCTCTTAGGAAGACTAATGGGAATTCAAGCATCTATGGACTAAATTTTTGTTATAATTTTCCAAAAACCTTTTTTTGGAGATAAAAAAGCTGCTAGGCTTTGTAAGAATTTAATTTTTATTCAATTGGTCCCCAAGAAAAAAAGTTTTGCCCAAATAAGCTCAAAAAGGACTTCCGGGGGTAGCAAAAAAAAATTGGCAAATTTTTTCTTTTTAAATTTTTTTTTCTTATAGACATATTTTGTCTATTTAGAAAGCTTTGATTCATTTCATTTGGATTTTTTATGAGAAAGTTATGGACAATCTTGTTTTGGGGGCACTTAGAGCATCTTCTTGAAAAAAATAACTTGTAGGATTCAATTGTAAATGCAATTTTTACAATTTTTCAAAGAAAGAAGTTCCACAAGGTTTCTTTTTTTTGCTAGAACAATCTCACCATTGCCACGTTAGCTAGCTACTGCAGTTGCATTCTTGTAGTTTGAGAACGCAAGGGAACTCGCAGTCTCCCAACACTCCAAAATCCCCTCTTATGAAAGGACCATGAATGCAGATTTTGAACAATGAATGAACAAAAATTCATCCTAAACTCGCCAAAATGCATTTTTTCATCCATCAATTTTATTTGAAGATTTTTATTTTAGTTCTTTAACATTTGTATGGTTCCAAATGTGAAGATTTTGCTTTGCAAATATTCTATAATTCAAAAGGTACCGGGAGGTCTAGCATCAAAAAGTAACTTTTTCAGTTCAAAAAATGACACTTCAAGAATGACTTGAATCAAAAAATCAAATCAAAATCTTCAAAAATAACTAGAATTAGAACTCAATATTTTGAACTTATAGGAATTTTTTTTAAATCATAAATATTCAATTCATAATTGATTATAGAAGAAATTTCCAATTTTTGGCTTCAAATTTTATTGAAAAATATTGGCATGTATTTTTGTTGATCTAACCGTATGGATGTGATCTACAAATAGCATTTTACAATGATTGTTTAAAATTCATCATTAAAATATTCTTCAAAGTTGTATTTTATAATAGATCTTCACAATTTTGGAAATCTAGACACCCTTCTAGTCCTTTAGGGGTTAAATGCAAATATCTTGCAATTTGTGCGGTCAAAAATTCTGAAATTTTTTCCACACATGTTCATACTAGTTAGGTGTAATATCCTATGGTTAGATGTGCAAAAAAAACATTTTTATTTATTTTTACTCTTTGCTATAAAAATGGCAATTTTTAGATGTTTTTTGGCAGATAAAGGCCTTGGGCCTTTAGGGGTTAGTTGAACATTTATTCAAAATAATCCAAGAACATATGAATTGGAAATTGGACTTTAGAATTGGGCCTCAATACTTTACATTAAAAAGGCCGGAGTATTGAATTGAAGCTGGATTCAGGGCCCAAACTCATAGAAATTGAATTGACCTTCCACCCTGGATGCAAGAATGCAAGAACCATTTGTGTTGCATAGATTGAAGCATTGATTCATGGCCCACGGTAAGAAAGTTTCATACGCCTCCAAGTGGACAAGCAATGAATTATGAGGTAAATTTTTGAGTAAGACAACCTAATTGTTAAGCAACCTATCATTTTACTATTTTGTGTATTTCTAATACAATCATGGAAGCCAATCTGAAGTAAACCAGCCTATGACAAGTAGAATGACTGGTTTGCCTTATTGACATTATTGAAAAATCTTAAATTTTTTCCATATAAGACAAATGTGAAAAATGGAGAATACAATTGAAATTTGATGTTTTTGACAAAGTAAGAAATTGTTATGAATTTATGAATTTTAAAAGTGCTACCCAATTGGCCCAAAAGAGTCTCTAGACTACCCCCAAACCATCCAAAAGTGTACCTACAATAGTCATCTTAAATACCACCTAAAGCAATCACAACATTTCCTAACATGGCCACAATATTTTCTAACACGGCAAGGACATGAGGGAATAAAATAGTTACTTCTTGTGATGCATTTGCACTAGAAAGGTGGAAGTTCCTATTGCAGTTACTAATAACTCCTTCACCATCACCCAAGGCGCTGATTGTAGCCACTAACTCACCCTAAATAGCTCAAATCTCATTTACTGCAAATTTTTTTTGTCATGGGTTGATGTAAGACTATAATGGGTCATTTTCTAAGTGTCTGCATTAGGGACATGTCATATGCTGGTTTATCATAATCAGTCCCAAATTACACACAACAGCCTTGGAAAATGACTCTGTTCTTTTTTGTTAGCTTTGTTTTTATGAATGTCAAAGCCATTGTTTGGAAGCCGAGGCTTTGTGTTTTTAAGATGTATCTAGCTTGAAATCAATCCTAAATTAGACACTGTATTTAACAAAAAAATAGAGCGTGGGTTTCATCAGCACATAGGCAAATGAAAAGCAAACATAAACAAAGAAAAATTCTTGCATGCATTATGCTCTTGCACTATTGCAACACATTATGTTCCTCCCTGGCTGATGAAAAGATGGTACCATGGTGGACTCCAATTTATAATATAATAAATTTACATTACAAATAATAGTGCTGTATAATATATCAATAATATAAGATAGTGTCTACCATCGAGTGCTACCACCTTTAATCAAAATAATTGCTTGCATTTTGTAACGCATATTTCCAATGAAGATATGGAATTGTTCCGGAGGCAGTGTATTCCTTATTGATTGAATAGTTTACACTACTACTAATTTCTTCCTTGTTTCTTACTCTATAACAATGGCCCAACAAATTTTTGGCAATCTTCTATACATTCAATATGGGCAGAGAGTTTGTGAGTCAGATTAGTTTTGTCACACCATAAGCTAGTCTCCATTGTAATAGAAGAAAGTTGCGGTGGACCAAAGTGCTGCATCTTCCATAAGTGTCAATTGTTTCAAGTGATTGTGCAAAAAATAAAACCTGCTTAATATTCCCTCATAAATAAGAGTCACAAAATTTGTTGTTGTCTTTCTATTTGGAAGTGTAGTAACAAGAGGGCATTTATCAAAGTCACTAAATGCACTTGAAACCATCACTAAAATATGGCCAGATTTGAAAGATGGCACTATACAATCTCACACATACCTTTCATATTAGTTTTACCACACTCTAATTTGCCATGAATTTTTATCAATTTCAAATGATAACTTGTTTAACCAAATCACATTTCACCAATTTTCAAAATTCCAACTTTCATAAGCTTGGGCAAATGCAAGTCTATTTGCTTTATGCTTGTCATTAAAATAGGACCTTTTTGGTGCAATACAATATGTGAATACCGTCTCATGTAGGTAGGAGCCTACGAGCGTGTTGTGTTACCACATATGTTCAAGTGGCTTAGTTGTCTTCTATCATCTATAATAAAAAGCGACAACATCCTAGCACTATGATCAAATACTTTTCAATGCCTACCACATTGATTTTTCAAGGATTCTACACTTCCATGAACCTTCCAATTTGTAAAAATAGAATGGAAATGGTCAAGCAAAGAGCATTCAAGACTACTACAAAGTCCTTCCATTTCATCCCACTAATATGATTCATCTCCTTGACATTCCGCTATACGTCAGGATGCTCAAATTAACTTCTCAAGAATCTGTCAAGATATACTGATAGTAAATAGAAAGAGTAGTTAGAATCCCAAAAGGCCAACAACAACAATTTTCTTCTATGCAACCTAACTTCTCATAATATTGCTCACTATAGTACATTGAAACTTGATGTTCCACTTTTTTGACTTTTAAATACTATAAAGGATAATGAACAATTGCCATAAAAGCATCACAAGTGGCTCAAGGAATTTAACAATCAAAGATCCATTTCTAAACTAGTGACAACAGATTTTCCTATATCTAAATCATATCCTCTACTTTGTGACATTTTTCTGTAAATGATTGGTGGAGATTAACCCCTAAAGGACCAAGGCCTTTTTCCTGCCAAAAAACTCTCAAAACTGCCATTTCTAGAGCAAAGAGTAAAAAAAACTGAAAATTGTTTTTTTGCTTGTCCAACCGTAACATCTTATACCTAACTAGTATGACAATGTGTGGAAAAAATTTCAGAATTTTTGACCGCACAAATTGCAAGATATTTGCGTTTAACTCAAATGTCCGAGGCACCCAAATGTGGTGTTTGCAAAACTTTGAAGTTAAATAAAACCTAACTAAGTTGCTATTTTAGTATGTTATATTTTTAGAAAGTTCTTCTTGAAGTCTAGTTTTAACTACAAAATACGATCTTGAAAATAAATGATAGTGATTTTTCTATTCATGATTTTATACAAGGGTACCCAGTGCAATCTTGACTTCCCGTGGTATTGAGCGCTCTTGGAAATGAGCCTCAAATACACTAGATCTTGGAGAAAAAATCACATTCAAAATTCATTTAAAAGAATTGTGGAGTAGATTTAAAAAAGCCATAAATTGATCGTGGTTATTCAAGCTAGGCCCTTTAACCTCATATGTTTTTGGTCACCAACTTTTTAGATTTGATTTGTCTAAAGAAGATTGAAAGTTTTTGCAGTTTTAGCACCCTTGTGGTCAAACATTATAATCTTTCACTCCATAAGTGATATTGTTGTGTTTTCTTTTCCTATGAGATCTCTAACATGTCTAGTTTGAAAATTTTTACGGTTACAATTCCAAAAAAATTGATACAACTTATCAAAATGTTGGCATTTTGTTCAATTTACAGTGACAAACAAAATTGAGTACTAATCTGAAGCGTTTTTATTCAAACAACCATACCATGAGCATCAATGGACAAAGTCCAAAAGTGTGTATACAAAAGCTGTAGTGTGCGACATACTAAACGTTACCATGGAAGTTTGAAGAAAAAATTAGTTGTGATTTGAAAAAAACAACCAATTTAAAAGTCAGCCATGTCTAATACTCAGTTTTGTTCAACATGATTTGAATTGACTTTGTTATTGTCAATTTTTTCTTAGGACTCCAAAAAAAGTTTTTATTCCTTGGCATGTTGGTATACATCATTTCAAATTGTTGTATGCAAAAATTGAAGGAAATTGACATTTATAGAATTTGAAATACCAACAATTTGATGAACATGCAAATGATGTTGGTTCTTGTAATATTTGAATTTTTATTTGGAATTGAGAGCCTGGATGGCATTAGCCATTGTTGAGAGTATATAGGTTGCAATATGGACCATTGTTACTCCTTAATGCCCTTGCATTTGAAATATTTGTTGAATTGGACATTGCATTCAATTTACATTTCATAGTTGTATAATGCGTTTTTAAATTCAATTTCTTTGTCTCAAGACTAAAGTTCATGATGCACATAATTGATCTACCAAATCTCAAAAAAATTAAATTATTGTTGTCAATATCGTCAAAATTTTTTTTTTTTTTTTTTGATAAGAAATGGAAATCATTGTATTAAAGAAAAAAGTAACCACCAAGCCAAAGGCTGGACAAATAAAGAGATAAGAGCAAATGAAGAGAAGATGAGCAGCAAAAGAAAAAAGGAAGCTATGCAAATGAACAAAGAGGGGGACCCTCTTTATTCCACCTAATAGAATTAGCAACCCTAGTAGCAAGGACCGGGGATTGTAACGAAATAATAGAAAACTTGGTCCAAATTCTATCTAAATGTTGAGGACTACATCTAGAGGCAAGGTCCATCTTAAGAGCTGCAGCTCGCCCCGAGTCAAGAAGAGCATTCCATAATTTCGCGTGGAGAAGGATGGTAGGCCAACGATCCTGGAAAAAAACCATATGGTTGCGCATAATCAAACATAGCCATAAGGCAGCACCACGAACAATAGACCATAACGTGTGAACTCTATAGAACAATCTAGGAGTAGGAGTCCCAAAAATACATTGGATGGCATCCAATCTTTGATGAGGGCCCAAAATTGGCGACGCGCCACAAAGGTGATGCATCATTGAAAGTGCGTAATCCCAAATTTCTTAGGATCTTGAGCAGTCGAAGAATCTATGCAGAGGGGTCTCTATGACAAAAAAATTGCAATACACACAATTCGCATTAATCCCTGGATTCATTTTTGCCCGCCATGAGTTAATAGCAATAGCATTATGCCAGATTGACCACATAAAGGCCGCCTCCTTTTGTGGGCGGGCTTTGATTCAAATATCTCTCCATTGTGGGGCATAGGAATTCGGAAGCAAAGTAAGCCATTTAGCTGAGATGGGACGCTTTAGCTGAGTTGAAGTTGTACGTAGCTTATGACCAAGAGTATCTGTATACTCCATAAAAGATTTGCCATTAGACCACTTCCATTGCCCTGGATCATACTGCAAGAGATGGATGGGTCTTGAGAACAAGAGCTTGGGTGGACGTCTTCTACCTCTCTTGACTTGGGTAACACAAATTCTCCATATAATACTTCTATGGACCGAGTCAATAGTTACATGCGGAAGGAGAGTAATTGTCGAGAATGAATGCCCACGGTGGCACGTGTAGAGTCACCCTTCAAGGAAATATCTTGAATTTGAGGACCAAATAACATAAGGTTGGGTTCAGACACCTGCCATGTGATCTCTGGAAGTGTTTCATTGGGCATGGGGTAGAGGCTAGCCCAATCCCCTTCGAAGGCTAAACAAGATTGGTCAGTTAAAAGTTGAAGCCAAGTATGCGGGATCTGAGAAATTAGAAAGAACCAATGGTGGCGCTCTAGAATAGTAAGTGGAAATTCCTCTGAGATGGTCTCCCATGTCTTGAATGCACTTGCATTGGCATCCTATAAGTCTCCAATGGTCCGAAGACCTGCCCTAGCTAAGACTCGTGCTCGATTGATCGAGAAATTAAAATTAGAACCTATAAAGCTCGTTGACCACCAAATGCTAGTAGATAGAACCTCAGATGCAGGAGGAGGAGGAACTAAGTGTATGTATTTCACAAGCTTCTTCCATACAAAGGAGATGTGATTCCATACTCTTGACCCTCTGGATACCGATGGTCCTTGTACCATAAGCCACGCAGCTAAAGAGAACCAAAACCCTGACTTTGGGTGTGGCTTCATACGATGGATCCGATATCGAAGGAGGGTCTTAAGTCCAGAGATGCCAGGTTCTATGGTGTACAGAACCCACTTAGCTAGTAGTGCATTGAGAGACACTTCTGGATCGAGTAGTTGGAGTCCACCAACTAATTTTGGCAAGCAACACTCATCCCAATTGACCCTGGTCCAAGATAGGTGTTTGGAGCCACTCCACAAATAGTTATGCATACTACCTCTGGTTGTCCTAATTGCTTGAATAGAACCGCACTAATTGCCATAAAATAGTAAATTGATGAAAGGAGAATTGCATCTACCACAATTGCTTGCCCAGCTAAAGAGAGGCGTTGGGTAGTCCAATACTTCAACTTCTTGGTAATCTTCTATTGTAGAAACAAATCCACATCCGCAGTCTCTAGTGAAACACCAAAAGGGGCTCCTAATAGTTTCGATAGAGAATGAGGAGGGGCCCAAGTGATCCCAAATCATTAAACTAATCCGGGGGGGGATGTGTGAGAACCAATATCCTGTACTTTTGGTCCAGTTGATAACTAAACCTGATGTAGAGCCAAAACGGTGAATGAGATCCACCGTGTTCTTCAAAAATATTTTTTGGCCTAGAATGGAAATCCCATTATCATCTGCATATTGAAAAAGGAGTTGACAATCCTTCGACTCAGGTAATTGGATGCCCTGTATTTTACCTAAACACCTATCTTCCTTGGCAGCCATGTTAAAGGCTTCTCCAACCAATAGAAACAAGTAGGGAGCCAAAGGCCACCCTTGGCATACCCCACGCTGGATGTCAAATGACTTTGAGATTTTACCATTAATCAAGACAGATGCTGATGCATCCTGGAGTAACATCTGGACAATGTGGATGAAAGCCTCAGGGATGCCTATCTTCTTCATAACACCAAAAAGGAAGTCCCAAGAGATTGTATCATATGCCTTTGTAAAGTCAAGTTTCAGGAATGTAAGATCCTGATATGAATCCTTGGCCCATTGGATAGTCTTGTACTGTAATAATACATTATCCAATATGTACCTAAGTGGCAAAAAAGCAGACTGGTCCGGACTAATGACCTCTAGAAGTAAGGGCTGGAGTCTCAATTGAAGTGTTTTTGCCAAAATCTTATACGAGACACTGAGCAGTGTAATTGACTGCCAATTGGATAGATTAGCTCGATCGCCTTCTTTATAAAGAAGAGTTATTAATCTAGATGTCATCCCTGTAGGGAGCCGGCCTTGAACAATTGATTCTTGAATCATACTAGTATAATCATCACCTATTAAATCCCAAAATTTGACAAAGAAGTCAAGAGTAACCCCATCAGGGCCTGGACTACAACCTGAAGCCATTTGTTTCATAGCCAAATAGAGTTCATCTTTTGATAGTGGAACTTCTAATTGACTAACCATCTCCGGGCTAAACTTATTAAAGACACATGAGAGGATGGAATCTTGGTCTTGGGCAATCTGAGGGATTATTGGGTCCTGTGAGTAAAGCTTGGAATAAAAGGTGGAACAAATTTGATCCATGTCATTGATACCTTGCCTTGCTACTCCTTGGTGATCAAGAAGCTCGGTGATGGACGATGTTTGAAGAACCTCTTTGATGGCTTGGAAGAATTCAGCTATGAGACGGTCACCAAATAGTCTCCAACGGGCTCTTGATCGCACATTTTTCCCTTCTAGTTTACGATTTTCAAAACCGGCTAGTTGGGACTTGATATGGTTAACTTCATCTTGTAGTTGGGATGAGTGTGGGTCTGGTTGGAGCTGACCATTTCTCTGATCAAGTAGCTTACAAAGTGCCGCTTTGTGCTCTCTTAATTGCTTGGCCTTCTAGATACAAAAATTGAGGTAATTGCGGATAACCAACTTGAACTTCGAGAAAAAAGGAGCCTCCTGCGGTGTTGCTCACCAAGTCTCTCGAATGAGGTACGCAGTTTCATCAAAGAATGCAGAGGACCTTATCCATCTGCTAGGCCGTGGTGTGACAGGAGCTAGCTCAAGAACCACGGACACTGGGCTATGATCCGAGCGAGTGTGGTCTCCACAAATTCGATATTCAATTAGTTTGCTATTGTTAGCAACAAGATAAAAAAAAATGTAACATTTGTTCAATCGTGCTAAGACTCTTGTCCCATCACTCCTGAGGTTGTCCCATGAGTATGTTATGCTTGGAGAAGTTTGTGGGCACTTTGCGACCTGAATGGTATCTTTAAGTGAGTTGAAAAGCAAACGTTCAGGCGCAAGTAGAATTTTCCCGCAGGAACTAGACTTGTCCATCCTATATTCCACCATGTTGAAGTCTCCTAACATAATCCACCGACAAGACGTTGGTATTTCATTTATCATAGTTTCCCACAGAAGATGGCGGGCTAAGGAATCACAAGGGGCATAAACATTGATAAATCCAAGGTCTCCACCTTGAATTCTAGACATAATGAGCCATTGGGCTTTACCACCAAGTATAGGCCTTGACTGAGAGATCAAACTTGACCATTTGGGAGAAACTAAAGTAGCTAATCCCCCTTTGCCAGCTGAAGCTCCATTAGCAGTACAATCTGGTTTTGCTTCTATGAACAAAGTGGTTGCTCGTTTCCAAAAAATCCTTCCAATATTAGAGGCGTTGGAGCCTCTGAGTTTATGCTCCTGCAAGAAGAGAATGTCTACTGGATCTTTATGAATGTAGTTTCTTAGATTATCTACTGCAGTAGGGTCATTTAACCCGCGGACATTTTGAAACAAAATTTTGAGTTTCATAAGCCCCATGGATCAAGAGTTTTTCGAGCGCTCCTTACGTAGTCTATAGATTGGGTATGCCTAAATCTCCAAGAGTCAAGATTGGGATCAGTAGCCACTACTTCGATTCTAACCTGTGGAATTTGAGCCTGCCTAGCCGCATTCTTCAGTTGCCTAGTAGAAACTCTGATTTGGGGTTGAGCTCCAGAGGAAGATGGATTGGTCACAGTCCAGTGCGATAGAGAGCACGTGACATGGTTGAAAACCTGGAGAGCTGCGTTTGTTCCTATGTCAAGCAATGGTGAAGGTGGACTAGAAAGTCCACTAAACTCAAATAAATTACTCTCCATGTTGTTGGTTTGAGCGTCATTCAACACAGGGTCAACCGTCTCATTAACAAACCCAACTGACGGGTTGTTAGGTGACTCAAGGATAATAATGAATGACAAGCTAGGATTTTTTTTTCCAGAAGGAGAAGGGCCTACCAGGGAATTAAGGGCTCTAGTTTGGCTACGGGTAACTCTAAGGGAAGGGGGCTCTATGGGATCTGGACAAGGAATTTTGAGAGTAGGCAAGATATGGCTTGAGGTCGGGACGTGGGTAGTTGACGGAGGTTTGTTAGGAGCAGATTTTGACCCTTACTGGTGGTCAGGGAAAGAGGGAGGAGGGGAAAGTATGGGAAGGGATTTGGGGATTTCTACTCTATTGGAGGTCAAGTTTTCTTGCAGGTTGCTGTCGTCTAAATAGTCTGTAATGTAAAAAGGATTATGATGATCCATAAGAGGGGGAGGACGAGGGAGAGCATACCTAGGATAATTGCGCACTTCTGCAGTGGAGTAATTAGCATTGCATTCCGGTTTGTCTGCAGAGTGCCGTGAGTGGGAAGGGACCTGGTGGAAAACTAAGGGTTGATCAAGAAAATTGGGATCTTCCCTCCCTCTTTCCATGGAGACCTGCCATATCCAATAGTGACTAGAACTAGCTGGGGTGGGAGATTTCCTGAGAAAACGCCCTTGGCGGCGTGGTGGGACTGGGATAAAGCCATCTTCATCCGGTACCGGATTAGATCTTTTGGAGAAGATACAGGTACAGCTATGGCGGTTGAAGCGCCTCGTCTTTATTTTTTCTTCAGAGGTAGATTTTCTTGGCTGTGTGACTTGGGTTTGGAGTTGAATTAAATCCGGTAAAATTGAAAATTGCCAAAAATTACATTGACATTCATTAATTTGGCAATATTTTGATGATATTGACAATGATAATTTAATTTTTTTGAGATTTGGTAGATCAATTATGTGCATCATGAACTTTAGTCTTGAGACAAAGAAATTGAATTTAAAAACGCATTATACAACTATGAAATGTAAATTGAATGCAATGTCCAATTCAACAAATATTTCAAATGCAAGGGCATTAAGGAGTAACAATGGTCCATATTGCAACCTATATACTCTCAACAATGGCTAATGCCATCCAGGCTCTCAATTCCAAATAAAAATTCAAATATTACAAGAACCAACATCATTTGCATGTTCATCAAATTGTTGGTATTTCAAATTCTATAAATGTCAATTTCCTTCAATTTTTGCATACAACAATTTGAAATGATGTATACCAACATGCCAAGGAATAAAAACTTTTTTTGGAGTCCTAAGAAAAAATTGACAATAACAAAGTCAATTCAAATCATGTTGAACAAAACTGAGTATTAGACATGGCTGACTTTTAAATTGGTTGTTTTTTTCAAATCACAACTAATTTTTTCTTCAAACTTCCATGGTAACGTTTAGTATGTCGCACACTACAGCTTTTGTATACACACTTTTGGACTTTGTCCATTGATGCTCATGGTATGGTTGTTTGAATAAAAACGCTTCAGATTAGTACTCAATTTTGTTTGTCATTGTAGATCAAATTCCAGGAAGACCAAAATAGGCCTTGGGCATTTAGAGGTTAAAGTGAAAAAAACAAGATTTTCAGCACATTGCAGGATTAGATTTTTTGACTTTGAACATTTTTAACTTAAATTTTTTTGCACTATAGAGTTTTGAGCTTTAAATCTTTATAGTGGAAAATTGAGTTGAGAGTCTAGGAAAAAAAAAATTCAAAAAAACTTAATTTTCATTCTTAAAAAAATTGTTAAGTACAAGATAGTACAAGATAGAAGGAAAATCTAAAATATTAATATCTTTTAGATGGAATTAAAATGCACTAATCCCAATGGTGAGATTGTTCTAGCACAAAAACTAAACCATGTAGAACTTTTTTTTGAAAAACTGCAAAAATTGCATTCTAAAATGAATCCTACAAGTTATTTTTTCAAGAAGATGCTTTAATTGTCCAAAAAACAAGATTGTCCATAACTCTCTCATAAAAAAATCCAAATGAAATGAATCAAAGCTTTCCAAATAGGTAAAAATATAATCTATCAAGAAAAAAAAAGTTTTAAGAAAATTAAATTTTTTTGCAAAATTTTTTGTTGCCCCCTGTCCCCTATTTTGAGCTCATTTGGGCATAACTTTTGTTCTCGGGCACCGATTGAAAAAATAATTATATTCCCACGAAGCTTATCAGTTTTTCTATCTTCAAGAATAATTTCAAAAAATCACAACAAAAATTCAGCCCATAGGTACCTGCCCAAAATCCCATTTGTCCCCCAAACGGACAATGGTCCTTTATGGGTTAATGACCACTAACAACTTTAAGAATTGAAATAGTTTAGTGGAAAGTCAATTCAATGGAAGGAGCGAGATTGAGATGAACAAAATGCCTTTTCATGAACAACAAAGCCTCCTAGTAAAATTTACATTAGTTTTGGAACCTATCATATAGTAGCCTCTATTTTAAGTAGGCTTTTTTGGGTCTTGAAACCAATAAGAAGAGGCTTTGTATAAACAATAGGTACTTATGTGACAAACAAGGAAGTTTGAACAAGATTTTATTGAAAAGATAAAGCGGTCGTGAGGTATGATAATTAATACTATAAGGACATTAATTTTAATCGCAAAATTAAAGATGGCACCTATAGATCATTGCAAAAAAGATAGATATTGGTTATTTGTCACAAGGAGCTAGAGTGCTAAGTGTTATTTTGCAATAACTTTTGAAGCACAACTCATATAAACTTGAAATTATTTCTACAGATGGTTGTCTTGAGTGTCATTATTGAATACTTACCAATAATAATATCCTATATTTTTCAATAAAATTTAAAACCATTTTATATTTAAAAGTCATTTTAATTAATTTATAATGTTGTCAATTTTTGAGGTTCTTAGTAAAAAGGAATATCCAAACTTAGTGCTCTAGAGCTAAAATTTTGGTGGTTTGTTCCTACCATAAGCAAGCATGTTCCTCCCATACTCCCATAGGGCCTCTGAAAAATATCTTATTTTCTGCCCTCTCCATTCATGCAAATAGGACTCTTTTGTAAGCACACTTTTTAACACTAAAGATGGTTTTAAGATCATTTTTTTAATGAAATCTCTTTTCCATGAAGTCCTTCCAAATGGCCAATATTTTTGTTTCTTTGTAAATTGATTTTCCTATCTCTTACAAACGAAAATGTCAAAGTGTCCATTTTCTTCAAAATTTCAGCTCACCCTATTTTGTGAATAACTTTTAATCTAGATTTTTCTTAGGTCTAAAATTTTGGTGATATGGTATTTTAGTGTTAAACTAATTATCCTTCTTTTATTTTATTTCTAAAAATTAGTTTCTAAAAGGTCATAGTATTAGCCAAAAATATTGGCTAATACTAGAGTATTAGTCAAAAATAGGCCAAAGTGGAACAAAACATTAGAAAAAATTCCAGCCCTTGAAGGGGCCAAAAGAATCTGACTTTTGGCACCCTCGGGGGGCAATTACGGAACCTTTAAATAATAATAATAATAATAATTTTTTACTTTTATTTTTTTAGGTTTTCTTTTGAAAAAAATATTAAAAAATATTTCAAGTCTGATGTGGTGCTGACGTGGCACACCTCATGCCACATTGGAATTCAATTTTTCAAAAAAATAAAAAAATAAAAAAAATAAAAAATAAAAAATCCTTCATTGCACCGGCTCTCGCAGCCCCTTTGAAGGCTGAAATTTTTTCTAATGAACACCCGTTCTTTCTTGCAACCACCCTTATTGGTCCAATAATCATAGTATTTTGGTGACTACTTTGGTTATGGGGGATTATGTCTTTATAGGATTATGTATCTTCTTGTAGACCCAAACTCCAAATGAGGATTCCTAGTTGAGATCCTAATATTGCTTTCTACCATACATATTATTTGCATCCATTGTGACTGTAGGAAGTTAGTGTTTTTCTATGAATAGATCAACATCCATGCTCAAGCCAAGCAATCTCATGCTTTTGATGCTTTTTCTTTTAATTTGTTTACTTTTTGTTAAAATTAATTTGTTCATTTTCCTAGAAAATTTTAATTGGAGATTCTAAGTTGAACTATCCAAGAGGCCATACACCCTAACTGCACGCTCTTCAATATACTATAGAGTGCAAGGGAATGGAATTGGGGCTCAATGTTTGAAATTGGATTGAAAAATCATTGCTTCTACATATGGCAAAGGTTCATTCATTATTCTACAATTTAAAGGGATAAATATGGATTGTCTTTAAAATTGTGTAATGAATTAGAAGAGCTACATTAGTATCTAAAAGGATAGAAATAGTCCTCCCTCTGGTTCATAATGGACTGGAAGCTATTTGATTTTGCTTTGATCAACTAAACTATACAATTTTTCAAATAAAAAAGTGAGTTAATTAAAATACACAAGGATTTTTGATTTGCTATTCTATTGCTCAATTTTTTTGTAAGTCCAATAAATGTAATTATGTATAGAAACAAAAAAGCTCTACAATGGGCTTCTTTTTTTAAAAGAACAAAGTCTCATTTATTTTTACTCATTTATTTTGGTCTATTTTAAAAATAATAATCATTGATGTGACAAAACTGTTTGCATCTAAAGTTGAAGATGAAGCATATCTAGTATTGATGGAATTTCATTTTTTGGTCCAAAAGTATACATTCATTGTCCCAAAAGTGATACCATACTAAAATTTTGTAGCAAATTAGTAATTTGAGAATTTGAGAAAGCAATGGTATATATCAAATGTGCAATTGAAATATTTTCGTATTGCTTTGAGCAAGTTTTTCCTCAAAAAAAGAACCACTGTTTTTGGTGTTTTCTATTGTTTTTGCTATTGTTATTATGTTATTCATAGATACTGCAAGTGAACAATATAATCATCACATCTTTGACAAATAATTTTTGTTTTTAAAAAAAACTTGAATTTAATTCTTTAAATACTTTTCATTTGTTTTCCTTAGTGGAGAAAGGTTTCTATCAAAAACTACTTCCTAATAATTTCAACAATGTTGTATAATTTACATATATACATCAAGTTGGAACACAAGAGTCAAATCTATTGATATCAAAGTTGTATAATTTACAAAACTTGATGCATTTTCCAACTTGTTGTATATATGTAAATTAAAATGCTGAAATTAGTCTAAATAATACCAAATCCTATAGTACGTTGAAAAACTTTGTATTGAATAACACTTTACATCATACTTGTAGACGAAATTCAACACATGTATGTTATAATGGTCTAATTTTGAGATTCAAACTATACAAAATATAATATTTAATTTTCCAATTTTCCAATTTCTTTGCAAAAAACTACCTAGACTTCACAAAGAGTAAAATCTGCAAATAATATTTTCTTTGCTTTTCAAATATTGGTCTACAATTACAGTATGTCAAGCTTTAGACATGTTCCAAAGTTTGTTAACTATTTCCGATTCCAAAGCCGACCTAGACATGCAAGGATTTGTTTTGGAGCAAAACTCCAAGTACAAAGATTACTACTGCTTTCTAATTCAGACATATTCAAAAGTTTGTTAACTGTTTCCAATTCCAAAGCCAACCTAGACATGCAAGGATTTGTTTTGGAGCAAAACTCCCAGTGCAAAGATCACTACTGTTTTCCAATTCAGCATGTTCCAAAGTTTGTTAACTATTTCCAATTCCAAAGCCAACCTAGACATGCAAGGATTTGTTTTGGAGCAAAAACTCCCAATGCAAAGATCACTACTGTTTTCTAATTTTGAATGGAATGTCACTTAGGTAACTACACCTAAAAGTACACAACTAAGCAACTCAACATGGTTCCCATAACTGTATTAAAAACCTTTTTGTGGGGTCTTGTTGATAGTCAAAAGGGGATTCTAAATTCACTTAGAATGCATTCTTTGGACACCGCATGATAAGCTAAAAAATTTCAAAGTATTGGACAAAGGGTTTAGGGTAACCAATTGTAGACTCTCACAAATAGTGGAAGTACTGACATTTTAGGCAGGAATCTAGACTGTGCAGTATTAACCGGTCGGAATTAGGTGCAGGACTCTTAATAATTGACCTTGATTGCATGACAACTCTGCTGGTGAGTACAGAATACCAGCCAATAGTTCGTCATTTCTGGCAATTTCCAACTCTGACCTGCAAGAAAACGTCCAACTTTAAGAGGCAACGTTGAATTTGTCAACTGTGCTAAGTTACAGTGCCCCTGTGATCACTGAACTTGCCGACGTAAATTAAAATAACACTCTCCTCCAGATGATTTGAGCGGCTGCAGTTTCCTAAAATCCTAAAAAATCCATTTAAGAGGCAACCCTAAAATCAATTAAAAAATGACTGCACTTCCATGAGCCAACTACTCCCACTCCACAGTCGACGGAGGTTTGGACGTGATGTCGTAAACTACCCTATTAATCCCTCTCACGCTGTTGCAGATTTTGGATGACACCTCAGCAAGAAACTTTCCATCAAAATGATACCTGCGAGACAAAACACCGTTAGCTCAAAGTCTGCTAGAGAAACGAGTCAACTGGTTAAAACCCAATCCACTCCCCTTGTTTACAGAGAACCAAAAATAAAATGGATGCACGTCTACAATATTAAACATTCATCTTCTACGAAATTGACAATTACAGCGCAGCAACCGAGGCACTTTGTGAAGGGAAAACAAAGACTGAATCCAAGTTTCTACCTCATATTCAACAATTCTAGCAATAAATGATGGGGCATGCAGAAGGCTGTTCTAGGGACAAAAGAATCACCAGTCAGCCGTCATCCCATCTTCACTGGTTATTGCACGAAGAGCAACAGCATGTGAATGCGTCCGTTTATCCCCTTGAACACCTACAGTCTTCACCGGAAGATAAACAGCAAATGCTTGCCAGATCTTATCATACAGACCCGCTTCCCGGATGCTGTTAATAAAAATCTCATCAGCCTGCAACGAAGAGATCCAGATCAATTACCACATTCACTGACGGACAACATTCCCACAATCGTTTTAACAAATTTCCTCATTCTAATAGACTTGGCTTGATGAACACAAACTCTATTCAAATTTGGTAAGCAAACATGATGCACAGACTTTAATTTCCTTGAAATGAGATATGATGCGAATGCACAGGGTCACAAACATTGAGTTCATTTACATAGAACACCGGATCCACTTAATCCTATCAATTGTCAAATTCGCCATCAACCAAATTCGCCATCAACCAAATTCGCCATCAACCAAATTCAACTGTAACCAAAGGATCACAAGCACTCGAATAAGTTCTTCAATCCATACCAAGCGAATAGTCTCCAGTGCATTGTCCTGAGTAACGTCACCCATTATTCGCACAGCAAGTCCAGGTCCAGGAAAAGGATGGCGACTCACGAAAGATGCCGGTACACCCAGCAGCTTACCCATCGCACGTACCTACATGATTCAAGCTCACAATAAATAACTCCAGGTCTTAAAAAGGTTGCAACTAAAGGGTCGGCAACATTGAAGGTGAAATTGAGCATAGTCAACAAGTGGAGAAGTCAGGTACCTCATCTTTAAAGAGCCACTTCAAAGGCTCTATCAGCTTCAGCTGCATATCCTTCGGCAAGCCACCTACATTGTGATGGCTTTTGATTGTGTGGGAGTGCGATTTCCCACTTCCAGGAGGAGGGCATGACTCAATAACATCTGGGTACAAAGTTCCCTGCACAAGGAACGTAGGCTTCTTTCCGATCTCTCTCTCTAACCTGTGAGAATACTCATCGAAGACGGCAATAAACTCCGCTCCAATGATCTTCCGTTTCCGCTCTGGGTCTACAACACCTTTCAACTTGCTGAGGAACTGCTCACTGGCGTCCACACAAGTGACGGGCAAATGGAGGTCCTTCTCAAACGTAGCCATAATTCTTTCTCTCTCCTTGTACCTGAACCACAGTTACAACGTCCTTAAGAAGGCAGAAGCACGTCGTTCCATGCAAAGACACATGTAACCACTAGCACTAACCCGCCAGTGCCCCAAAGTGGCCGCTTCAATGAGGTAACAGAAACCCTAAAACCCAAGGGTTTCCATAAAAACGAAAGTTGACATAGACATAGAAAACCCTACCTGCAAAGGCCATTATCCACAAACACACAGTGCAGGCGGTCTCCAATAGCTTGGTGAACCAGAGTGGCAGCTACAGCTGAGTCAACACCACCCGAAAGTGCACAAATAACATGGTCATCTGGGCCAACCATCTTCTTAACTTTCTTGATTTCATCTTCCTTCACGTTCTCAAGCTTCCAATCAGCAGTGATACCGCAAACCTTCAGCAAGAAGTACTCTAAAGTCTCCGTCCCTTTCTCGGAGTGCGTAACCTGCCAAAGCACCAAACTTTTAAAGTCCCCACAAAACCGAGTAAAAAAGAAAAAAAAGGAAACAACATACTTCTAAAAACATAAAGAAGCTTACCAATTCCAGATTCAATTTGACTTTGAAGAAACTGAAAGACTCTGAATATCAAGAAGCACAATGCAATTTGGAAGTTTCATGACTGCGGTTAGATTGACGTTAGGGTATGGAACTAGTTGCAGATGCCGGACATTGTTCATGTCAAGGGTGTTTCCCTTCACCACAAAAAGACACAGCCCATGTCAACAAAATCATTCTCATCTCCATCAGAATAGAAACATTCACAGGGTAAAAAGAAAAAGGACGGAATTCGGACCTCGGGATGGTACTGAAGGGCAAAAATCCTATCCACCGCGCTCTCAATTGCAGCAACATTGCCCTGCACACTGCTGGCCACAACTTTAAACCCCTGCGGAAGGCGCACCGCCTCATCACCATGGCTCATCCACACTGTTTGGTTGGTGACAGCAAGATTGCCGTAGAGACGACTCCCTTCTACAGCCGAAATCTGCATGCGGCCATACTCCTGGTGATCGGCCGGCTTCACCTCCCCTCCGAGAAGCTTCACAATCAAATGCAAGCCGTAGCAAATTCCCAGCACGGGAATCCCATGCTCCTTCACGTAATCGAAGAATCCTTCGGGTAGAGTAGGAGCGCCTTCGAGATGCACCGAATGCGGGCCGCCTGAGAGGATGATCACAGCCGGCGTGAGCGCTTGAATATCCACAAGGGAAGTTCCTGCCGGCTTGCAAACCGAAGAGATTTCCAGCCCGCGGATGCGCCGGGTAATGAGGTGTGTATACTGCGAACCGAAATCCAACACCAGGACCAAACTCTTACTCAATTTCACAATTGACATGGCGACAGGCAGGTCCAATTCACAGCGGCAATCAGAGACTTCGCATCTCGAAGCGCGACGATGAACAAAGAAAAGGACAGAAAGGGTCGAGCTTATAGTCTCTTGCGGAGGCCGTTTTGCCGTTGCCGTTTTGCCGTTGGGAACGCCGCGCCGCGAGCCTTCGAGCTAAGGCGAAGCTAAGCTAAGCTTCAGCTCTGGCTCGACATAGAAACCACCCTTGAGCTTTGCCTCCCTCTTCAAATTGATCAACTCAGCATCCTGCAAAATTTCGGATACAGCACAATAAAAGAACACAAGATGAGTGATGAGTAGATTGGGAGTTTGAAATCGTGTGAAATATATACTCTGCCAAAATGAAAAAATCAGTCGGACATAATGAAAGAAACAAATGCAGATAAGGGGTAAAGCACACACTCAATCGCTATGCACAAAAATAATAGTTAGTAAAGGACGAAAATTAGTCAAGGTGTCATAGCTGACCTAATATCAACTAGATAATCAATTAGACTGCCCATGCAACATCCAAATTCGAAACCCTAAAGCATCCAGATTCCTGAGCAGTCGTAAGTTTCAAACGTTGAAACACCAAACAACTTTAAACCCTAAATGAGTAACCCATAAAACCCAATTAGGTAGAGTCATCTCATATCGACTAATAAACCCTAAACTTATAATAGTAAAATCGACTCACTTCAAAGACTTTCGGTTCAACATTCCGTCCATGTTTCAGATAAAAAACACAGCCAAGTATCCTTAGGTGGCTTGATTTTCCGGAAGCAAAAAAACATACTCAAACGCCCCTGCGAACGAGACCCACGATCTAAGCCACCAAAAAACTAAAAACTAACTTGGTTTGAAATCCTAAAACTTAGCATCGTCCGCTCCGGCGCACGGAGCGATTCTCAATCACAAAGATCATGGCAGCTCAGGAGAAACACACCGTATGTTCTATGGAGAGAAGGCAACAGGTATACATTTCGGCAGGTCATGTCACCTGAGCAGCATTTGTCCCGAAACATCTGCAAATTCCAATTTCATAATCAAGACCATTGACAAAGCACTGACCTGCTTCTTATACTCCTCCTCGTACTGCTGGGCGCGCTTGAAGATGAGAGTGCGGTTCTTGGCGTTGCGCGACTTGGCCGCGGCGAGCTCCGCGGACTTGGCGGCCGCTCACTGATCGTCTCTCTTGCGCTTCTTGAGGAGAGTCTCGTGCACGACTAGGGTGTACCAAAACAGTGTATTGTAACTTGCGGAGAAGCGCGGGTCTCCTGCGCTTTTGGGCGGGTCACCTGCGCTCAAGCCCGGGCCCATTCCGATTTCTCATCCATTCCATTATCATCCCAATGTACGCTTCAACTTATCGCCGGCGGCACTCTGCGAGTCTGCGGCTTCTCACAATTCTCGTGCTTTCTATTCTTCACGAAGAGACTTGATCTTGTCCTGGTTTGTTACTAATCCTTTCAAGTAAGAAGGAGACCCAGGCGAGCGGGACACCTGCTGAAGCGACGACCTCGGTCGCCATCACCGGAGGAAGCTGCGGGTTTTCTCAGCCCGACCCCTTCTCTGTTGCAATTAACGGGACATCGATGAAAGCTTTCTTGATTTACTGTTTTTAGGGGTCTTCTAAGTTTCTTCTACCATGGCATCCCTATCTATGCACGAATTCACGGAGAACACAAAGAATCTAGAGAGTTGTCTTGCCTTTGCCCAAAATTTACAACTCATGCCGGATAGGATGAATTGCGAGGCATGTGGCATGGTCATGGGGAAGGTTAGGGAAAGGAGGCGATTGGACGGTTTTGTGTGGAGGTGTGGGCGGGTTGGTTGTAGGAAAACCAAATCGACTAGATCGGGGACTTGGTTTGAGCATTCAAAATTAACTCTCAAACAAGCCCTTACTCTAATGTACTGTTGGGCTACTAAAAGTAGTCAAGATCTAGCACATGTATATGCAAGGGTTGGAGAGTATCATACGATTGTAGATTGGTATAATTTCTAAAGAGAGATTTATGTACTAGCAATGAATGATGAGGATGTGGAAAGAATTGGAGGTATAGAAAAAATAGTAGAAATTGATGAGAGCAAGTTCAAGAAAAGAAAATATAACCGTAGTAGAAGAGTGAAAGGACAATGGGTATTTGGAGGGGTCAAGCGTGGTTCAAATAATGTTTTTTTAACATGTGTTCCGAATCGAACGGTGGAAACATTGGAGGAGTTAATTGTGAAATATGTGGAGCCCGGCACGACTATTATATGTGGAGCCTGGCACGACTACATTTTTGAGATCCAATTACAAGTGCACATACTAATACTATTGAAGGGACTTGGAGTGCAGTAAAGCGTTCTTTACCACAATATGGCACGGTAAAGGACCACTACAATGGCTATTTTGCAAAATATCTTTGGCGGCAAAAATATGTTCAAGATGTTGGCATTGCATTCTCTACACTAGTAGAACATATTGTACAATACCACCATTAATATGGTGGAGTTTACTAAAATATATATTTTGCAACTTCTATTGCAATTTTTTTATTGGTAATTTTTTGTATTTTTAGTGCGTTGTAACCTCTAAAGACCCAAGTCTTTTTTCCATGAAGAGCACTCCAAATTATCATTACTACTACTTTAAACAAGGAACTTCAAAAACTATTTTTTGGATATAACCAAGGTCCGCACAATAGTATAAATATGTTTCAAAGAAATTTTAGGAACTTCAAGCATGTAAATTGCAAGATATTTGCGTTTAAAGTGAAGAAAATAATTTGTAAATACCTTGTTTGACTACATTTCTTGGCTTCAAATCTTCTTAAATAAACTTTTAGATACTATTGATTTTCATTTTCAAATTCTTTATATTTAAGAATGTAGTTGACAATGTAGGAAAAAAAATTCAACAAATTAAAATTTAATTTTGGCACATGAAAAAGTTGTTTAGTAGAAGTAGGTTTAAGATTGAAGGAAAAAATAAATCATTAATAGTTCTAAGATGGAATTGACTCATAATAATCCCAATGGTGATGTAATAAGCAAATATAATCCTATCTAATAAACTTTTTAGGATAATGATAAAAACTGAATTCAAACATGAATTCAATAATTTATTCTTCCAAAAAGATGCATACATTGCTAACAAAAGAAAATTGCCCATAACTTTCTCATCACTAGTCCAAATAGATTGAATCAAAACTTTAAATTTAGACAAAATTGTAATTTTTGAGAAAAATATTTAAAAACAAAAATATTTAAGGTTTAGGGATATCTTTTGGCTGCCCTTCAATTTTCAAAATAAATATTCTTAAGCATATGTTTTTTGTCATGGTGATTTAACAAATTAAAAACAAGAGATGTAGATTTGACAAAGAACTTTCTCATTTAATTCTTGCAACTGTACATTATAATTCTAAAATTTCTAAATCCTAAACCCAAATAGAAAATTAAATTAGGAAAACTATAAAAAAATAAAAAAAAGCAGAGGAAGAAGAAATTTTAAAAATAAAAATGACATAATACAAATAAAAATGTACTAGTTAGATCAAAAGATCTTTTATTATCAATTTCTATACTAATGTAATTCCTTGGAATTATGCAAATTTATTTATTGGTTCAATTCTTTGGAATAAATTTTGGTATGCAATCATATATTTTCTATTCATTACAACTCTAGGAATGTAGCATACAATTATTGATTAAATTTCTCTTTAATCTTTGAAATTTTTATACTTATAGTTCTATATAATAAAGAAAATGCTTCAAATTACACACATTTGTCCCACTCATTGTTAAAAATTTATATTTTTGAAGAGCAATAGAAACCAAAGATAAAAAAAACTACAATCGTATTAAAATAGTCCTTCATTGAACTCAATTTTCAATAATAGTTTTGAAAAAATAAATAAATTATAGAATACAAATTACTTATTAGAATATTCCAACCATTGAAATTGGGATAAGGATTTTTCACTTCTATTACAAAATTCTTAAAAAATTAAATGTATCCTATCTTTGTTCTACTTACTATTTCTTAAAAGTATAAATAAGAAATATTTTTGGTTGAAATTTTTCATGTGTATTCCAAAATTAATATTTCTTCATAGAGTTTTTGGATCTATACATGTATGAGAGATGAAATTTAATCATTTGGTAAGAACTCGACCTAATTCTTTATTATGATCAAATTATATACCTTATATATGACCACATGTATATGTTAAAATGTTTATTATAATCATCTTTAATCTTTATTGTATCAAACTATAGTTTTTATCACACCACATGTTTAATGTACATGTATGATAGTAATATGGATTTCTTTTGTACTTTTATAACGAGCTACAGTCTCTTTTTTTCTTTTCTTTTCTAACAAGCTACATTTTGAATGTCTAATTTTTTTTGGAATAAGCTATGTCTTTGATTGGGCTTTTTATATTTAAAAAATCTAATTTAATCTATGTTATGAATTCTTTTCTATTTTGGTAAGAAGAAAGGACTACCACAAAAAAGGAAGAATGCCAAAAGGAAGGAATAATGAGAAGGAAAGATGTCAAAAGAAAGGAATAATGAGAAGAAAGAATGCCAAAAGGAATGCTAATATACGTGACTCCAAACCGAATATCATGAACTATTCCAATATGGTCATGGTTTGGGCGGAGATTGTACTCCACAAAGATGTGGATTGGCACACCATTTATGGGAAATCGGTAATCAATTTGAATTGCAGTGAAGCAACTATTTATACAAGCTGGACTCAACTAAGCGATTGCATGCCAAAGTAATCTAATCGAGGCCAGTTTGATTTCCTGCAATAGTGATGCCAGATGCCGAGGATGAATACTCAAACGATGGCGACGATGATGATGAGGGTGCAATGTGCGGGACACCTGTAGAGAGGCACGAGCGTAAGGAAAGCCAAGAAGACATTGAGTATGAGCAGCAACTGCAAGAAGCAACGCGCAAGAGTCTAGAAGACCGTGGGCGATAACAAGGGGAACATGGGTCATAACATCGCGGTGGTTCTAGCCAAGGGGGCTCACAATGTTATTATGGATCCAGTGCAGGTGGTTCATATGCACATCATAGACATTAGGGATCATATGAACATGAACACAGTAGATGTGATCCACAAGCTGGGGGCTGTGGTTCATACTACGATAACAACCCTCAAATTGGCTCTCGAAACGGAGGAGGGAGCCATGAAACTACGCACTATACTCCTTCTAGTGAGGGCACGTCCCAGTACGATTCGAGACGTATTCTAGGTGATTTGTATAGGCATTATGAAAGATATGATACCGGAGGTTCAACTAGAGGACCGTTTGAACGAAATCTTCCAATTCCCCCTCCAACTTTTGAAGGTCTTTACTATGGAAATTATGGACAAGGAGGTGCATCAACTAGACATGGAGACACCTACGGTGGAGGACCATATCTCGGAGTTTATGGATTGGGGTCTACCGCCCCAACTCAGGGAAATGACACCGATTCAAATTTCGAGTGAAGTATGTTGGACTATTGTAGGCACTGTCGCACAATACAATCCAGTGATTGTAATTAGCTGCTATGTAATATAGAATGTGGCAAGCATAGTAATGTGATGATGGTAAATATTATGGAGTTATTTTTTAGTTTTAAAGAAAACACAATACATCACAATGTGTACGTAGATTAGTAGATTAGTAGATTAGTGTATTTAGCACTATTATCGCAAACCATTGATGTATAATTCGTGGAGTTTTTGATAATGAATTTTGCATTGGACCGCTTTCTATTCTTTTGCCATGTCAATGTTAATGCGCAATAGTGCATGGATAATGAATACATAATTTTGTACATTTGAATTGAATAAATGATATGTGATTGGTACATATGTAGGCAATCAAAGTAGAAGAATTCATCATCAATGTTTGTCTATAAATGCAATGAAGTTACCATAAAAACCATATAACAACATTCAAGCCAAACTTATCGTGTTTTTTTTTGGGAATTTGATATGCATGATGAAATTGGGAGAGGATAGATTGATGGAGGGATAATTATGTTGACCTCAATAAAACATTTGAACCTATAAAGTCCCGAAGCAACGATTCTGCCCAAAATGACATGAAACTACCATTTTGGATACTGACCCCTCTATTGCCACGTGAAAGGATAAATGTGAAAACTGCCCGCTATTTTGTGCCGCTTTAGTTTTATATTTCTTCACATTTTGTAATTAATTTGGGGCTTGTGATTGCAAATATGAATTCAAAAATTGCAAATTTTATCAAATGTGGGAAACAATGAATTTCAATGTTTTCTGGAAGGTTAAACCTCTGGGCAATACAGTTGTCAGTTCTTCCTAAAATCCTAACCATAGGATCTTTTGCTTCACTTATTTGAGAAAATGTGAAAAAAATTTCATGAAGTTTTACCGTACCGATTAGAAGATATTAGTATTCAAAGTTGAAAAGAAAGTTTTTTTGGATTGTTGTCTTGCAATTTTAGATAATTGTAATTTCCATTTGTATTATTTTTTGAGCACTACAATTTTTGAATTTCAAATTTTCTATGCTAATGGATTGAGTTTAGAGCCTAATAAAGAAATCAAAAAAGAAAAAATTGGTCTTCATTCTTTAAAAAATTGTTAAGTACAAGTATATCCAAAATAGAACAAGAAAATCAAATTGTTGTTTTCTTTGGAATGCAATTGAAATATAATAATCCCAATGGTGAGGATTGTTGTAGAAAAAAAATGTAATCCTATCCAGAAAAAAAAAATTTAAAATTGTAAAATTGCATTGAAAATTGAGTTGTAGCTTCAATAAGTAATTTTTTGAAAAACTTACTTAGATTGCTCCAAAATAAAACTAGTCCATAACTTTCTTATCTCTAATCCAAATAGAATGAATCATAAGTTTACATGTACATTAAAATATAACATTGTAGGAAAAATTAAAAACACAATAAATTTTTGTGTTTCTATTTGGGCTACCCGCCAACCTACATTTTGGCTTATTGTGCTAGAACTTCAAATCCCGGAGTCTTGGGCAACAATTGACACACAAAATTATATTCCCAATAACCTTGCGTATTTTTAAAGCTCTTGAAGAAATTTAAGATAATCACAATAAAATTTGAACAATTAAGAGCCTACCCGAAATTGCATTTTGGCCCACATAGGTCCCATTGGGATTTTCGGGGTTAAATACACAGTAATAGTTGAAACATGCACTTCTCAAATGAAGTAAACCTAATCACCTCATTGATGAAATTAACATACTCACCCAATTTTGTAATATTTTGAGCTAAGTTACCTGAATTTTTATAAGAGAAAAAAAGATTACTTTGACATTTTCAGAATTTTATTTGAAATGACCTCCTTCAAACGGTCGTCCGCGTGCCCTCCATCTGATTTGGCGTCAGAGAAGTGGCCGCCATTTGCTAAAGCGGCGGATGAGAACTTGTAGTCCGCCTTCCGTGCCCGCCGTCCGACCAATCTCCTCCGTCCGTAGGCAGCTGTCCGCAGGTAGCCGTCCGAGCAGTCCCCCTCCGTTCGCCAAAGCCATCCAAGAAGTCTCGATGCGTTTGTTTTCCCGTCCGAGCGGTTGACCTTCCGTCCACCATCTGCCGTCCGATTGCCCGCGTTCTCCGTCCGCGTACCCTGTCCGCGTTTGCCAAGCGTTCGACTTGGCCCGCGAACCGTCGGATCTTGCGGACGGCTGACCCCGCGCCTCATTTGGACCGTCTGATGCAGTGTCGTTCGACTGCTTTGCCGTCCGCCAGGCTATAAGAGGGGCGGACGACCTGTCCACTCTTCACTTTTGTTTTCTCCTTTGCATTTTGCAAGAGCGTAGCGGAAAGCTTGGTGGCTTAAGCATGGCTTAGGTCTCCATTGGTTCCTTTCCAAGGAAAAACAGAAGTCAGATTTGGAGGCCCTCTTATTGTTTTTTTTTCAAACTTTGGCGTAATTGTCTTTGGAAGCAAAGTTCTTTGGGAATTCCAAATTATTCATTCATATGAAGAAGTCCATCACAATGGTGCAAACAAAGAAGGTTGTGAAGAGGAAACACAAGGAACATGAGCGCCCATCGAGCAGTGCGCCTGATAACAGCAGCCTTTTTATGCATTGAAATGTTTTTTGATCAAATGCACGGTCGACTTCTATAAGACGGAAAGCACTATGTCCCTACATACCAAATATATTCGGTACGGTGAAGACGGTCCGGAGAAATTCAAGGGAGATATGTGGAAACGATTCATGGATGCAGTCAACGTTCAGGAATTGCAACAAGAGACAGACAAGAGGGGCTTCAACCAATTCTTGACAAATAGAGTCCAAGATTCATTGTGGAATGCAAAAGACACCTTAGTAAAGTATAGGAAGCGTCACCGTGTCGGTGATAAAGCCTTTGAACAAGTGATTGTGAGAGCTGAATTGTTTGTTAGCCATTCTGCTCCGTTCGCAAAGAGCCAAAATAGACGAGGGTCTCTGCATTGGTGGAAAAGTGCTGATGGAATTATTGAATTAGATAGAGATAAACGACATCTCATAGCGCTTCCTCATACGGCAAGAGTGATTCCACAAGACGAAGAAGTCCGGAAGGACAGTTATGCGACAATTCAAAGGGTCAGGATTGAAGATTGTCCAGAGATTCCTAATTATTGGGAATTTGCAGCAAATATATCCAACCAACACATTAGACATCCTGAGCTTGCAAAATTAGAATACCAGAATGAGTCAATGGCAGTGAGAATTCCACATTGGAGTTATACGGTTTGGTGATATTCATGCAACAAAGTATGAAGGGTATTTGTATTGGTGGAATGACGGAACACTACGACAAATGCTGAACCTCGATCGCTCTATTGCAGACAACATACATGTTTACTTGATGTATAGCAATCCAACAGATGCAGAGTCGATTGAGGCTTTCCGCCTAGCTCGGTTTAGAAAGAAATGGACGGAGCTTGCATGGGCATTACTACACATCATGTGAGCAATGCACGATGCAGAACATCTCACAATGATATCTCTCCAGACAACATCATGTTTCACTTTTCAGAAGAAGAGTCATGTGTATATATTGGAGTTTGCGATTGGGGAATGACTACCTTACCAACAAAACCGCCTAAATCCTTATATGTGTTCACTTCAGCAAGTGACACGAAGGAGGCTTTGGCTCAAAGGTAGTGGGTGAATCCCAAAATAGTATATCTACATGAGAGAAATGGAGATGCAATTATCATTCCAAGTTTGTCACGTGCATAAGAGGAATATGCGGTTTGTAAAATAGCTCGGCAAATCAACGGGGACTACATGTTCGACGAGTATTGGAAGTTGAACATGGAAACGGACAGTATGAGCAAGTTCAACCACCACACATTGGCGTTAGCGTTTCAAGATTATTTGGAGCGGCCTTGTCGTGAAGGCCTGGAGAACGCAGGCGGTTTAGCCCACATCATCAATCGGTTCTGCAATACTTTTTGTTGGCCTGTACCTGATGAACATTTTCGACGTTTATATGAATAGTTTTGCATACTATATAGCAAAAAGTATATAAATCTTTAGTAAATGTAAGAGGCTGGATGTATGCGCGCAAACTGTATGTTATATATATAGCAGCACTGTATGATAATATAAGCGAAATTTCATATACTTTTCAAATTCTCTATTCCTTTCCAAATTTTCAGTTACTAATGATTACAATCTTTACCCTTTAGTGACAATGAACATATGTCCACCTTGAATGAGAATGGCAGTATTAGATGTTGATGGATGTTGGTTTGGACGTTGGTAAAGATGTGGTTCAAATCGTATGATGTATTTTGTATCGATGGAATAGGAAAATGAAAATTGAATTAATTTCAGGGAGTGTATCTTTAACCTTTAAAATACAAAAAGGATAGCTTCATGAAAGATTTAAATTTTTTTTGGTAATTCGATCAAAATTAGGTTGACATTTAGTATTGATGGATGTGCATATTACAATTATGAAGAACTAGCATTTCTTTTTCATCATTAATAGAAGGAAGACTTTTTTTATGAGTTTGGGTACTGAACTATATTTTTTAATGAGATTACATGCTAATTGAAATTTTTTATGAGTTTCGGTTCTGCATTGAAAAACTTTGCACCTTTTTATTCAAAGTCTACTTGTAGCATTGTTCAATTTTGACAATGATTGATTATGATTTTTATGTTCAAGAATTCATGCAAGGGTATCCATAGCATTCTTCACTTTCTGTAGTGTTGAGCATTGTTGTAAATGCGCCTCTCCTTCAATAGATTTTGGAGAAGAAAACACATTAGAAATTCATGTACAAAATGGTGGAATATATTTTCCTAAGCTATAAGTTCATCGCAGTTATGCATATTAGGCACTTTAACCTCATATTCTAGGGTGACCAACTATTTAGTTTAGGGTGACCAATTTTGTTTTTCTCCTAGACTCTGAACTCAATTCTCTTCTATAAAGATTGGAAGCTTAGAACTCTGTACTGCAGAAACATTGCATTAAAAATGTTGGAAGTCCTAAAATCTTGCCGTATAGTGTGAATCAAATTTTGTTTTTCTCACTTTAATTGCAAATATCTTGCAGTATCTACAGCCAAAAATTCTAAAATTTCAGATACACCTTGTCATACTAGTGAGGTATAAGATTCTATGGATAGATGTGGAGAAAAACTATTTTTCAGTTCTTCTTGATGTTTCTTATAGAAATGTGAGTGTCAAGTGTCTTTTGAAAAAAGAAAAGCCTTCATCCTTTAGGGGGTAACACCCTCATGATGAAACATTATAGTCTTTCAATCTGTAAGTGATATTCTTGTGTCTTGTATTTCTATGTGATTTTTAACCCCTAAAGGCCCAATACCTTTTTTCTACCAAGAAACACCCAAAACTGCCATTTTTAAGCAAAGAATGACAAAAAATTGAAAATGTTTTTTTCCCACATCTAACCGTAGGATCTTACAATTAACTAGTATGAGAATGTGTGGAAAAAATTTCAGAATTTTTGACCGCACAGATTGTAAGATATCTACATTTAAAGTGAAAAAAACAAAATTTTCAACACATTGTGGGACTGGATTTTTTGACTTCGGAAATTTTTAACTTAAAATTTTTACACTACAGAGTTTTGAGCTTTGAATGTCTATAGTGGAGAATTGAGTTGAAAATCTACCCCAAAAAATATATACAAAAAACCTTTATTTTCATTGTTGAAAAAATTGTTAAGTAGAAGTAAGTCCGAGATAGAAGGAAAATCTAAAATATTCATATATTTTAGATGGAATGAAAATGCACTAATCCTAATGATCAAATTGTTCTAGCAAGTAAATTTAACCATGCAAAAAACAAAAAATTGAAAAATTTGAAAAATTGCATTCAAAAATGGATCCTATTAGTAATTCTTTTTAAAAAGATGCTCTAATTGTCCGAAAAACAAGAATGTCCATAACTTTCTCATAACAAATCCAAATGAAATGAATCAAAGCCTTTTAGATAGACAAAAATATAATTTATGAGGAAAAAAATACTAAAAGTACTAAAAACAAAAATGCAAATTTTTTTGCCTACCTGCCGTCCCCTACTTTGAACTTGTTTGGTCATAACTTTTGTTACCGGGCACTGATTGTGCAAAAAGTTATATTTCCATGAAGCTAATTAGATTTTGTACCTCTCAAAAAAGTTTCAAAAAATCACAACAAAATTTCAGCCCGTGCGTACCTGCCCGAAAACGCATTTGTCCCCCAAAGGGACAACGGGCTTTTAGGGGTTAACATGTCTAGTTTGAATTTGTACGCATCCACCAAAACCGTCCAAGAATACGGCGGACGGGAATCGAACGGCAAAGTGGACGGATTTGACGGACGGATCAAATTGTCGCGGTCGGGACAGTCAACGCCGCAATGCGCGGACGCTGCGTCCGACCACCCTTTCCCCGATGGATTTGGTGGACGGGACGCTGGAGGCATGGCAGGTGGCGAGTGCATCCAAGGTCCGTTCGCCATTTTGGGCGGACAGTTCGGCGGTTGGTGGGTGCGTTCGTCAGTCTGTCCGCAGGATTCGACGAACGGACTGGCGGACGTACCCACCGACCGCCGGACCATCTGCCAAAAATGGCGGACGGGCTAGCGGACGCTTCCTGCAACCACGGCGGAGTGGACATCGGACAAGTGTTATTTTTTTTTTAAAAAGGAAAAAATCCAAAAAAACAAATGTCACGAGACGTCCGCCACCCCCCGATGTCCGGACACGGACCCGGACGCCCTGATGTCTGGCCAACCCTGCCAGACACCATCATGACACCATCCATCAAAGAGATGTATGGTTTCTGGTAGCGTTCTATTTTATATATCAGCTTGTATTCATTGTGTATCCAGACCAACAAACAAAATATAATATTCCATCATGTCAAAAGAAAATAACGTAACTATAGAAAGAGAACAGAATAATTGTACCAATATGCAGGAGAATTCACGGCAATTCACATTCATCTGCACTAATTCCAATACTTTCTCAAAGTGATCGTTGGAGTTCTGATTTAGGCAGTATGTACTCCTCGAAATAGGACCTCCAGATCTCATATGCTTGTTTACAACAAGCATTAGTCAATTGAAACTACAAACAGAAGTCAATTGAATCAACAAACAGAAGATACTTGTGTATTATAACTTCTTCGAGAACTAATAGCAGGAAAAGCCTTCTCTAATGATTCAAGCAAGTGCGGAAAATCATGCACAAAATTGATAGAGCAAAGCTTAATAATACCAACTAATGCCAAAGCTACAGCACAAGTCCCTGAATACTAAAGTGAGGGAGACAGCACTTACAAAAGTGCAAGACGTAGGGCTGCCCCTGAAGGGGACACCTTTTTTGAAGAATTCTCATTAATTGCCTTACACCAACAGATAGAGTAGAACATCTCGGACTTGATGCTTTCAGTGTGAAGGCATCATCGAAATCCTAGAAAAATAAACAGTTTTATTATTGTCCTAAGTTGAAGTCTATACAACAATCCCCTGCAACAAGGATGAGAAAATATAGAAATTGCAAACCAACCTTGTATAAGGAGAGATATTTGGTAATAGCAGACCTTGCTTCATTGTTCAATCTGCACATGTGACAAGCAACACACTTAGCACACACAACACACTGAAACAATAGTGCAAGGCACTTGGGCAACAAAATCTAGGATCATGTTGCATGCATAGAGAGATTTGATTAAACCCTTTACCTTCCACGCTTGCAAACCAAACACCCAAACCATCAATATAGAACAAATGGCCATTGAAACCCTAGTCATTGGGGCTAACAAAGTTCATTTTTAAATATAGTACAAGTAAATCTATAGATGGTAAATCAGAGAATCAATTGTTATGGAACTCAAACCTTGAGGACAGAGGGAAAAGTGAATACCTTAAGTTCAACTCGTTGATTTATTTGTGTCTTGGCTTCCAAATCCTACACATAAATGATCACATAGGTGGAATCCTAGTTTCTCGTGAAAATTGTAGAAGAGGGTATGCAAATATATCTTAGAACTATTATAAAGTATAAGCATCCAACACTATTGATTTCTTTGCAAAATTCTCACATATTTTGAAAGACGCTGATGATACCTAAGAATTCAATTTACCAAGCACAATGCCGTCTTCTTTACTTTATCTTCTCATGGACAAGCACATTCCTACAGTACACCTGAGAAAGAGAAAACCTTTCACTACAAAATAAGAAGTTCAAAGCGAGAGACATAAACTAGCTTACCCACTAATAGATGTCAGAATTGTGCATATTGACAATGTAAACTCTATCTGAACTCCCCATTTCCATCATAGGCAACTTCAATAAGTCAATCATAGAGCACAATAATAAGTAACATTCAATCACAACTACTCCAAGTCGACATATATAGAGCGGATTCTACACACCTGCAAGTTTCCAGTACTTGCATACTTACCTTCACAGGTTCCTTAATGCGTAAAACCTTAGGCAGTCATAGGACTACAAGATATGCTATGATAACTCTACCCTGGAGACGTGCTTGTTTTGCAATGAAAACAAGAATAAAATTGACAAGATCATTTGACATGCTTCAGAACAGTAGTGAAAACACACAAATTGCAGAAAAAAACATATCTGCTTTCAAAGACATGCATCATATAAAATGCAGCAGACTAGAGCTTTGTAAAGACGGGGAGAGAAAATTACCGTCATTCACGAAGTTTGCACATGGCCATTTCATTGGTAGGCATCTAGGTCAACGATCATCACTCTGGTAGCACCCTTCCCAAACAAACGTCAATAAATAGGAAAAAAATTATAAAGCAACACTCCAGCTGTTTTGGAATAACTCGGTCTGTAGTGGTCGAATGAGAACTTTCCATGTTAATATATAATAGACAAAGTAGCAAGAAATGAATTGGAGCGAGACAGAAAGCTAGACAAATGATTCTCCAGGTTGAAAAGGACAGTGAGAAAATTCCTGCTACCTTGTGATAGCGAGACGTGCATATGTGAATTGGATGGCTAAAGCAATGTCTGCGTAAGTACAGAAGCCACCTCCCTCATTGGCACAACAGTGGTGAAATCCACCTCCAATATTTATAGCCCAGCCCCTCTTCTTGGCTAGTTTTGCACTTCATACTGTCCCACCCACCTGCTCACATCACAAAGAGCATTTATGTTGAAGACGAAAGAATATATCCAGCTCAAATACTAGAGGAAGTTTGACCTAAATAATCTGACTCTTGCAAATACAAAATCAAGAGACAGAAGCGTACATATATTCCACTACATCAAATGGGTTGCAAGTAACCAAAGGAAATGAACTGTACCTATTTTCAAAAGGGTTGAAGAGCCTTCCACTGCACTAAAAAGTTCCACTGTGGAGATCTTTGAAGTTAGGCATACTATATCTCAGAATAAGAACACAAAGAAGGTGGAGGAATCTTACGACTAAGGGTTTCTTAACCAAATGTTGAAATCAAATCCAGCTACAATTGCTTACCTCTGCAATCTGTGCCACTACCAAATTGCTTTTCAAGCTGTCGAGGTATTTTTCAGTGTATACCTGCAGATGAAAACGCATCATAGCCTTCAAGCTCCTTAAAATCCTAAACTCTCTTTGGCGGACATGACATTCAGGATTTTTTCTCCTTTTCCGGGGAGATTGAGCATATCGAGCTTCACAAATGAGTGTCAATCACTTACTTTGGTGATCATCTGGTGAATGGATCTTATCTTGACCGTCGAGCTCCTGAAATGGCATTAGTTGAATGTGCTCTTTGATTGTATGGGACAGGATCCGACGATGATTTCGAAATCTGGACTTTGTAGAATTGGCAAAATCCAGAGGGTTGATCGACCTGTACATCCAAGATCTTGCTGTCAGAGCAAATAATATGCCCTACAAACCTAATTATGTTTCAATCCGAGATGTAGGAATAGATTTGAGATGATGGAAATGACTTAGGATGACCCTAAACCCTAAATCCTAAACCAAAACCAAAGGTGGTTCATCTCTCCTTCAAATACGTGCTCTCCAACATCAAGTAGTTCAAGCTTTTTACCAGAAAAAGCAAAAAAATGAAAGAAAGTTTTGTGTTGCTTGCCTGCCAAAAGTCTTCAATCTTAGTCATAGTTAATATTGACAAGGATAGAAAATAACAAGGTCATCCAAAATACCATGAGAAGGTCATCTCTAGTAGCTTGAAGAGGCTCCACAACGCGCTTTTGTGTCAGTAGTTTTTTGTCCGTGAAGAATAGTTGTATTCGGCCCCACTTTGAAGCATCAAAAGGATGTCTGCAGTCCATTCCAGCAAGTCACTCAGATCTTATCCAACACTTCATGGAAACTCAGTTTGCCTTCAAGAAAATTCACAAAGACTTCGATATATGAACCAGAATGAATAAGAACTCGAATACAACACCGGATCCTGCACCCAGTTGAAAACTCCGAATTATTAGATTAGTAGGAGCATTTGAAGAGCTGCCCCTGATGAAGAATCATAATATTCTTGAGATTTGAATAGGGTAGGAGTGAAACACTTGCCTTCTCGCCGAGAGGAGCATCGAAGTAGAGATTACTAGCCTCAATGGGCTGCTTCTGCTTTTCTTGGTCTTTTTGTAAGCTTACCGACGCTGCCATTGCCACTGTTGAGTAGCATCCACAATGAACCCTAATCAATCTACAAACGATTGAAGCAGAATTCAAAATTCATGACGATCCATGACTTCGGAGTATGTGTTTCAGAGATCAATCGTACTCCTACAACGTTCTCTTATGTTGGAGGATCCAGCATGCTCTCGATCTTCTCTTCAAGGGTTAAGCGACACCAAACTGAACTCTCATCATAAATACCAAATGAAAAATAACAAAAAATGACGAATCTAGAAAAAGAAATGCAAAACGAACCTGCACGCTAATGGAAAGAAATTGTGCAAAATTGCCAAATCATTTGGACGTTAGCCCAACTGCAATTTCCATCGTAAACTAGGTCGTTAGAATTTGAGAGCCGGGAAACCTCTCAAACCCCGGGTCCCCAAATCTACCAATTCTTTCCACATCTATTTTTTAAGGATGAGATCCACGATTACCTACTGGTTCACAGCATAGCCAGAGCTTCAGAGTACATTTGAGGGACGAGAACTCACTGACATGGTGATGTGTCCGTTTCATTTTACAGGACAGTAGGGTGGCAAAATTTTCCTTATTTCGTGGAGAAACACCCATTTTTGAACGCAATCTTATGCAATTCCTACACTATTGCATTCTTACACAATCTTAATTAAGCCTATTAAATTTCAATTTCAAAAAAACAGAACTCTATTATGATGATGTTATTAAATTAAATTTCATTATTTTACATGATAATTGATTGAAAATTGAAAGTGGTGAATTTCAAAATTTAATTGCCTATATATGTTGTAACATTCATTTATACAATTTTATTTTATTTTTTTAATTTTAAAGGAGGTTTTGACCACTTTGTAATTTGAAGCAACTTGTAGCTTATAATTTGAAGCAAGGATTTGGATTTCTATACATTGTTAATAAAGATTTCTAGAAACTTTGTGATTATAAGTTTTGGAGTATTAAAGCCCATTCATCATTCAAAGCAATGTTGCCAAACCTTACAGGTGTCATAAGCTAGAATGTTAAAATACATTCATCCTTCAAAATATGCACCGCAATTCATATAAAAGTTTGAAGATATAGAAAATACCAATACAGAAGCATTAATAGTCAAATTTCAATCAAACATTCCCACCCTCAAATGCCCCTAAATGCCTAAGGAATCACATTTTGGTGTAAACATTTTTTAGAGATTTAAATAAAAGCTTACCAATACGATTCTTTTATTTTGTACTAGTAATTCCTTTTTAGGTGAATACCTTTTAAAGCCTAATTTTATTATCATCAAGAATATTATTTTGTTAATGAATGTTCACAATTTTTCTATTCAAAATTTTGCATAAAAGGGTCCACTGCAAATCATAATTTTCTAATATTAACGGCTCTTATAAATGATCTTCAAAGAAATTCGATATTAAAAGGGAATTATTATAGAAAATCGTACGTCAGAAATTCATAATTTAAAAGAAATCTTAGGTCAATTTTTGAGATCTCAAAAATTGATTGTGGTTATTTATATTATGTCCTTCAAAATTCTTTTTTTCATGAACTAAATTTTATACTTGACATTTAAAAAAAAGAATTGATTGACACATTGGTATGCAATTTCTACAATATTCTAAAACAATTTGTTAGACTAGCGGTTGGTGCTTGCTATAGAACGCATTCATCGTTAGAATTTTATTAGAATTTTTATACATTAGACTAGCGGTTGGCACTTGCTATGCTACGCATTCATCATTAGAATTTTATTAGAATTTTCATGTATTAGATTAAATGCAAAACAAAAATTTCAATAAATCTTCAAATAAAAATTACTAAAATCTTTGTATAATTTTATTTATAAGTAAGCATATATTGAAATTTACAATAGAAATTTATTGAATGATCAATGAAATATATGCAATGGTGAATACTGTAAAAGATACACATTTCTTGTAATACATTCAAAAGTTGACTCAATTGTTATGAACAATGGCAACCCAGGAACTTGGTGAATTGAAAAGAAAAATTTGTAAATTTCAAAAACTTCATGAACAACTTAATTGTTGTGAAATCCAAAATCGTTTCAATTGAATAAATTTTTCAAATCATTTGGTAGTAGCAACAGAATTTTGCAATCATAAAAGCTGTAAAAGTGATATTACAGAGGTGATTGCAAACTACTACTCTATTTCTGTAATATAACATTGTATAAAAATATTATTTTTCTGTATTGCATGATTGAAAATATTTTTGCAAAATATTAAAATTAATTATTTCAAAGACTTATTGAAACCATTATCATGCATTCTATTCAATATATCAAAATTTTAGTAATATGTGATACAATGAATGCATAGCATAGCAAATATGAGCCTCTATTATTAATGGTAGCATTTGTGATATTACAAAAGGAGTTACGATTTTATTATATGATTGGATCAGAATTGGTATCTATAACAATCTCACCGTTGGGATTATTGTATTTCAAATCCACCTTACACCTATTGAAGGTAGGCTTTTTCCTTCAATGTAGAACGTATTTCTACATAGAAATTTTTTATATTAAAAATATGAGTTGGATTTTTGTTGGATTTTAGGAAATACATTGTGCACTTAGTTCTTTAAAAAAAGCTTATATCTAAATAAATTTGTGCACTAATTGCAACCCAAAAATGTCAAAGGTCTTCTTTGAATTCTAGGAATTTGCTATAAATTGAATAAAAATTCAACATTTTTACAAGTTGTATGATTTTTTTTGGATTTGTAACATACAAATTGAACTAGACATGTTGGATATCACATAGGAGCATAAAACAAAAGTGAACAATATAAATTCTAGATTGGAAGATTTTAAAGTTTGATCAAGACGGTGTTAAAACTACAAAAGTGATGTGAAGTCTTCCTATCTTCTTTTCACATATCAATTAAAAAAAGGTGGTCACCAAAAAAATATTAGATTGAAGGGCCTAACATGCAGAACACCAATCAATTTATGGCTTCTTGAAATGTATTTTATAATTGTTTGAAATGAATTTCTAATGTGATTTTTTCTCCGAAGTGTACTATCTGTGACGCTCATTTTCAAGAGCCCTGAACAATATGGGAAATTAAGATTGGAATGGACACCCTTGCACAAAATTTTGAATAGATAAATCATAATGTAGCATTTTCAAAATAGAATTTTTTTATGTTAGAAGTAGACTTCAAAAAGCAATATTAAAAAAAATAACGTATTATTCATAGCAACTTGGTTAGATTTAATTAATCTTCACAGTATTGTCAACACCAAAATTTGGTGCCTTGGGCATTCAAGAGTTAAATTAAGAAGATTTAAAGGCAAAAAATTATAGTCAAGGATGTTGTAGAAAAAACTTGTTTTCTTCAATTTCAATGGAAATAACTTGCAATGAATACTGTTCAAGTTTCTTTTATTTCTTCCACGCATTTTTATAGTAATGTTTGGGTAAAAGCATTGACATCATCACTAGAAGAAACTTGTGTTTTAGGTGGTGATTTGTGATTTTTTCAGATGTATTTTAGGTGACATCAAAAAAAAAACTTCTATTTTTCTTCAATAATCACATCTAATATAACATCCAGATACTGCCCACCGACCTTCATTTTTGGCTTATTGTGCCATAACTTTTGCCCCTAGGCACCAATTGAAATAAAAACCATATATCTTCAAAGCTCTTGCTGAACAACATGCCCTCAAAAAAGTTTCAAAAAGTTTCACTCCAAATTGAGACAGTAGGAATGTACCTGGATCCAAATTGTCCCCCGAAAGAACAAACGGTCCTTTTGGGGTGAAATGCATGTATCTTGCAATTTGTGTGGTGAGAATTTTCTTAAGGTATTTCACACATAATCACTCGAATTAGGCCAATGTGAGCTCCAATGCTTCTATGTGAAAAAGAAAACAATTATCAGTTGTGTATACATCTTGCAAAAGAAATGGTAATTTTGAGTGTTTACTGGCACAAAAAAGGCCTGGGTCCTTCAAGGATTTATGAAATTTAAAGCCTAAAGTAGTTTGCTCTAAAAGCAAGCAGGCTCTAAAAGTGATCATGACATAGAGGTACATTTTGCTTTCTTCAATGTATGAGTAGTGTACATTTCAGGAGGTAGTTGGTTTTAGTGATCATTGTGTTTCAACTTCAAAAATTTGTAACTAAGTCCACAAAGGTCCCAAAAATAAGAAACGACTTGGTTTAGATGCCAATTCCATTTTTCTTCCTACAAAAATTTACCAAAAAATTGTTTTAAGGAGTTTAACTTCCTCGAAAAGGCAATCAGCTCTTAAATGATCGGTTTAAGAGCAGACTACTTTACTTCCACTCGACTCGTATTTTGGGGGTGATGAAGAAAAGCTTCATAAGGAAAAACTGAATCTTAAGACCTTAAACTTACTCCAATTACATAAAGAAAGTGAGATTTCAAAGTAGAAATGGTCTAAATTTCAGTGAAGATGATTTCAAGTAGTCAATAGAGTATTCAAAATAGATTCACTCTTAATTTTGAATGCAAGGAACTTGCAATGTATGCAAGGGAAGATCTTCTGAAGTTTCCCACAGACTTATATACTACTGAAGAAGTACATCTTCCAGTTACATATGTTAAAATACATGGTTCTGAATCTTTTAGAACTTTCCACAAGCAATTTTTTTTTTCTTTCCATGAAATACATGCACAATTTCCATTGAAAGGGGAAAGCGAAGCACCAGTAACTTAATTTTCAGCGCTTTCAGATGGGGAAAAGGCCCTCGGGCATGAGGATAGAACTTCACTTATGAATGCCCGAGGCAGAAAAATCAGGTGTCAGCTTCAGTTTGAGGTTCAATGAAACCTTCTCAATGAACTCAACAGTAAGTTAGTGGGAACTAGTTGACCCCTAAATTCCAGCGTCAGCAAATGCAGATTTGAAAAAACCCTATCAACGTAGCTATTCAATGTAGTTTTAATTTTTGAAAAAATTGTTTTTAAGTGTACTTTTAGCATTGAAAATGCAATTATTAAAATCATTGATTATGATTTTTCTATTCAAGATAATATAAAGGGTGTCCATTGCAATATATATTTTTTTAAACGTTGAAGGTTTTTGGAAATTAGCCTCAAATACACTAGCTTTTATAGAGAAAATCAATTTAGTAATAGATTTAAAAAAATTGTTGAGTACATATTGAGAAGCCATAAATTAATTGGAGTGATGCATGTTAGGCCCTTTAACCTCATATCTTTTTGGTGACCAACTTTTGAGATATGACATGTGAGAAGAAGATGCTTTAGACTTCAAATCGCTTGCCGCAATTTTAAAATCCTCATAATCAAATATTATAATCTTTCAGTTTATAAGTGATATTGCTGTGTTCCTTTTCCTATTTGATCTCTAATATGTCCACTTTTACTTTGTACATTGACAATTTTTTTTTAAATAAATAGAACTTATCCAATGTATTTATTTTTGCTTGAAATGAAGCAAATTTCTAGAAGCTCAAAAAAGACCTTTGCTATTTAGGGGTTCAATTATAAAAATTATTGTAATTTAATTTTCAAGTTGAATTAACAGCAAACTCTAAAATTTTTAGAGAAGATCGTGGGCCTCTACGAGTCAATGCCATTTCCATATTGTGTAATTAAACAGACAATAATTGCAGACTAGTTTAGAACTGAATTCGAACTTCAGTTTAAGATTCCAGAAATTGACAAAGCTTCTTCATCCTTACCTACCTCTCCTTTTTGCAATTTTGTGTAGGACCTGCCCTTTCTCTGTCGCTTTTACCAGCTTCCTACACTTTCAGTCTCTGCCCGCTTCACGATTCAAAAAATCACCCAAACTGAAACCAGAAGCATTAGTCCACGTGGCCCAGTTGTGGCTTTCATGACGTTGGAAAAAACGAGGTGCTATTTTCCAAAATGCCCTTTACAACATGCACGTACTCAATGCCATCACTTAGTTTTCACTGTGACATCCAAATGTTTTAACCCCTCACCGCCCAAGAGGACGAAAAGTGTCCCCACACAAACTTTGAAGCACTATAACTTTTGCATCCGATGTCTAAATTCAATAAAAATTGTCGGAAAAGTTGCATATACCAGTCTAATTTCTATGATAAAATTTCCAGATCAATCCTAGACGAATTGAGTTTGCGAAAGCCATTCAAAGTTCACAGGGTCAATTTTTGTTCATCACACTGAGTTGTGATAAATGCAACTTTGGGGGCTTGTATCAATGTACGGGGAGTACCGGCATTTAGTTACAAGTTAGCCGGTTGAAATTAGGAGTTGCCTAATTGATTTCAAAATCTTCGGAAAAAAGCCAATCATTTAAGAGGAAAATCAAAGAATATTCTCTATTTTTTAAAGGCCTAGCTGAGAGAATGCTTCAAACAACCGGTTGGTCTAAGAGAATGTAGGATTTTAACCGGTTGTGCTAAAAATCTCCCCGGACTGTGGCTTGTATCTTTTTCCAAAAATGTTTGTTTTCAATAAAAAATTTTGAATTTTGTGTTCTTTAAGGTCTAGTTATTATGGTAAAATTTTCATGCCAATCCAAGTTGTTTTGATTTCTTGGGAGCAATTCGAAGTTCAAAATTCACATATTATTGCATTTTAGTCAACTTTGGCGGCTCATAACTACTTCATACATGATCCTTTTTCAACAATTCTTGTTGGGAAAGTTGCGCACACTTGTCTAGTTCTTGTGGCTAAAATTTCATATCAATCCAAGAAGTTTTGATTGTCTGAGAAGCATTTTAGTAGAAGGAGGTTCAATTGTAGATGTGATTTTTTGCTCCTTTTTTCACTGTTTTTGGACATTTCAAATCCATTTTGTAGACATAATGATTCATTTTTTATGAAATTCTTTTCACCAAAGTGTTTATATTATGTTTTTGAATCACTTCGTAGCTTAAAGTTTTTTCATTTGAGTAGGTTTAGAAATCGAATTTCACCTCCAAATGTGTTTTTGAGAAAATTTCCGCACCTTTTTTGAACACTAAAACATTATAATCTTTCAATCTAAACGGTCAAATGACCCCAAATTTGTTCCACACCATCTAAAACCTACACACTACAAGATTGTACGGTTGAGATCTTCATACCTCACTCTAATTTTGACTTTTCACACTTGCAAAGGCAAGCATTTTTTAAGCATGGTTGGACTTTGGGCGGTGAGGGGTTAAGGAACATCACCAAGAATTCTAAGTTCAAGGGCCAAAGCTTCTCTGACTTGGTCATGTTTCATAAAACATTACAGTTTTCTTCTAACATCACAAAAAACTTTGTTTTCTTATAGTGGAAGTAATGCAGTAGATGCCATTGGTGTTTTGGGCAATGGTATAGGGATTTCCGCTCCAACCTCAATACACATATCCGATTCAAGATTGGCCAGTAAGTACCTTGAACCCCTACTTCTGGAAGTGATAGAAGTCCGCCAAATACGTGGAGGTCCTGTTCTTGGAGTGATTCCTCATAAATTAAGAGATGTTGTTGCCCTCAGCACAGAGAGCGTTTTGGTTCCTTCGCCAATCTGGATTTGTTTGATGGCCAACCCTGAGAAAGGAGAGCTTGAATATCAAAGGTCGTGCTATATTGGTTGCCATGACATTTTCTATGTGATCCAAACTACTAATCTGTATGAGGCTAGATGTTGAAAAGGTGAGCATTATGCCGTAAGAGCGAGAAACCTTTGAAAACTGGAAGAAAACCAAAAGGGCCAACGGGAAGCAGTCAGCAAGTGGAGGTCAATTACATTCGGAGGAGTGGCATTTGCAGCTGAGTTTGGACAGAGGTAGCCAACAGACTCGATCTCCTCCAACAAAAGGCATGAACATAGCCCCTTCTACAAAGATATATTTGATAAGTCTAAGGAGTTTGCAGCACAATGCAAAGGAGATGGCAATGTGCTGCTTCTTTCGGCCACGGTTGGGCGCAGGAGTACTGCTCCCCAATAGGAGGAGAGGATGACCAGAGGTAAAATGAACAAGCACAATGAAGAACGCCAGAAAGCAATTACTGAACCTACGAGTCCAGGTGAATGCTTCATGTTTTGTACCTCGGAGACAATAGTCCATCTACTAATTTCAATGCTATCTGCATCTGCACAGAGAGTCCTAAATTGTTTAATTCTATTGTGATGTGGTCATACTAGTGAGCCCAGATAGAAGTCCAGCGCATGTTTGGACCCGTGCCCGCAGCACTGCTGGTGAAAATGAATGCGTGACCCCTCCACAAAAGCAATCAGGTACAAAGGATTGTCGCCATCTTCGCCAGGACGTCAAGGCTTCCAAATCCAAAGGCAGTGGAGCACATGCACGCAATGTACAAAATCTAGACAAGAACTTAGACATTCCCATATGAAGTGCACCGGAAGTTGTTGCAGAACGGCAGGTATGCATGCCCAACCATGAAAGAAGTTCATCATTTTTGTCTTCAATTAAATTACAACGCTTATGATATTCTACATAGTCGGAGCATGGAATACTGTATTTGCAAGAGTGTGTGCCTTAGCCAATGCTTGTTCTTTTCATAGATTTAGTTGTGTAGTTTTTCTGTTTACCTTTCAACCGCAAATGGTTGCGGCCTCTCTTCACATTGCTACAGAGCATGACTGTGCATAGCAGCAAAGAATTGCAGGTGATGTACTGGAAGTGAACACCAACCAATCCAAAAAACAGAGTAAACGGAAGAGGGCGGAGTCAACCCCGGATAGCCATCCCAATTTGAAGATGGAAGCAGTGACGAGGGCAGTGGTGCACATAAGGGTTCAGAAAGTACGGAAGACGATGAAGCCGACATGGAGGTAGAGGACTTCCCCTCCTCGGATGGTGATTCTGAGAAGGGACTAGCAGACATGTCTGAGAATGTGTCGCCAACTGTTGGTGAAGAATTGAGTGATACTGATGGCATGGTATCAGATGGAGAAGGGCCAAAGTCGGCGGTGAAGTATGAGCTTCATTCTGAGACACTAAAGCGAAATGAACGACGCGAGAGAGAAAAGAAGAGGGATCAAAATATACAAAAAAGCCAGAAAGAAGAGAAGAAAACGTACTACCTTCAAGTCAACTACCGTGGGCTACTGTATGGAGATGGTCTGGGGGCCAACATGAACAAATTGTCAAAAGCCCTGGACCCTTCTATTATGGACATCCACCAGCATCTCCTACGGAGTTGGCGACTTTGAGAAGGCGATTGAGGGATAATTTTGAATACAGTGCGCCAGTGGACCCACTACACATTAGAAGATTAGCCAGCAATACGGTTGCACAATACAAGTGCAAGCTGCTGAAGATGGTACGAGTAGGGAAAGATGGCCCCTCAGGTTTTGACAAAGAGAAATGGAAGTGTCTTGAGAAGACTTACAGCTGTACATCGCACGAAGAAAAATCAGAGTGCATGTGAAGCGGAAACAGAGGCCGCATCAATTATAGACAGACTGGTCCAAGGGGTGAAGAAGGCATACGGGAAATCCTTCGGGAGAAGTATGGTAAGTCCCCTGACTACAAGGATGTATATGCAAAAATGTCCCGTGATAAAGGTTACTTTGGCATAGCAACAAAAAGAAAGCTTGTACAAGAAGAGAAGACTCCAAATGTGTAGGGAAGAGGTTGGGGCGTGTTGGACACCGACGATGAAGAAGGAAGATCTTGTCAATGGAATGCTGTTGATCCCAAAGAGTCGTTTTGCAATGCAGATAACAATAGTAAATCGGCAGCTGAGGTTGTCATGCAACTATAGAAGAAAATAGCCGAATTGCAAGCGCAATTGGCGGTCAATCTAAATTGTGAGAAGACCAACGTCAAAGTCCAAAGTACAACAAATGTGGAGGAACAACCAATTGTGAGCGGAGCAGAGCACTCTCCACACCAATGTGGACCCGCAAAGGTACATTCACAAAATCATGGAATATACATGTCTGGGCAATGTGATGGAATTCAATAGGACATTTGTGTTCACCCCTCATTAGCAACAGTGAAGTTCAATACATTTATGGTTTTCTCGATGATTGAATGTGGCGGGATGTTTACGAAAATTGTCTTTGACGATTGAGGAATTTAATCGTGGTTGAAGGCAAGACATATATTTCCCTCTACAAATCCAAGATGTTTTCTCCACTATGGGAGTGCAAGATTTTGAAGAGTTTTACAAATGTCATCTTTTAGTACATGGAGACTCTGTTGTTATTGCTTGGACCATCCACTGTCTAATGAACGGTCGCTTTTGTGTTATGAACCAAAATAGGATGTGGGAACTAGGAATATATTTGAAGAGGCGTCCGACATGTCGGGTGGAAGAGAATCATTGACACGCACAAGAAGAGCAAGGGCGGAAAAATGTAAAGGCAGGAGGAAGAAATGATGGACTGCCTACAAGTTTAATGCTGCCCTAGTGAGTCTCTATACCCCAGGGTGACATATATGTAGATGTACATGTGGAAAAGCCTAAATAGACTGTCATGCACCTTGAACAACAAATATTTGGAATTCTTTGCGGAAAATTGAGATCTCAGGCCCTCCTGTTGGTTACAGGATATGGATGTTTTTGCAGGACTTATTGTTCTAAGACGGCAATTTCATGTTCTACTCTTCAGTGCTCATAGGTCCAATCCCTTCTTATTTGATCTGACTGAATTGTGTATGCCATCCTCTCAAATCAAGTCCAGCACTATGTCGTGCAAGAAACAAGCATGAACAAAGGACGTAGAAGCCCATTTTCAAACTATTGGTTCCTACAGGGCACACCATGTTGCTTATAGCGGTTGTGGTCAGAGACTCGCATGCAACTACATCCTGATTTGCTGCCGTAATTAGCAAGTGGAATGTGGGACGCAATTACAATACATAATTGTATGGTCGTTTTGAGGAAGAGGTGGAGAGCACTACTAGTGTACACCGCAACAGGCAGAAGTCACCGTCTGCAACCGTAAGAAATAGTATAGTATAATTCGGAAGTTTTCCTAGTCAGTTGAGGATGTACAAGCTCCTGGGCATGAGCAATTCCAAATTTCCAGTGGACATTATGTCTCATAATTCAATGACCTAATATTAAGATTGCTCTCTTCTGGGCTATGTGGCGGATATATGAAACCAGAATGTAGCAAATGATATCCATACAATCATTTCATCTATGAATGGAGCAATGAAAGTTGTTCTTGTATTATACAACATTGAATGTATGGAGAAATGTATGATGTATTTGAATTTTGGAAAATGTCCCCAGCAACTAGGCTCAAACGGGCTGACCGGAAAGTGACATTGGGGCTACTCTCCTTTTATTTCAACAATAAAAATAAAAAACAGAATCCATCCCAAATTGCAACCAATGACAAGGGTTTTCATGTTGCCATGCTTGCATGACACGTGGCTATATACGGTTGGGCTCGCATTTCAATATGGATAAAAGCTTTCCTGCCACTTTTAAAATGGGTATTAAAAAAAGTAGGTGACCAATGAATAATATCTATCAAAGACGGTGCAGAGCAATTTTCCTCAGAATTCGAGTTTTACTTAGATAAAGCCCCAAAAAACTTTGAAGTGAAAACTTTGCCACGCTGTCGTTACATTGTGGAGGGTCCCGCGATGAGCGAGTCCTTATCCCACGTGGCATCAATCAACTCAAAGTAGTTGGGTTTTGTCCTAATCAAAATGTCCTAACCAATTATGTTGATCAACATATGTTTCTCAATTTTCATGTTGAAAGGGACATAGATTTTTCTTGTAGTGTAAAATGTGATGGTCCCCTTGCCCTTATCTAAATTCCAAAGGTGGCCACATATTGATCATAAGCGCCTCACATTAACCTATCCCATCAAACTATCAAGAGAACCTAGGAAAGGAACTAAAGAAACCATGCATGGATGAAACTACCTTCACCTCAACAAGAAAGAAGGCTTATGTGGTCATGGACAATGGATGGCGTTCATAATGTTCAAGTATTTGAGGTCTATTGATTGAATGCGCAAAAGAAGAGAAGTGTAAAAGACCAAGGATGTTGAAACACATTTTTTTTGTTGTTGCAGAACAAGTTTGTGCTTAGATTGCTTGGTCTACCTCCAGATCAGTACACTTTGACCCCTTTACTACAACTATCTAAAAGATAGTCATATTACATGTCAAATAGTTTGAATATGAAACAAGTGTGCTATAAGCAATGATAGTGTGAAAAGTTTACATGATATTTCCAAATTGGCATTTAAGATTGGATCAGATTCAAGAAGTTTACGTATAGTGCAATGTGGAAAGTATAAGATATTTACATCTAAAACCAATCCCTATAAATCTTTGCCTAAAAATGCACTCCCACTATTTATGACATTCTAAAGGCGATTTTTGATATATATGTTTTCAGCACTTTGAAAATTCATAATTTATTCATACGTTGTTCAAAAATGCATTCTAAGAGAATTACCAATATGTTACATTTTTGATACAATATATAGTAGATATTTTCATTTTTATAGCAATAGAAATGTATCCATTTCCTAAATGGTGGTTGAAGCAATTTGTATTCCAATGGTGTGTATAAAGGTGTCTAATTCACCATTTAGTGCAAGCCTCTATAGACCATAGTATTCAATTATATATCGTAAAGCTCTAAAATGACATAGTTTCCAAAATTTCTTGGACATTTCTATGCCCCTTTAATTATACTCCATTTATACACAAATTAGACCACGTGTAATGAAAATATATTGAAAAGGATTGTTGCACCAGTATCTAATCTACTATAAGCCTTTTGCCATATACATTGGGCCACTAGATTGATAGTATTCTAACATGCTCATGATTTGTACTCCACCTCATATTCCACTTCTAAATATAAGATTCAACAAATACATTGCATTTGGATGCACCTACCTTATGGCAACTATATTCAATACCATTCATTTAATCAATAAGCAAACAATACAATTTCTAAAATTGAATTAACGCTCTTTTATTTTTGTTTCATTAGAATTTGAAAGGTTATTTAATCTCTAAAGGACCATTGTCCCTTCATGGGACAAATGCATTTTTGGGTAGGTTCCTCCGGTTGAAATTTTCTCTTGATTTTTTGAAACTATTTTTTGAAGTCGGAAAGATTATTACCTTGTGGGAATATAAATTTTTTCACAATCAATGCTTAGGAACAAAACTTATGACCAAATAAGCTCAAAATAGGATACGGAGGACAGCGCGGGCAGCAAAAAAAATTTGTACTTATTTTTATTTATTTTTTAGTATTTTTTTCTCATAGATTATATTTTTGTCTATCTGTAAAGCTTTGAGTCATTTCATTTGGATTTGTTATGAGTAAGTAATGGACGTTCTAGTTTTTTGGACAGTTAGAGCATTATTTTGAAAAAAAATAACTTGTAGGATTCATTTCTGAATGTAATTTTTCAAATTTTTCAATTTTTTTTTTGCATGGTTTAATTTACTTGCTAGAACAATCTCACCATTAGGATTAGCGCATTTTAATTCCATGTAGATTATATGAATATTTTAAGATTTTCCTTCTATCTCATACCTACTTCTATTTAACAATTTTTTTAGTAATGTAAATTAACTTTTTTTTGAATTTTTGTTTTTTAGCTAGATTCTCAATTCAATTCTACACTATAAATATTCAAAGCTCAAAACTCTGTAGTGCAAAAAATTTAAGTTAAAAATGTTCAAAGTCAAAAAATCCAGTCCCACAATGTGTTGAAAAACTTGTTTTTTTTCATTTTAAACGCAAATAACTTGCAATCCGTGCGGTTAAGAATTCTGAAATTTTTTCCACATGTTCTCATACTAGTTAGGTGTAAGATATTACAGTTAAAAAAACACTTTTAAATTTGTTTCACTCTTTGCTAAAAAATGGCAATTTTGGGTGTTTTTTTGGAGCAAATGGCCTTGGGCCTTTAGAGGTTAAATACACAAATTTCCAAAATAAGATTTCAATAAATGAATTACGCACGTGTTAAATCCAAGGTTTATATAAATTAGATTTCAAATGGGACACATTTCACGTTTCAAAATCTAGAAAATTGCCAACATCCAGGTAGAATCTAGAATGTATGGCAAAGGGTATTGCACATTAGAGTCAGATTCATTAGGCCCTATACGAAATAACAAAATCATTTCTTTTTAGGTTGAATTTTAATTCATTAACTCAATTTAGAATTTTTGAAAGTTCATTTTACAAGTTTCAAAATATTTCATGACCTTTAGCATGCTTCAAAATACTCCTTGATTTATAGCAATATTCACAGCTTATCAATACTCGATACTTAAGGCTTAGAATTTGTAGTTTTTTTTGAGGATTTAGATTATTTTCATTAATATTTTCTACACTGTTCAACTCTGCCACGTGAAAAAATTTGAAAAATTTCATCAGATGCCATACATAAAAATATTTTGAATTAATTTTTAACGAATCTGACCCTAGCATAGGGTATACCGAAAGTCGGGATTGGTCTACCTTGCCAGAAGATCCAAGTTGGGCACGCGTTCCAAATGGCGAGAACATCGACGATCCCACAGTTGAGACCATCGAGGCCGTCGATCGTGTCCCACAATCGCCACCCCAGGATGCGAAATTAGGGCTTGGGGCTCGCCAAGCACGGTAAGGCAAATGCTTCCCCTCAATCACACTCTTTTTGCAGCGCTTCGCTCGCCTTAGCTCGAAGGCTCGTCGTGCCCATTTGCTTGTTCCCCAACCCTCAGCAAACACCATGAGTGCTGCGGAGTCAGCCCCGGCCGTCGTGCCCGAGACTCTCCTCAAGAAGCGCAAGAGAGACGATCAGTGGGCGGCCGCCAAGTCCGCGGAGCTCGCCGCGGCCAAGTCGCGCAACGCCAAGAACCGCACTCTCATCTTCAAGCGCGCCCAGCAGTACGAGGAGGAGTATAAGAAGCAGGTCAGTGCTTTGTCAATGGTCTTGATTATGAAAATGGAATTTGCAGATGATTCGGGACAAATGCTGCTCAGGTGACATGACCTGCCGAAATGTATACCTGTTGCCTTCTCTCCATAGAACATACGGTGTGTTTCTCCTGAGCTGCCATGATCTTTGTGATTGAGAATCGCTCCGTGCGCCGGAGCGGACGATGCTGAGTTTTAGGATTTCAAACCAAGTTAGTTTTTAGTTTTTTGGTGGCTTAGATCGTGGGTCTCGTTCGCAGGGGCGTTTGAGTATGTTTTTTTGCTTCCGGAAAATCAAGCCACCTAAGGATACTTGGCTGTATTTTTTATCTGATACATGGAAGGAATGTTGAACCGAAAGTCTTTGAAGTGAGTCGATTTTACTATTATAAGTTTAGGGTTTATTAGTCGATATGAGATGACGCTACCTAATTGGGTTTTAGGGGTTACTTATTTAGGGTTTAAAGTTGTTTGGTGTTTCAACGTTTGAAACCTACGACTGCTCAGGAATCTGGAAGCTTTAGGGTTTCGAATTTGGATGTTGCATGGGCAGTCTAATTGATTATGTAGTCGGTATTAGGTCAGCTATGATATCTTGACTAATTTTCGTCTTTTACTAACTATTATTTTTGTGCATAGCGATTGAGTGTGTGCTTTACCCCTTATCTGCATTTGTTTCTTTCATTATGTCCGACTGATTTTTTCATTTTGGCAGAGTATATATTTCACACGATTTCAAACTCCCAATCTACTCATCACTCATCTTGTGTTCTTTTATTGTGCTGTGTCCGAAATTTTGCAGGATGCTGAGTTGATCAATTTGAAGAGGGAGGCAAAGCTCAAGGGTGGTTTCTATGTCGAGCCAGAGCCGAAGCTTATGTTCGTCATCCGGATCCGGGGGTAAGAATCCTCGTTATGTACACTTGTATTGTACTTCTAATTGCCAAGGTAGGATGACTCAAAACTGAGCTAATATCTGACAGACATAATTCTGTGTCTGTAAGGTCTGATCTTTTAGTCACTTGTAGCTAAATTACTGCTCAATTTAGGTTATGTCCAAGAATGATACTTCAGGATTGTGCAAATTTTCGATTGGTAGATTTTCTAAATCTGTGCCCTAATTTCCATGTACTTGCTCTGAACATTCGGCAATGAGCATTTATTTAGATTATTTAGATTTATTTGGGCACTCTTTTGGAATGCACTCCTTTTTGAGTGATCCCACCTTCTGAAAGTGTGATCATTGAAGCCACCACATGTACAGTTCCTTAGAATTTCTGGCAGAGTATTTTGTGATATCTTCCTCTATTGCTTATCAAGTGACTACTTACTCTAACGATTGCATTGATGAAGCTCCGTAACAGGTTTACTGACATCTGGTACTTTTGATTCAGTGTCAACGACATGCACCCCAAGGTCAGGACGATCATGCAGCTGTTGAGGCTAAGACAGATCTTCAACGGAGTGTTCATGAAGGTGAACAAGGCTACCGTGAATATGCTGCGCAGGGTTGAGCCTTATGTTACTTATGGGTAAGTTCTATAATTCTCTTTGGGGTTTTAATTTTTGCCGATTTATGAATTTGTTTGTGAGAGTTCTGTGATTGAGGTCAAAGAGTTGCGTGGTTTGATTTTCATAATGTGGAACTAACTATGTGGTGTTCTATTCGCTGTAACAGATACCCCAACTTGAAGAGTGTCAGGGAGTTGATTTACAAGCGTGGTTACGGCAAGCAGGACAAGTGCCGGACCCCCTTGACGGACAACAGCATCATTGAGCAGGCACTTGGAAAGTATGGTATCATCTGTATTGAGGATCTCATTCATGAGATTTACACTGTCGGCCCTCACTTCAAGGAGGCCAACAACTTCTTGTGGCCCTTCAAGCTGAGCGCTCCTCTTGGTGGTCTCACAAAGAAGAGGAATCACTACGTGGAGCATGGTGACGCTGGCAACAGAGAGGCCAAGTTGAACAAGCTTGTCCGACAGATGAACTAGAGTGGGTGGTGATCTAGGAGGTCATTGTTGTCTAGAGATTATTGGCTCAAACCATGAGCTTTATATCTGGGTGTGATGTATGCGCTTACGGTTTTGGATTTCGGAATGAACATAGGAACTTACGTTCGAAAGAGTTTTCTTCCCCCCATGGCTTTTTTCCGTTTTGCTTATGGAACATTTTGTTATTTTTTGCTCCAACCTTGGACTGCCCCATCTCTGAATGCTCGTATAGGGATAGAGAATCGTCGATCTATCATTCAATGTTGCAATGCTTGGATGCTTGTATTGTCCGTGACCTGAAGGTAGCAATGCTTTACATGCCGGTGGTGAATCTATTCGTACACACTGTATTCAACTCTATTCTGAAGTTTCAGGCTTAGTATGTCTTGGCCAACGGGCTGTGAAAGTTGAATAATTCAATTTGCAATGTAGAACACGTGTGTACCACTGCTGAATGGTTGCTGTTATAAATCTCAGTATAGATACAAAAATTGTGAGGTAGACATGAACCCTGAAGTCCCTTCGTCCCCTGGGGGGACAAATTGGATTTCGGGGAGGTTCGGGGAGGTCCTGTTTTTTATGAAACTTTTTGAAACTTTCTCATGAGATAGAAAAACTGATTAGCTAGTGGAATATAATTTTTATTTCAATTGGTGACCGGGATTGGGAGCAAAAGTTATTCCACAGAAAGCCTAGAACTGAACTCGGTGGGCAGCTTAAAAGAAATTGCAAAAAGCCATAATTAATTTTTTAATTTTTTTCCTAAAATATTATATTTTTGTTTACATGTGAAGCTTTGATTCATTTTGTTTGGACTAATAATGAGAAAGTTAAGGACAGTCTTGTCTTTTCAGACAATCTAAGCATCTTCTTGAAAAAATAACTTTGTGAATTTGTGAATTTGTGTAGGACTAGCGATTGGCGCTTGCGTTGCTACGCATTAAATATGTTAATTTCATCAATTTTTCACGTGATAGAATGTAGATAAACAAACTATGTGTAATCTTTAAATGAAAATATTGACATCCTCATACAATATTCTTTGAAAAAATTTATATAGTGCAATATAAAGTAATTAAAGAAAATCTTTATATCATAATTTTTACTAAATGACCTTTGCAAAGATGAAAACATTGCAATAAGAATAAATTAATCAAGTGAACAATGGAAGTAGAATCTTCACACTTGAATATGTAGAGCAACACTGGCGGTTGGTGCATCTTTATTCTTTAATATCACATTTTAAAAAGACATGGAATTTATCTATAGTTTTGTTGTCTAAAAAGTTTCTTTGAAATTTTTTTAGAAGTATCCATTTGATTTTCAAATATTTCACGAAAAGAATACATAATATATAGTAGAAAGTATCCTATGGCTATTACAAAAGCAATTGAATTTCTATAATATTATTAAAAATTGAATTGTGATATTACAAAGGACCTTGTGATTTTAGTAGTATGACTAGCGGTTGGCGCTTGCTATGCTATGCATTTATCATTAGAATTTTATTAGAATTTTCATGTATTAGATTATATGCAAAACAAAAATTTCAATAAATCTTCAAATAAAAATTACTAAAATCTTTGTATAATTTTGTTATAAGTAAGCATATATTGAAATGTACAATAGAAATTTATTGAATGATCAATGAAATATATGCAATGGTGAATACTGTAAAAGATACACATTTATTGTAATGCATTCAAAAGTTGACTCAATTGTTATGAACAATGGCAACCCATTGATTTGGTGAATTGAAAAGAAAAACTTGTAAATTTAAAAAACTTCATGAACAACTTAATTATTGTAAAATCCAAAATCGCTTCAATTGAATAAATTTCTCAAATCATTTGGTAGTAGCAATAGAATTTTGAAATCACAAAAGCTATAAAAATGATATTACAGAGGTGATTGCAAACTACTACTCTATTTCTGTAATATAACATTGTGTGAAATTATTATTATGTATGCATGATTGAAAATGTTTTTACAAAATATTAAAATTAATTATTTCAAAGACTTATTGAAATCATTATCATGCATTCTATTCAAATATATCAAAATTTTACTAATATGTGATATAATGAATGCATAGCATAGCAAGCATGAGCCCATATTATTAATGGTAGCATTTGTGATATTACAGAGGGAGTTATGATTTTAGTAGTATGATTCATTTGTGAATGCAATGTTCACAATTTTTCAGATAATTATGTTGACTAAGTTGTGTTTGCTTGCTAAAACAATTTCACCAATTGGAATTATTGTGTTTTAATCCCATCTTAGAGCTATTAATGATTTAGTATTTTTCAATCTTAGACCTACTTTCATTTAACAATTTTTTAAAGAATGAAATCAAGTGTTTCTTTCTCTAAGAAAAATTCTAGACTTTCATCTCAATTCTTCAACATAATTTTTTTTGAAATTCAAAGTCTATAGTGCAAAATATTTCCACAAATGGCGGTCAAAATCATCTGAAATTGTAGGCCAATGTCAAAAACAACTTCTTTTTCAATTTTGAATGCTAATATCTTCCAATCTATATCGATCAAGCTTCTTGAAATTTTTACCACATGATCTCAGACAAGCGAAATACAAGACTCTACGATTTGATTTTAAAAAAATGTTAATTTTTTTTCCAGGTAAATACAACAAAAATGGCAATTTTGAGTGTTTTTTGACAGAAAAATGGCCTTGGGACTTTAGGGGTTAAGTTGTACAAGTCTTATAGGAAGACAAGAACAGATGGTATACGTTACTACACAGTGTTTCACAATTGTTAACAAATTAAGTATTGAGGTACTTTTAGTATTGTTTTTTTAGGCAATTTAATGCCCAATTGCCTCAAAGAAAAGTGGATAGCTTCAAGCCCATGGAAGAAAAAGTGGATAATATGTTTAACCCTAGAGTGCTCCAACGTCTATATTTTGGACAATGAATAGATGGCTTCGAGGCATTGTTTCATCCAACTAAGTTTTCATTCATTCAATATAATATTTGAATCTCGTATATCCAATGTAATAATTGAAATAATTGAATTGAGAAAAGATAACCTTCCTCAATGACCAAACTCATGAGGTAAATAATGTTTTTGTACAAAGATATAAGCAAACCTTCAGAAAAAGATTGAGATGTTTAGGGGTTAAGCATGATCTTTTGAAGTCAAAGCTTGCATGATCTCTCCCAATGTACTTGATAGTCTTGATGACCTAATATGCAATTCTTTATCAATATTTAAGTTAGTAGCTAGTCTTGTGTGAAAATTTAACCCCTAATTGCCCAAGGCACCCAAATGTGGTGTCAAAGAAACTTTGAAATTAAATTAAACTATACCAAATTGCTATTTTTAGTAGTTTATATTTTTGAAAGATTTTTTTTGAAGTCTAGTTTTAGTATCAAAAATCTGATTTTGAAAATGAATGATTATGATTTTTCTATTCAATTTTTTGTGCAAAGGTACCCATTGTAATTTTGACTTTTTGTAGTGTTGAGGGCTCTTGGAAATGAGCCTCAAATAAACTAAATCTTGGAGAAAAAATCACACTACAAATTCATTTAAAAAAATTGTAGAGTAGATTTTGAAAAGTCATAACTTAATTGGGGTTATATTTGTTATTTCCTTCAACCTCATATTTTTTGGTCTTGAATTTTTTAGATTTGACATGCAAAAAGAGAGCTCAAAGATTTTCATAGTTTTAACACTCTGATGATCAAACATTATAATTTTTCAATCCTAATATGATATTGTTGTATTTTCTTTTTCTATGTGATCTCTAACATATCTGGTTTGAATTTATACAATTACAATGGAAAAAAAATGATTCAACTTATCAAAATGTTGGCTTTTTGTTCAATTTAGAGCAAATTCCAAGAAGCTCAAAACAAACTTTGGGCATTTAGGGGTTAAAAGAGAAATTGAATAGGAAATGCACACCCTAAGTATGTAAACCAGCCCATTGTGGTCAAAATTTGGAGTCTACCCTCATGCCATTGCTGAAAGTTTTCAAATTTTTTCCCATATGAAGACAAGTGTAAGAAATAATGAGAGCAGTTGAAATTATAATTTTCAAAACAAAATATGAGTTTGTTACAAATTTTTGAAGCGATTAGTCCAAAAGAGTCAGTAGACTACCCCATAACCAACAAAAATTGTATCTAATATGCTCTTCTTAATTACCTAAAGTGGTCACAATAATTTTTAATGTAGAAGGCCATGAAAAGTCACTTCCTACAATGATTTACACTGAAAAAGCAGGTTTTCCTAATGAGGTCACTAATCACTCCATTGGTGTCAGATTTGACATTGATTGTGGCCTAAAAAATTGTCATTCAATCACAATTGGCTAATTTGCCTTACTGCAATTAAAGGTTTAGAGTTCCATTTGCATTAATTGAGACAGAAGAGGAGGTACATTGCACTAAGTAACTTTCAATAGGAACCATCCATTTCACTATACATTATTAAGCCATGTTGCAGGTTTCCTTTGGTTCCCTCCATTTTAGGGGCTGCTGTTGCGTTTTGATTGGAAGTGTGCCTAATAGCACTCTTGAACAAGAACCAACAACCAATCTGGACTTGGAATTCAACCAAAGTCACAGCAAAGAAGGCATCTTTGTAAAGTTATCTCTTCAAGTTGAGGAACCTCAAGGGCCAGTATACAATGTTTTGAGTTGTTGTATAGTGGGGTACAATTGATTTACAAATTTTGCATCCTGGTAGTTTTTACTATAAAGTCTAGAAAGTTCAATAAGTCATTTTATGCTAGAAAAAGGTCCAATTTTCAAATTGTAAGCTATGTTGGAATTGTAGAGAAGAGTACTTTATGATCATAATAAATATACACATGTGAAAGTCAAAATCATTCAACATTGTGGATGTTTTTTGTACACTATCTACCATCTAGTGGCACCACCCTTTGCCAATGTTATAGCTTGTATTTGATTGGAATGTTCAAAGTGAGAGTTTGTAGTTGATGTAGAGACACTTCATTTCATACCACTTGAATTTGTTGGATCATTTCTTGCTTGTTCTTCACCCCATTGCAAAAAATCTTTGACTATCTTCCAACAATTCTCTATGAAATTGTTGAATGATCTTAAATTATTCATTTCCACTTATCATGAAGTTGAAGTTCACTTCATTGCAATTCCAACACAATTTGCAATTTCAAAATTGGTTCATTTTTTAGCATGCTAGAGCTTTATAATGTTGTTGAACTTTTTAGTGAAGCCTGAATGAAAAATTCATAAATGAACTGTACCCCACTGTAGACTATTGATGACCAATCAGACTAGTGTATAAGTACAACTTAGTAAGCAGTACAAGGTCCTAAAACGGAATAGATCTAAAATATATGTTTGCACTTGCTGTTAGGGGTGATGTTTGCAATGTGAATCTAGTCCAAAAGTAGGTCTAAATTTGTTCCTAAGCCCTTAGTAACAACACTCTTTAACACAAAGTGTGAACATACTAAAAGGTAACTACACAAAATAGTGAAATTGGGTTGCCTTAACAATTAGCTTGCCTTCATTGAGAGAAGTTAGCTCATGAGCCATTGCTTGTCCGCATAGAGGCACATACAATTCTCTAAATCCTAGCCATGAATGGTGCACCAACCCATACAAAACACATAGTTCTTTCATTACTGCATTCATTTGTAATGACTGTACATATTTATATAGTGTTGAATGTTGAGAAATTAGTATAGGACAACCTAATTTCACTATTTTGTGTACACCTAAAATTGCACAAAGAAGCAATTAAGAATTGTTCCCATTAATATATGGATTTTTTTTGTTTTGGGTCTTGTCGGAAGCCAAAAGGGGATTCTAGATTCTCTTAGAATGCATTTTTTGGTCACCATATGAATGAACAACAAATTTTACAAAGTGCTGAAAATAGGATTTAGGGTAATTAATCATAAACTCTCATGAATAGTAGAAGTACATTTTAGCCAAGAATCTAAACTGTGCAGTTTTGTAAGTGGTTGAAATTAGGAGTACTTATCTTAACATCCTCTAGTACAGAGATACATTTTGCTTTCTTCAATGCATTGTGATGTAGAAGCACTACACATTTTAGCAGGTGGATGGTTGTAGGGACCATTGCTTTTCAAAAATTCTTAACAAATTCCATGAAGGTAAAAAAAAATATGAAACAACTTGGACTAGATGCAAATTCCATTTTTCTCTAAGTGAAAAATTTGCTAATAAATATTTTAAGGAGTTTGGCTTCCTTCAAAATGCAATCAATTATTGAAGGAACACATTACGATTCACTACAAGAAAATGGGGGTATTTGCAACTGCGGTGCAACCCGTGTCTTGTGACAAAGACTGTGACTGCAACTGATTTTCTCTAATTGCACCATCTGTGCAGGGAAACTCAGTCCCAATCACGGCCCAGTCACGGTCACGACTGCGGATGAAAAATGGATGAAAAAAATTGTTCATCGCCGTATTCAGAAAGATAGCATACTGGTTTTCTTTTGCAGCAGGTCACAGTCACATTCTGTTACTTGGCATCACTTATATACGACTACGCCGTGATTGCGACTGCCACTGCAGGCGACTTTGAAGGATACCAACGTTGCGTACGTGGATTTTCCCGCGCTGACGTGGCCGACATTTCACTACAAGTCACTGGCCGCGGTTAGCAGTCGCGTCTTGTCACTGGGGGTCACTCTCAGGTGACTTCATTGCAACTTGCATGGTTTCAATGTGGACTTGTGGAGAACTTCTGTGCTTTAGAAATTAAAAGACAAAACCAGCTGCTTTGGATTTCATTTCTAAGAAGTACAACTTTTATTCATTTGAAAACCTATGGTTGATTTTGCCACACTTATTTGAATAGTTTTGAAACTCAAGTTTATTCATTCCATGAATATAATTGAAAGTGTGATGAACATTGGGTGAAGGATTGAATGGAGATGAAAAAAATAATGAAAGTAGAATATAATTACAAATTTATAATAGATGAAAATTCCATGAAAATAAAATATTTTAGATAGTGTGAAAATAATGTAGGCCTACCACATCAGATTGATTTTATCTTGAAATTCCATTTGCAGCTAGAATTCCAAAATTACTGTAAGTACTCTCATTACTCAAGGGTGCCCTTTCAACATTTAACTTGAGATTGAAGCAAGCGGCTTGCAAATAATACAGTAACTTGAAAGCGATCGTAAGTTCCTTTAATTTGAACGAGCACAAACAACTAGAAACCCGGAATGTAAGGTATGCATCTCAATCCAACTTACTATGAGTGTCCTTCATCATGAACTAATGCTGTTGATATAATACGAATTGTTAATATGTGATTGGCTTCACAAACTCACACTGTCCTCACAGGTCACAAATCCATTTAATAGTTAATACGAATTAATTTGTAACTAACATTAATTCTCATCAATCTCCATAGACGCTGGTCATGAATTCATTCAAACTGTATGTAAACTACAGGACAACTACGACGCAACTGCGTACGGTCGACAGGAAGTAACATTCTGCTACAGCGTAGTACTGCTCAACAAAGAGATGACTTCCTCGCGACTTCGTCAAAACTTCATTTTATGCTTTCACTACTAAGAAAGGATGTGAGCCCTCACATTGTGTTAACCCATCCCATATGGTTTGTCTTGTCTCCTACTACCCACAGGTATAAAAGGCTTGTTATTTCCCCTCTTCATATTCACACATTAAGTGGCTTGAGAAGCCATTTGACACGTATGCAAAATACAATGTATTGTAAATTATGTATTTGTATATGATATATATATATTATGTATTGTATGTATTATGTACAATATGTATTATATATTTGTATATGGTGTATGTGTTTATATATGGTGTATGTATTGTGTATTTGTATATGATATATGTAAAAAATAATCTTCAAATTTTTTAGATTTTAGGAAATAATCTTAGCTTTCAAAAAATAATATTCAAACTTCCTAGATTTCAAAATATAATTGTAGATTTCAGAAAATAATCTTAGATTTAGAAAATAATTTCAGACTTCAAAAAAGAATCCTAGATTTTAGAAAAGAATCCTAGATTTTAGAAAATTACCCTAGATTTCAGAAAATTATCCTAGATTTAAATTTTTGGCTAATGACATCTGACGTGGCAGTCCACGTTAGATTTAAAAGGGGTCAGCCGCGACTACGACGCGACTTCGCTGCGACTAGACATATGGATGTCCATGTTGACTCCCGCCTAAACCACGTCAGACTTTCTCATCCACCATCCGCCCAGAAAGAAAAAGATGGTAATATAATCTTTTCCTATCCTTTTTGATTTGGTAGATTTTAGCTCAATAAAAATGACAATATGACGACTGCGACTGCCAAGGTTGTCTGCCAGTCGCATTTTCCGAAATGGTCACATGACAGTCGTCTGGAAGTCGTCAAGGAGTTATTTTTCACAGTCGCGAACACCCCCATTTTCTTGTAGTGATTGTTCACAATACTTATTTCAACAAGGCTTGGAGTGGCCTTTGGATTATGGGCCAGTCTGTGTGAAGGTGAAGGCTATGGATGTATATTTGCTCTACATATTTGTGTACAGAGATGCCATTCTTACACATCCCGGAAACAATGTTAAGATGTTCTTGATATTTTGTGACTTGAAAGCCGGGAAAGAATTTTCAATATTATTTTGTGCCGTGACTTCACATTTTGTCTTCTGGAATTCTCTCTTTGTAATAAGGTAGAAGCACGTAAATGTGACACTTGTTCAAGATGTGCAGATCTTGAGGGTAGCTACAAAATAAAACGATATGCACTTGTTAGGAAATGATTCTGGAAAATCAACAAGATTGATTTCGGATTATTCCGAGCTTGTATGAAAATAATATGAATTTTTGAAATCAAATGCATAGATGCACCTTTTGTGGACACTAGACTAACATAAAGTGGGCACAGAAACACCCATAAGCTTGGACCATGCACATGTGATTGGCCAACGTAAGAATTTCCCTCATAACAATGACAACTTCTTAGAACCCAACCAATCTATTTTAGGTTTCTACCTGTCTACTTTGGATCCACTTGCGCATGGATTTAGGTTGTTTTCTGTATGTCCATAAACGACTCCTGTTACATTTAGGTGCTTCTATCTTATCTCTCTCTTGCTGCCAATCTCAATTCTATGACAATTGAAGTACTTGAACTAAACATAGTATGATTTCTTATGTAATGATGTACTCTGTAATAAATATTTGAAACTCTTCCAAAATATCTATATCATCTTATATCATTTAATTCATCTACAGTATGATTACTTTTTGTAATTTGTACTTTCTCCACCTGGAAATAAAATCCAAGGTTTCTAAATATACTTGTCCCAAACTAAATTCAACATTGGCTCTCCACAACTTGATGGACGACAATTGAAGCAAATTTAAACATCTTGAAGCAAAAGAATCCATAGATGTCATACTCCGAACACTATATAGCAAAAATTTCCTTGAGTTGAATCACAAGACATTGTCGAAATTGACTATAGAGGACATTAATGGACATCATTGCATCAATGTTGCTTGGAAAATGATCAAAATTAATACCACTAGAGCATCCCAGAAGGGTAAAAACTTGTCAACTTCGCTATCTCTTTTCAACATGTGCCACTTCATTGTTGACTTCCATTATATAACACCTAATGGAAGCTACAGTAAATATACAATCCCATGAAAATAGGAGCAATTTTTACTTTCATCTAGCCATTTCTAGAAACCCCGGATTTATGTGACGACGAAAGTAGTATTAAATAATTGAAACTCCAAAATATCATGATATTTTATGTTTCCTTAAGGTATGGATAGTTACCTTACTACCAACCGACATGATTCCACCAAAGTAATAACCACCATAAGTAACCGACGGAATTAAATAAAAAAATGGAACTTTCATGGAGTTGGTAGTTGGTACTCCCCCTCCACCTGTGTCGCTCTGAGCGCACCTCCCTTTGCAGATAACCACGCCCTTTCACGGCCCTGCCCACAAGCACGTGGCCGGCAGCCCGCAAACCAAGGTTCGAACCCCAAGCGCGACGCCGGCCCGTAGGTCCGTTGAGTATTAGCGACAGTTGTATCCCGCCAAACCCCATTCCCTCTTGAAATTTTGCGACCGAATGCTCCTCCTCACCATCTCGGACTCTCTGCTTCTCAAACCCAAATTCCTGCTTCTTAACTTAAGCCCAAAATCCCGTAGCAAAGGAATGTTCACATCGAAAGCAGTGCGGATAAGAGCCACCTCAAAGCATATGCAGACTTCGTCCACCGTGGTCTAATTGCGCTCTTGCAGAGCCAAGTGCAAGGTTTTGCTTGCTCTTCAATGAAGCCAGGGCTTGTGTGTGGAGGACTCTTTTGCAGGGCCAAGTGTTAGCTTTTGCTTGCTCTTCAATGAAGCCAGAGTTTGTGTTTGTAGGGTTTTGGGGAGGCTATTGTTCTTGAGAGACTGCAGATTAGAATTCAACGAAGCGTGAAGCGATGGTAGGACGTCGAGATTCAAGGAATGGAGAGCTGGGTGCGCCATTGTTAGGAGACGAAGCTTATGATGAGAATGGAAATCGGGATGCAAAGGCTCGGGATGCAGGCTTTGGGGGGAATTTAGGGCAAGACGAGTTTGTGATTCCGGTTGGTGAGCATCAAGGTTTTGATCGTTCAGTCTCAGCAAGAAGCGAAGGGCTATGGGAAGGAATCTACGACACACCCGTGTTGGAATATGCGAGCAGGAGCGCGTTTGAGCAAATTCGCGAGCAGAACAGGTCGAGGGGCGATGATCACTCGCGGCGAGGAAGGTGGGAAAATTCGGCGAGTCGTTCCAAGCGGACACGACATGCTGTACGACACCCTGTTCACCAGAAGTCGTTCGTGGCGAGGGCGGCGTATAGTGCCAGGACGGATACCTTGAATTTCTTGCATAATGTGATGATCGGGATTTGTATGTGGCCCAAGTGGAGCTGGGAGGCGGTGAGAGCGAATCAAAGTCTGACGGTGCTGTCTGCGAAGCAAGGTGAGGTCGATTGTTTGGTGATTGTTTGCATTGGAAAGAGAGAGAGAGAGATGTTTGCATTCTTGCTGGTAATGTAAAGTCTCCATTCATCATACAGTTTGGGAGAGGTTTCATTCACCACAGGTGAAAGTTGAACCTTTCCGTACAACAGTCTAGAATCTTGCACCATGTAGAAGTTTGGACATTTATTTCATGTTAAGCTAAAAATAAAATTACAAAAAATAAAATGTCAATAGATGGAGTATTTTCACACTAAGCACAAATCCAAACTCACCTGTATGGTCAATGGAGCCTCTTATGTACTGTATGGTTAATGGAGTCTCTACATTATTCGCATAGAAGTGGTCTTGTTTCCTTGCCGTGGCTCGGATTCTGTAGAAACCCTAATGAGAGTAGGGTGTACATGGCATTGACTGCACACTTCCCGTGCTCCATGCACTCACACCAACTGCATGGAATGGTCGTAAGAAATTTTGATTTATACTGTAAGAAAGTTGGTTCCCGTCTTGTGCACTTTGTCCACATATGACTTGCTTTTACTCTTCAGGTAAGTGAATAAACTATGATGTAACGATGAAGACAAAGCTATTGTGTTTAATGAAATTTTGGCCCATCACTAATGCATCGTAAATCGCAAGATATACAGAAATCTTGAGCTATCGTTTTTTTGAAAGGTTCTAAGACTCATTCGTCATTAATTGTAAGAAGTTTCGAATCGATTCTACAACTTTGATTTTGCTAAGCTAATTTGAAATTTGCGGTGTGTGCGGTCGCTGGCATGTTTTCTGATCTAGTGTGATGTTTTGTACTTAAAAACAATAGTTCGTCAAAAATGAAAAGAGAAAAAATAAAGAATTTGAGGCTGCATGTTTACTCAAGATTGGAGATGGATGGTGGTTTGTAGGAGTCTGTGCTGGTTTGGCTTCTATACTGTGCGTCATCAAATTTCCGGAGCCTTATACACAACTCTCATACATTGCTTTATGGGCTGTTATTACCACCGACCTTCTGTACGAAGCCAATATTGGACTCTCAATCAGCAAAGGCTTCAATCGAGTCCTGGGAACTTTGGCTGCTGGTTTCTTAGGTTTTGGGCTTAATCAACTTGGTCCCGAGTTTGGACCAGTTTATCCTTACTTTGTGGTAATTGCCATCACCTATTTCTCCACTATTCTTCGAGAACCCTCCTTTTTTGCATGTCGGTGCCATGGTTTTCTTTTTGGTTGTTCAAGTTTAGCCAGCATGGAGACAAAAATTGTGCGCACAGTGCACATAGGACTGGCACAATGCTAATTAGGTAGTAATATTAAGCCATAGAATATCACAATGTGTTATAGTATATTAAAGAATTGTATAATTTCTGTACAATCTTCCCATTTGTATTACTAAGTGGTTCAAATTGCACTCTTAAGTACGCGTATTCACGTTATATAATGGATGCTTTTTCAATTAATGTAGATGTATGACTACGGACTTGGTGACGGTCATTATGTAGGGTATAGTCAACTTAGCATTTTTTTATAGCCACCGCAGTACTAGATAGCCGAAAGAAAGACCATGGTTGCTGCAGTGGCACATCCCTGCGGTCTGGATGGATTATGTTGGATTATTCTAGAGGGGTCCGAATAAAATTTCGTGTGGTTGCGGTGCAGGTTTTCTGTGTAACAATGGGAGGTGGCGTTTTTCGATTTTTTAAAGGAGCACCACCCTTGAAAGATCAATGGGGCTATGCCTTCACCGTAGCAACGATGGCGTTCCATATTTTTATTATCACCGCATACTTGGATCCAGAGAAATGGACATTACCGATGCTTAGGTTTTCCATGATCTTGCTGGGGTTCGCCATGTCATCGCTTGTCAACATTGCTATTCAACCGATCTATGCTGGAGACGCTTTGCACAAGCTTGTGGCGAAGAATTTTGCGACGGCTGCCACCGTCTTTCAGAGGTACGAGTTTCAGGTTATTGGTATAATTTTACCGAATAGAGTTTTGTTTTAAGCCTGAACCCACTTCGAATGCATGCGGCCTATGAATTTGAAGTTATCTTCTCAATGTTTCACTTTGACAAAAACGACCAATTGAAAATAGAAAAAAACAAAGAGGCAAATGTTTTCTAGCATTGCTCGAGGTGCTATCAACTTTTGGGCCTAAGTTTTTGCTTGGAGTTGCAGGGGTGGGATCAAAACCTCAATTTGAGGAAGAACCCAACTCATTGTCAAGAGATTGCATGCAATTATGAGCTGTTGTCATACCAACGAGCAAAAAATGGAAAAAGAATCTAATTCAATGTGGAAAATAGGTGACATGTGTTCAAACTGGGGCAATAAGAGGGGTTAAACATTATTACTTCTAGGATTACCCTATAGTTCACAAGTTTCACAAACAATTTCTGGTGCGTTGGTACTAGTGATTTGGGCTTTCTTTGCAGATGTGTTGAAGAGTACAACAACGATACGAAACTTGATCATGTCCCAGACATCTTGAGTGGGCGCTCTGAGGATGACAAAATCCACCAAAGCTACCATGAAATAGTGATGTCAGATGCAGACATCGATAAGTTGGTGAGTCTCATTGCAGCTTCACACTCAAAGCTATTCTCATGAATGTATGACTGTTGCCTCCTAGTATTCGATCTTCAAATACAATCCTATTCCATTCAATTGATATGATTCATGGCTGATATCACTTGTGGTGTTACCTCAGTTGAGCGCAGTGCATTGGGAGCCTTCGCATGGAAAGTTTTTCAAGAATTACCCGTGGGATCTGTATGACGACATTACTGACTACCTTCGTTACACTCTGTACGACGTCATAGCTCTTGACTTGTGTCTTCGAGCAAACATTCAAGCACCTAAGTACCTCCGGGAGATTTTTGCCGAGGTTGAAATTTTTTTCCCATGCTTCTCATTATTGCCATGTTAGTGATTCCTAGATTCTCCTCCTTTCATAGCTTTGTTAACTCCGAAGTGTCCACGAAGTGTTAACGAAAAGAGAAAGCTTACTTTGGAAGCAAATAGTCGATTGTAGTAACTTCCAAAACACACTCTTCCCGTTCAAAAATGTAGGGAATGATTTCTTCTTTCTATTGGTACATTTTATTACCTTGCCTGAAGCTTCTTAACTTATTTATTTAGGTCTGGCAGTTGCCTCTTAAGGGTTAAACATGTTGAGGTTGAGATTCGCTGAAGAAAGAATTGTTGTTGCACAGGAGATGATGACCATCGCCACAGAGTGTGGAACCGTACTTCGCGCACTAGGTGACAGTGTACAGAATATGAAGAAGTTTTCATCTGCAGGCATCATGAGAAAAGCTGAGGAGGCAGCTGTTGCGCTTCAGTACAAGATCTTTAAAAATACAGAATTGCTTTTGGGCAATACCAACCCGGACTGTCCCAACGTTCCGGTGCTCCCACTGACAAGTCCGTTTGCAAACAGAGAGCAGTGGTCGGAATCAAACTGGATTCCAGACGAATATTTTCGCAACCGCAACATAGAAGAAAGGAATACTGGGCTACCAAGAGGTGTTAGTGAGCCAATCAACATCGCCTCATCTCCTCCAGAGAATGCGCAGCCGTCTACAGCTAGTTCGCCGGGATGGTTTCCTGGTTCTGGTTCACCCCAAGGAAGTCTCCTCCGGGGAAAGTCAGGGCCAGTGAAGAAAGCCACTTTGGAGACTCTAACTGAGGGAGTCCCTGCCATCCATGTTTCCAGACCCAAGCCAAGCGTAGACCAGGTTGAACAACAACAAGGCGAACGAACTCCAACAAGTGCCAAGCGGTCCCTCGTTTGGCAATCCACGTTTTCCTCCAGGAAGGACAGCTTAGGACACAACTGGGACGGTACGCTGGAGAGAATCTCGGCTCTGTCCTTAGTCAAGTTTGCGTCTCTGTTAATAGAAGTTGTTACCAAAATGAGCTATGTTGTGGATTGTGTTGAAGATCTCGGTATACAGGCTAGATTTGAAGAAAGTGATACAATTTAAAACTCTGCTGAACAAATGGGATAAATCCGTTCTGTTTTGTTAGTAAAAAAAGTTCCATGTACATGCAGTTTTCTTATTTTAGGTGAGGATAGCTACCATCACGCACAGGCACTAGTTTTTTAACCTGAAAAATGGACAATGTATTGAGCTTGTTGACTGAAATGTACAGTTCAGGCCAACCTGGGACTTTACCCTTCCATGATGTGCTAACCGAGATTCCTCTTGGTGAGCTCAAGGCTCTTGTTTTCCACGTCACGCCTAAGTGTATGTGGTAACTTATGGATTGTGTTTTGTATTCATTCGTGGTTTTCTTCAACAGCATGTCAATTGCTAATTTGCTATGGATTGAAGTAGGAAGCCTGTTCCCGGGGCCTCCAGCTGTTTGGGTGGTTCATTATTAAAATGGATTTGTTTGGGTACTTATCCCCCTTCCCTAACTCAGTGATATTATGAGGCCAATTTGTGTCCTGTGGGAGATTTCAAGGAGTTCTGCAGGATGGAACATTAGATGTTTTTCAGCCCCTTTGAAGGGCTGTGAGTTCCCTGGTCTGCCAAGGTTGGGAAAACAGCCTCGCAGCTGCTGCATGATGTGGCAGAACAACTGCCACGTCACCATTTAAAAAAAATTTATTTTATTTTTGTTGCTTTTTTTTTCATTTTAGATTTAAAAAAAAAAATTTAAACAAAAACAAAAAATCTGACAGCGGACATTCCCCAATCTGCCATGGGAACAACATTGGGGGAATAGGCCTGAAACGGCCCTTTAGACCCCCCAAAGCCCTTCTAATGAAAGAGGTTTTTATTTAATTTTTCTTGGAGTTACTTGGATGCATTTGCAGTGAATGGTGTGGATAGTCCCTCATTGAAGTGTTGTTGACTTTTCTACAGAAGATGTTTTGCCATGGAAAACCTTGTAAGGTAGGATGCTCTAAAAGCAACCATTTAAGGGTTGGTCTGTCTTTTCCATAGGATTGCATGAATAGAAATATTTTTCACTTATTTTTTAGAGAAAGAAAAATGGATGACAAACGTAACCCAAGTGGTTTCATATTTTTGAAAGCATTTTTGAATTAGTTATGAATTTTATAAGATTTCTATTTTAGGTACCTATTTGTAACCCTAGGTCTTCCAAAATGCTTCCACTTACAACTTCTAAAGTGATTTGAGGAAATCAAGACCAATGATTGGCTCTTGCATTAAAGAATACTTTTTTCTAGATTCAATCAATGATTAAAGTGGTCCATTTAAAGACCACCTCATATCCATTCACTACCATTTTATAGGGTTGATTTGAAGAAGCCGGTCGCTTTTAGAGCAGGCTACCTTATTGAAGTTTGGCTGCTTCTAACTTCTTGGTCTTTATCTGAAATTCTACCGAAAAATGATCTTATGTGATCTTGAGCCCACCTAATGAAATGCAGTGGATCAACTCTAGTATGTCCATAGTAACCAGCCTGCCTGTCCCTTCTAGGGTTATGTGATCAACGGTTTGTAATCGTAATCGATTTCGAGGTAGGTAAAGTATGACGATGACGACTGACGAAGTTCTAGTAAACCTCTAGTAATCGATTTCTATGGAGGTCAAGTGTAGTGGTGACAGACTGTAGAACTCCTACTATTCCTAGTGAACAATTTCTTGAGAACACTTGACAGACTCATCGCAAAATCCATCGCAAGAACAAATGGCAAGTCCGAAGTTCAAGGAAACCGTAGACATACTCCGGATCTCAAAATCAATAACCCCTCTCATTCTAAACCTTTGGATCAGTCACGAAGTGCAGATCGGATGCTCCTGAGCAAGACAACTTGCGGAATCTCAGATGCAATATTCACGTTTGATAGTATAAAATACTAAGACCATGTCATGAAGACTGTCATTAATTAATACATATACAACAAAAACTATAGCTGATGTCACCACAAACTCAACTCATCAATAGAATACGCTAGAGAGACTGGCTGAGCAGCCTACACGGCAGATGCATATCCGTGTATCTATGTACTATGAAAGTCTACCATCACCGCTGCAGCGATTGTACGGGAGGGGGCAACATAACTCCATGAGCATAATGCCTGTTGACAATTTCTCGGTTCTTGATCTCTCGAGTCTCCTGCAGTCAACACAAGCCCAACCAAACAACAATCAGAACCGCAACAAAGATATGACCAATAACAAAAGATCGGGATCTCATTTGCGTGGGGTCCTGTCCCGTGGCTTGAAAAAGTCACCGACTTACAATGCAAGAAACACGTGAGTAGAAAAACCCCTCATTTCCAATGCAAGAAACACCTGCCTCGAAGAAATTAGACACTTCTAGGTTCTATCACCGTTCAACATGCGTGAAATGTGATACATCGTAGATGTCATGCTCGATGCCAAACTCATGGTTTCAAGGGCACTTTGGTTTTTATAATTGGGACCTTACTACTTCAACATTCAACATTCAACAGTTCATAACTTATTCGTACCTTAATACGGAGTCCTACACAGTGCATTCGAACCTTCCCAAATGGGAAAAAGTCTCGCAGAAAATTTTGAATTATTTTAAAAAATCGCTTCTAACAATGAAAACATCTGAAATCCACGTGAAGGAAGTCCCTACAATAACAAAAACGACAGAACAAAATTAAGCATCTAATTACTGATCCGAAGCCGCACCTTGGATATTAGCTTCCCAAATCCCTAGAATTGAAAAATACAGGGCTGATCCAAACCCTTAGCGCCACATACCTGGCAGATTGCGCAGAACCAGCAGAAGTAATGGATGAACCAATCCGGCAACGGCCGACTGGGCAAGTTATACTTCCTCCGCAGCTTCCGGCGGTACGCGTACGAGTAGACACACCCAAAAGACGTCAACTGCTGAATCACGTACCACACGACCGCGGCCGTGATACAGGACGTGTTCCCCTCATCTAAATGCTCCGCAACTCGCCCGAAAGCCAGGCACGGGCAGAACATGGTGAAGACGCAATTCGGAATATCAGACAAACACCCGAACAAACTCGTGCTCCAGTCATCCTGCCCGTACTCCGCACCCTGATTCGAATCGCCGTAATAGTTGATCACGGGAGGGGGCACGGATTGCACCACGGGGTAGCCGTAATGCTCCGCCGACTGGTTCCCTTCTCCCGAAATGCCACCCATCACGAAACCTAAACCCCTAATTTGCACAATTTCTCGACAATTCTCGAAAATGGCGTGAATTCACGAGAAACAGAACGGCCGATTCTCTGTAGTGAAGGAAACCGCGTCTTCAGCAACTAGAAATTAGAGAATTACGCACTCCAGCTGCACGAAGTTTCAACAAGCAGAAACAGTGCGTTTGTTCGGCGAGAAGCTCCAGGAAACAGCAAACTTGAATCAAATTCAAGGTGGAAAATAAAAATCAACGACGGTGGTCGGTTGGGTGATTGTGCTGCTGCGTCTGGTAAGCTCTGACAGAAAGTGAGAGATTGTTCAACGAAGCTGGAAATCGGGGAAAGGGTGCTGGAATGTTGGAACGTGACAAGTGCCGCAGCAATCCGTCGCCACGCACTAATTGCGGTGAGGCTCTGGGAATGCCGGGCAAGGGTAAGGGTAAGGGTAAGGGTAAGGGTAAGGGCAAGGGCAAGGGTAAGGGCAAGGACAAGGGTAAGAAGCCCGCTGTGGATTGTTTGGTCGCTGCACATAGATACAATCACTACAAGGGAAAAGTGTCAATTTGGACATTTTTTGTCAATTTTTTGTCAATTTGGACATTATTTTGTCAATTTTCAGTTTAAACCCTCATAATCTGGGTTTATTTCACATATACTAGTGTGCCATGTGCCATTGCCACAATCAAAATAAAAGTAAAAATAGTTTTCTAATTTTTTCATTTATAAAAACTTCAAATTCAATAACTTTCACAAAAAGCCTGAACACCCCTCCTTGCCAAGAGCTGTCCAATGGTACTAAGAACGTGAATAGGGTACACCTGGTCCAGGAGATCTTGTTATAATAAACAATCAAACAAACAAACAAACAGACTGACTTAAAATATGGATTTTGGTCAACTCGTTTTGCAAAAAAGAATAAAATTTGGGTAGTTAGAAACACATAATTTCCTATTTTGGTATGTAGGGGGGACTACTCTTGCCTTTTTAGATTCTAATGTGGTTCTCTTACTTCCCTACATGGATCCAATGGAAATTCAAAAGCACCTCATGGTATAGTGAAACAATTTTATCATGTGTGAAAGCCGCATGGATGAGTCCATTGAAATCATTAAATGATGACTTTCCAATCCAATTCCAAGTCCAATCTTTTCATTTGCAATTCCAAAACTTTGAATTCCAATATGCAATAAAAACTACATTAGAATGCAATAGAACTAAATTGGGTCTCAATATAGAGTTCCAAATTGAGTAGCAATCTTTGCATACCTTGTCTAAAATATAGTCACGTCAAAGATTTGAGATATTGTAGGATTGCGTTAGGTTGTTAAATCTTAGATGGATCTAGATTCAAGATGCCCTTGTATTTTATTAAGTTTATACTAATTTGAAAGTCTTGTTTGAGTGGTTTTGTTTTCTAGGATATAAGGCATGTGCACCTATAATTGTCACTAATTACAATTGAGCATAATAATAATTATTAATATCAATTTTTATTCATTTGATCTTATTGGGCAACTAAAACATGATTTCAATACCCTTTAGCATGTATTATTTGTACATTACATGAATTTTTCGAGTAAGGCCTCTAGGAATGGACTAAAAATCAATATAAGGCTCTTCTAGACTCTCATGTTTTGATTGTGTACATTTTGTATCATCAATATCTAGGATTTTGAGACACTTTTGGATCCAAATGTAGATGTTGCTTTTCTGGTAGTGTTGATTACAGGTGTATGCCTATACTTTATGAAAACTGCTTGCATGTACAATTCATGAGAGAGGATTTAAAGCCTCTAGTACAAAGGTGACTTCTAGGCACCATTCAAAACACTACCAAATTGTGAAAGAGAACCCCAAGTGTTTTGGAAGCTAACAAGGGTTCTACAAGATGCGTTTGGAATCTACTTGTCAAACTTTTGCACACTCGTGCATAAAAGAAGTTATGCAAATTCTTGCCCAAGCAATAATTAAGTTGCCTTGAGGCTTTGATTTTGTGTTGTAATCAAAATGTTTTTTGTTTACTACAAGTGGACATAGTTTACCCCTAAGTGCTCCAAAGTCCAAAATCTAGATGATGAACAGAGTGTTTCTAAGCAACGTTTCTCCTGAATGACTTCTCATTTATCCAAAGCAATACTTTAATGTTTAAAAGACAACCTTCCTTTATGGTGTATTTGATGAAATTGAACTAACTAATACGGAGTATATTTATACAGAAATATAAGCAAAAGTGTCCAATATTTCTAAACAGGACTCAGGCGCTAAAGGGTTAAAGCGGAATGGAATCAAGTGCCTTGGATAATGTTGCTGGCAGTTTTTGACTTCCCACATTTCTATAATCTCCTGCGGTCGTGCCACTTGGTGGGTTCAGGTTCAAATGCTTGACTATTGCAAAGCTACGCATTCTGAGGGCAATCTCTACAACAAAAACTGAGAAAGGATTACGTTGTGGAAGTCACATCCTCGACCTACAAAGGCAAACTTTTGCGCCACAATCATACATTCAATCCATGAAGACGTACACAAAAACTCAAAGCTATGACATTGCTGAACTTGAAAGCTGTGAAACTGCGAACACCGAAAGCCCTGGACCTGTAGGCTCTCCACTTGCTCTAACAAGGGCTGCACAAACGTAATGTACAGTAGTTATGATGACTTGAAGTTGGGTGCGGTGGTTAGAACTGTTGAAGGCTAGGGAGGTGAAGCACTGCAGAGCAATGGTTTCAATTACGGAGTACTACTTCCGCAGTTTTCACAAAACACGGAGGTGTGAAAATCGATTCTCAAGCGATTAAAGAGAAGAAGCATTCTCAATTTTGGAGTACGGTGGCAGTTTGAGAACCCGACGAATATGTCGAGGTGCCCAAAATGCACATTACCGCAAATGAGTATCACGCAATGTACTATACATTGAAGAAAAATCGACACAATGAAACAACATCTGACATCAGTGCCAATCAGGTCTTCTTCAAAAACTACTTTCTTCATATTAATTAGTAAAGAAATTGCCTTTGTTGCATGAATCCCAACTGTATGTCGCCCTGCTGCCTTTGCTGAAAAATGTTACGTTACCACCCAAGGAAGGACAAGGAAATTCAGAACAGCGAAACAAAGAGCTGGAATCAAAACGTGCACAGAACTGATGTCAAATTCTTACGTCCTCTAGCTTTTCATTACCACAACCGTGGTTTCAAGTCTGTTTCTCCTGAAGTAATAAAGTACAAGAATCCTTGAGCTGCCGCTGCTTCTCTACAATTCGATTTCATTCGTATGTTGGTAGAATCATCCACGCCTTCAACACAGCAATTTCTCACGAATGTCTAACCTCGTAACCGCGCCGCACCTAAACTTAAGTTAGTATTGCATAATGTGCGCATTGATCTATCAAGACTGATCTCCATTTCCTATACTAATCTACCCTAAACTATCCATCAAATTGTGGTTGAAATTGTGAAATTATTATAGCATTACCAGACATCCCTCTGGTATCGCCCCAAGTCTTGCAACTCCTACACAAAGCTCTCCCCTTCGTCCCATCCCCTCCGTTTCCTGCAGCACAATGCTATGCAACAATGCTGTGCTCGGTGCACATCCTTGGCCATGCCTGTAGCATCACCGAACGCATACAAGTACATATCCAATTCTTACGTCCTCTTTCCATTATCATAATCGTGGCTTCAAGTCTATTTCTCCTGAAGCAATAATACACAAGACTGCTTGAGTTGCAGTTGCTTCTCTACAATTCAATTTCATTCTTGCGTTGATATAGTCATCAACGTCGCTTTTTCTAAAAAGGTGTCTAGCCTCGTAACTGATGCCGCACCTCACAGAACCTGAACATAAGTAAGTATTGCACAATGTGCGCACTGACCTATCAACTCTAATCTTGATTATCTATACTAATCTACACTACATTGTCAGTGAAATTCTGATTACCAGACGTCCCTCTGGTATCGCCCAGAGTCTTGCAACTCCTTCATAAAGCTCTCTGCTGCGACGCCCATTTCCTGCTGCACAATGCTATTCAGCACTCTGTGCACATCCTTCGCCATCCCCTTCGCATCCCCGCACACATACAAGTATGCCCCTTCCTTCAGCAGTTCCAAAATCTCCCCTGCCTGCTGCATCATCTTGTCCTGCACATACTCCTTCTGCGAGTCCTTCTCTCGTGAGAATGCAACCACAAGGCTCGTCACCCCGTTCTCACAGTAAGCTGTGAGCTCGTCTTCATAGATGAAATCTTGCGTTTTTGTGCGGCATCCGAAGAAAAGCTTCGCAGGGCCGAGAGTGGCGCCTTCAGTTTGAAGAGCTGATCGTTCTTGCAGAAAAGCTCGGAACGGCGCAAGACCTGTTCCTGGACCAACCATGATGATGGGAGTGCTTGTGTTTTGGGGCAATCGGAAGGCGGATTGTCTGACGAAGATGGGCGCCCACGTGCGAGCTTCAGGGTTCAACGAGCTCAAATTTTTCATCCAGGTGGAGCACACGCCGCGGTGGACGCGTCCCGTGGCGCTTGTGCCTTTGACGAGCGCGCAGGTGACGTGAATTTTGTTTGGGGAGAGTTTCGGCGAGGACGAGATCGAGTAGAATCGGGGGAGGAGGCGCGGCGCGACGGCGGCGAAGAAGACGCCAAGGGGAAGCTTCACTGATGGGAAACTCGCCATGACTTCGAGTAAGCCCCGCTGGCTCGCCACTACCCATTGTGCGTATTCGTCCTTGCCTGCCGTGGACGCTAGGTGCTTCAGCCGCTCGCATTCCGTCGCGTCTGCGGCGTAGGATGCGAGAATCATGAGAATGGACTTCCGCGGGGAGCTTAGCAAATCTGCGTATCGACGAAGCGCCGTCGCGACTGTCACGGGACCCGGGAATGGCTGCGGGGGCGTGGCGCCCGCATTTGTGGCGTCCACGTGAAGCGAGAAAATGAGCTCAAGATTCACGCCGAGAAGACGCGCCGCTTCTTCGACGTCTTCGTTCGCATTCTCGACGTAAACTCCCACGTGATCACCAGTCTCGTAAGTCAGTCCCGTGTTGGATATGTCGAATTCCAAGTGCGTGCACGCGCGGTCGGAGAGAGGCATGTGAAGCTCGCGCGAGATCGCGACCTCGGCTCTACAGGGATGGCTGGCGTCGCAGCCATTCTTGTTCGCAGCATAAGACTCTTCGTGCACCTTCGTGGTGGCGTCGTACGTGATCACGGTGTACTCTGGAACGGTGGCCGTGTAAGGCGTGGCTGGGGCGTCAAGCTCACCGCTGTCGCCTTTCAGCAACACGTCAAGCTCCGGCCACAACTTCTCCTTCCACGCTGTGAAGTCGTCTTCGATGCAGGCGTCGTCGTCGCCGAGTCCAACGTCTACGAGACGTTTTCCGCCGTGCTTCGATAGCGCTTCGTCCATTACGATAGCTACCTTGTTGAAATGCGCGTACTGGCGGTTTCCAAGTCCGAAGACACTGAATGTAAGATCGTCTAAGCCGATTCTGGTGTCCTCGTTGGCTTCGATGAACCACTTGTAGAAGCTAGCGGCGTTGTCAGTGGGTTCGCCGTCGCCGTAAGTGGCCACCATGAACAATGCCAAGCTCTCCTTCTTTAATTTTGCTTCGTATTGCGCATCGTTGGCGCCGTACTTCTCCAAGTCCACCACGTCGAAGAGGATTTTGTCACTATTGTACCTGGCTTGGGCTTCCTGCATGAGCGCGTTCGCGAAACCCTCCGCGGTGCCTGTTTGCGTCCCGAAGAACACCGACACGCGCTTCACGGATGGATCTTCTTGCACAATGGGCTCGGCTGGTAATCTGACTTCCACCGATAACCCCTTCTTTCCCTTCTCTGATGAGACTTCCAGGTTCTTCCCCTGCAGCCGATACAGGAAGAAGCCGACCGTCGCGAAGAGGAGCGTAAATGCCCATACCTCGAAAATGCTGAAAATTGGAGGCATCACCGAAATCGCCACAGCAATGATCGCCATCGCGATTCCCCCTAAAAACCTCCTAAACCCCCGCTCCAATTTCGCGACTCAATCCTCCCAAATCCCTCAAAATCCGAACCAAAACTCAAATTCAAACCATACCCAATGCAATTCCCAGTACGCAATCCCAATCCCACGTAGCAGAAACGCAATTGAGTCGTCTAATTCACCCAAATTGAATGCTTTGTACACTACTCCCGAATGCAACTGGGTTGCGCAATAATCCCCAAAATGAAAATTGACTAGCTCTGCAGTAATCCGGAATTGTAATCGAGTTGCGCAATGCTCCCGAATGAAATCTTGCGCTGTGAGATCACTGAGATGTGCTTGCAGCAAGTTGTGCGTTGTGTATTGATGGTCTGCTCCCGCTCTTGCGCCAGCTAATAAACCCACTCCAACCCACTCCACTCCAGCTGCAAGCTGTGTTGTTTCCTTTCCGCGGTTGGCCTTGGATTGAATGGGCAAGGGATTTGCGAGGTCTAGTCGACGTGAGCATTGACCTCCACAGGAATCGGAAGTCTAAGTCTTATTCCAATTGCCCTGGAGCGTAGTGAGGAAGGGAGTCCACGGGGAAGTGTCAAGCCCGACAACTAAAGAAGCGTTGACGTCATGAGAAGTGAAGAAAAAGGCGAGAAAAAGGCGAGAAAAAGGTCAGAAAAAGAGTTTGAAAGAGTACACGGGTGGGGTGGCGGTGGCGCTGGGGGCTGGGGTCGGGTGCGAAAGGCGCGTCCGCTTTGGTGCTGTTTGGTCAATTGGACCCTGGAGTTGGACGCTAGAGTTGGACCCCGGAACTTGGACTGCTGGGCTGGGACCCGGCGAGTCCGCGACTGCAAGGTAAAGGCCAAGGACCTTGAATTTCTCTGAAACCAGTGCTGTCTACCACCAGTGGTTTTCTAATTTTTATTTTCAAAACTGGGCAAAGTTGTTCCACTTTTCTTTTTTTAAATTGGCTTTGTACTATTTTTTTATTGGCTATGGACTGAAGGAGAGGAGGGATAGCATTGGTTGAAGAGGCTGGAGTAGGACCTTCCTTGAAAAAGCAAGCTAGTGCTGGTGTGGGTACCCCCAAAACCGCCACTTTTTGCTATTGAGCCTAGTTAATATTATTAGACTATTCAAATTTTCATATGTTCTTCTTGGCAATTGGAAGGAGGTTCCAACGCATTAAAGAACGAGACGTTTGGAAAATGTACACAAGGAACAAAATATGGTTCTAAAATGGTCTCTTCCACATAGATACTAAATTGATTTTGGAGATATACACAAAGTAAAGATGGTGGTTTAACCTCTAAAGGACCAATATGCATTTTTTGGCCGTATAAAATTTTTGGGTAGGTATGTACAACTAGAGATTTCCATATTTTTGGCTAAAATTTTAATAGAAGGTGGGGTGAGGAATATCTTTCATATGCACCAATTTTTATGACATTTGGAAGTACAAGTCAAAAGTTATGGCCTAATATGTTATTTTTTTTCGTAACTGGGCAGTCCGAGCAAATAAAAAAAAATCACTTTTGTCGAAAACAAAAATTTGAAATTGGTTTTCTAGAGTTATATGTAGGTAAAAAGCTTTGAATCATCCCATTTTGATCAATGAGTCAAAAGTTATGAAGATTTTAATTTTGCGGGCAGTTATGGATTTCCTACTCTAAAATAAACTTTGAAGTCCTTCATCTTATTCAATTTTCAATATGTTTTGAAAAAAATTAACCCCTAAAGTTCCATGACTATGATCTCACCAAAAACGCTCAAAAACTGCCATTTTTAGTACAAGTATCTAATTCTTGAAAAAAAAGAATTTGACAGATGTAACCATAGGATCTTGTAGTATGGTGACTTGAAAACATATGTTAAAAATTTCAGGAATTTCCACCACATGGATTGCAAGATATAAGCATTCAAATTCACTAAAACCATTTTTTTGGCCCTGCAAAAAACAGGGGCAACAGCACTTCACAAGCTCACTTTTTAATGAAAAAATGTCCAAAATGATGGTGCTTCTTTGATTCTTTTCCTAGACAAGTTGGCTATATGCTTGAAAACTTTCACTTTATTTGGAATTGTACAACATATAGGAAAAAAATAGTAAGTAAATAATAGTAGAGAATGATTCAAAATACAAAATTGTCAAGAATTTAATTATGGAATTGAAAAATGCTAATCCCAATAGTGGAAATGTAGTAATAAATAATCTACATCCTAGGATTTTATTTTAACTTTTGACTCATTGATCAAAATGGGATGATTAAAAGCTTTTTACCTATTCATAATTCTAGAAATCTAATTTCAAATTTTTGTTTTCAAAAAAAGTGATTTTTTCTGCCCGGACTGCCCAGTTACGAAAAAAAGTAACATGTTAGACCATAACTTTTGACTCATATTTTCAACATGTCATGAAATTTGGTGCATATGAAAGTTATTCCTTGTCCCAACATTCTATTAAAATTTCAGCCAAAAGTATAGAAATCTCTAGTCGTACTAACTTGCCCAAAAATTCTAGACGGACAAAAAACGCATTTTGGTCCTTTAGGGGTTAAATCCTAGGATGTAGATTATTTATTACAACATTGCCACCATTGGGATTAGCATTTTTCAATTCCATAATTAAATTCTCGACAATTTTGTATTTTGAATCATTCTCTACTACTATCTATTTACTATTTTTTTCCTATATGTTGGACAATTCCAAATGAAGTGAAAATTTTCAAGCATATAGCCAATTTGTCTAGGAAAAATAATCCAAAGAAGCACCATCATTTTAGAAATTTTTTGCATCAAAAAGTGAGCTTGTAAAGTGTTGCTGCCTTGTTTTTTGCAGTGCCAAAAAAATGGTTTTAGTGAATTTGAATGCTTATATCTTGCAATCCACGTGGTGGAAATTCTTGAAATTTGTATCATATGTTTTCAAGTCACCATACTACAAGATCTTACGGTTACATGTGTCCCAAATTTTTTTTTTTCAAAAATTGGATACTTCTACTAAAATTGGCAGTTTTCAAGTGTTTTCGGTGAGAATATAGTCATGGAAATTTAGGGGTTAAGGTTAGTGGCACATTTTGGGGTACTTACAATAGAATAAACTTGCCATTCATTGCACACATCCAAAAACTAAACAACAACCGTTTATCAAACATGAACTGCACGATTCAAATATCAATTCAATTGTGATGGAAATAAAATTTTGTATCACTGCCCAATGATTGCACACTATGTGGCGAAGAGTTGCAAAGAATTTTTAACTAGATTTTGGCTTCATCACCTTCAAATTGCAATAAAGTTTGTAGGAAGAAAATTTTTGCATTCTATTTTTCAAAGGTGAACCTTATCATGACATTTAATAATTATGCCAAACCTCAAAACATGCAAGTTTCTACTTATGTGGTAAAGGATTTGAATTTTGTTGTGTGGTGATTGGCAAGTTTACTCTATTAGGACAACTATGATGACTTGTAGAGATTCTTGGATTAAGGTAGAACCACCTATTGCCAACAAAGCTCCAATATTCAACCTGTAGGGTGGAGATATTTTCAACCAATGCTAGAACATATTTCCAACCAAAGCTTGGAATGTATTTTTTCCTCCTTTTCAAGGTTTGGAACTAATAAGGTCATAATATATGTCCTAAAGTGTCCTAAAGTGTCCCAAAATGTGTGGGAAGTAGTGAGCATGAAAATAGTCTCACTTGACTAATTGGAATTGGAAGAATATAGACATTGGATATGAATTTGGACTACCTTTTGGCTTCCAAAAATCATAGTAATTTCAATTTGGGGCATAAAATTATGAAAAAAATTGTAATATCCATACTTCCTATCTTCCTACTTTAAAATAATTTGCATTGCCTCATACTGCTCATGATCTGTCTCCAAATCGCTTAAGTAATCGGGTATGGGTAGTTCTAGATTAAGTCTTACAAATTTGCTACAAATGTAGTTGCAAATTGATGGCTTAAAGACAAGTGCTTCTTTAATGAAATTAGCCAAAAAAAGAGTCTCTCTTAGCCATTTGGCTAAATTTGCACTAAAAAATTCCATTGCGTAAAATCCCAACTTTAAAGTCTCTTTAAGCATATATTGCAAGGGTTGGGCCTTGGGAGCGCTCCAAATTTTTATTATGTAGAAAGTCAAGAACCAAATTAATTGATTTAGATGACAAAATTTTAAAAATTTTAAATTCATATTTGAAATCTAAGATCCAAATTTTGTTAGAAGAAGTTATAAAAATACTCCATACAAAATTAAGTACCTCAAAACAAGAAGCAAAGATTTTCATTAATACAACAATATTGAAATTTTTTAAGTTGGTCCCACCCTTCTAATAAATGATAGGTTACATTTCATATTGAGGACATGCAATAAGATATTGGATGGCTCTAGATAGAAGTTTTTTTGGATTTTCTTTGACAAAAAATAAACAAAAGTGTTACGACCTTCATTGCAATTCTGCATATATAAATTCCAAAACAATAAATGTACGTATACCCATGATACATAAAGGAATAATTGAGATGAAAGTGATAATAGAATGGGGCACTATGAAGAAAATTTGAGTAGAATTAATTTTACTTCAAAAGTGAGCCAATGCTATTAGAGTATACTGGAGCCTCTCATAGATAAGCTTATTTTTTTTACTGAATTTTTATTGTTTTGAAATAAAATGAACATCATTTCTATTGAAAGAAAACAATGTATATCAAACCAAAGATGAGCCTTCTATACATTAAATTATCCAATTAGTATGAGCGATACTAATTAATCAAGGTTACACTATTTTAAATAGGCATAGTTGAAACATTACATAGTATTATATTGTAACAAATTCTACAAAAATAATATTTTTGTAGTGACACTAATTTTGTTGGTGATACTAATTTTGCACCTACACTATGAGATAAATCAAATAGTCATTAATTTTAGACATTCACTAGGTTAATGAAGCTCTTGACATCCATAGTCATTCATTTTAGAATCACTCTAATGTAAAATCTCCAAGTATATATAAACATGACCTTTTCTAAGATACAACTTAATTTTGGAGTTTTGTTGTTTTAAAAGGCATTGGCAAAATTTCATGTGTGATAGGATGTGTCAAGGATAAAATAATTCAATGCATTTCAAGAACAAAAGTGTGCAATAACTATCAACCAATAATCCCACAGCTATTCAAGAAGATCAAACCATGAGTGTGCGATAGCTATCAACCAAAAGATCCTACAGCTATCCAAGAAGACCAAACTATAAGTGTGCAATACCTATCGACTAATAAAGTAACAACCATCTAAGACAAAAACCAAGAGTATTAAGCAACACCTTTCATCGTTTTGTAAAACTCTACAACTATTCAATACCAAGACCAAGAGTATATAATTCTTATCAACTAATAAACCCAACGACTTTATATGAACGACTTTAAAATTGGGAGTGTGCAATAACTAACAACGTTCTCTGAACCTTTACTACTATTCAAGAAGACAAGAGTATATAACACAAAGGAGTGAAAGGTGTTTTTTTAATTCAATGGTGTATATAAAGCTTAACAAGAATACTTCAAGACTTGTGTTGGCAAGATTGAGTTTCCTCCCATCTTGCCTTCAATATATACTCTCACTACTCATCTTGAAGTTTTTTTTGAAGAAAACTCAAATTCTTTAGGAGGCACTAAGAATACCTAGGTGTTACTAGAAGGCTTCATGAAGCTACAATCAGGAGTCTCCTACAAGTCTCCTACATATACATACTAGAAGTCTATAAAGAGTTGCTTGAAGTTTTCAAATAGCCATTTAAATATTATAAGAGTCTTCTACAATATTAGATGGACATACCTATTGTTGAAAGAAGGTTTGACTTCTACAAAGTCCAATGAAGGTAGAAAAAAATTATTCAAGTTGCTGAAGAGTACGTGAATGGGTGATTGCATAAAAAAACTATATTCTTTTCTGTCACACATCTCTAACTGATCTATTTTTTGGCCATAACTTTTGTATTTTGGCTCCAAATAACTCAAAATTTTAGGTAAGATATTCATGACTATTATACATCTTGTTTCATTTTTTGAAATTTGAAAAATGTTTTACTATCCAAAAATAGTCCCTAATTTTTGTCACACTTGCCAGTTTTCTAGGATTTTTGAGCAAATTTATACCCAAAGAAATTAATTTGGAGCTGAAATTTAAAAATGATGGTCTTCTAATAAACTTTTAGCTATAGTTCAAAGGATTTCTAAAAATAATCAACTAATATATTGTGTAGAAGTCTACAAAGTGAGCCTCTTTCTACTTGTAGTTCCAAACGTTTAAAAAATTATTCTGGTGATTCTTTGGTGAATGACCATCTTTATAGAATTGCTACAAATAGACAGTTTTTATTTAATTTGTTTCTTATTTTTTTCTAATTAATCAAAGTATCTACAATATTTTCTTATGATTTGGCGCTTTTCTAGTTCTCCTACTTTCTATGATTTTTCTTTTGGTGTTTACCTTCATCTCACAGGTGTATACATTGGCCATATTTTTTTTTAAATTAAAAAAAATTTACTAATTTTAAAGTAATAAAAAAAAAAGTATTGCAAAACGCAACAAATAATATATGTGTTTGGTGCAATCACTTAAATGTCCATGACATGATGTTGGAAAGCTTTTGCAAAGCCAAATAAGAGAATTCTCCATTCGTATCATTTGAGTAAGATTTGAATGATATGTAAATATATATGTAGGACATGAAGTTTGGATTCGCAATCCATTCAAAATTTTTACTAGAAGTTGATGAGTGACAATTTATTCTTCAATTATTCTTCAAAAATGTATATGAATTTTTTTTCAAAATTTCAATTAATTTTATTGAAAAAAAAAATTTGTTTTTAATTTTAATTTTAAATTAGACATATTATTTCTCGCATATCCATCAAAATGGCCCTCCAAAGCCCTCAAATCACATGTAATGACAACAATCTTGGTCTAATACTATGAGGTGGTCCCTTAACACCTAAATGTCCAAGGCCTTTTTTGAGCTTCTAGCTATTTGTTCTAAATTGAAAAAAAAGTTGACATTTTGATAAGTTGTATCGATTATTTTTAAATTGTAACTATACAAATTCAAACTAGACATGTTAGAATTACATTAAAAACAAAAACAAAACAATATCCCTTATGGATTCAAAGATTATAATGTTTGATCATGAGGTTGTTAAAACTGCAAAAGTGATATGAATTTTGTCAATCTCCTTTTCACATGTCAAATCAAGAAAGTTGGTCACCAAAAAAGTATGAGGTTAAAGGGCATAACATGCATAACTCCAATCAAATTATGGCTACTCTATAATTTTTTTAAATGAATTTTTTTGTGTGATTTTTTTCTCCAAGATCTAGTGTGTTTGAGGCTCATTTCCAAGAGCCCTCAAACACTATAGAAAGTCAAGATTGCAATGCACAACCTTGCACAAATCTTGAATAGAATATTTATAATTAATCATTTTCAAAATTGGATTTTTGATTCTAAAACAAAAAATTCATAAAAAAAAATTAAAAAATATAAACCATTAAAAGTAGCAACTTTGTTGGGTTTTATTTACACCCTTCAAAGTATTGTCGACACCAAAATTTGGTACCTCGGGCATTTAGGGGTTAAGATCTTAATTCCAAAATTTTGAGTTTTTTTCACGGGTTTTTTGTGTTCCTTTATAGTTTGGTGGCTTATACGTTGGACATTCTCTTCAAAGAAAGTTTACGCTTTTGAAGGATCCTTTGACAAGAAAATTGTCTTTAGGACAAAGCCATCACTGCCATTGTTATTTCTACCCATAGGCAAAGATTTAGTAATATTGCACAATGGTCTGAAAGTTCAAAAATTATATCCAAGTTACTTCACTATACCTTGTAATCCATATATACATGCATTGAAATTTTTATTTAGGAGGCAATTTAGCTATTATTTCACAATAGATATGCCCCTATTTTTTCTTCTACTATTTTTTGCCCATCTTCCTATATCCTATGGTAGTTAAAATTAAATTTGAAGCATTTAAATAGATTCCTATTGTAATTCAAAATTTTTGATACAATTTTAGGGTTGATTAGTACAATACATACATTCTAATTACTATTGAGTACAACCTACATATATAATTACATGTATAAATATCATACATCAAACAGTTCATACTTCTTACAAATGAATCATTCATATACAATAGGAAAAAAACCACAAAAATTTAATCCCACAAATAGTATTTTATTGGCTAAGTTTGATTTATGCAACGTGTCTTTGTAAAACACTCACTATAGATCTAAGTTCACTCTAACAAACAAATAACAAATCAAAATGAGATATTTTCATGAATTTGTCTTTTTGCAGATGAAAAATAGAAGCTCTTCATATGAGTTTTTCCCCTCCCTTTTAGACTACCCCTTGTATAAATTTACAAATTACGTACTCTAGATCATTATTATATGTTGTATAGTAGTTGTAACCAATATGCTTCAAAAAAGTGATGATGTAGTAATTTGAGTATTTTTTAAATTATTAGTTCCAAGGTCTAATCCCTAAAGGTTCATACAACGTCTTTTTAGCAATATAGAAATTTTGGGCAGCTTACTAAGAACAAAATTTTTATTTTTCTCTGAAATTTGCTCACAGCATGTGCCCAAGGAGTGGCTTTAAGGCCCAACAATTTTCAGAACTTTTGACTACATGGTTAAAAAGTTATTGGATGATATGTCATTTTCAATGGTCCGTGGGCAATTCAATTTTTTTTGAAAAATCACTTTTAAAGATATAAAATTGAAATTGGTTTTCTAGATTTATATATACCTAGAAAGCTTTGAACCATTCTATTTTGATTTATGAGATGAAAGTAATGAGGTGTTCTACACTGAATAGGGGTATTTAGGAGACCCATACTAATTAATTGACATTCCACACTATATAAATATTTACATTGGGTTGTACATCTTGTTTCAAACATGTACAGTTTCTAAAGAAAGGTCCTCTTAATTATTGGTCCCCTTAATACCCCTTAGTGTAGTTTAGGGGCAATTATAGATTCTCTACTCTAAAATAAACTTTGGAGTCCTTTATTTAACTCAATTTTTAATATTTTTTGACAAAAATAAAAGCATAGAATGCAGATTGCTTATTATAATATTACAACCATTGGAATTGTCGTTTTTCAATTCCATAATTAAATTCTTAACAATTTAATGTTTTGAATCATTTTCTATTTCTTTTTACTTCTTTTTATTTTCCTACATGTTGTACAATCCCAAATGATTTGAAATTTTTAAAAACATAGCCAACTTGCTTTGAATAATGAATCCAAAGAGTAACCACCATTTTGGACATTTTTTCATACAATTGTGACCTTGTAAAATGCAGCTGCCCGTTTTTTTGCTGAGCCAAAAGAAGGGATTTTTCCAATTCAAACGCTAGTATCTTGCAATCTACACAGTGGAAAATTCTAAAATTTTTTCTAAATTTTTTCAAAGTAGCTTACTATAAGACCCTATGGTTATATGTCTCTAAAATTGTTTTATTTCTAAAATTTGGTACTTATACTAGAAATGGTAGTTTTTGAGCCCTTTTGGTGAAAACATAGTCTCTGATCTTTAGGGGTTAAAATGTATTCTATAGTAGGCCATCATTCTTAAGAACTCATTTCTTATATCTAGTAGAATTGTGACATGCGGATATTTAAAAATAGTAGCATTCTAAGATTGTCACATAGGAATTTTTATTTAATAATCAAAGTAGAGGATGGTATTGTAGATAATCAACTTTAGTTTTTATTAATATTTTACCTTTTTTTTGGCCTCCTACAAGTAAGTGTATTTAATAATTTGTGGAACACATTCTACCATTAAAGATTAATTGAACCTTTGCGGATTCAATCTTTAACCCCTAAAGGACCATTTGTCCCCTTGCGGGACAATTTGGGTCCAGGCAGGTTCCTACTGTCTCAATTTTTAGTAATATTTTTTGGGATTTTTTGAAGTTATGTATTTTTGGAAGAGCTTTGTGAAATATATAATTTTTTATTTTCATTGATGCCCGAGAGCAAAAGTTATGGCACAATAAGCAAAAATGGAATTTGGCGGGCAGCACAAAAAAAATCATAGAAAGTCAAAATAAAATTTTTCCTCAAAGATTGTATTTATGTCTACATATGAAGCTTTGTTTCATTCAATTTGGATGAATAATGAGAAAGTTATGGACAATCTTAGTTCTTGGGGCAATCTACGCATCTTCTTGAAAAAATACCTTGTTGAATTCCTTTTTGAATGCAGTATTTAGAATTTTCTAGAAAAAATTGTTAGAAAATGTTAGATTTTCTTTTTAGAACAATCTCATCATTGGAATTATTGTGATTTACTTCAGTCTAAAAGCTATTAACAATTTAGTTTTTTCCTCAATCTTGAACCCACCTCTACTTAACAGTTTTTTAATGAGTGAAAATTAAGTGCTTTTTTCCCTGAATTTTTTTTGTAGATTCTCAACTCATCCACTTAATATGAATAAGTAGAAAATCAAAATCAGTAGTACAAAAAATTTGAACCAAAAAGATTCAAATCCAAAAACTTTAGTCAAGCAAGGTGCAAAAAAGTTTGTTTTCTTCACTTTAAATGCATATATCCTACAATCTACATGGTCAAAGTTTTTGAAATTTCTTCCACATATTCATATACTAGTCAAGTATAAGATCTTATGGTTGGATATGCAAAAAAGAACAAAATCTAATTTCTTTTTTCTTTGCAATAGAAATGACAGTTTTAAGTAGTTTTTGTAGGAAAATCACCATGGTCCTTTAGGGTTAACTAAGCATTGAAACATTGAGAGTATAGAGTAAGTGATTTGAAAGTTGGAAGTTGATAGTGATTTGTCCTACTTTGAAAATTTAGTGGAAATCTAAGCAAAATATACACCATAAGATTAGTTACAACTATGTAAATTCAACTGTATATTCAATTTCAAACTACCTTCATTAGATATTGGAGGCATTCCTAATTAAACTTGTGACTAAAAGAAAAGATTGAATTGAGCATGAAATTTAGTATAAGGTAGCAAATCTAAAAGACTTAATTGTACATAATTTTTATCTAAGTTTGACTCTTGTAAATTATTACCTAAAATGTACGAACACCGTTCATTAGAACCTAAAGTTGATTTCAGTGCACCTAATTTCAGCACTTTGGAAATTCATATCCTATTTGTAAGGTGTCCAAGAATGCATGCTGAAAGAAAATAAAGAATCTCCTTTCAACTGCCAACAAGATTTAACCAAAAATTATAATAGGAACTATAGTCAATGGCTTATTCAGTCAAGTTTAGATGTTGCAACTTTAGATTCATTTGACTTGATTTTTGAGCTCAAGAAAAAGAAAAATGAATTTATCTTTCATATTTCATTACAATTGTGTTATTAAATTTTCAAGACAAGGAACAATATAATCTTTGAATTTGCTATTTTATAATCTTCAACTATAAGAAGTATATTATTTAAATTTTCATAACAAATTTGACCAACTAGTGTAAGAAATGAACCCTAGCCTTAAAAGACTAGTTTATGACCACTTTTTCAAACCTTAAAGATCCTCTCTTTGGATGCTCCTATTTTGCAACTATTTATGGATGAAATTTTTTGTAATCATTTAGCAAAGATGTAATTATATATCTTCTACAAATTGTACAAATTTCAGATTTTTTGGTAAAATTTGAAAATTATTGTAAATTTTTGAATCCATATCCAATACAAGATATACTTTAAAAATCTAAATTTTTCCTCTGTAGGTGCATTTTAGAGTGTAAAATACCATGGTGCAAAATTTTACCATGTCATTTAACCTTTTAAAAATTAGCACTCTATGATAATAGGTCCAAAGTTCAAATTGCAATAAAATTTTCAAAATTTTCAATTTTGAGTAGAAATTAGACTTAATAAGATTCATTTCATTATTTGGTCTCAAATTTAAAAAGATCATTTATATGTCTAAAATTCAAATCAAGAAAAAAGAATAGATATTGCCAAAATCATTAGATGACATTTCAGGGCATTAGAAGCTTGTTTTAGGTCCGTTCTCCAATCTCGCCCAATTCTATAAACAGTGGTATGGGCTGTCAGAATTTTAAAAAATTAAAAATTAAAAAATCATTTTAAGCAATTTTTTTTAAATGACATGGCACGATCTGTGCCACATTAGCCAGCTGCTGCAGTTGTGTTCCCACTACCTGAAAACGCAAAGAACTCTCCAAAAAGTCACGGTCTCCCAATGCCCCGAAACATCATCTAATGGCACTACACAATGTTCTATAGATTTGCCATTTTTTTATGTAGGAAAAAGTCAAGAAATATTACAAGAAAAGAATACACAACATTTTTCATTGAAATTAGGTTCAAAGAGGTTTTATATAGATTGAAACATGAAACTTTGGTTAGTAACGGTGACATAAAAAAATTTAATAAGAATAATCATAATAATTTTTTAATTATTTATCTTTGGGGTGTTTTTGTATTTGCAATACCTTTTCTTTTGTCAACATCGACAAGATTTTTTTAAATATAAATATGAAAAATTGATATCTCTTCCTCGGAACAAAGTCATTGATGGTTGCGCATAGCAATGCAAAGCCCTAGTTTTTAAAAATTCAATACCTCTCATTCCACGAAAACCCAGTGTGATTTGAGTTTTTTGAGTTTTGAGAGAGGGAACACATGACACACGGGGATAGGCACCGAAGACCACCCTATACCCGTGTCTGTAGCCTCGTCGTCTCTCTCGGTCTCTTCTCGTCACTGGCTATCCATTCCGTCGCCTGTTACCTTCGGCTTCTCCAATTTTTGCTACTTCAGTTCTGTCGTTCATCATCGCTATCGACTTTATTTTTTATTTTGTTGGAGGCTTTCGAGGATTACGCTATTCGCATTTTTCTGCGGATCCTATCGAGCTCTCCATTGAAATTACCACCAAATTCTCCTTTAGGGCTTGAATTCAGGTTCTGGGAAAGTAAGGGTTTAGCTTCTCGCCACTGGGGGAAGCGTTATTTCAGTACAGAGTTTTGTTATGGTAGCTGCAATGCCGGACTCCCAAGCAGCAGTGGACGATTTCGTCACCAAATTGAGACGCAGGTGATTGCTTCTTTTAATCTCCCTGCTGCTCTTGGTTATCAAATTTGTAGTCGCGTTAGCGTTAGGCTTTATGAATTTTTTGCATATTGTTGTCACGCAGCAGGTTTATTCCTTTGAGAAGCGCGTAATTTGGATCCTTCTGATTTCTGTTCATTTTTATTTATGATCGTTTTGGAGATTTCACTTGGTAAAAGCGTTCTGATTTCTGTTCATTTTTATTTATGATCGTTTTGGAGATTTCACTTGGTAAAAGCGTTCTGATTTCTGTTCATTTTTATTTATGATCGTTTTGGAGATTTCACTTGGTAAAAGCGATACGGAGGTCGATTTTACGATGGTTAAAGGTTTGACTCCCGAAATTGACATAGTTGAAATGTTGTGTGTTCAGGCAGTTGGAGGGCTCTATGAACACTGCGAAACTGACTGCTGAGCTTCTTCGGCAAGTTATTTCGAACCAACGGTTGCGAAATGTTGGTCAGGCAGCTGTTCTTATTGATGTTGTGAAAACGACAGGGCTTCGAATGATTGCAGCGAATCCTATTGGTTAGTTTACTGTTCTTGATCCGTAGCTAGGGTTTGTTTGTGGAGTATGTTCTGAGCATTTTTTTACAAGTTGGTATGTGAAATTGGACTGAATGATTGGAAAGGCAATACCGTAGAATTCTTCGTTTTGCTTATCATGAGTTTAATTTCAATTTTTTTCTTTTTCTTTTTCTTTTTTTTGCAGAGTTAGCAGTTGGAAACATTGTCAGAAGAGTTCTTCACATCATTAGGGAGGAAGATGTGTCGTTGACATCATCTGCGGTACCAGGAGTAAGCATCGAAAGTGATGACGACGAAAGTGACACTAAATCTAGTAATTCTGCATCAGCTCTTGCTGCTGCGAACCGCAGTGCCCTGCGAGCACCCGCTTTGCACAATCTGCTAGAATCAATACCTGAACCTGTCATAGCTCCTGAGGCGCCAGCAGCGTCTGTCGCAGACTCGGACGTAAAAAGTCGTTGTAAGTGTTGCATCCCTTCTTCTGCTGTATACGTTAATGAGTTTTTTCATTTTGTTGGGATGTGCCATCAAATGCCTGTTCCTTGAGGCCATTCTGAGATATCGATAGCTTGAGATACAGCTCTTGTGTTCCTGTGTCGTTGCTCCGATCACCCTCATAGTAGTGAATTTTGTCTATAGAATTTGTCACCGCAGCTGTGATGATATTGTTGCAAACAGTCTGATTTGCAATATATGCAATGAATTTACAAAGTTGTAGTCAAATCCTGAGCTTGCGGATCGACATAGGTTGCTTCCTGTATGGAGGTGTTGACGTGTTCCGAGTAATTTTCGATTAATCAGAGCGAAACTGTCTCACATGGATTTTCATTGCTTAGGCCGTTAGGGTATTTACTACATTTTGTGACAATTCATCATTGCAATTCTGAACTTTTGGATCTTTGTCTTGGATTTTCTTAGAAGGTTTATCGGTCCTTGGTATACTGTCTCAATCTATGATTATCTTGGACGGTGAGGTTTACGTTGTTTGTGGTGGGTTGCGCAGCTGGAGACAGGAATACTGTAAGCTGGAAGTTGAAGCACAATGTGATTGAAGGCATTACTGAGTTGCTTCAAGACATAGATAATTACCACTCGCAGGTTGCTGAGCAGGCAATTGAACATATTCATCAAAAGTATGTCAGAACATACCTGCTGATCCTTTATACTGTTTGTGCCACATGTTATATGCATATATCTTAAGCGAGAAGTTTTCCAGTTGTCTTATCTGACCATGTTATACCTACCCTGAATAGTGATTGCTTGTTCTTTGTATGAGTCTGATAAAACTTTTGGATCATGAGAAATTTATGCTGTTTCCTGGCTGCTGTGGACAGTGAGGTGATTTTGACGCTCGGGCGGTCACGCTCGCTACTTAAATTTCTTTTGGAGGCGAAAAAGAAGAGATCTTTCCAAGTTGTGATTGCGGAGGGTGCTCCAAAGTATGTCGCTTCAATTAATTTGTTCTCTGGTTCTTTGGTTTGCAAGAAAATACAATTTTGGATCAATAGCCGGGTTGGTCTGATCCACGTCTAGATGTTCGAGTATGAAGTTTGAGGATTCACATGGTAGAAATGACTTCTCTCATTTCGTACCTTTATTGCTTTGATTGTATGACCAGGTATCAGGGACATATTCTTGCAAAAGAACTTGCAGAGAAAGGGCTACAAACAACTGTCATCACAGATTCAGCTGTCTTCGCTATGATATCTCGTGTGAACATGGTACGTGTCTGCTAATGTATATCATCTCGAAATCTGCTGTACAAATATTGTTGTGTTGTAGTTGTAGTCGAAATAGTAATTTCATGATTCAGCCAATTCTGAATGCACTATGTTGTAAACACGATAACCACCAATTGAACATCGACCATTACTAGTAACAGGGTCTCTTTCCGAGATGATAACAAGTGAAGCAGTGGTTAATACGTGTAAATGATGTCTTCTGATAAGCGACAGAGCTATTTGTGCACTTGAAGACTTATCATTTAAACATAGCAGTCAATAGTGAGCTAGTAGAAGAATGTGATATGTACAGCAGAACAAGGACCTGGTCTGTTTATTATTCCTGGCATATGGTCGCATAAGATGAGTGGTTTGAGGTTCATTTTAAATTTTTTTATACTTTCTGCGTGACGCTTTCTTCTGAAAGCGTTCTTGTGATTATTTGTTTTGTTTTTTGTTCACAATAATCAGGTTATAGTGGGAGCGCATGCTGTCATGGCCAATGGAGGAGTGCTGGCTCCTGTTGGCATGCATATGGTTGCCCTGGCAGCTCGCAGGCATGCAGTACCTTTTGTTGTTCTTGCTGGTGTTCACAAGGTATGTCAATTTGTAATAAATTACTTGAGTTTGTTTGTTTTCAGATACTTGGTACGGATATGGTCGTTAAAACATTCTGAATTCTGATGGGATCTTGTTAGGTTTCTAACTTATACATTTGAATGACACACTGAAAGCAATTTTTGTTCACTACTTTTCATATGGAATTCGTTTCTGTGCTGCAGTTGTGTCCACAATATCCTCACAATCCATACACGCTACTTAACGACATGAAATCACCAGCGGAGATTGTGGATTTTGGGGAGCTATCTGATTGCCTTGATGTCAGCACTGGTGGCCACGGCACCTATGTTGTGAATCCAACCTTTGACTACATTCCACCAGAGCTTGTGAGCCTTTTTATTACAGATACGTAAGTTCTTTTCTCGAAGCTGCTTGCAATTGAAAGTAGACTTACTGTTCCATTCGACTTGGTTGCTCCATCTTTTCTTGTTGTTCAGCACATTTTTTCTGAAACCATAAGCTATGTGGTAATTTTTGCAGAGGTGGCCATAATCCATCGTATGTCTACAGGCTTATTGCTGAATACTACAGTCCAGAGGATTATGTTTTGTAACGACCTGGCAATCATCGGTTCTCGTCCTATCCTGTACAATTACACTCCTGTGGTATTCTTAGGTAGATCTAAGATTGTTTTCAGCGTTCTTACAATCTTGGGCTAGCTGATACATTGAGGAGGGCACATTCTGTTGAGGCTTGCTTGAGGCTCTTGAAAGGAACTTGACTTCCTTCGGAGTTCTGGGGATAAATTAGTATTTACACCGAGAGTCATTTTTGTAGTGAGAAATTAGCTTTTTTTTGTTCGTCATCTTAAGGTGTAGGACCGTCGTTGAGATTTTGTACCTGTAGATCCTGTGTCGAATCTTATATGTATTTAGGATTCTTACAGAGTTGGCTAGATCTGTTGTGAGTCACAATTACAAAGAGATCAATACATTCAGTCTATCTGAATTTGAGAAATAGGCCCCATGACTGAAGGCAAGACCAGATATGGCTGGAAAACTGACTGGAAAACCACTTCTTCAAAAGTCTTGACTTGACCTGCTACAGTAGAACCTTCCCTGGGTCCATCCTTCATAAGCAAATAAACCTCCCTAATTTGATCTTGTCAGATTGGTCTTGGACCTATTGGGTTAGGGCCTCTTCACACTATGGCCGTCCAAGTCGAGAGGCCGTGGGACTCTACAATATGATTGGTCTGCAATATGATTGGTGGAACTGACGGACCTTGTAATAAGATTGGTGGAACCGACGGATTCTCAACTTGGATGGCCATAGTGTGAAGAGGCCCTTAGAAAGGTTCTACTGGAGTGCTGAAAAGAGCTGGGACTTTGAAATTTATCTTTTGGGCTTCACAAGCCAATCATGCCAGTCTTTGGAACGTCAATGAGCTGAATTTAGCAGAACAACTAATCTTTTAATTCCCTGAATAAACACTCTTTGCCTACCAATCATCCAATTTGATTATTCCTATTAGTGCATGACACTAATGTACCAAAGTCTTATTTGTAACGTATTGAAATTAGTGCAGGCTGAAAAATTACTGTATTTGTTGCTAACACAGTTTTTTAAAGACGCTAATTTTGCAAGGGAAAAAAATCAAGAGTACTAAGATAAAACAATCCATTGTGGTCAAAATTAGAAGTTTGATCTCATATAGTTGTTGAAATTTTTGCATTTTTTCTCCACAATAGTGCAAGTGTGAAACAATGAGTGCAATTGAAATTATGTTTTTTTTTGACAAAGTATGAATTTGCTATGAATTTTTCAAGTGTTCAATGCATCATGGTCCAAAAGAGTGTTTAGACTACCTTAGAACTAACAAAATTTGAATCCATCATCCTCACTTTGCTCACCTAAAGCAATCATAGTATTTTCTAACATGGAAGGCCTAAAAAGTCAGTTCTTACATGAATTCTTATTGAACAATTGGAAGTTCCTAATGAAGTCACTTATCACTCCATTACTGTCATGTAAGACATACATTGAAGCCAAACTCTCGCAAACTACAAAATCCCATGATGGAATCATTCCTTAGGTGACCACTATGGGTCATCTGACCACAATGGGTTGTTTTACCTTATACTTGGCTATCAATGACGGCATTATTAATAAAATAAAATATCAAGAGTTTAATTTTTTGAAAATATTCTTGGGGGGAGTTGGAAAACAAACTAATTAAATGGTGAAATATAAGAAAATGGGTTAAAAGGTGAAATTTTAAACCACCAAATGTAAAAAATTTAATAGTTTAATTTTGATTAAAGAATGATATGCATCATCAAATATCAAAATATTTATGTTTGATGACATGAAGGGCTAACTTCATTGATCATGTTGTGGGAAGGAGGGGTGAAGAAAGAGGGGTAAAGAGGTCCTTTTTATATTCAAGTGCATTGTTTTTCATCAGTCCTCAAATATTATGGGATATCTAAAGCAAGGTGGGAGCTCAATGAAAAAATGAACTAATTGTGTGCATATCAAAATTCCAGACTTCATTTAATTCCAAAAGGACTACTATAAGGCCACAGTTCCTTAGACATAAGGAATGGGTGAGTGGGTTTTGTATCCTAAACCATGTAGGAAATTGAGTTGGAACGTGAGTAGTTCAATTTTTTTCAATTTTTTGAGCTGTATTTCTTGGACAAGTCACTTCAAATCCTCATATCTTTTTTTCCACACTTCATAATGGTCTGAAAAAAATTACACACCAAAATCATAATGATATGTAGCTGTGGTAAAAAAATTCAAATTTTTGGGAGGACTTAGAGCATTCCAATTTCTGTATATTTACAAAATACCACCTATTCCAACATCTTTCATCAATCTTGTCAATGGTAGCATTTTCTTGAAAATTGTGCAACTTCCCTAATCTATTTTTCATAGGATAACTACATCGGTCTTTTTTTCATTTCAACAATGGCATTTTCTCAAACGTTGTGTGACTTCCCTAATCTTTATTCTGTAAGAAAGATACATGAATCTTCTTTCATCTCCATGGTCTCAATCATCAAAATGATTCTACACAGATAAACAATTATGCTTGTTTCAAGAGCTAGTCAAGAAAACAAGAGCTATACTCAAATACCTCAGCTCCATTAGGGATTAAGTATTGGAAAATAATTTTTTTTTTAAATGAAGTATGCAAGGAAAATGTGGGAAATTAAGTAAAGTTTCACATCTACAAATCCTTTTGTGCTTTGGAATTTCTAATAGAAAGTTATATAGGTTTGAAATTCGGTTATCAAAACAATTATTGCATTATTTTGATTGGAATATGAGTGGTTGAGCTCACTCAAGTCTTAATTTACATATCCCACATGGATTGTTGTACCTCCAACCTCCTCACTTTTATAAACTACTTGCCTTCTCTATACATATCAAACATTTTGTGGCTTGTACAAAATGTATAATGTAGACGGGATAGAGTACCTAGATACGATGCATTGGGATTTTGAAGAAACAATTAAATTCATTTTTTAGTATTTTGAAAGCACTTAGTGAATCATTTTTTCCAACTTCATTTCATTCAGGTGAAATCATCTAAGAACGTCAAAATAAACAATTCAACATAGTTGGAGGCACTTTATATATATATATATTGGGAGACACGGTTTAATGGAAGTCTACTTGTCAAGAATAGGTGCACAAACGATTTTGCATGTCTTTACCTTATTTGGAACAAAATGCCGACCTTGATAGCCAGGTACGATACTTGACACCATATAGGCCACTAAAAATTTAAAAAGCTATATATGGGCTCCGTAAAATCCACGCAATGCAAAACAATCATGCAATTAGTTTAAGAAATAAGCTACGTCCTTACACCCAGTGATCCAACCATCTGGTACTTCTTCAATTTTAGGTTCATGTACAATATAGGAGGAGGCTCGAAAACCACTTAGACATTAAAAAAGTGCCAGAAATAGCACAGAGAGTTATGGAAATGAAACAAGTTATGTATATTGATAAACAACGTTAGTATGTGCGTGCTTTTAGAGTACTGAGCAATTGAAAGGGCTAGTTGGAATTTGTGCTCTTTGTTTTTTAATCTAAACCTGAAGTGTGGTTAATGGAGTGTAAGGTAAAAGACCCCAATGCAGTCAAATGGCCCATGATGGACACCTAATGACCCCATTGTGGTTGTTCATACCACAATCAATGTCTTACATGGTAGTTATGGAGTAATATGTGACCTCAATAGGTACTTCCAACTTTTCAGTGTAAAATTCTTTGTAAAAATTGATTTTTTAGGTCTTTTATGTTTGAAATTGTTGTGACTGCATTGGGTAGGAAGATGAGCATACTGGATTCAGATTTTTTTGGTCATGAGGTAGCCTACAAACCCCTATAGGCTAATCACTTCAAAAATTCAGAACTAATTCATACTTGGTTCAAAAATTATAATTTCAAATGTCCTCACTGTCTCACACTTATCTTTGTGTGGGAAAAAATTTGAAAAATTTCAGCAATGGCATGAGGGCACATTCCTAATTTTGACCGCAATGGGGTCTTTTATCTTAGTTGATTTTGGTAGCTCCATAAACAAAAAGTTAAAACTTGTCACCCTTTACAATGCGGTTTAAGCCATAATGCAAATGGACTCATTTTTGCCATTCAGTGGACGCATTAACAACTTCCTTGAACATTCTAAGCCAACTTATTAATTACTTTGTGCACTGACTTACTCTATTCAAAAGCCTGTTTGCAGAAACCAACTGACAAGGAGGTCGTGATGGTGAGAGCAAGAGCATGGCGCCGGACCGCCCTACCAACTCTATGCTCATAATCTTTCATGAACCATAGCCCGTCAAAATGCTAAGTCCGATTGCTTAAGTTTGCGTTCACATCATTTGCATGCAACTGGTAGTTAGATCGACTGACTCTGATTATTCAAACTTAGTTTTGCTAAGCAACATTAGGTTAACCTAAACCCGCATTATGCGGCCCGGGGACTATAGCGCCGCCCTCCGCCGGAAGCTTCCGGAAGCCAAGTCGCAACATGAAGGACTGGCGTCAAGCCAAGCTGGGATCATGTGTCGCGTCACCGCTGTCGAGCTTGTACGTCCTCCTGCAGGAACCTCGCTTGGGTGGCGCGAAAACGACCCAGACTCAGCTCTCCCTGTTGGCACCTCCCATAACTCCAATGGCCTGCTAATCCGCGAGCAAGTGGAAGTCCTGGCTACAGATCTGAACATGGTCGCCGTACGTTGAGAGGCAGCCTACCTTCGACAGCAAGTCATCTTAGCAAGGTTCGCCATTGACCTCCCCCCTACGGTATGGCACGATCTCTAGATCCGAGAGCTAGAGGAGAGGATTTGCGCTAGAATCACGCTTCATAGAGATGCAGGGGGAAGCTTTCATTTTTTAAAAGTAGACTCGTACGAACTGGTCCTACAGGCTTTAGCATTGTCGCCTTGCAGGTTGCAAATTGGCACCTCACTTTTCCAGAAATGGCTCCCTAGGTTTAATCCCAGCCAATCGATGGAACTGGCGGTCCCTTGTTGGATCTCCCTGAAAAATTTGCCCTTGGAGTTTGTTCAACACGCGGCCAAATCCCTAGCAAGGGTGGTCGGCACGGTATCGGAAGAAGACCAATCAACACAGGTTTGTGGCGACCCCCGCTTTTGTGTGGCGATCGATCCAGAATGCAGTTTTGTTGCCAAGCTTGTTGTTGTCAACACCGCAGGCCAACTCTCCAAAGTCATAGTCAAATACAAGGTTGAAGACATTCGATGCCGCAAGTGCCCAGATTCCTCGCACGAAGAACTGGATTGCCCCTCTTGAGGACTGCTATGTTCACCCCCCAAAATCTTTGCCAATAACCAAAGAGGTCTCACCGAGGATGCTCCTCACGCCCAAACCAGCCTTTTAGCTTCGACTGAAGTCGTCAATCAAGGCAGGCCTTAAGGGGTCGGTCCTCACCTCCTTGGACCTCCATTACAGACAAGGACGGATTCACGGCAGTCAAACACAGGCCGCACAAGGGCCATTAGCTGGGTCCTTATCTTTGGACTTCGGCTTCCTTGCCCAACCCTAGCCCCGGTGTCACCCCTTTCCTGGAGGAGTAAGGGCCCACTGATATGGACATCGAAACTCCTCAAGGTTTCCCCCAGATTCAACCAATCCACCTCCCCCCTGGCAATCCCTCCCCAGCCAGCTTGCTCCAATTCGGAACCCACCGGAGCAAGCCAACTTCCCCTCCCCCCTCCTATGGCGGCCTCCAATAACCCCCTCCACATCTCCGACTTGGTTGATCAACCTCAACCCTACAAAGATGTAGATATAGGTCTGGAGTCGAAAATCAAAGCATACATGACCTACTTGGCGGAGGACCAAGGCAATAGCCACGGCGTCAAGCCCGCACCCCCTCCTCCCAATCCTCCATCTGTCCAGCTTCACGTCAAGCACCCTATCTTCTCCACCAATCAGGAATGCAATTCCAATGCAACTCTCCGCCAGCTCCTCCCTCCTCCTCCGACAGCAATTCCGCTTGAACCAGCTAGCATCACCTTAGCATTGCTTGGCATCAAGGAACCCAGTGGAGGACGGATCGTCTTCAACGACGACTTGGAGGAAGATGACTTACAGTTCATGGAAGAAGGGCCCTCCTTGCACAAAGAAGAAGCATTTGAGGATGCGCAAAACGTACAATTTTCACCTATACGACCACCCTCCAGAAGCCCTACCAAACCCATCCAGCTTCTCCTACAACCGAGAGCAATCTCCTTCGAACTAACTTCACAAGATAGCATTCCCAATGAACTAACTGTCCCAACAGTTAGCCTTCCACCTCCCAAACCCAGAAACCGAGCCGAGGACAAGGACAACCTTAGAGCTTTCCAAGCCATCCGCCGTATGATAGAGGGTCGACCTTAGGCAAGCTTTGGGCCCTCTCAGACTTAGCCAACGCCAAGTCATGAGGATACCCAGACCACACCCCCAGCTGCAATAATGACCAACTCAGTTTGTGGCACCCGTACAGCTGCCAGATTGGTCTCCATCTCATCCGCACCCCCCCCCCCCCCCCCCAACTTTTGCCACTCCAATAGGCTTTGACTATTGGGGCTACAGGCCAGCTCCAAGGAACAAAGGCGTCGAGGCTCCCACCACCAGAGCCCCAACCACCAATACCCGTCTATGAATTTACAAATTCTAACCTACAACGTCCAAGGCCTCAGCGATAAAGCCTAGATCCTGATGATGCTCAACTACCTTCACTCCCTCCCACAACTTGATGTGGTTCTCTTACAAGAACACAAAGTATACAACTTGGAGGCTGATAACTTGGGGAAGCAGCTTTGGAGTCAAGCGTCAGCATGGACTGCTGCTGCCTCCGTAGGCTACAATAACTACCCAAACGGACCTGGAGCCGGAAGAGGCAGCATCATCACCTTGGTAGGCCCTAAACTCGCTCACATGGTCATCAAGTCAGGCATGATTATGGAAAACAGAGCTTTGTGGATTATTTTGCAAGGAGCTCCGGGTGGCGACATTGACATTGTCAATATATACACCCCAAACGATACACATTCTAGATGTTAGCTATGGAATCTTTGATCAGGGAACTCCCCACCACATGCCGCTGGATCCTTGCAGGCGACTCGAGAGGCGACTTCAACATGGTTGAAGCACGCCAGAACAAGACCAATCCCTATGGCCGTCTCGTCCCGACTTCTGAGCATGCGCTGTTTACAAACCTCAAGTGACATTTGCAAGTGGAAAATAATCCAAGGTCAGCCAACAGCCTCCCCTTCTCATGGGACAATTTTAGAGACAATGTACACTGCATCTTCGCGAGACTAGACAGGATTTACTTGTTTAGAAACGGCTCTAGACATTCGCAGCAAAAAATGATCAATTATTTGATCAAATGGGACAACGATTGGTCCGACCATTCTCCAGTCACGGCCACAATTGAACTCAGCAATTCCCCCCCCCCCCCCCCCCCTCCCGATCCCAATAGATGGAAAATGAGCGCACAATGGTTAGAAGAAGCTCGTCACGTGATTGAACAAGCCTGGCACTCTTCTTCCCCAGCGGCCTCTTTCTTCCAAAAAATCAAAGTTGTTCAAGAGCATACAGAACATTTTGCAAGCGCAAGTTTTACGATTTTCGAGCGGAGGAAACCGAAGCTCGTGAGTCACATTCCTCAACCATGGCGACTCTGCAAGTCTCACCAAACGACCCCGAGCTACAGCAAAACATGGCGAAGCTCAATACAGATTGCAGGAAGTTGAGAGCTGCAAAGTCAACGGCCAACGAGTTCGAGCCAAGATACGATGGAAACTTCAAGGGGACCAAGTTTCAACTGAATTTTTCAAAACGGTATGCAAAAATCCACGTCATCCACCATCACGGGCTTCGCAATAACCAAAGCAACTTAGCGGAGGAAAATTCGGAACTGGAGGAGGTGTGCGTGTCTTTTTACAGGTCCCTTTACACGGCCGAAGTTGACTTAGCGAACAGATTGGAAGCTATAAATAGCTTCATACAATTGTTGCCCGACTGCATTCCCCAAGAAGAAAAAGTTTCCTTAGCCCAGCCTATCACGGAGGAAGAGCTGCGCCTAGCAGTGGAGGCCCTGGCCCCCAATAAGAGACCTGGGCTAGATGGCTTCATTGCCGAGTTCTATAGAAAATACTGGCAAATGATAAGCTCCAATTTCACGGCAATGATCCAGCAAGCCATCCTCATAGGCAACCTACCCAAAGGCATAAATCGCGGCACGATAGCCCTTCTGCATAAAGGTGGGTCACACGAGGAACTGGGGAATTGGCGCCCCATCAACCTCTTAAACGTGGCCTATAAGATTTTGGCAAAGGCTCTTCAACACCAGCTTCAGCCACTCCTATCAAATGTCATCAGCTCGGATCAAAGAGCATTTATTCCCTCCCATTACATCTTGGACAACATATTACTGCTCCATGAAACAATAGCTTGGGCAAACGAGACTAGCCAATCCATGATTCTGCTCAAGCTCGATTTCAAGAAAGCTTACGACATGGTTCATTTACCCTTTCTCTTCCAAATCATGGACGCCATAGGAGTTCCTGCTCCCTTTGTGCAGCTGGTCAAATTGTTGTTTATAATACAAAGGCCACAGTGTGTGTCAATGGCATCGACACCACCCCTTTTCTAGTGCAGTGCGGGGTCCGGCAAGGGTGCCTGTTGGCTCCATATTTGTTCTTGTTCGTGGGCGAAGCCCTCAATGCTGCTGCCAAACAGTTGATGAACAAAGGAGACCTAGCAAGAATCACTCTCCTAGTCGCAGCCGCAAAACAAATCATCAGCCAATACGCGAGCAACATGAATTTTACAATTCTTGGCAAGGAACGCTTTCTTGACCACCTGTTCCAACTGATTAAGCACTACGGCTTGGCCTCGGGGTTAAAAATAAATTGGCCCAAAAGTCTCTCATATTGGCTATCACCAGACCCGGCCCCCCCATGGCTCAGTAGTAGCGAGTACCCTAGTGTCGTAGAACATCAATTGGCCAAATTCCTGGGCTCCCCATTTTGCATTGACTTACATACCCCGGATGTTGACGAGTTTCTGGCGTCCAAAATATGGAAGAAACTCGACTTCTAGACAAGCATCCACCTTTCTTTAGCAGAGCGTGTAGTGATCGTTAATTCAGTCCTGCTCAGCACACTTTGGTATTTTATTTGCATTTGGGGGGGCTCGTTAGAGATTCTTTGCAAGATTCATGGCATGTTACGGGATTTCCTTAGGTCCGGTACTGCCCACAAGTGCAGAATTCGGGTAAGCTAGTCGGACTGCTGTGCCTCCCGGAATGTTGGAGGATTGAACCTGGTGGACCCGGAAGAAGCCCTACACGAGCTCTTGGTCAAGTGGATGTTGAAGGCCATGCTACCAGGCTCATCGAACCTGCAATTCTTGCTCCAACATAGGCTCTTACAGATTCGGCCCCAGATGGGAGGTGCGTGGGAGGCCATGCCCCAATGGGCATTGTTGCATAAATTCCGCGCCACAAGAGGATCAAGGGCCTAGGACAGGATCATCTGGGCATGGAGACGGATGGTTAGCAATATTGTTGCGATTCCTCCCTGAAACTGCAACAAGGTTTTGACGTCCCCCCTAGGGTGGACCTCCCACTTCTTGAGGGGCGCTCACGGCTTTTCTACGGCCAGGGTTGCGGCACTCATGAAGCGGGGGTTATGGCAATTCCAGCACATGTGGGACTCAGTCACTCCCTCTTTCAAGCCATGGGTCCAAGTACGGATGAGTATGGACTGACCCACGCCGAAGCTCCAGCCTACCACAGGTTGACAGCATCGACACCACCCATATGGCTCGACCTTCTCATTGACAAGAAGTACGCCACCTAGAAACAAGAATTCATAGGGTTATTTGTGGAAGCTAATGACCCTCTTTCCTCTCTGGTATTTGCCACCATTCCCTGATTCCAACCTTGCGTGGAGGATTCTAGCTCTCTGACGGAACTACCACCCAGTCATCCCTGCTTCACCGTTGGCTCAACTTCACTGGCCCTACGCAGCCGGCCAACGCCAGTCTCTCAAAAGAGCCTAGTCGTTGAGGGCAGACTCAGGAGAATCCAAATCGCCCAAGCTCACAAGGGACCTCAATTGTTTGTGGGAATTGTGGCAGAGCTTGAATTCAACCCCAGGAGATGGATTTGGGGGGACTTAGTTCCGCTCCACTCCTACACCACCAAACTAGGCCGCTCCATGCTCACTAATCGAACGAAGCTTATTTGGCCAATTGCTAACAAGTGGCACGGAGCTGTGGACCCAACCTTCAAGCCTAGATGGAATGAGGTCTGGAACTCACCGCGACTCCAAAAAGAAGCTGGATTTCTATAGTCAGTATACCACTGTGTTGTAGCACTGCACTGTTGGCGCCAAATCGCCGTCCTCAACATCCCCACAGTCTGCACGAGCTGTCAAGCTGGGCTTGACGAAACAATTCTCCACCACTTCCACCACTATGCCAAAACAAGACACGCGTGGTTGTTTGGTCTCACTGTGTTATACGAGGCACTTGGGATTCTGAAGGTGGGGGATCACTGGCCTAATTTAACATGGCAACAATGTGTTTTGATGTCCAAGCTGCCCCGCTGGCTAAAGCGAGGCTCTTCCATGTGGTCTCTATTCCGAGGCACGGTGATTTGGATTTCTTGGTTGGACAAAAATGCCATCTATTTTAACAATTCTCCGTGGCCTTCTCATAAGCTAGAACAGATATTGTGGGAAACCTTCACGGATCACGCCCGGATTACCTAGCTGAAAACCATTAAGCTCTACAAACTCTACTCAGACCGATACACCACAAGAGCGAGACGTATCTGATGAGATTTGATAACACCTGGTTACAAACAGGGTTCTTTGGCTCCCGAGTCCACCTCTAGATTAGGTGGAACCTAACATCCCCAAAATAGGGAGATTCAACTAGGCTGCCTGGTTCGTCTTTGTTTGGTGTTTGTGATAGGCCTCTAGCTATCCGAAAACTTAAAAAAAAAAAATTGACGTCAAGGATTGGTTCCTCTAGTTCGTTGTAACTGTTTCCCAATTCAATGGAAATTGTCCATGTGTTTCAAAAAAAAAAACAAAAAAACCATGTTTGCATTCTGCAGTATCCTATGAACATAAATAGTGGCCTACATACCTTCTACTTCCAAAAATTACATTTAATTTCTTATTTTGAGTGCAAAATTTTTAAAATCAACACTGCATTCCCCATTCTGGTCATACCAAAAAAAATGAAAAAAAATTGATTGCCAGATTTCTTTGTAGAAGCCTGCTTTCCCTTAGGTGAACGCTCTCCGAGCTGTTTGATTGTAATTTTGCTGAACAGTTTGCAAAACATACAGAATAAGTAAAATAAATCTGTGGGCACAAGGCCTAGGAATGTAATTGATGCATTCCCCAGTATAACTACAATCAACCAAATTTTAAGTAAAAAATGATGCAGAAAATTTGGTTTATACTTTATACCATGATATTCTACACTATAACATAAAATTATGATGAAATTTTCAGATTTATTATACTTACTTTGTACTCCTTATATGATATGAACATTTTCTTTGAAAATTCACAAATCTTAAAAAAACAATCTGATTCTTTTACCTATAGAAGACATAAGATTTTGGTTTTGGAAATAATAATGAAAAATTCCATTCATATGTACTAACAAAATGGGTGCATTCATAAACCAAAACGTCCTTTAACCCTAAAGTTCCCATAACTATGTTTTCACCAAAAAAACGCTCCAAAACTGGCATTTTTAGTGCAACTACCAAATTTTAGGGAAAAAACAATTTTGAACACATCTTACCATGGGATCTTGTAGTATGATGGTTTGAAAAGATTTGCAAAAAAATTCAAAAACTTCTACCACGTGGATTGCAAGATATTAGCGTTTCAATTGACAAAAATCCTTTTTTTGGCCTTGCAAAAATCGAGCAGCTACACTTTACAAGGGCAAATTTGGAAGAAAAAATGTCTAAAATGTTGGTGCTTCTTTCAATTTGTTCTTCTAGGCAAGTTTGCTACATGCTTGAAAATTTTCAAATCATTTGGAATGGTACAACATATAGGAAAAAATAGTAAGTAGAAAGAAATAAAGAATGATTCAAAATACAAAGTTGTTAAGAATTTAGTTATGGAATTGAAAAATACCACTCCCAGTGGTTGTAATGTTGTAATAAATAGTCTACATCCTATGATTTTATCTTTTTCCAACAACATTAAAAATTGAGTTAAATAAATGACTTCAAATTTTATTTTAGAATAGAGAATTCATAACTGCCCACAAAACAAAAACTCCTCATAATTTTCATCTCATTGATCAAAATGGAATGATTCAAAGCTTTCGACTTATATATAAATCTAGAACCAATTTCAAATTTCTATTTATGAAAAAAATGATTTTCTTTTATCTACCCGGACTGCCCGGACTGCCCGAGTTGAGAAAAAAACTACATATCATACAATAAGTTTTTAACCATGTAATCAAAAGTTATGAAAACTGTTGGGCATTAAAGTTAGTCCTCGTTCCGATGTTGTGTTAAAATGTCAAAGAAAAAAAATACTTAAGCCTTAAAGACCAAGTGTCTGTTCAACGTACGCAGATGTGACTACACGGTCATCAGCTCCATCTTCTAGGGGTTATATTCCATTTGTAATTTCACTACCGTACGTGCAGGGCAATTTCGGCACTGTCTTGCCAAAATACTTTAGTTTTAGCATTTCAACAATTCGGCAGGGAGACAAGATTTTTTTTGTTTTCAGCACTTTATGAGGACGTTCCTAATTTTGGATTGATTCTTTCTATTCATGCATAAATGTGTTGCTTTTTCTAATTTTTTTTCAAAAACAATTATTTTGGATTTTTAGAAATAGTTGTAAATAGTTTTTAAAATTTTGACATCTTCCAAATTCCTTGAGTTATTTACGAAAGTGACCTACACATACGATATGTTATCAAAAAACGCAACTTGGTTCTTTAGGGGTTAACCCCTAAAGTCCCATTGTCCCCTTGGGGGACAAAATGGATTTTAGACAAGCTCCTATGGTCTCAATATTTGTTATAATTTTTTGAATTTTTTTGTGAAGATAGGCAATCACAGTAGCTTTCCAAAAATATAATTTCTATTTCAATTGGTACTCGATAGCAAAAATTGTGGCAGAAAAATCCCAAATTTTAGTTTGGCGAGCAGAAAATAATCCTCACAAAAACTTTAAATTAAAGTTTTAAAAATTTGTTTCATATAGATTTTATTTTCATCTATATGGAAAGCTTTAATTCATTCCATTTGGGTTTGTTATGCAAAATTTATGGACCATCTTATTTTTCGGGCAATTAGAGTATCTTTTTGAAAAAATAACTTGTAGGATTCATTTCTGAACTCATGTTTTGACATTTAAAAAAAAAAGGTTTCCCAAGGTTAAGATTTCTTGCTAGAACAATCTCACCATTGAGCTTTGTATATTTCAACCCTATCTTAGAGCTATTAATGATTTCATTTTTCCTTCAATCTTGACCCTACTTCTACTTAACAAATTTTTAATGAGTGAAAACTAGGTGTTTATTTTTCGAATTTTTTTTCTTAGATTCTCAACTCAATTATTCATCATATAAAATTAGAAATTTAAAATCATTAGAGCAAAAATTTTAAGTTAACAAGGTTTAAAGCCAAAAAATGTAGTTGAACAAGGTGCAAAAAAATTGATTCCTTCACTTTAAATGCAAATATCTTGCAATCTATACGGTCAAAGTTTCTAAAATTTATTCTACACATTTTTACACTAGTGTAGTCTAAGATCCTATGGTTAAATATGCAAAAAACACATTAATTTTTTTTTTTGCTCTTTGCTATAGAAATGACAATTTGGAGTGTTTTTTTGATGGAAAAAGGGCCTTGGAACTGTAGGGGTAAAAAATAAAATGAAGCATTTATAGTGTCAAATTTGAAGTTGAACTTTGTGGTTTATAGGCCAATCTTTTATCCCTATAATGTTGTTGTAGATACTAAGTGTCCGATGGATGACAAAGAATCCTTCTATATAAGAGAGACTGAAGTGTAAATGTTCACCCTAGGAAATTTGGGTGAAAAAGAAAAGACTTGCACAGTAGTTTGACCTCCATATGAGTATTCTTAGATTTATCTTTCATAAGCCCTAAAGGACCATTTGTCCCCTCGAAGGACAATTTTGGTCCAAGCATGTTCTTACTATCTCAATTTTTAGTGATATTTTTTGCGATTTTTTGAGGTTGTATATTTTTGCGAGAGCTTTGTGAGTATATAATTTTGATTTAATTGTTGCCTGGGAGCAAAAGTTATGGCACAGTAAGCAAAAATGGAATTTGGCGGGCAGTACAAAAAAATCACAAAAAATGAAGATAATTTTTTTTCAATTTTTTGACTCAAAGATTATATTTTTGTCTACATGTGAAGCTTTGTTTCATTCAATTTGAACTAATAATAAGAAAGTTATGGACAATCTTAGTTTTTTAGGCAATCTAAGCATCTTCTTGAAAAAATAACTTTTAAAATTCATTTTTGAATGCAATTTTTAGAATTTAAGAAAAAAATTCTTAGACAAGGTGAGATTCTCTTTCTAGAACAATCACATTGTTGGGATTACTCTGATTCAATTCCATCTAAAAGTCATTACCAATTTAGTTTTTTCTTCAATCTTGAACCCACCTCTATTTAACAGTTTTTTAATGAGTGAAAATTAAGTGCTTTTTTCCCTAATTTTGTTTTGTAGATTCTCAACTCAACTACTTAATATAAATAAGTAGAAAATCAAAATCAATAGTGCAAAAAATTTGAACCAAAAAAGATTCAAAGCCAAAACTCTAGTCATGCAAGGTGCAAAAGAATTTGTTTTCTTCACTTTAAATGCATATATCTTGCAATCTACACGGTCAAAGTTTTTGAAATTTCTTCCACATATTCATATACTAGTCAAATATAAGATCTTACAGTTAGATATGCAAAAAGAAAAAACTTTTAAAATTCTTTTCTCTTTGCAATAGAAATGATAGTTTTGAGTTGTTTTTTATAGGAAAATCACCTTGGTCCTTTAGGGGTTAAGCAAATGATTCACATGGTAGCAAAAGGGATGATTTCTGTGGTCACCGTCCCACCATTTAAGGATTATAGGTTAAACGGAATGCCTCCTGAAATTCTATCTACCTCACAAGTAAAACATCAGTTAGGTCCTGATATGTTGTATACCTAACACCTCCTTATTTCTAGGTCATGTACTAAAGCTTCTTGTATGTGGAAGGTAGCAATTCAGAATTCAGGGAATAAGCACCTGTCAATAGCGAGAAGTTTTTTACTTTAATTTTTTTAAATAAATTTTGAGAATTTAGTTTCCTACTACTCAACACGAGGGTCAAATTCAATGTACATATAAGTTTTTTTTATCAAAAAAGTCAGCCACATGTTATCTTGTAATTAGTTTAGGTGACTTGAACTTCTTAGAATATGACTAGGAATTCAATTGTGCACACTTCCATGCCAAATTTCACCCTCACGTGTAGTTGTTGACCATCCACATGTCAAAAAGTTGTACACTTGGAATATCTTCATTTTTTTTTTCCAAAACCAAGTCCTAACAAATTTTTGTCTAAAATATACAACTCATGATATCCAATGATAGTTTTTTGCAAGGGAGCAATAGCCTAAGTAGCACTTCTATATATAAGCTTGAATTGGAAAGGGAGTATACTCCTTCCAAAATTCAGGTACATGATTGGACGTGCCACTATCACTACCACTAGGGGTCTCGCTCCCCCACCACTATAAGAATATAAATAAATAAAATAAAAAATATATAAAAAATAAAAAATAAAAAATAATAAAATGCTCCAAGGTCATTTTTGATGCGACTATTTTTTCAATCTTCTGAAAATTCATACTATATTCATATGGTGTTCAAAAAATGCAAGCTAAGAGAAATTGAAATTATGTTTTAAATATAAACAAGACTCAACAAAAATTTATATCAATAAATTTGATAGTAATAATCATGCTCAAATGTTTATTTGGACTATTTGAGATGTAGTAATCATAGTGCAAGAAATTTTCATCAACACAAAATACTTTGATTTTTGAGGCTCGATCACTTGTTTGCAGCCTCACATTTGCAACTCACAATACTAACTCCCAACAATTGTAAGTCTCTTAGTGGAGGAAAGCAATCATGACCAAGTTGTCATTTATTATAAAATAGACTACTAATTGCAAAAGAAAAAGTAGTTTCTAAGAGACCATTCAACACTTACAAAAGGCTGGTGTTTCCTTTCTATTTTACAAAAAAAAAAACCAGTCTTATTTTGAGACAAGGAGTAGGAAATTAGATTATGTTGGATTTTCCCATGCATTCAGTTGTTGTGGACATATTTAAGTTCTCTAGGAATCGTGCAATAGTAAATATAGAAAACAATGAATCTTTGAGGCCAAATCACTAAATAAATTCTAAAGGACAAACCAAGTTATAGGTGCTTGTACCATGATGTAAAGTACTAAAATAGTTCAAGCTCTAAACGCACTCTCTAACAAAGAGGTACACATTAGATTCTTCTATGTAAGACCAATAGTGAACATGTCAAGGTGGAGATGCCTTTAGAGCCTTACATGATTCCAACTTCAAATTTCATAAGTAATTCCTTAAGAATCCAAAAAATTATGAAACAACTTGCAATAAATCCGGATTCCATTATGCTTCTAAAGAAAATTTTATTCAAAAATATTTTATGAGATCTAACACTCCCCCCAATTGAAATGAACTCTTAAATGATCACATTGTGCACCTCCTACTTTACATCCTTGTTATCTACTCTAAATGAAAAATTCCAATTAAATTCTTAGAAAAAAATTGCTCCTTCTTTCAACTTTATGAAACACATCTAATGTTATACAATTTCACTTTAGAAAATCATATGTACACAAAAAAAAAGATCATAAACTATCATTGAGAGGGATAAAAATAACCTAAGAAGATCAAGGGATTTAAACAAATCCCTCTTTTACCCCTTCAATGTAACCCTCCGTCAAATATAGTAGGATTGTTTTATCACTTAGAAACTTAAGAAATGGGATTTATGCCCAGTGAGAACTAAAATGCGGGTCATAGAATTTTTTAACAGGGTACCTCCAAACCACCAATTTTTGCTCATGTGCCTAGTTACTATTATAAAGCTCGTCAAATTTTCATATTTTCTTGTTGGCAAATGAAAGTTCCAACACACCAAAAAACACAACATATTTGGATACTTTATACAAAAGTTATCAAGTTTTTTTTGGTAGATATTCTAAACTCATTACTTTCTTCCACATAGATACAAGTTGATTTTGGAGATGTATTGTATACAAAGTGAGGCTCATGGAATTGGAATTAGCGGCACATTTGGGAATATCTACCAGGGATTTTTTTTGAGCAAATTTTTGCTCATAAGTGATGAAATTAATTTAGAGGGAATATTTAGCAAGATACTCTTCCTTTTTAGTGTTTGAAATCACTAAACTGCTACCAAATCTTGAGACAGGATTGCTCTGTTTTGGATGAGTGTACACTATTTGAGATGAATAAATGGATTTCATCCATACATTGTAAGTTTCATCCATTTCCATGGAATTAAACAGTTTTTCACCAACGATCTCAAAAATGGCTAAATTTCGCTCAGTTTCTACTTAATTCTCTCATGCCCTTAGTGTAAATTCAAAAAAATCTTCCCAAAATGAACATTTGGCTAAAAACCCTGAATTCGTTCTGAGATTGTTGTTTGTCACTCCAATGAAGATTGCTTTTTGCACTGCCTAGAATAAACAAAAGAAAACTTATCTGGTACCCACCTTACAAAGGAGGATGCTAAATCTTCCATTCAAAGTAGACCCTGGGGGCCAAATTTATCCCTTGGAAAAATACAGAATTTTTTTTATTTGCCACACATGATAAAATTTGCAAATTTTGAATTCATATTTGAAATCAGAAGCCCCAAATTAGCTAGGAGAGGTCTAGAACATACCCTAGGCACAGCATAAAATGGGGGGCTTTTTTTCACTTCTACCCCGGAGAATACAAAATTCACCCTGCTGGTTTTACTTTGAAAGGAGGATTTACTTACAAAAGTATAGAAAAGACAAGGTTTCACTCATACCCTCCCAAAAGCACCAGGGAGGATTGACCCCTCTATTGCCCTGTCAAAGGATAAATGCAAAAACTGCCCCCTATTTTGTGCCGCTTAAATTTTGTATTTCTTCCCATCTCCTAACTAATTTGGGGCCTTTGATTGCAAGTAGGAATTCAGAAATTTCAAATTTTATCAAATGTGGCAAATAAAGAATTTCAGTGTTTTCTGCAAGGATAAAATTCGGGGCAATACGGGGGTTAGTTCTCCCTGGCCCTCCCAAAAGTATGTAAAAGACATGCAATGCCCTCCATTTGGCATATGCAAAAGACAGCCAGAGGTATATCCCTGTAGAGGATCTGTATCTGGAACAACTTGTAGACTACATACAGAATCTCTATGGATCCTATTTCCGTGAACACTGTGCAGAAAACCAACTTGAAAAAATTCCCAAATTCATCCAAAGGAAGATTCATAAGTGTCATGTCAACCCCAGGACATCCGCTTTGCTGAAAGAACTCCGAACAGAGTTAAGGTAGAAGCACTAGTTGTCAACCACGCCCAGTACCCAACTTGTAGGGTGTGCTATTTCCAACCTTAGGTTGAAAATCAGGTTTGAGTGTTGTTTTTCTGTCCTTTTCAAGGTTGAGACTAATATGGTTATGACACATGTCCCAAAGTAGTGAGCACCCTTGATGATTGGAATTAGAAGACTCTAGACTTTGTCTACTAGTGAAATGCACTTTTGGCTCCCAAAATTCACTGTAGTTTTAATTCTGGGAATTAAATTTTGAAAATTTTGCAATCTCCATATTTCCTATCTTCCTACATGGGAAAAATTTCCACCACCTCATACTGCACACAATCTGCTCCAAAACTCCTTAAATGATCAACTACTGATGCTTCTACCTTAGAGCCTCCATTGAGAGCTATATATCATATAATAAATTTTTAACCATGTAGTCAAAAGTTATGGAAATTGTTGGGCGTGAAGTTATTTCTTGTTCTGATGTTGTATGAAAATTTTAAAGAAAAAAAATATTTAAGTTCCATTTGTAATGTCACTATGTTGCCAAAAAACACAGCTTGGTCCTTTAGGGGTTAAACTACCTCCAAGGAATAGGTAGAATTGGTTGTGCTTATTGGTTCAATTCCTACCGGTATCTGTAGCCCAAGCACAATCATTTGGTATGACGGTGGAAACAAAATCCTCGCCACTAGCAGCGGTGTCACCCTGTCACCCTTGGGCTTGGTCAGTCTGTAACTTCTTCTTGCAATCAAAATGCTAGATGTGCCCCTTAAAAATAAAATAAAGCATTCATAGTGTCAAATTTGAAGTTGAACTAATCATTTACCCCTATAATGTTGTTGTAGATATTAAGTGTCCGATGGATGACAAAGAATCCTTCTATATAAGAGAGACTAAAGGGTAAATGTTCATCCATGGATTTTTGGTAAAAGGAGAGGTCTTGCACAACAATTTGACCTCCAATGAGTGCTCTTTGAGTTTTTTTTGGAAGCAAATGATTCACACGGTAGCAAAAGGATGATTTCCACGGTCACCATCCCACCATTTAAGGGTTATAGGTTACACGGAACGCCTCCTGAAATTCTATCTACCTCACAAGTAAAACATCAGTTAGATCCTGATATGTTGTATACCTAACACCTCCTTACTTCTAAGTCATGTACTGAAGCTTTTTGTACCAGTGGAGGGTAGCAATTCAGAAATGTAGTGTTTCAGGGGAATAAGCACCTGTCCAAAGCAAGAAAATTTTTGTTTTTATTTATTTTTAAATAAATTTTGAGAATTTGGTCTATTTAGTTCCCTACTAACTTACTCAACATGAGGGTCGAATTCGGTGTACATATAAGTTTTTTTAACCCCTAAAGGACCAAACACCGTTTTTTGGCAATATAGCAATTTTGGGCAGCTCACTACAAACGGAGTTTTTAGTTTTTTTCTTTGAAAATTTCACAAAACATGTGCCCGAGGAGTAGCTTTAAGGTCCAACAATTTTCATAACTTTTGACTACACGGTTAAAAAGTTATTGCATGATATGTAATTTTCTGCGTTCGGCAGGCAGCCCGGGCAGCTCAAAAAACTCCTTCAAAATCACTTTCTTGAAAAATTCAAAAATTGGAAGTGGTTCTAAGGAAACATTTAAGAGTGGAAAAGTTTGAATCACTCCATTTTGTTTAATGAGGTGAGAGTTATTAAGAATTCTAGTTTGTGGGTAAGTATGGAGTCTCTGGATTCCAAACCTATCCACAAACTGGAATTCTTAATAACTCTCACTTCATTAAACAAAGTGTAGTGACTCAAACTTTTCTACTCTTAAATGTTTCCTTAGAACCACTTCCAACTTTTGCATTTCTCAAAAAAATGATTTTTGAAGGAGTTTTTGGAGCTACCCAAGCTGATTGCCAAATGCGAAAAATTACATATCATGCAATAACTTTTCAATGTTGTAGTCAAAAGTTATGAGAATTGTTGGACCTTAAAGCTACTCCTTGGGCTCATGTTTTGTGAAGTTTCCGAAGAAGAAAAATAAAAACTATGTTTGTAGTGAGCTGCCCAAAATCACTATGTTGCCAAAAAACAGTGTTTGGTCCTTTAGAGGTTAATCAAAAAAGTCAGCCACATGTCATCTTGTAATTAGCTTAGGTGACTTGAACTGAATATTACTAGTAATTCAATTGTGCACACCTCCATGCCAAAATTCACCCTCATGTGTAGTTGTTGACCATCCACATGTCAAAATGTTGTATACTTGGAATATCTCCATTTTTTTTTCCAAAATCAAGTCCTAACAAATTTTTGTCTAAAATATACAACTCATGAGATCTAGTGATAGTTTTTTGCAAGGGAGAAATAGCCTAAGTAGCACCTCTAGATCAATAAACTTGAATTGGGAAGAGAGTATATTCCTTCCAAAACTCAGGTACATGATTGGATGTGCCACTACCACTACCACCACTAGGCGTATTGCTCCCCCACCACCACAAGAATTTTAAAAAAAAGAAGTAAATAAATAAAAATATAAAATAATGCCCCAAGGTCATTTTTGATGCGACTATTTTTTCAACCTTTTGAAAATTCATACTATGTTCATATAGTGTTAAAAAAAAACAAGCTAAGAGAAATTGAAATCATATTTTAAATATAAACAAGACTCAATAAAAACTTAGATAAATAAACTTGATAATAAATAACCATGCTCAAATGTTTATTTTGGAAAATTTGAGATGTAGTAATTATAGTGCAAGAAATTTTCATCAACACAAAATACTTTGATTTTTGAGGCTCGGTCACTTGTTTGCAACCTCACATTTGCAACTCACAATACTAACTCCCAAAAATTGTAAGTTTCTTAGTGGAGGAAAGCAATCATGACCAAGTTGTCATTTATTACAAAAAAAATATTGATTGCAAAAGAAAAAGTAGTTTCTAAAAGACCATTCAATACTTCCAAAAGGCCATTATTAAGAATGACATTTTTCTGCAAGGCAAGTCCAAGCATGAATTTTGAAGTTTTATACCCCCTCTGTTTCAAAATAAGATTGGTGTTTCTTTTGTATATTATAAAAAGAAACACCGGTCTTATTTTGAAACAGGGAGTAGGAAATTAGATTATGTTGGGTTTTTCCATGCATTCAATTGTTGTGGACATATTAAATTCTCTAGGAATTGTGCAATAGTAAGTATAGAAAACAATGAATCTTGGAGGCCAAATCACTAAACAAAATCTAAACAACAAATCAAGGTATAGGATATTTTTATTTTTCTAGAAAAATATAAATCAACTGTAGACCGTAAAATGAAATTAATTGGGTATGCGCTATAGGTGCTTGTACCATGATACAAAGTAGGAGGTGCTAAAATAGTTCAAGCTCTGAAAGCATTCTCTAACAAAGAGGTACATATTAGATTCTTCTATGTATGACCAATAGTAAACATGTCAAGGTGGAGATGCCTTTAGAGCCTTACAAGATTCCAACTTCAAAATTCATAAGCAATTCCTTAAGAATCCAAAAAATATGAAACAACTTGCAATAAATCCAGATTCCATTATACTTCTAAAGAAAATTTTACTCAAAAATATTTTATGAGATCTAACATGCCCTCCAATTGAAATCAACTCTTAAAGGATCACTTTGTGCACCTCCTACTTTACATCCTTGTTATCTACTCTAAATGAAAAATTCCAATTAAATTCTTAGAAAAAAAATGTTCTTCCCTTAGATTTTATAAAACACATCGAATGTTAACAATTTCACTTTAGAAAATCATATGTACACAAAAAAGGTCTTAAACTATCATTGAGAGGGATAAAAATAACCTAAGAAGATCAAGGGAATTAAATGAATCCTTCTTTTACCCCTTCAATGTAACCCTCCGCCAAATATAGTAGGGTTGTTTTATCACTTAGAAACTTAAGAAATGGGATTTATGCCTAGTGAGAACTAAAATGCGGATCATAGAATTTTTTAACAGGGTACCTCCAAACCACCAATTTTTGCTCACGTGCCTAGTTACTATTATAAAGCTTGTCAAATTTTCATATTTTCTTGTTGGCAAGTGAAGGTTCCAACACACCAAAAAACACAATATATTTGGATACTTTATACAAAAGTTATCAAGTTTTTTTTGGTAGATATTCTAAACTCATTACTTTCTTCCACATAGATACAAGTTGATTTTGGAGATGTATTGTATACAAAGTGAGGCTCATGGAATTGGAATTAGCGGCACATTTGGGAATATCTACCAAGGATTTTTTTTGAGCAAATTTTTGCTCATAAGTGATGAAATTAATTTAGAGGGATATTTAGCAAGATACTCTTCCTTTTTAGTGTTTGAAATCACTAAATTGCTACCAAATCTTAAGACAGGATTGCTCTGTTTTGGATGAGTGTACACTATTTGGGATGAATAAATGGATTTCATCCATACATTGTAAGTTTCATCCATTTCCATGGAATTAAACAGCTTTTTCACCAATGATCTCAAAACTGGCTAAATTTTGCTCAATTTCTACTTAATTCTTTCATGCCTTTAGTGTGAATTAAAAAAAAAATCTTCCCAAAATGAACATTTGGCTAAAAACCCTGAATCCGTTCTGAGATTGTTGTTTGTCACTCCAATGAAGATTGCTTTTTGTATTGCCTAGAATAAATGAAAAAAAACTTATCTGGTACCCACCTTACAAAGGAGGATGCTAAATCCTCCATTCAAAGTGGACCCTAAGGGCCAAATTTATTCCTTGAAAAAATGCGAAATTTTTTATTTGCCACACATAATAAACTTTGCAAATTTTGAATTCATATTTGCAATCAGAAGCTCCAAATTAGCTAGGAAAGGTCTTAACCCTTGAACGCAGCCGAGGACGTTCTGCGTCCTTTGAATGACAAAGAATCTTTCCCTACAAGACAGAAGTGCAACTTTTCATCCTCGGTATTAGGAGTAAGAAGGAAAGATCTTCAACACTTTTTTGACTTCCAATGAATGTATTAAGCTTTTTCAAAGTAGATGATGTCACACGGAATCACAATACATGGTTTCCATGGCTACCGGTCCGTCCTTCAAGGGTTAAACATACCCTAGGCACAACACAAAATGGGGGACTTTTTTTTCAATTCTACCAGAGAACACAAAATTCACCCTGTTGGTCCCACTTTGAAAGGAGGATTTACTTACAAAAGTATGGAAAAGACAAGGTTTCACTCATACCCCTCCAATTGGCATATGCAAAAGACAGCAAGACGGATATCCCTATAGAGGAACTATATCTAGAACAACTTGTAGACTACATACAGAATCTCAATGGATCCTATTTCTGTAACACTGTGCAGAAAACCAACTTGAAAGAATACCCAAATTCATCCAAAGGAAGATTCATAAGTCATGTCGGTCAACCCAGAAAGAAATATTAACAGAGTTAGAGCCTCCATTGAGAGCACGCGGACGGCACAACCAGGCTGCAAAAAATGATTCCAAAAAATCAGGGTTTAAAAGCATCGGCACTGTTACGAGTAATTCCGGCCCAGCCCGGTGCTTGTTGAGCTCGGAAGAAGATTTGCGCCCCATCGTGGACTCAGGGAAGGTGGTTACTGAGCTGGGCCAAAAAAAATGGTTTGGAACGGCATCTTCCCGTGCCATCTCTTGTTATACTGAGCTACTATTTTGGAGTACCCTCAAAGAATAGTTGTCAGCTTTTTGTCAACCACGCTCCGCCAACACAACATGTGCATGAACAATGGTTGATGCCATGGTGCTATGGCATGGAAGAGTGGGGGACCAACGTGACACCGGGTGCAAATCCACGAAGTCAACAAAGCAAAGCTCTTTTGCTGCATCGCTTTTCCTGCAAAACGGTGGCGATGCTCTAAGCTCTACAAACCAGCAGGTCCAAACCATCAACCCTAAACCTCAACATTGTGCAGAAACCCAAATTGGAAAACTTGCCAAATTCATATCCGAAGTAAGATTTATGAGTATTGTCAACCCAATGACATCCGCGTTGCAGAAAGAACTCCGAACAGAGTTAGCCTCCACTGAGAGCACAACTTGTATGGACGACACAACCAGGCTGCAAAAAAAGATTCCAAAGAATCTGGTTTTAAACCCTGCAAACCAGCAGGTCCAAACCATCAACCCAAAACCTCAACATTGTGCAGAAACCCAAATTGAAAAAATTGCCAAATTCATATCCGAAGTAAGATTTATAAGTATTGTCAACCCAAAGACATCCGCGTTGCTAGCTAAGCCAAAGAGAAATAGGTTCCCACAGCACAGCTGCAAACTGAGGAACTCCAAACAGAGTTTAACTTAGCCTCCATTGAGAGCACAACCATCGTATGCACTATGATTTATATGTACAGTGTACACCAGGCTGCGAAAAAAATCAACGGCGTCAAATTCGGGTTTCCGTTCTAGCAAACCCCGTTCGTTTTGTGCACGGCGTGTTTCTTGATGGTATGTCCGCGGTTATGGCTATGGTGGTGCGAGGGGCCATGGTGTGAAGCCCCGTGATGTGCAGCCCCGCGATGTGCAGCCCCGTGATGCTTCTTCTTGCGGCCATGGTGCACAACCTCCTCAAAAGCCTCCGTAGCTTTGACGCCACTCACCGTGCTCGCCAGCGGCCCATTCGTATCCTTGCTCTCTTGCTGCACAGCCTCGGTCACCGCTTGAATGAGCTTGCTGGGACGCGCATCCAAGTACGCCAGCACGCGCTTGATGTCGGTCACTGCGTTTGCAAATTCAATCATATTAGTGATCATTTGAACTTTGGAGTAGTTCCAATTGGATCATATTGGGTATTTCAACTTCCTACCGATTGCAATTCAATCCACCTTGCCAATCTAGGTACGATGCCAAAGTTTGGTGCTCTAAGACCCTTCTTTCGACAAGTGGATTCAAACAAGATCTTGCCAAAGTTTGGTGCTCTACGACTCTTCCTTCTGCAAGTGGATTCAAACATGATCTTGCCAAAGTTTGCTGAGCAATCTAAGATCCTCACTTTCTACAAGTGGATACAAACATGATCTTGTCAATTAGCTCCATTGGAGACCTTCATGCAAGGCAAATACAAGTTCTTACCTAATCGGTCTGCCAAAGAGCGGCTGAAATCCTCGCGCACTACCACTCGCAATAACGTGATGTGGTGCGCGTCGGGCGCCATGGTGTAGGCCGGCACCGTCCATCCGTAACGACGCAGTCCGTCGCTGATTTCGTACTCATCGTGATCGCTGCTGTCGAGTAAGGAGAATGCCACCACAGGTACACCAATCTCTTTCGACAAGATTTTGAATCGGCCGATGCTTTCAATCGCTTGGGTGAGGATTTTCGCATTGTCCGCGCAGTTGGTCATGATGCTCTTGTAGCCTTGGAACCCTAAGCGGATGAGCTGGTAGTACTGTGCGATCACTTGGCTGGCGCCTTTGGAGAAGTTGAGAGTGAAAGTAGGTTGATCGGCGCCGAGGTAGTTCACATGGAAGACAAGCTCCTCGGGAAGATCCTCCTTGTTGCGCCATACCACCCAGCCGATGCCGGCGTACACGAGACCGTACTTGTGGCCGGAAACGTTGATGCTCTTGACGAGGGGGAGGCGGAAGTCCCACACGATGTCGGGGTAGATGAAGGGAGCGATGAAGCCGCCGCTGGCGGCGTCAACGTGAATGGGAATGTGCCATCTGCTCGGACACGGCGCAGATTGTTAAGATGTGGTGGAGCTACGTAAGCAAGCAATTTGTGGATAGTCATCGTTGAGAGAACAGAGTGAGTGATGGATCGTATTAAGCAAGAAATTCATCGTTGGGAGAATAGAGAGAGATGAGATTCTCGTACCCTCTCTCGTCGTTTCTCTTTGAAAGCAGGTCGTTCAGGAGCTGCACATCTTCGAACTCCCCGTTGTACGTTGATCCGAGGATTGCACACACGCAGATCGTGTTCTCGTCGCAAAGATCCACGGCTTTCGCGGGATCCATGATGTAATAGTCTTCTTTGAGCTTCACTTCGCGGAGCTCGACTTCGAAGTATCGAGCGAATTTCTCCCAGCAGACCTATTGAGTCGTACAGTAAGGAAATGTTAGTGCCTACCGACTTTGCATGCTTCGTACAGAAGCGAGCAACTGTGGTCTGTGTAGGATTAGGGAAGATTTGTCAAATCGAACCTGGACATTGGCGCCGGTGACCATGTTGGGTTTATCCCAAGGCAGACCAGCGGCTTTCCGCTCATTCTGCCATTTTCTCTTGAATGCAAGCCCGGCAAGCATAATGGCCTCAGAGGAGCCAACAGTACCAGCACCGACGGCTTGTTCGCCTTCCCCAATTGGTGCATTAAACAAACGGGCCACCATGTTCACGCATCGGTCCTGCACAAACGAGTCCCGGGTTCAGAAAATTGCAGGATATTAAAGCTGGCTTACGAATGGTTACCAGAAAAATGCTTCCCAATAAAGAATTCTAGCTTTTCAATTCTATGCACCCAATGCTGAACAATGTGGAAAGACGCAGTATGCAAGCGCTCGCAACTGGCGCGAACCTGAAGCTCCGTGGTGATGGGATACTCGTCCATGTCAATGTAGTTCTTGTTGAGAGCGGACATGATGAGCTTGTCACACTCGGGCTCCATCCACGTCGTCACGAACGAGGCCAGATTCAAGCGTGGGTTACCGTCCAACATGAGCTCGTCGCTGATGATCTGGTAGGCCGCATCCTTGGGCGTTTCTCGCTCCGGTATTTCAAACCTTCAATACAACAACAACAACCACCCGTGCCTTCACCGTTACAACACATTACAGAAAAAACGATCTCTCTACAAGCCACAGATTGAATCAAGCCTACAGAGTACAGATGTTTGTGATCCTCAGTCCCGAGATTGAAGAATTGAAAGGGTACGTACTACACGAGGCATTCAACATTGATTCTAGACAGTCTCATTGCAGACTATTCAAAGTCCGATCCCCTATTTTACCCAAATCTGAGAGTTGGAACTATAGTGTTTGCAAACACTCACTTGGGAAGCTCGCACTGGACATATCTGGAAGCAAACATGGAATCGAGAGTGTCGTGACCCCGCCCCTCCTTCACACTCGTCACCGTTGTGAGCGCCATCTCGTCCGCGTTTGGCTATCAACAAGCGTCACCAAGCAGCAGCGGCAGCAGCAGCAGCAGCAGATCAGAATCCTCAATGCAACACGAAAATGCGAGGAGATGAAGGCTTACAGCAGCATTCAGATCTAATAAGACACAGACAGGAGCTGAGAAAAAAATGGTAATGGACTTGGAGACGTGCTAAAGCAGCTAGGAAGGCGGCTACTTTCAGAATAAGACTTCTGCTGTTCTGCAGGTCTATTTATTTGCTCCTTTTCTATTGAGGCCTGAAGATGTACTTTACCAGTTACTTGTGAAGTACCTCTGGTGAGTGGCTCAGTGGCTTCTAATATAGTACTTGGAACAGGGTACACCGAATTTCAGAATCTATCTATCTGTGTGAGGATTTCCTCACTCGACTCCTCAAGTACTCGTCTATCTTTGCTGCACAGTACATCTGACATTTTAGTATCCAGGGAAACAGATCTTGAGTCAATGCACCTGCAAATCTCCGTCACTTTGCTCTCGCAATCGGAACTCAGCAAAATTTATGGTAAGGAAAGGTAAGAGCACCCCAAAACGCGCCACTTTTTGTGGTTCTGCAACCTGCTTGTTCTAGAACCTAATGTTTGTTATGAGATTGTTAGCGAACTCAAAAGTAATACAATTGGGGAAACATTCTATGAAATTTTTTAAGATGAAAGCATAGGATATCTTGAGGGTACATGAATATGTGGGCAACAATTTCATAAAGGAAACTTTTTTTCCTTGAAATGGTTGTAATGTAATAGACTTAATAGAGTCTTCCATGAATGGTCTTGGATCTTTTTGAAGGCACTTCAAACTTGCACCAATGCACCAAATGGACACCTCAAGGTTTTCTTCAAGACTTGACATTAGAAATTCACAAAAAACATGCAAGAGTTCACCAAAATGTAATTTTTGTTTTACAAAATTCCTGATTTTTATTTCTTTACAAGTAAAAAAGTAATCTAATTGTACTCTAATTGACTCCATCCCTGCACATCCGCTTGAGTGAATGTTTTTTAAGGATTTTGCACCTTCCATGGCAGAGAAAAAACAGGTGGAGCAATCCGGTTAAGCACCTCCTTAAGCTTAACCGGATTCTTAGTCTTGGGGCTCAGTTGACAGAAGCAGTTGAGCGAGCTTGTTGACTGGAGTGCCCTTTCGTACTTCGCTGCTAAAGATTGTTTTCTTTGCTTGTCCGTCATCATTGATTCTAGGGCATCATCTAGGGTAGCACTTGTCCATGCGACTAAGTTGGTAGAACTACCCTTGAACAGACTCTTTAGTTCATTCATTCACACGGCTAGAGTTCTTTTTCTTCTGATTGATTTGTGTACCTTTAGATCGTGAAGCCTTTGTGGAAGCCATTCATGCAAAAAGGACGTTGTCAAATTCTCATTTTGGAATAAAATACTTCAGTCAGGCTATGTATGGCCCCGCAATCTGGATTCACAGTCAAGCTCTACGTGAAAAGAAGAGACGATTTCTGAATTGAGGGTCTTGCAGCTCCAGATGGGTAGCAACTCATGAGTATCGTTCTTACAGACAAAGTGCAATATGAGGACGACTGACGACGGTAGTGACCGGACGGACGCTTCATTCTTCTTCGATCGGGGAGACTTGAAATGTTCAACTGCCTGTCAAGACTACCACCACTCGGAAATATCTATCTGCTCAGGAAGTCAAAATTCACGGAGAATGGAGCATGATTATGTCTCCAGGAAGGTATTAATTAAGCTTAAGTTAATCTTCCAACAATCACTTGCCTCAGGGTTACAGGCAAGGACCAGATGTTTTAAGCAAGCTTATGATTTCATTTCACTGGCATCAAGTGTGGTAAAGAGGAATTGTTTGCAAGCATATGCAGAAGGGCATCAAGGGATGGAAACGGAATTTCATTGCAAAAAGCAAGTGCATTAACTGCGAAGCAGTACTGAGACTGTGGACTGTCACTGAAGCTGGGGCTAATGCAGGATTGCAGGCCCACGAAGAACTCATTCAAGACTCGGTAATGAGTGGCAGAGTGGTGGGTATGACTCTATTTCTTCATTTTCTTTTCCATTTTTTTCCATTTTTTTCCATTTTTTTTTGGTGACAAAAGAAAGAGGACACAGGGCGTAGCTGAAACGCACCCAAGGGCCGGGCCGGGCCAGACCAGAAAGTTCATTGTAAGGTAGAAGCACCAGTAGTCAACCACGCCCAGTATCCAACCTGCAGGGTGCAATATTTCCAACTGAGGCTAGAACAAATTTCCAAGGGAAGCTGGGAATGTGTTTTTGGGGTCCTTTTCAAGGTTGGGACTTTGACAAGGTTATGACCCATGTCCCAAAGTAGTGAGCAAGAAAGGAAGAAGTAATGAGTGGGAAAGTAGTTCTTGAATGATTGGAATTGGAAGACTCTAGACACATTGGCAGTTGGTGATGAAGTGCACTTTTTGGTTCCCAAAATTCACAATAATTTCAATGTTGGGAATAAAATTCTGAAAAATTTAAAATCCCCATATTTCTTATCTTTCTACATGGGAAACATTTCCAGCACCTCATACTGCTCACAATCTACTCCAAATTTGCTTAAATGATCGACTAATGGTGCTTCTACCTTAGAGCATCCACATCCATGCTCCAAAGCTAATAAGAGTTTGAACGTCTGCCCGAAGGCCTGTATGGGTCAAGTCTATAGTAGTGCAATGAGCTTAATGCGGAGGTCCAACCAAGGGTGAATGTAAAAAAAGAGACCCCTTGTTTTGTGCCATTTTAATTTTATTGTTAACACCTCTCTTGACTAATTTGGGGCCTGTGATTGCAGATATGAATTCAGAATTTGCAATTTTTATCATGCGCCACAAATAAAAAGTTCCTTGCGTTTTTTCCAAGGATAAAATGGAGGGGCACAAAACTGCCTCTGCATTAGGCTTGTTGCACTAATATAGACTCAACCGCCCGTAAGATTCAGAGCCCCCTAGTCATGACTTTGCATCAATCAAAAAGTGAGCAAGTCCTCCAAAAAGTGGCCAAGCCACTCAACAATTGAAGGTCCACAAGTTTGTTGTGTGGGGCTTACATTTAAGCTGGAGAATCCATCATACAAGCAAAAATAACTGGCTCATAAAATTAGCTCTCTCTTAGTTGAAAGGCCCATGCTCTCATAAGGAGGCAATACATGTTTAATCTTGGGCCTCCATTGCCTGCAAAGGTGGGATGACAATGTTGGTCCTCCAAATTGAATCTTGCTTGGAACTTCTAAAACTTGAGTTGTTGGTCCACAATGACCTTAACCCTAAAGTCCCAAGGCCATTTTTCTGTCAAAAACCACTCAAAACTGCCATTTTGGCTGCCTTAACACAAGAAAAGAAAAGAAAAGAAAAGAAAAGAAAAGAAAAATTTAGAATCTAACTACAGGATTTTGTACTTCACTTGTCAAAGATCATGTGGTAAGAATTTCATGAAGTTTGACTGTATAGATTGGAAGATATTAGCATTCAAAGTTGAAAAAGAAAGTTTTTTTGAACATTGACCTGTAATTTCAGATGACTCTTTGACCGCCATTTGTGGAAATTTTTTGCACTACAGACTTTGAATTGAAAAATATTTATTTTGAAGATGTAAGTTGAAAGTCTACAAAAAAAAATTCAAAAAAAAAATACTTGATTTTCATTCTTTAAAAAACTGTTAAATAGAAATAAGTCCAAGACTGAAAAAAAACACTAAATTGTTAATAGCTCTTAGATGGGATTGAAATACAATAATTCCAATGGTGAGAATGTTTAAATAAGCAAACACAACATTCTCAAAAAAAAAATTCAAGAAATTGTGAAAATTGCATTTAGAAATGAGTCCTACAAGTTATTTTTTCAAAAAGATGCTTAGATTGCCCAAAAAACAAGATTGTCCATAACTTGCTCATTATTAGTCCAAATAAAATGAATCAAAGCTTCACATGTAGACAAAAATATAAAGTTTCAGAGAAAAAAATTATATATATATATATATTTTGACTTTTTGCAAAAAGATTTATGCTGCTCGCCGAGTTCAGTTTGAGGCTTTTTGTGGTATAACTTTTGCTCCCGGGCACCAATTGAAATAAAAGTTATATTCCCACAAAGCTAATCAATTTCTCTATTTTATGGAAAAGTTTCAAAAAGTTTCACAAAAAATTGAGCCCATAGATACCTGCCCAAAGTCTGATTTTTCCCCCGAGGGAACAATGGGACTTTAGGGGTTAAACTACCCCAGGTGATGGTCAAGTGATAAGGACTTCCAATGGAATCCATGGGATTCATGTTTCAACTCCCCATGCTAACATTGCTCACACGAGGAGTTGTTGTTTGTCCCTCCACTTGATTCTAATGAAGATACCCAAGGTGTGTAATTCCCGGGCTTTGCGCCAGGTTGCCTTGGTTGTGTCATGCAGTCCAGCTATTGCGGCCCTTGAAGGCTATATATTAAAAAAAAAAAAAAAATTGTTTTGTGTGTCAATTATCTTGGGGAAGGAAGGGTGTCGATGCTCTTGCCTAGTCTTAAACAAGCTCCTCGTGGGGCTGTACTTTTTTTTGAATTTTGTTTTTTTGATTTCTATGACAATCCTCAAGTGGATCACTCCCCACCAATGATTGGGAAAAACCGGAAGTTAGTTCAAAGTTAGCCGGTGGATTTGGAGAAAAAACCGGTTGCATTTTGAAATTGAAGGATGCAAAACCGGAAAGAAATTTATAGGACCGGAAATCAACCGGCATCCCCCCAAAAATGGAGAATATTTTGCCGCCTCCTTCCTGTACTTGGAGGATTTTAGCCATTATAGAAAAAAATTTAATGGCTAATATCCGGCTAGTGGAGGGTTCAATGTTCCGGATATCAACCTCTCAATGGATGAAATCAGTATCTGAAGTCTAAAATAGGAGCCAGAATGGGTTTTCTTTAAAATATTTACTCTGGCCATTTACAATTTTCAAAAATATTTAAAACAAAAACAAAAAGCGACCTTACTTGCCGAGAGGCCCGCCACCTCCAGCAGCTGTGGAGAAGTTAATTTAGGAAATCAACTGTTGACTGAAACTCTAGCAAGGAATTTCCATTTGTTTTCAAAAAATAATCCTGAGCAATAAAAGGTTGTGAAATCCTTGGTGGGTCCATCTTCGTCTCCGTTAACTTCTCCCGAGTTGTGATATTCATGGATCAGTCTATTCTTCTGTACCTCTCCCAACTAATTTAGAGCCTCTAATTGCAAATATGAACTCAAAATTTGCAAATTTTTTCAAATAGAAAGTTCCTTCATTTTTTCAAGGGATAAAACTAGGGGGCAAAACGGCCTCTACAAGAGGTTTGTCATACATCTACAAGGTCGACCATAGTGATACTACTCGGCCCAAAGTTTAGCCGGTGCCAATTCAATTTAGAGGAAATTAGCCGGTGAGAATTTGAAATTGGAGGAAATAAACCGACATTTTTTATGATTTAAAGGATGCAACCGGTGCCGGTGGGAAAAAACCCGGTTCATTTTGGTGGAAGGAGGAAATGAGGTGGAGGACTTCCAAAAATTTCCCAAACACTGCTCCCCACTCCCCAGCTTTGAATTTAGAACAGATCCCGAGAGTTGGGAGCCGAGACACAGAGTGCCGAGAAGTCAGGGGCACGTTTCTGTCAGGACTCATCAGACTGATTGAAAAACGCGTATGGCAGTATCCACTGTTCAAAGTAGCCATTTTAAAAGTTCATGGCAAACCGACAGCTTCTGTCCAGCTTTATTATTGTTTTCCATTTTTTTATTAAGTGCCAAAGTGGTGATATTAAATGTTATAGTCGTGATCCAAATTTCAACATTCATTCACATATTGGATAGAAAATATCACATTAGCACACATCACATATTCATGATTTTATTTTCATCCTAATCTGGTGATTCACAAGGGAATTAGAAAAGGTTACTATGTGAGAGATATTAGACCATTATCACCTCTTTATTGTAAACTACTATAAAGTTTATCATTTGGAAGGTAGTAATGGTCCAATTTCTCCCACATGGTAACTCTTCTTACTTCCCCTGTGATTTCATCCAAGATTTTTTCGGATTTGAAAGTTTTTTGGCAAATTGCCGCCCTTCTAGTTCTATTTTGTTCTAAAGGCATGGTGCAGGGCCCATCACTTTGGTGCAAATGGCCACCAAATTGTCAAGAAAAGAAAACATTGCTTCCATCTGACTTGGTAAGATGCAACAAAACGAAGATTTTATGACGAAGCAGTGTAAATTTCTGGGCCTTCAGCCATGTTGCTCATGTGGCAATGGTTTGCAAGACAAGGACGTCCATCGTATACTGTTTTTCACTACATTCTTTTGTGTGTGTTTCATGATTTACTATAATAAAAAAGATTAGGCGAATTTCTAATTGTCCTTTGGATGGATTTGGCGACATGTAGTAAAAAAAATCTAAATTTTCAATATTTGAGGGAGGTTATTTTAGGGATAGATCGCCAAAAAGACATACACTATTATAGAGGGGCAAAAAAATTAGGACAAGGACCTATTTGTTTGGGCTTGGTAGACAATGCCAGTCAGTCTAAAGTTTGGATTTTAAATACTCTATCCATCCTTGCATTTTTGCATGGACATGGATTGTTCATTTTACATGCAATTTTATTATGAAAAATTGTCTTTTTAGTGGAGGTGCACTAAGGTCTAGGGCGATTGCATGAAAGACCGGTACTGAAACATTGTCACAAACGCAATGTCAAAGCTTCATTTTGCAATAACTTTAGAAGCTTGACTTGTATGAACTTGAAATTTTTAGAGGAGATTCTTCTTATGAGTTTAATCATATCTCAAATTTTTCAAAAAAATTCAAATATTATTTTATATTTAAAAATCAATTAAACTAATTTGTCACGTTTTGAGTTTTAGAATTTTTACTACGTAAGGAGTCCCCAAATTTAATGATTTGGAGCTGAAATTTCTATGGTCTATTCCCATAGTAGGAACTCATGTTCCTACCACGGGGCATTAAAAAATATTTTATTTTATATCCTCTACGTCCATGCAAAGAGGGCTCCCTTGCGCATGCAATTCTGAACATTGAAGATGGTTCTAGGATCATTTTTTTGGTGAAATCTCTTTACCATGAAGTCTTTTCAAATGGAAATTTTCCGGGTTTTTTTAAAATTACTTTTCTTTTTTTCTTACAAATTGAAATGTTAAAGTATGTATGTTCTTGCGATTCTGCACTTTTCTAGTTCTCCTATTTAAAGAAATTTCTTTTGCTTTTCTTTCATAGAGTACTAGTGTGACCCTGTGCCGTTGGCCTAATTTTCATCTACTCCCGGTTCCACTCCTAGTTCTACTTCCGATTATGTTCCCAAATCTACTCCCGGTTCCACTCCCAGTACCAAGAACGCCACCAAAATCAAAGTAAAAGTAATTTTCTAATTTTTTAATCAATAAATACTTTGAAATTCAATAACTTTTGCACCACTGCTCCAAACGCCACGAAACCAAGCCGGTGCACCCCTCCTCGGTGAGAGCTTTCCGACGGTACCAAGCACGCGGCCAGGGGACGTATGGTCAAAAAGTTGTCCGCGCTACAAACAAAACAAAACAAAACAAAACAAAACAAAACAAAACAAAACAAAACAAAACAAAACAAACAAACAAACAAACAAACAAACAAACAAACAAACAGCCTCATTTAAGGTATTGATCTTCTTCTTATAGGTGTATACATTTTTCATATTTTTCATATTTTTTTAAAAATGTTTTTCTATTTTTATAGTACTCCCAAAAAATGGCTGAAAACGGCCAAAGTGGAACAAAAACGGAAGGTCATTCTTGCAATGACCCTATACAAATTGTGATTGGAAATGGAAAATTGGTAGGTCTATACAACTCTAATATATGGGGCAATATGTGCTTTGCATACTTGCAACTTCAACCCTTTTTTGATGATCTATATACATTTGAATTCATAGTCACAAATTGATTAGGTAAAAAAACAAATGAAATATTGTTATTTGTAGAGAAATGTACAATTCATCAAACTATTACCAAGTCAAACAGAGAATCAAACAAACTAATCACTAGACATTTTTTCCTTCAAACATTTTGATTATTGATATTGATTTGCAATCCAAACAAAAATTATGAAAATTGCAATTTGAATAGTCCTTTAAAGGTAATATCTTGAAGGCTTTAAATACACTATTTTTGCCTTTTCTATTGAATTTCTCTTAATTTGATCTCAAGCCAAGTATACTAATTATACCATGATCTTTATCACTATTGTCTCCATCTTTTATTTAAAAAACTCATATTATTTTAATAATTTTTATAAATGATCATGATTCTTACCAAAATATTACTTAAAAAATTATGTACATTTTGTTATAATGGTTCTAATAATGAAATTGATGAAGATTATTGCAAGATTCAACAATGTGTTTGTGATGAAGATTAATAATTACTCAAGAGAAGTACTTTATTTTTGAACTATACATTTTTATATAAATAATAATAAACTTAAGTGAGTGTGGACATGATATGACCTTTGAGGATTAATTGCAATATGCCTTGACAATCATAGATGCACATTAACCCTTAAAACTTTGGGCAACCTAAAATGGGGTGATCCATTTTTAAAATGATCATTTTTAGACCTAGGAATGTGAAAAGTCATTTGAGTTTAGGCTCATCTTCAAGATAATCAAGTTAGCTATCAATTGTTGTTTTTAAATTTAAAAGAAGATGCTCTACTAAATTCACTATTAAATTTACAAAAGTTTTCGAAGCATAGGTAATCTAGAGACCGTAGCAAAGAATCATCATATGGGATAACTTTGGCCAATGAATTGGAGGCATGTATTCATTGGATTGGATACTAGCAAAGCTAAGCCTAGCTTTTGGGACAAGGAGAGAGAGGCTGTTACAGAGTTTTTGCGTGCTTTTAGATGCAATGCTATGTGATAAACATCACTGGGAGAAAACAATTAGAAAGTATTCATTGAAGGTTGGACCGTCAACTTTGGAGCTAATGGAGTTTAGTGTGTGGGCATAGGCAAGGAATTTGTTTTGAAGTGGGAGGAATTTAAAGAGACACCACTTTGTGTGCAATAATCACACTTCCTAACCCCCAATGACCCCTTTGTGTTGGAATGGACATTTTCTTTAACATTTTTAAAAGTCCTCTCTCAAATTTGTCCATAACTTTTGATTGGAGATTCAAAATGCCAAATGTATATTTGGAGGTGAAACTTATCTTCATTCGCCAACTTTTTTAGTTCAAAGTTTTTTGGTAAAAGTTATTCTACTATGCCTAAATGAGGTCTAAAATTCTACTTTTAACACAATTTTTTGTTTTAGATTTAACTATGAGCGCTTGAGAAACTACAAATTCTAATTTATTTATCCCACATGGATTGTTTACCTCCGGAGGTAAAAACCCATGTTTTTTAGGATGTTTTCACTATTTTTTGGAACGCATTTTTGTGGACTTTGAATAAAACAACCCATGTTTTTATGTCAACAATGATATTCAATAAAACATCTTGATCAATAAAACATCTTCAATAAAACATGGGTTTCTTATAGTGTCCAACCACCCCATGTGTATTATATAAAGTTGTCTTTTTACTTGAAAATCCAAAATATGTTATTGATGGCAAAATGGTTGTAATGCATTACTCATAGGATTCTTTGCCAACATCTTTTTCTACAAACACTTGTTGATTTGTATGTCTAATCCTAAAATTTACAAAAGATTATGAAACATACCATAATGTATTTTCACTATCCTAGTACCCAAGCTTACATTAATTATGTGAGGATGAATTTCATGGATGAGGACTCGAGAGAGGGAAAGGCAACCTCTCCGAAGCCTACTAAATGTTATAGAAAGATGATTTGCCAACTGAATCCAACAAATACATTGAGTATCATACCAATGTAATCTAAACACTTTCCATCAACAACTTATTTGAGTGTTTATAGAGAAAAGAAGCTCTTTATGTACACACGGGGTGATAGGAGTTAGAACAACCCATGTGGGATATGTAATTTAGAATTTGTATTTTTTCAACCACCCATAGTTAAGTCTAAAGTAAGTAGTTAAGTCTAAAGTATAAAAACTAAAACTTTAGACCTCATTTAGGCATTGTAGAATGACATTTTGCAAAAAAATTTGAACTATATATATTTTTTGAATCAAGTTAAATTTCAACTCTGAAAACTCGTTTGAAATTTCAATCTTCCACTCAAAAGTTATGGACAAATTTCAGAAAAGATGTTTCAAAATGTCAAAAGAAATCCTTTCCAACCCCTCTATGATATTTGTCCATAACTTTTAAGGAAAAGATCTAAATCTCAAATTGATTTTTGCAAATGAAACTTAACTTGGTTTCCAAATATATTTTAGTTCAAAACTTTTTGAAAAAAGTTGTTTGACTATGCCTAAATGAGGTCTAAAATTATAGTTTTAACCCCTAAAGTTTCATGACTATGTAATCACCAAAACTGCTCCAAAACTGCCATTTCAAATACAACTACCAAAGTTTTGGAAAAAAACAATTTTTGACACACTTAACCATAGGATCTTGTAGTATGATATTTTAAAAACATGTGGTAAAAATTTCAGAAAATTCCACCGTGTGGATCATAAGATAAGAGCATTCAAAGTCTTGAAAACCATTTCAATCCTGCGAAAAACCGGGCAGCTGCACTTTGCAAGCTCACTTTTCAATGAAAAAATGCCGATAAAGGTGGTGCTTCTTTGAATTCAGTTTCCTAAACAAGTTGTCTATATGGTTGAAAAATTTCACATCATTTGGAATTGTACAACATATAGGAAAAAAATAGTAAGTAGAGAAGTAGAAAATGATTCTAAATACTAAATTGTTAAAAATTTAATCATGAAATTTAAAAATGCCAATCCCAACGGTTGTAATGTTGTAATAATCAATCTACATCCTAGGATTTTATTTTTTCCAAAAATGTTAAAAATTGAGTTAAATAAATGACTTTAAAGTTTTTTTTAGAGTAGAGAATCCATAACTACCCGCAATTCAAAAACCCTCATAACTTTTGACTCATTGATTGAAATGGAATGACTCAAAGCTTTTTTAGTATATATAAATGTAGAGAATCAATTTCAAAAAAAATTCTAGAAAAAATGATTTTTTTTTGTCTGCCCAAACTACCCAGTTACAAAAAAAAGTAACATATTAGGTCACAACTTTTGACTCGTATTTCAAAATATCATGAAACTTGGTACACATGAAGATATTCCTTGCCCCCACCTTCTATTAAAATTTCAGCCTCAAATATGGATATCTCTAGTCACACGTACCTGCCCAAAATTTCTATACGGCCAAAAAACGCATGTTGGTCCTTTAGGGGTTAACACAATTCCTACTTTAGACTTAACTATGAGCGGTTGAGAAATTACAAATCCTAAAGTAGATATCCCACATTGTTCGTTTAACTTCCGACCACCCCATAAGTATATAAAGATTTGTATTCTATTTCCAAATCACAAAACATGAATGGCTTACAAAGCAAAGTGAGGAATTTGATCATTGAAATTGTTGACCTCAATGAATTGATTGTCATTTTGTTCAAAGTTGCTATTTTGTAATGTTTTTTAATTGAAAGTGTTTAAATTCCTAGTAACAGGACTGTATAGTCGCAACCATGGCATCGAGTTGAGTTTTGACATTTTTGACATGTGGCTTTCAGCTAGTTTGGGTGTGGAATATATCACACCATTTCATCCATGAGATCAAATGATGTGGAATATTCCACATCATTTAGTCCGCAAGAAGGGAGTCACTCTGACTGCTACTGAATGTTATGTCATGAATTTTGGTGTCAACACTGAATTTCAAATTTCCATCATAACATTGGATCAAGTCTTTGAGTTGAAGATTCTAGTGGGGATTGGAAATTGGCTAAATTTTTTATAGCTTGTAGTGGATCATTTCAGCAATTTTGGAGTAGATCGTACGCAGTATGAGGTGTTGGAAATTTTTTCATTTTAAGAAAATAGAAAATATGGGGATTGCAAATTTTTCAGAATCTCATTCCCAAAGTTGAAATTATTGTGAAATTTGGGAGCCAAAAAGTGCACTTCACCAATAGTCGATGTCTAGAATCTTCTAATTTCGATCGTTCAAAAACTACTCTCATATTTAGTACTACTTACTTTCTTGCTCAATACTTTGGGATATGTGTCATAACCTTTTTAGTTATTAGTCCCAACCTTAAAAAGGACCAACAAAACACATTTACAACTTCCATTGGAAATTTATTCTAGCCTTGCTTGGAAATACTGCGCCCTTACAAGTTGGGTACTGGACATGGTCGACAATTGGTGCTTCTATCTTAAGAGCATCTACACCTTCACTTGCCAAACTTGGCACACTCAAATTTTCCATCTAGTTTTGAAGAGCCCTCAATTTCCTTGTCCCTTACCTTTGCTCACCACATGCAAATCATAAATAGTCAAGTGACCACTCATCAACAAGAACAAAGGTTAAAGCAAGTAAACTTGGGATGAACAATGATATCAAAGGCCATTCTTGGACACACTAGGATCAGTGAGTGTCAAGAGAATATTGTGAGGGGCTCGTAGCATTTTTCATCCACATTTGAAGAGTGCCATACTTCTTGTGCATAAGGATGTGGATGCCCTTGGGACATTCCCCTGCTCCATGAAGGTGGGTGATTGCAAGAAACACTTGTCCTATTTTTTGTCCCCTTGCCCTTGGACAGGTGTTTTTTTGCTCCTAAATTTTGCCTTGTTTGTTTGCTTGGCTTGAAATATGGAAGGATGGTATATAAAATAGTTGCAGGCATTGAGTAATTTAAAAGAAAAAATGCAAATTTGAAGTCACAAATTGGATATGTTGGAGGTCTACTAGCATTACAAGGATTGACAATGAGTTTTTATGAAAATAGCAACATGTCGATTGCGCACATGAGGTCAAAATGACCCTCCTTTGCTCAAAACTACAAAGAGGAAAAATTTCCGATATGAATTTTTTGGTGCAATGCAAGCGCAATCTTCTCTAGCAAAATGGATATTTTTATGCAATTTTTTTTTAATATTTAAAAAATCCCAAAGTCCACAGACCCCTTTTCTACTATTTTCTACTCCCAATAGCTTCTATAGTACTCCATAGTAGTCTGTAGTACTGCATAGTACTACATAGTATTGAATTGATGGTTTAGATCTATAGGCACCCTGAATTAATGTTTTAGATTTGCAGGGGTGCTACTGACACATAGTATTGGTAGTACTGCACAGTACTGCCAATTTTATGGCCAAAAACTGTGTTTTTGAGCCAAAAATGTGTAGTGTTTCTTGCAGTCACCTAGGTGTGGAATTTCTTTGTTGTAATCTGTTTTCTTTCATTTGAGCAAAATCCCGGAAAAAACAAAAAAATATACTTCATAAATTACGTAATTTTTTTCAAATAGGTAGCCCATTGCATTCTAACTTCTTTAATCCCTAAAGTCCCAAAGTCCTTTCCAAGGGATTTTTCATATTTCAAATAGACATGTGTGACCTTAGTTTTGAACACCATTTTTTGAATTTTTTTGAAGATATGAAATTATACTAGCATTTTGGAGAATATAATTTTTATTTCAATTGGTGCCTAGGAGCAAAAATTATGCCACCCTAAGTCCAAAAAGCAATTCTCTGGGTAGTATACAAAAAATTCCCAAAAAATAAATCTTTCTAATCTTTTAGTTTTTTATCCAAAGATTATATTTTTGTCTATATGTGAAGCTTTGAATCATTCCATTTGGATGAGTAATGTGAAAGTTAAGGAATTTTTTGTTTTTCAGGCAATCATTGCATCAGTTTGAGAAGATGATTTTCTTAGGATTCATTTCTAATCTTGATTTTGATAATTTTTCAAAATCCAAAAAAAAATTAAATTAAATATTTTTTTGCTATTTGCAATAGAAATGGCACTCTTGATTGTTTTTTGATGAAAAATGACCTTGGGACTCCCATGACATTTGAGGGCATTAGAAGGCTGTTTCAGGCCCGTTCCCAAATTTGGTCCAATTCTATGAGTAGTCGGTATGGGCTATCAAAATTTTTTTTTTTCAATTTTTTTTTCCCAAATATCATTTTAGGCCAAAAAAAAATTTCAAAAATGACGTGACACCATTTTGACCACATCAGCCAATTGCTCCCTCTGTGTTCCCACAATTTGGGAACGCAAGGGAACTGGTACTCTTCCAAAGGCCTCAAATGTCATCTAATGCTTTAGAAGTTAATTTGATTGCTTAGAAAAAAATCATCTTACTGGATACATATTTTGAATGTGAGATGTGTGTGTTAACCCCTAAGAGCCCAAGGCCTTTTCTACCTCCAAAAACACCCAAAACTGCCATTTCTAGAGCATTCATCAAAAAAGTTTAAAAAAAGGCCTATTCCTATTGATTTTTTGGGAATGTAATCGTTGGATCTTGTAGTTAACTTGTGTAAGAATATGTGGTAAAAATTTCGTGAGTTTTGACCATATAGATTGGGAGATATTTGCATTCAAAGTCTTTTTTTTTTTTTTTTTCCACTGTGCCCAAAAATTTCAGATGCCTTTGACCGCCATTTGCTGAATTTTTTTCTACTACAAACCTCCAATTTATAATTTTTTCTTATGGAGAAACATGTTAGGCATGTGCATGCCAATTTTCAAAGCAATCCAAGACAATCCCGATATTAAAAAAAACTAAAGTTTGCCACTATGTCCCAAGAAATGACAATACAATAGGCCATTTTCAAAAAAAAATCCCATCACACATTTTTTGATCTAGGAAATCTGAATGGTGGATTGAAAGATGCACTTGTATTTTAGAAGTAGAAATAAATTTTTTTGAAAAATGTCAAAATTTCTAACATCTACAAGCTCCTAAAGCCTCATGTGACCTCCCAATAGGCACAACAATAGCCTCTCTTGCCACCTCTTGCCACCTCTGCTGCCCCCTTGGGAGTCAAATCAGATTCCTGAGGGGCAACAGATTCCCGAAATGAAATTAATTTTCAAATGCTCATAACTTTTGGAGGATAAGTCAGAATTTGATGAAATTTATCTTCCCGCAAAGCTAATGTGATTTCCTATCTTCCAACAAAGTTTCAGAAAATCATATGAAAAATTGAGGTCACATGAGCTTGCCCAAAGTAACCCCCACCCACCCACCCCCCCACCCCCCCCCACCCACCCCCGGGACACTTGGGCTTTTAGGGGTTAAATGCAATGATAGTACAATAGGTGTACAATATATTCAAGAATGTCATTGAAGAGATAATCAAATTAGGGAGTATTAAGTGAATCTAACGTTAATCAATTAGATTCTTCAAATACTAGCCAACTCAAATAGAGAACCAAGTCACTTCCTAAAAAGACCTTGTCAATAGTGTATATAGAGTGTGCTTTCTTTCTTAAAAAGTTCACAAATGAAAATTTCTTTGTGCAAGTTGTTGGTTTGGCTAGCTTGTAAGTGAATGTGAACTTCATATGAATGCTTTAACATCTTTCTTATTATAGTTGGGCTTATAAACTTTCTATTGTAGTAGTATAATAACATACAATCATGACACTAATCCCTAAAGGTTTTTGACTATGTTTTCACCAAAATTGCTCCAAAATTGTCATTTCTAATACAAGTACCAAATTTTAGAAAAAAAAAAACATTTTTGGACATATGTAACCGTAGGATCTTGTAGTGCATTGGTCTAAGAAGATGTGGAAAATAAAATTCAGAATTTTCCACTGTGTAGATTGTAAGATAATAGCGTTTGAATTGACAAAAATGCTTTTTTTGTCCCTGCAAAATATCGGGCAGCTGCCCTTCACAAGGTCACTTTTATATGAAGAAATGTCCAAAATGGTGGTAACTCCTTGGATTCATTCTTCAAAGCAAGTTGACTACATGCTTGAAAATTTTCAAATTATTTGGAACTGTACAACATATAGAAAAAAAATAGTAAGTAGAAAGAAGTAGACAATGATTCAAACCACTGAATTGTTAAGAATTTAATTATAGAATTACAAAATGCCAATCCCAATGGTTGTAATGTTGTAATAAACAACATACATCCTATGCTTTTATTTTTTTTGAAAAATATTAAAAAATGAGTTAAATAAAGAACTCCAAAGTTTATTTTAGAGTTGGGAATCTACAACTGCCCGCAAACTAGAACACCTCATAATTTTCATCTCATAAATCAAAATGGAATGATTCAAATCTTTCCATGTATATATAAATCTATAGGAACAATTTCAAGTTTTTACTTTTTTTAAAAGTGATTTTTCAAAAAAAATTTGAGCTGCCCTCTAAACATTGAAAATGACATATCATCTAGTAATTTTTTAACCATACAGTCAAAAGTTTTGAAAACTATTGGGCCTTAAAGCTACTCCTCAGGCACATGCTGTGTGAAAATTCAAAGAAAAATAAATAGAATTTCCATTTGTAATGAGCTGCCCAAAATTGCTATGTTGCCAAAAAATGCCGTTTGGTCCTTTTAGTAGTTAACCTAATTGCAATAGAGGATATGATGGCACCAAAAATTTAGATCAATGCAAATAATTTGTTGCAAGTTTTAGATCATAAGACTTTTAGTTGTCTTTATCAGGTGTAATTACAATAAAAATATTTTTTAAGCCAACCTTTGGTTATCATGGTTACTTTTGTTTTTCCTTTGATCTCTAATAAGTGAGTTTATGTAATAATCAGTGAAGTACATTTTACCATCCTACACTAACTGAACTTTTGGAAATTCAGTTTTTATATCAATTAAAGCTATGGAAGTATAGATAAAGAGATACAAAGGTTTAAAGTTGATAATAATTTCATTTAATGTTGAAAGTAGTATGAGAAATAAAATGAATTAAATCTTTGTCAATTAATCACAAACTTGTATATTCAAAAGTACATTCAATTTTTAGGCCCTTCCAAAGTAATAAAGTCCTTTCTATCCATCTTGTGACTAAAGAGGAATCTTGAACAGTACAAAGCATGAAACTCAATATTGCTTCATTTGATATGAATTCTGAATTTTGTACTTTTTTAAAATTAAAACATCTTCTTTTTTTATCTATACTCCCATAGCTTGAATTGATGTAAAAATTGAATAAATTACTCATTCATCTTGAATTAGATTAAAGCACATTTTTTTTCAAATCTTTACATTGAAGCAAATTTTTTTGACTTTAGATGATGAAAATAGATTAAAAAAATAAGAAAATAGTATCTTAAAATCATTACCACAAGGAAATTAGATGCGAGATTGAGTGTAAATTTCTTTTCAAATTCAATTTTATATTAGAACAATCTTGTAGTATTGGTTAATGAAGTGATAGACAGAAACTGATCATGATTATAAATTGTTTATTAAAAAACATAATTGAAAAAAATTAAGCATGAAATTATATTTATTTTCAATTTACATGCATTTCAGCAATACTTAATGTCATATATATATTAAATAGAGCTAAGTTTGGATGCAACTTGAGTTTTTAGAAGTTAACATAGATTTAGGAATTGTATTTTATATTATTTTCATTTGTAAAAAGATTGTCTAAAAATTCAACAAAATCTTGGGAAAAATAGCATTAAATGATCAAGGAATTGTTGGAACGTTTTGAATGTGAACTACTATTTTTAAACAATCTTAAAAGTTAAAAGAATCCTATACTTATGTCATTTGGATGTGTAAAAATTGATAGAGTTGTGAAGAATTTTTATAGAGTCTTTTCTATAAGTTTTAGGTTCACCTCATATTGTACTCTAAATTTTTTTCAAAAGAACAATAGTAAGTCACTTAGAGAATCTTGTGGTTCCACATTGTGATTTCTACATTGAAGATCAATGAATGAAGATCCCTAATTCCAAAACTAGTGAAAAGTGCATCTGGCTATTCAAATTTTTTAGAATGTTAACCCTTTACGTACTAAGAATTCATCATTTTATGTTGAGGACTTTGATTGATCATATTGTAGAAAGTATAATCTAAATGGAAAATTTTATTAAATCATTAGCCCAAGTGAAGAACATTGAATGCATTGGTTTAAATGAATAATTATTAAAATAAATAAAAAATCCCTGTATAAATTCTTCAAAAAAGATTAAAAAAACATGAAGCCCAATTTGGGCTTCTTAGTACGTAAAGGGTTAAGAATTAACTATTATCATTATTTGATACATATCTTACAAAGAAAGACAACATAGACCAAAGGCGGAGATTGTCATTCCAATGTCATTAAAGTAAGACTCGTCAATCTAAAATAGTTCAATGAATTGTTGAAATTGATTGAATCTAATGATGTTGACAAAGCTTTTGTTATTGTCCACCTTACTCCTTCCTTATTTTTATTAAAATAGACAAAAAAATCTATGAATAAAAAGATTATTCTTAACAATCCATCTATGAAGCAAAGTTGACAAGCCTCAATGAAGCAAAGTTGGATATGTAGGTGTTACAAGGAAATCAATGTGGATAGAATTGAACTCTTCATTAGATTGCTATAAAACAATTGGGAGTAAAGAAATGTGATTTGCCATCTCTCTTTGTAGTGATTTTGAAGAAATTTGAGTGAAACCAATCAATATTTGAAGCTCTTTAATATTATTAGATTATTCATTGATATGACTATATGGTTACTTCCTTCAGGTCTACTTTGAAATAGTAAATTTTTTGAAGTATAAATGAGAAACTTCTCTATGATTGTCATTGGCTTTTTGATAATCCTAAAATGAACTAGTTCATCCATAACTAACTCCTAGTTCTCCCCTTTCTACAGCCCAACATTCAAGATTTTTTTTTGAGTTTTACCAACTATTTTCACTGCAATTCCCATATTGAACGGGTTTTTTTCAAATACCAAGTCCATTTTTTCTTGTGATGTTTTCAAATTGCAAGTGAGTTTTTTTCCCAATTCCATCGGCTAACAATAAACTAACCAACAAGTCACCTTGAACTCACCCCCTTTTTGCTTCACAATGTTTTCAAATTGTAACCACTATTTTTCCAATTCCACCAGCTAATGATGAACTAACCGGCAAGTCTCCCTACACATTGTAATGGCTCCCTTTTTGCTTCACACTGTTTTCAAGTTGCAAACGTTAGTTTTCCAATTCCACCAGCTAACTGGCAGTTCTCTTTCAACATTGCTATGGCCCCTTTTTGCTTCACAATGTTTTCCAATTGCAACCGTTTTTTTCCTAATTCCACCAACTAACAATGAACTAACCGGCAGTTCTTCCTGAACATTGCTAAGCATCCTTTTCGCTTCAGGTACCGAAACTCAGTTGTAGTTTCCCAAATAGTTGGATGTTTTGGTACATTGTGTACTCCAGGCACATTATGTGAATCCATATCTACTCCACATCTACTCAGTATCTACTTGCTGTCCAAGATTTGAGGGAGTAGCTGTTAGGTACTACGGTAGTAGGGTGTTGCACACGGGCACTCACTCCTTCCTTTCTTTCTGTTCATCCTTTTGGTAACTTAGACAAACGGAGTCTCCTTGAACAATCTAAAGTCAGACCCAGGTGCACAGAAAGTACTGCAAATGCACTTCTGAAAGTTGGAAACATTGGTCTTGAAGTCCGTTTGGTGAAGAAATGGGGAGATGGCTTGCCGTTTCATGGAAAATCCGTCTCTTGGGATTTGAAGCTGTACAGTTACCCCGTTTGAAAAGTCTTTCGGACGAATCGACTCCACACTTGTCGATCACCCATGTATTCGATCTCTCCAAACTTGAAAAATGCTCCCCTCTCCTGAATCAAACAAACACTGCAGAACATGCCGTGTAAGCTTACAACAGAGGAGAAATCCCTGGTGGTTGTTCAAGTGTGAGTCAGTGTCAATTAGCTTTCAAGGCTGGTCCAAAAGTGAATGAGATTGCTGTTGCTATGGACGTGCCCAAACTGAAACAGTTTCGTCCATTCTCAAGAAGTACTTAACTTACCACACAGAAAAACACTGTCAAAGGAAGGCCGAAGAAGCTCTCAGAACCGGCGGGACACTAGGGCTATTGTTCGAGTGATGAAGCAAAACAAAACAGGAGGGCAAGTTTGGCCGTAAAAGGTTTTGGACTGCAGAGTAGGATCGCTCGCATACTCCCTCTGTCCAGAAATAAATCCGTGGTTTCCAAATATTCCTTATCTCAAATTAAATTCAATGTTTCAATGGTTCGTGGTAATGAAACGGTCGGTCGGCTTGATGGTGTCCATGATCTAATTTGATCTAACTTGAATCACTGAAGTCGATCGAAGTTGAATCACCGGACTGGATGTCATTTGAATAACAAGAATTGATTGCAGATGAATTGCAAGTTAAGATAGTAATTTCATGACAGGAGCTCGCTGAAGTTCATTGACAGCAGCTCATAATTGACTAGCACCAAATCTTCTAAGTTGAATCACGAGGACCTCTCAAAGTCATATGCATAAGGATATTCCTGAAATTCACTGCAGCAAAGTAGGTAACAGATTGATCCGAATTCATTGCACTAGAGCTAGTTGCAAAGTAGGAAAAGATTGACAATTTTGACACCTACTCTCAACATGTTGTGCTTGGCTTTTAACTTCAAAACTTTCACTCTTACTGGAGTTGACAAGAAGCTACAAGAGCTATGCATTCCCATGCAAATAGGAGCACCTTATAGATTCATTTAGCCTTTTTCAGGAATTCACAAATTTATTTTGGGATAGAGGGAGTACAAGACAACCTTCAAAATAAGGTTTAGGGAACCAAGAAGGTAAACTACTCAAGATTTTGTGGAACTTGTCTACAAGCTAGGGGCGCAAGATATACCAAAAATTGACCCCAAGTTCTCATGAATAGAAGTTATGCAATCTAAGCCAAGAATATGTAGGAATCCAATATGCATACAATCACAATTAGGTGTATTTAGGTTACCCACAAGGACACAGATAGCAAGTGCTTCCAATGGTATCCTGTACAACAGAGACTCATACGCCGATCTGAAGTAATTTAGTGCACGTCAACCAGGGATTCATACAAGAATTAGGATGTATACAAAGAAAACCTCAAGATCAGAAGATAATTCATCAGGTGCTTGAAAAATTGATTGTTGACGAGACTGGAACTTAGTCATCTTTAGTTCAACAGCAATCACCTGGTTCGAACAATGTGAAATTGTAATGTACAAAGTTGTATCTCTAAGTTGCTTTCTAATACTCTTAGTCTCAGTTTTCGCTAGTCTGTTTTACAGAGTCATGAGGTCCAGGAAATACATCCAGCTTTAGTTCCTTTTGCCTTCTACAATAGAAAAGTATGAAAATGAAGGCTGCAATTGCAAAAACACCCAAACAGACACCAATGGCAATGTGTTTGGGTGAGGAATTCGTGCGTGTAGGAGCCGCACTGCAAGCGTTACAACACGCAAGGTTTTGGATGGTGCTGATGGTGTCTGTTTTAGTGCACAGCCCGGTATTTGGGGGTTTGGGGATGCTTGGACATGGCAGACCAGGACTATCAACCTGAGGAAGTAACAAATTGATCAAGTTAGTTAGAAGGTGGGCACCCCCCAAACCGCCACTTTTTGCTACTGTGCCCAGTTCCTATTATTAGACTCATCAAATTTTCATTGATTTTCTTGTTGGCAAGTGAAACATGGTTCCAACACACCAAAGAACGTCAAAATTTGAACACCCTATGCAAAAGTTATGAAGGGTCAAAGTTTTTTTGGTAGATGTTCTAAAATTGTTTCTTCAACATAAGTACATATTGATTTTGGAGATGTACACAGAGTGGTATGACGGTTTTAGGCAAGGTGCGATTTTGGGTGTATCAACCTTATACAATCAACCCTAAATGCCCAAATTGTGATTGTTTCTACAGGCATGAGTGGAAGTAAAATCATTTAGGAAGTTTCAAAGAAGGTAACAAAATGTACCAATTGAAGGAGAATAATTATATCTTGCATTTAGATTGTTCAGGAATTTGTAGACAACATTATAATAACAACAAAATTCTTTTGTAAGGCATATTAAAAAAATTGAGATGTTGCTTTTTTTAATTGTTTTTTTGTTTGTTGTGTTGAATTCATGAGTGAGCTCTTGAATTTCCATGAATGTGAATAACCATCAGGAGGATAAAAGAAATTTGGTTTGTTTGGTAATTGCTGAACTCACTTGAATTCGAGCATCTGCTGCTGTGAGGGCAACTGTCGTAGGATCAAATGTTTTCGACTGACTTCTGGATTGCAGCGCTAGAGTCACAAGCTCAGTCAAGCTTCCAAGCTCGTCCACGAAAATGTTCAGTCCCACAACTCCCAAAAGATTGCCAGCTTGATCAAAGGCTGGCACAGGAACCACAAATTCATAGCATCAGTTGAAAAACTTCTCATTCAGATCTAATTTCAATGAACAGATCGGCTCTTCACACTAATTCAAAAAGAGTAAAAGACATTATTTCTACACCAAAACATGGACATGAAATGGTGTGTTAATTAACCCCTATTGTCAGTGCCCAAACTAAAACAGAAAATGAAAATTGAATCTTCTTCATGAGAAACAACATTTCAAAGCACCTGGAGTGGTGAAGGATGTTATTTTCCATAATGAGTCTAATGGGGCTTTTGAAGTCCTGCTTTTGTGTTACCTAGTCCATAACCTTATTGGTTGAAGTTTAGTCAGACACATTCAATCAAGGGTCTATAAAGGATACCATAACACTGAAGATAACATAATTATGAGATATAATCGTACACTTCATATCCAGTGCTTGGTTGGCACCCCTACAGAAATGAAATTCATTGAAGTTACAACATGGGTAGTTGATATTAATAGTAACTTTTGAAATACGTTTCTATCATTCATACAAAAATGAAGAACATGTGATTTCTTTCTTATGGTACATTTTCAGTTTTTACCTTTTATAAAACCTCCTAAATAATTTTTACCTCAACTCCTGTAGATGTAAATGTGGAAGTGGTTATTTTTGACCATTTGATAACATAAGGGTTAATATGTTCATGCATCAACATACCTGGTTTGGTGATGGAAAACACGTTGTTAACAACGCGTTCTAAGTCCTGATATATCCTACTGTAGTCGGCAGAGGAATTGATTTTGGCCCGGAAATTGGCCAAAAATGAAAAGTAGGGTAGTATGCTGTACAGCGGATTCGACGCCTCCGTTGTGATGACATTAAAGGAACCGCCCATGTTGCGTAACTGGGTCAGAAAGGGAGTCTTTGCAAGGAATCGGTTGGCCACATCGTCGGACTGAGGCAACTTGAAAATGAAGACTCTCGTCCCATTTCGTCCCTGCAGTGCAGCTAATGCTCCATCTTTCAAATTTTCAGCATCACCATCTGTGAAGGCAACGATGATCTGCCAAGTGTGACAAACCCATACAACCAATTGGTTTGTTTAATAAATCAAAGTGAAACCATCCTCTTCAAAGTTCTTGAAAACAAGTCAGTTAGTGCCAGACTAATGTGTCCGCAGATTTGCAAACAACATGATGCTATTGTAATGACAAACGAAGATGCTAAAAAAGTTTGTAACAAATGGAGATGATTTAAAACATTTTCAGTCCAAAATCAGGTATGAGATGCTATAATAATTGTGAATGGAGGTGCTATTAAAACTCTGTGGTGAAGGATAAAAAGCTTGACTGCTATTATTCAGTGAGTACATAGCAAATACGATATTGTCACAATGCAACCCCCCTTGAGGATATGGAGGTAACTATTAGATCAAGATAAACTTTGCGTAAACATTGCAAAAATATTGTTTGATTCATGGTGCCTCAAAGAAAAGTGATACCTGCATGGCAGACGGATAACCAGTAGCGTAGTTGCGAAGAGCTTCTGCAATTCCTAACGAGATATTGGACGGCTGTTGAAGGTTATCCAAGTTCAGATTTGTCAGACTTGTCAGCTTTGCTTTCAGCCCATCAAATTCTGGACTCGAGGAATTTCCTGCATCGTTTAACAGAACTCGCACCTGAAAAAATGACACCAGTGAATATATTGAATCCTCGTCTCTTGAGTTCAAGTTACCTCAAGTGGACTCAATCAATTTGTGCACAGGAATGTAATTCGAAGCCTCTCCATGATACATAGGCCGGCGGGAAGCTTCCATATGACCACAAGTAAGATTTTTCTTTATAATGTTGCCTCAAAGTTCTTGAAATAATATAAACTTACCCTCCCGCTGCACTACACATAAATCTAAACTCATTTGGTTTTAATGTTAAGGATATTGAAGGGGATGTAGGATTTACTGGTGAGGATGCTAGCGAGGTGGCTTTGGTGCTGTCGAAGGTGATGATGTTGACATAATCCTGCGCAGATAAAGTATTGAGCAGCGCCAGAACAATGCTTTGTGCAATGCTGAAAAAAGTGCCCTGAAGAGGTAGGGGAACTGGGTTTCCCATGGACACCCCAACATCTAACAACACCATCACAGCCTTGGTTACCGATGCCGAAGTGCAATACCTGCGGCATCATCACATTGTCAACAATCTTCTTGGATCATTGATCATCAATTGATCCCTGTTAAACAGCAATTTTGAAGCATTAAAAAACAACCTAAATTGTGACACTGAATTGTACACAGCAACAAAACCAACACTAATATAGATTTACATTTCAAGAAGCGCATCTGGAAAAGTGACAAATTTTGAATATATAACAATGTTGATGTTTCATTTATCATCATCATCCTGTAATGGATAAATCGAAACTGAATGATTGAGAGCAATTTCCATTTTTCAATGAATGTTCGCTTTTCAAGTGGAGATTTCAGTCCTTTAAAACCAATACTTGTGGCATCACTGAGATGTCATGATCCTAATTGTGTTTAACAACCTTTCAAGTGCTCCATTGAAATACTCACCAAGGTCTCGGTCGCGGATCATACGTTTCACAGTCCTCATCACTCTGGTCCTGCATATTGAGATCTCACTTAGAAGACAAATCAGTACTTTCCAGTTGAATCAATGAACGAGTTAATGTTAGTCTAATAGGACATAAAATCACTTTCAAGTTAAGTAATGTTGACTTACTGTCATCTTTATAGTCGCCAATGCAATATCAAGCTGATAACAATAATGTCTACTCCGTTAAATTGGTGGTATTCCAAGCGCCATTTTAACATTTTCAGTACCTTGTTGCGTCTTGAACAAATACAAATCAACATGCATGATTGTTGCATTTCATTAATAACATTGTGAACCACTAAGGTTGGATTTCTTTGGTATAGATTGACATTTCAGGCGAGGCACCTTCAACCAGCCAAACTCTTGGAATTCTGCCTATATAACAAAATCGAGTTTCCGATTGTTATCTTAAAAATAATAGAGCTGTGAATTCTAATGAGGGGAGACTTTAATTTTGTGCTTGCCTACATACCGAGCCTGGAAAGTGCATGTACGTGCCGTCCACAGTGCCGAAGAACGCTCGAGAGAGCGAGGTCGAATTGCAAATGTCTTTGAAGACAATGCTCAGCTCTCGTTGGGCACAAATGGTGGTCGCTGTTTCTGTAGCACTCTTGTCGGTGGTTGGTGCTAGCCTGCAAAAAAAAAAAATATAACGAAATCATTCCTTCTGGAATTCATTGATGTACATTGATATTCAGAGAAGTTCATTAAAATTGAGTGAAATTGAGTGAAATTGTTACTGCTGATCATCACAGATCATCCTTTCTGGAATTCATTGAAATTTTCAGAGAAATTCTAACTCCTGAAAATCACACTACCGTAACCTCAATGGTGCTCGATCTCATTTCTGTAGAGGTGGCAATCAAGCATTGCATATGGACAGTATGATCGAACATCTCATGATCTTGCCTTTCTTCAGGGTTATGCTGTGCATTAGGATTACAGTGACCTTCTTTTCAGACTCTTGATTGAGCATGATAGAACAAGGTCCATAATCTACAGTTTAAAGGTTCAGAAATCTTCTCTAACTAGCACGACCTCCATCACACGGTCTACGTAGAAGTGGTATAATTCAGACAGGCATGGAAAGATGCACAGAACGGACCTGACATAAGGTTTGGTGAAGTCGAACTTCTTGGAGATGCAGGCTCCCGTTGCAGGGGCAGCACAATACAAATTGCTCTGCACTTCCTGGCAAGTGGTGCGTTGCACGTCGTCCACCAAAGGCCAGCAAGACCTCCGAGAGCGATTGGCAGGATTGTCACAGCTTGCTAGCAGTTCTTCAATTACGAATTCACAAGCTAGTGTCTTAGGATATGCAAAAAATGTGCAATTATAGAGTGCAATTATAGAGTACAACCATTGCAGCATTTTTGCAACCCACCCCACACCTACCCCTTTCATATTTCCTTTTGTTTGTCAAAATCTGGATTTTAAACTCAAGAGTGCTTCCAAATTTTGAACGAGAATGTGACATGATTAAGTGACGTTATGCACTTAACATAATACATAGATGCCACCCCACCTACAAGTTAAGCAGTCCTATGCAAGGATAGATCACCATTTCTTTGCTGCACACTGGATCATGACCCACACAGACCATAGCTCTCTCAATGTAGACAGACAATTGTCGTTTACTTCAGTACGTTCTTATCAATACGAATCTCTACCTGTTTAATTATCCTACTTGGTTATTGGAAAACAGAACAAATCAAAGTGAATTCGGATATGTTAGCGGTATTTCATACGTGATTTGGACATTTTCATTAGCTTGCATAATTGATAGATATGAAAATTGCATTTCATTCACAACTTTGCAGTTCTATATGATGAATAGTTGACAGAAAGAGTTCATTCGTTAGTTCTGCAGGATAAGTTCATTCATTAGTCATCTTGCCTGCTTAAGTACTGTTCACTCAAGATGATATTTATTCGTTGTTAGCCTGCGTTTGTTAGTATTTGCTTGTTAGACTTCAAGAAATCAAGGAGTTTTTGTTGATTTGTGAAAGTGATTGTTCTTATCAGTTGTTTGTTTATGAGTCAAGTTTGTTGAGGAAACAAAAGTATCGCTAAGTTAGAATTTCCATCCTCCCCTCCCCTCCCAATACCCTAAACCATTTCATTTGCTTCCTTTCTTAGGGTGCACCGCACCGTTTTAATGGAATTGAGCCCACAATTGATGTTAAAAGTTCTATTCTGCCTCTCCGGTTTCTCGACTTAAACTTTTTGAAACGTGTAGTTGCAGCTTCAGAACCGAGTCCTTATACTTACAGCTTCAGACCAGAGTCGTTAAAAATAGAGAGAGAAGTCCGCATCATAGTTAACCTCAGAATGATTTGAACATTTTTGAACCTTTGCACGTGTAATTACATCTTCAGAACAGAGTAACATTTTAAAACATGCTCGGTTCTTAGGGAAAATAACTCTTGTGAAAAAAAGGAAGCCTGAAAATCCATTACCCCGAGTAGAGGAAATCAGAAAAACAGACTCTTCATTCATGCTTGTCTTTGGAGCAAAGGTATCTATGCAAATATCAACCAACATGATTTTATCTTCATTCATTCGTTCTTGTTAAATCATGACGAACGTCAGGTTATTAGAGCCCTGACAAAAAGGACGGAGCTCATAACCTGACTTCCCTCCAAATTTAATTCTAATCAATGCAATGCTGCTAGGAACACGTACCAGAGCTACAGTAAAAATGAAATCGTCAATGGTGTTGTGGCATTGCGATAGGCTTCGTTCTAGTTCTTTGTAAAAATCAGAGTCAAAACAGAGTCGGGGAAATCGGAGTCGAAGATGCAATCACATTTACAATTTTCAAATGCAATGAAGTAGAAGATTCTGTTTTCTGGTAACAGAAAGGACTGAATTCGGAAACGTACCGCACTGGCGATGGTGGTTGCTTTGTACTTGCTGCTGCAAGCGCGTCACTTGAGCCTCCTTGACATCCAGATAGTCCTCTCCTGCGGTCTTCGCAGGATTCACCCATTTCATAGACAGAAAGAGAACAAATACTATCCAATAAACCATTGCCCCTTTCAAGTTCCTAACTGGAAGAGTTCTCCGCACCAACCTGCTCAACCTGCGCACTTGCACATCGTCAGACAAAATCCGAAAATAAAAAGTAACACCGCATATCGAGTCGTTCAACTGATGTGCACACAGCTACTCCTCGGTTACAACAACGAGTGCAGCTTCAGCTTCTGTTCTAAGAAATTAAAATACATTCAACAAGGACTTTGATGCAAACTAATTCCAACATATGAGCCCACTGATACTCACCGCTAGCTCAAGACAAACATATATAGTCGGCGCGATTTGGTAACTAGTTGCTCTCTTATGTAAATAGCAATCTCTTCAACCTCAGCGTAAGGAAACCTCAACTGTTTGTAAACGTCGGTAGAGCGTGTCCGTGCTCAACGGTCCACAAGAGAACACCTACAGACTTTCATGTAATCTCTATCTCTTGAATGTATAGAAATGTCTTCACTAAGAGATCACTCCAGTCTATGCCGACATATTAGACGTCCTTTCGCACAAATTTCTAGGCGAGGAAGACGGCCTTGGTGCACAGAACGTGAAGATCACCATTGAAGGATCCTCTTTGGGGAATATCTACGGATCAGAAATTAAAACAGTTTGTCAGCAATGCCAGGAACTGGTCTGCCCTTCATTATTACAGAAACACGTTAAGAACCGTGTGTGTCAGTGAGAATGAAAACGCGTGTGCACTTAAATGATGAAGCTTGTGTTGTAACTTTTTAGTCACTGTTAGTGATGATCTGTACCGACTTGCAGTGCCGCAGAGTGGGATTCTTCAGATGAAAAGAGAGTACTGTAATATGGTAGTCCCCCAGCTAGAGTGACCAGTTGCACGAAATGCGGAGGCATTTTTGAGCGTTTAGAATCTCGAGAGAGAGAGCATTTTTCTCCGAGGCTTCATCCTTTCGGCAGATCTGCCAAACAACATTGGTGTCAAATGAGTTGACCTGCTCGTTCCGACATCGTAGATCATTCATACAAACATTCTTTGGAAATCCCGGATCAATTGGGCTGTGCAGGAGCTCGATGAAGCCCAGTTACTCGGAGTGTAACCCACCGTGCATTAAGCTTAGGTGATGTAGAGCAGAAGAAATTTATGTTGACTGGTTCTCACGTCAATTCCCACGTCAATTCCCACGTCAATTTCGTTAAATTGGCGATACTTCGGCGCGGTTGAGGCTTGAAACCCAAATCTAGACCTATCTGAAAGATATTTGTCACAATTTTTGGCTTGTGGAATATCGCTAATTTAATGAACTTGACATTTTATGATGGAAATCAATTTCTTACTATGTCACGAAGAATCCCATTGAATGACTGGTTAATTATGAATTCGGTGTCAAGTTAGAAATTTGTGCAGGGAGTGCATTAAGAATTTTATTTTATACGAAGGTGTACAAACGATGCAAAGTCGATCGGTGAATTGAGAAATGATTGCGACGGAAATGGGTGTGAAGTCATTGATAAGTCCGGACTTTCAGAGTGATAAATCAACAACACACAAACTCAAACTCAAAAGTTGATCCACCCATTCTGTAATATGGAGAAATTTCAAGAAATGGGGACATTTTTTTGTCGCCCGCCTGGAATTCCGATTAGAACTGCAGGCACCCATCCTAATGTAGTTCTTCTGGAGCAAGAAATCTAGAGCTTAGGGGTTCGGCAATGGCGATCTGGAGACGGAAGTGGAGACGGCTGGAGTGGGACGGGAGGATGGGGGGCCGGAGACGGAGGTCGGGATGTGTTTTGGTAGGAACAAGAGTTGGGCAAGGTAGGGCCCCACTGCGACTCCCATGGAGGCGTCTTGCGTAATCTAAACCCCCAAGGGTGGCACGGAAGGTAACTAGACCTAAAATAGCACAAATAAGCAATTCGGCATGGTTGCCATTATTATATTGAAATTTCTTTTGTGGGTTCTTGTTGGTAGTCAAAGGGAGATTCTAGATTTTTTTAGAATGCATATTTTGGACACCATATGAATAACTGCCTACGAATTTTCAAAAGTATTTAAAATAGGGTTTAGGGTAACCAATTGTAGATTCTCATGAATAATGAAAGTACATTCTAAACAAGAATCTAGACTGTCATGTGCGGTCAAAATTAGGTGTGATTACCTTACATAATCAAGAATAGCTCAAAATAATCCAAATGAATGTAAGAATATATCTAGAACAAATCAAGAATAATTAGGCAATAGTTAAGGGTTAACCAAAGGATAGTTCCAAATAAAATTGTAATCAAAATACATTTCAAAATCAAACCATCTAGAAATCCATTTCGATTTTAACCCTAAAGGCCCATTGTCCCTTCGGGGGACAAATGGGAATTTTGGACAGGTACCTATGGGGTGAATTTTTGACTTGATTTTTCGAAACTTTTTTTGAAGGTAGAAAAATTTATTAGCTTTGTAGGAATATCATTTTTTCCAATTGGTGCCGGGAACATAAGTTATGCCCCAAACAGCTTGGAACTTGGAGGGGGGGGAGGAGAAGAGATCGGGTAGAAAAAAAATTCAAAAATTTGATTATATAGATTTGTTATGAGAAAGTTATGGACAATCTTGATTTTTGGGCAATTAGAGCATCTTTTTATAAAAATAATTTGTAGGATTCATTTTTGAATGCAATTTTTTCAATTTTTCAAAAAAAATTCTATATGGTTTAGTTTGCTTGCTAGAACAATCTCACCATTGGGATTTGTGCATTTTTATTCCATTTTAGAGATATTAATAATTTAGATTTTCCTTCTATCTTGTACCTACTTGTATTTAATAATTTTTTAAAGAATGAAAATTAAGTTTTTTTGAAACAGAAATTCCCTAGACCTTCAACTCAATTATCCACCATAAAAATTTAAAACTTAAAATTTTGTAGTGGAAAAAATTAAAGTTAAGAAGGTTCAAAGTCAAATAATCTAGTCCCGAAATGTGCTGAAAAATTGTTTTTTTTCACTTTAAACGCAAATATCTTGCAATTTGTGTGGTAAAAAAAACTGAAATTTTTTACACACATTCATACTAGTTTGGTGTAAGATCCTATAATTAGATGTGAAAAAAGAACAATTTCAATTTTTTCCTCTATAGAAATGGCAATTTTGAGTGTTTTTTGGCAGAAAAAAGGCCTTGGTCCTTTAGGGGTTAATGTAGTTGCAATGACGCAAATGCTAAATATCGTACACGGAATGATTGTCTCTATATAACATTCCATACTGTAGCCTTCAAAGAACCTACTTTTTCCTCTATGGAGTCCTCATCCATGAAATTTGTCCACACATGCAAGCTTTTGTAATAGGATAGAGGTAGTACATTTATGGTGTGTTCCATTTTTTTTGCTAATTTTAGGACCAGACATACAAATCAACAAATAATTGTAGTGAAAGATGGTTTGCCCAAAATCCAAAGAATCCATTGAATAATTATGCAGTTTAACATCTACCATCAAAAACAAATTTTGATAGTAATGTGAAGGAATTGCATCAATGACAATTGGAGAAATGGAGGGCAGAGATGTCATTTTATTATGAAACCCATTGTCCATTATGAGTCCTCAAAGGGTATGGAATAATTTGAAGACGAGAATTTGACCGCTCAAAACAAAAAATTATGTTTGGAGAAGAATTTTATACCTCATTTAGGCATAGTAGAATAACTTTCTCAAAAATCGTTGAATTTGATTATGGACCAAATTCAGAGAGGATGTTTGAAAATGTCAAAGAAAATGTCCCTTCCAACCCCTCTTTGAATTTTGTCCATAACTTTTGATTGGAGGCTTGAAATTTCAAACAGATTTTTGGAGATGAAATTTAGCTTGATTTTTCAATTGATTTTTAATTCAAAGTTTTTTTAAAAGAGGTTTTTTACTATGCCTAAATGAAGTATAAAATTCTACTTCAAATACAATTCCTGCTTTAATAAATTTGACTCAACAATGAATAGTTGAGCTTCTACTCATTCTAATTTACATATCTACATTTTCTGTTTTACCTTTTACCACCCTATATGTGTATAAAAAGTTGTCTTCTCAATCCAAAACCATTAGGAAAACATTAAACCCCAAAAGAGGCCGCTTTAATGCTTCATAATGCAAAAATTTGGATGGGAAGAGCCTTTTCAATTCACTAATTAGGCCAAGAATCTATTATGAATTCAAAAATTTGTCATCATCAACCAATCCATCTCCATGATTTCATAAATTAGTGAGTGGAAAAAGCCTTCTTAATTCAAGAATTGTCCAAGAACTGCATGATGAATTCAAAAATTTGTCATCATTACCCAATTCATTACTAAGATATCATAAATTTCATAAAGGCTTCTTCATGAAGGATGGAACACATGCCAAGTGATGGTTGTAATGAAGATGTGGTCCCTCTCATACTCATGCAATTAGTCAGTATAAAAATTGGTAAGAAAATTCACTGCCACTTTTGGGGTTCAATTTCTTTCTAATGATAAATTATGTGTGGTTTTCAAAACAATATGATGTTTTCACATCTTCAAATCTATGGTCTCAATGACTAAATGCTATTTTGTTTAAGTTTTATTTAAAATTACTTGTTTTATTACTAACTCTAATGTATTATTGCAACCTAGGCACCTAGTTGTGTGTATAGACAATTTTTGACGCATGTATTATTAGCTATTGATTTAGTGTGGAATATTCCACATCATTCCATTTAGGGAAGGGTAGTAGCATTGATTGCTAAGTTATTGTATGCATGATTGCTACTGCATATTGAGTGGTTTTTCTTGCGGTGAAAATCTTTCTCTGTACAATTTCTAATTGGCGTAAGGTAATTTACTCTTAAAACAACCTTTTAAGACTTGATTGCATTTGGGAGGAAGTTGACTTCCCTGAAACAATTTTCATTAAATTTTTGTAGCATAAAAAATGGAATTGACATCTAATTCAAATTGTTTCATATTTCTTGGACCTACGTGGAATTTGATACAACTCTTTGAAGTTGAAATCGGCGGTGGTCACCAAAAGCAACCACCTCCTGAAATGTATATTGTTGATACATTGAAGAAAGCAAAATGTACCTCTCTGTTAGAGATTGCTTTTAGAGCATGGTTGCTTTTAGAGCACCCGACCTTAAGTTAAACTGATTTGTACCTCAATTCTCTTTCAAACCGCTCCAGTACATGCCACGACTATTTTTATTTTTTGGGACACAAATGAACAAGTTCATTGTAGAAAAAATAGTATAAGCCCAAGCCAATCCCAAACAAAAGCAGACGTGGACAAACCACTACTACATTTTTTGGAGGTAGAAAGTGCTAGGGCATTGCTTTTAAAGTTTTAATACTATGGAGTCCTCAAAATCAAACTTAGTAAAAGCAATTCTAGTCCAATCGGAACCACCACGCCAATGGCATAATGAAAGGGCAACTAAAAAAACATGCTCCAATGCCCCAATGCAAGTAGCATTGGGCTCTCTTTATCTCTGGCCCCGCCATTTTCCATCCCTGGTCCAATAATTTGGCAAAATATAGAAAGCCTACAAGTTGCCTCCCAAAAGGAGACAATGTTTGAGCCAAGTTGTAAAACAAAAGAGTTAATTGTAGGTCTCTCCAGTTTGTAGAAGGTGTGTTAAAGGAAGATTTAACTAAAATTAATACAAAATAAAATAAAATAAAATAAATCCATCAAATTTAGTTTGTGTGCTTCTAGGAATTTGGTCCGATACTTTTCTCAAATTCTAGCTCCTAGTCCCTCATTGCACGCACTTTACAATTAATTCTAATGTTTTCAAGCTTTGTAATGTGTGCCAATTAATTGGAACTTTCTTTTTTTGCATGAAAAGTCTTTTTAATGTAGAATCTTTGAAGGAATTAGGATTGTTAGCTTGGCATTGGATCAATTTTTTATAAAAGTCAACGGAACGGAATGAGGTCCGCCCCCCTCTACTTCAAAATCCCTATACTGTTCCTATTTCCGTTATTGCTCCGGAGTTGCTTTAAATGTTGTTTAAACTTTGCTACCAAATTAGCCACATTGGAGGGGGGTGCTTTTGCAATGATTGAATCTTGCACTGAAAACATTTGCTTCCATCTTGTATGGAACATTCTAATGAATATTTTGCTTCTAAAGCATATTTCAATAGCATTGTTCATTAAAAAAAGTTAGTTAAAGTATTATTTATTATTGTTTAAATTATATCATATAATACAACATTTTGTACATAATATTGTATTATATATTATTTATAATATAGTATACAACATTCAATGCATGAATATAATATACAATAATTGATATTACACAATACAATATAGTGCAGAGTGAATTGAGGACTAGAACTTCATATGAATTATATATCTTCTCTCCCTTTCCACCTTGAATAAGATTATGGGACATGCCTTCACTTGTAAACAAATTTGTGAACACTGAAGCAATGTTTGATTCTTGAACATTGTTTTTTTTACTAAAACGTGGTTTAGGAGAGTAAACGTGGCTTGACAAACATTGTTTATTCTTGCAAATCTTAATAGTGAGAGGCTCCATCATCTCCAAAGTCAACCGGATGTTCACAAAAAATGCAAACTACAATTCATGTATATTAAAGGTCTTTGCAATGCTACTCCTTGCTATGAAATTCCTTCATTTGTTCAAAAAAAATTTAAATGATGTATAGAAGGGGAGTGATGCAAAGGAAGGGATATAGGAGATGGAGCCCGGCCCTATTATTCATTATGAGGTTAGCTTTCCAAAATAAACTTAACCCTAGAAGGATGCGACCCTATCATCAAGGTATTCAGATAAAATTTATCAGACTCTTGAAGATTTTTTAATCTATGCACTGTAACTAAAGCAAAATATTTGACTTTGTGGAATGATTGTAGACAATAATGAGTGTGGGTATTGACAATGCAACTTCACTTACCTTTTCTAAATTTCTTTTATTGTATTCTATGAGGGGTAGACAATATTGGGATAAAAACTCCTAATAAGGTAATTGTACCTAGCTAATTGCTAATTTATGACTTATTTGTAAAAGTGCCCCATCTTGATCCTCAAGTGCCTGAAATTTAAGCCCTCCAGTATGAAAGCTTAGTGTTACTTATAGATACAAATACTCTTAACACTTTCATTATTCATACTAAATGCATATATTGTCCAAAGAATGCATGCCATAAGAACCTCAAACTCCCTTTTGACCCCTCCAACAAGATTCAAGACGATTTAGCAATTTAATAGTTGGAAATATGCTCAAATGCTTATTATTAGGACATTTAAAAGAATAATTACAGTAAAAAAAAAAAATACGATAAAGTTGAACAGATTTATATCTAGCTTGGAATAGAATACTACCACATGTGGCTATTAGAGGCAATAAAAATTAAATAAATTAAAAATAGACAAATTTATTTAGAAATTATTTTGCAAAAGAGACAAAAAAAACATATAAATTAATGTTGCAAATGGCAAAGTATGAGAAAATGTGTCACATTCATATTGAAAATTTCCCAAAATATGACAAACGGAAAGTTGACCTCCAAAGAACCATTGTCACCTCAAGGGACAAACTAGATTTTGGGCGGGTATCTACGGTCTCAATTTTTTTCATGATTTTCTTAAACTTCTTTTGAAGATAGAAAAACAAATTAGCTTTGTAAAAATAGAATTTTTTTCAATTGGTGCTCAAGAGCAAAAATTGTGCCCAAATAAGCTCAAAACAGAGAGACCGAGGCACCGGACAGAAAAAAAATTCACAAAGATTTGAATTTTTAAATTCTTTTTTCTCATAGAATATATTTTTGTCAGCATGAAAAGCTTTGATTCATTTCATTTGGATAAGTGATGTGAAAATAATGAACAATCTTGTTTTGGGGGCAATTAGAGCAACTTCTTAAGAAAATCATGCTTTGTATTTGTTTTCAAATTCAATTTCCATAATTTTTCCAAAAATAAATTTTGTGTGGTTTAGTTAGCTTTATAGAACAATTGAAAGCAATGTGCTTCAATTCCATCTTTGAGATATTAATAATTTAGATTTTCTTCTATCTTCTATCTACTTCTATTTAACAATTTTTTTAGAGTGAAAATTAAGGGTTTTTTGAAGTTCTTTTCCTAGATTCTCAACTCAATTCTCTAGAGTGAAGATTTAATCCTCAAAACTCTGTAGTGCCAAAAATTAAAGTCAACCTCTAAAGTCCCAAGGCCTTTTTTCCATCAAAAACCAGTCAAAACTGCCATTTGCAAAGAGCCAAAAAATTCAAACTTTTTTTTTTTGCATATCTAACCATAGGATCTTGTACTAGGCTAGTGTAAGAATGTGTAGGAGAAATTTTATAAACTCTGACCGTGTAGATTGCAAAATATTTGCATTTAAAGAGAAAGAAACAAGTTTTTTGGCACCTTGCTCAACTACATCTTTTGGCTTTGAACCTTCATAGCTTAAAATTTTTGCTCTATTGGTTTTGAATTTCTAATTTTATATGATGAAGAATTGACTTAAGAGTCTAGAAAAAAAGAAATTCAAAAAACACACACTTAGTTTTTACTCATTAAAAAATTGTTAAGTAGACGCCTAAAATTGTTGGTAGTTTTACTAGTTAAAAAATTGTCAAGACTGAAGAAAAATCCAATTGCTAATACCTTTAATCCCTAAAGTCCCATTGTCTCCTCAGGGGACAAAATGGATTTTGGGCAGGCTCCTACGATCTCAATACTTGTCGAGATTTTCTGAATTTTTTGGCAAAGATAGAAAACACATTAGCTTTCCAAAAATATAATTTTTATTTCAATCGGAGCCTGAAAGCAAAAGTTACAGCACAAAAGGCCCTTTTTTTAGTTCGGTGGGCAGAAAAAGAACCTAAAACAAACTTAAAATAAAAATTTTAAAAACTTGTTTCGTATAGATTGTATTTTTATGTACATGGGAAGTTTTGATTTATTCCATTTGGATTTGTTATGTGAAAGTTATGGACAATCTTGTTTATTCGGGCAATCAGAGCATTTTCATGAAAAAATACCTTGTAGGATTAATTTTTGTTCCTACTTTACATATTTTTTCAAAAAGAAAAGTTTCACAAGATTAAGGTCTCTTGCTAAAACAATCTCACCGTTGAACTTAGTGTATTTCTATTCCATCTTAGAGCTATTAATAATTTAGATTTTCCTTTAATCTAGAACCTACTTCTACTTAACAATTTTTAATGAGTGAAGACAAAGTTTGCATTTTTTTTTTAAATTCCTAGACTCCCAACTCTATTCTCCATCATATTCAATTAGAAATTCAATATTAATAGAGCAAAAATCTTAAATTAAGAAGATTCAAAGCTAAAAAATTGTAGTTTAGTAAGGTGCAAAAAAACTTGTTCCTTTCACTTTGAATGCAAATATCCTGCAATTTACTCAATCAAAGTTTCTAAAATTTCTTCCATACATTATTACACTAGTCTTGTACAACAATTTGTTTATTTTAAAATTGCTTTTTGCTATTGAAATGGCAATCTTGAATGCTTTTTGATGGAAAAAAGGTCTTGGGACTTTAGGGGTTAAGATAGAATTAGAAAAATTCTCATATCCATGGTGAGGTTATTCTAGCAAGATATCTTAACCGTATTGAAATTTCATTTTTGAAAAATTGTGAAAATTGAGTTCAAAATTGAATCCTACAAGTTATTTTTTCAAGAAGATGCTCTAATTGCCCCAAAAACAAGATTGTCCCTAATTTTCAAATAAAAAATCCAAATGGAATAAATCAAAGCTTCCCATGCAAATAAAAATATAATTTATATGAAACAAATTTTTAAAATTTAAAATTTAAGTTTTTTATAGGGTTATTTTCTGTATGCCAAATTGGAAAAAGGACTTTTAGTGCCATAACTTTTGCTCCTGGGCTCTAATTGAAATAAAAATTATATTTTTGGAAAGCTAATATGTTTTTCTGTCTTCGCAAAAAAGTTTAGAAAATCTCAACAAATATTGAGATCGTAAGAGCCTGTCCAAAATCTATTTTGTCCCTTGAAGGGACAATGGGACTTTAGGGGTTAAGAAGGTTCAAAGTCTAATAATCTAGTCATGCAAGGTACTGGAAAACTTATCTCTTTTACTTTAAATGCAAATATCTTTCAAAGTGTGCATTCAAAAATTTTGAAAAATTTTCCACACATTTTTATACAAGAAGCGAATAAGATTCTATGATTGGATATGCAAAAAAAAACAATTTTCAAAGTTTTTTACTCTTTGCAATAGAGATGGCAATTTGAATGTTTTTTGGCAAAATAAGGCTTTGGTCCTTTAGGGGTTAAGTGATGTGCTATCAATACATTATTTACAATATAAAAAAGGATATAAGGAGAACAAAATTGATAATAAAAGAGAAAGCCTACAAACACTTACAAATGGACAAGTGAGAGGAAGGTTGTTGATTAGGGTCTCTTGCATCTAAGCCACCATATACAAATATTAGAATAACACATGGGCTATCTTTTTAATGTTTCTATAATTAAGACTCCAAATTCTTGAAAAACATAAAAATGAAAAAATGAAAGTTTTATTAATTCTAAAAATGATTGTCAAAACCACTTTTCTCAACTTTTAATTAAATATTTTTGCATAGAATGCCAAACCTTATTTGGCATAGAGTACAATATGTCCTATTTGTGGTAGCAATCATTCAGTTGCTTAAACTATCTATAACCAGTTACAGTGTTCCAAAGTAATGGTTGCATACCTCCATTTAAAAAATTCCTTACATGCTCTATAAGTGGACAAAATTTGCAGGGGGAGCTATAGGGTCCAAGTGGACAATTGCATTGACATGTGGACTAGAGGGTGGGGAGAGATCAAGTAAGAATTCTACATGTATACATATTGATTCCCTCAAGGCTAACCAATTTCGACCAATGGAGATGTCCACCAATTTTGGTGAAACATGAAACCCTTTTTTTCCACTTATCAAGGCAAGACACTAAATCCTCCATTCTAAGTGGAACCAACATGGTGAATTTTGAGTTCTCCGAGATAAATGTAAAAGAAAGCCCCCTATTTTGTAATGTGTTTAGGGTACGATCTTGACCTTTCTTTGCTAATTTGGGATCTTTTATTGCAAATATGATTTCAAAATTTGTAAATTTATGTGTTTTCACTAGGGGTAAATTTAGTCCACATGCCCTACTTCAAATGGAGGATTTAGTGTCTTTCCTTACCAAGGCCGCCAAGACAATTGGTGGGATCTTGTTCTCTCTAGTCATTTTTTTGTCTACCAATGGAGCATGGAAGGAGGTCCTAATTGAGGTCTTGAACTAATTTATACTCCCTCTGTCCCAAATGATCTTTCTGCTAGACATAATGTTTTGGATTAAGGTTAAAAATAGAAAAAATTCAAATTTTTTTGACCTATAAGTAAAGTTCATTGCACTCCTATTATCCTAGAATTTTGAGTTTCAGAATCTTTTTTAAAGTGTGGTTTTAAAGTACTCAAAAATTGGATTTTAGGATCATTTCTAACAAACATTGGTAGGCATTCAATTATATACTACAGTACGAGAAGATACTTGAGTATAGTGTCACAATATAGTCACTTGCTATACACATTGGTTCATGCTGCCATTGATTTCAAGAGGAGAATTGATTACATGAGGGGCTACCAAGGGCCACTGTTGACGTGCTAATGTAATCCACCCCCTTCCACTGGAGCAAAATCTCCATTCAGCCCACATCTTCAGAATTGTTTACTAAAAAATTGCAAATGAAATAATCATTCACAATGGAAATGGAAATGCTCCCTATTTTTATGGATTTCAGCAACGTAGTTGCTACAATGGGTGGCAAGGTGCCCCGCCAATCCTCTTCCTCCCACAACAAGAATATCTTTTGGGGAGAAAAAATTATGGCCACCAAAAAGATCATTTTGAGACGCAGGGAAAATTGAAGATGCCCGGAGTGAGAGCCAGTTGCCATTGGGGAGCTGGAGGGGTCCAGGCCTGGACCTCCAGCCTCCAGATCTGTAAAATTAGAAAACAGGACTGGACCTTCCGGAGCCTCCGCTGGACCTTGCTTTGTGAACTGTACGTGGAGGGGAGATTTCAGATTTTTTTGCACGCTCTGCCCATGGTCAAGCTGGACGGGCCTCCAGTTCCTGCTTCCAATGGCAACAGGCTCTGAGTGTCTGTACTCGGAAGCAAAGACCGAAACTGCTCCAACTCTGTTGATTCTCGGATTCTCCCCAATAAGAGGCAAAGACGAGCAGGCGACGACTTCAGTGACACAGACAATCAGTAAACGGTCATATTATATTAAGTTATCAATTCTTATCCTCCTACAAAACTGAAGTCTGGGTGCCTCATTTGACCAGACCCTTCAGTAAGTTAGCTACACTTTTATATACTCCGTATATTGCATGCCAAGTGGCAAAGGGAACTAATTCACAAGTCACAAACTCTTCTATTAAATATTAAATATTAACCCTGCTACAAGCCAGCCAGTTGCAAAACTAAAAATATAATTTGCAGCAACACCGCCTCGGCTAAAGATACCCCCGCCCTCACTTGCAGAATCTCAGTGAAGTCAGTAATTTACTAAATTTTGCACCAAACAACCAATCATAGAAATGTCAGTGTTCATCTATGTAGCGAATGATATATTGTGAATTGAATAAACATGGGACCATTTACAGTGTGACACAATGGGGATGAAATTGTGACACAATGTACTGTACTACAGTAGTGACTCAGCATATTTCATGTTTTACTTGACATGTACTTAAGGCAGGCAGATGCAAGATGCGGATCTCGTATTAATTATTACAGTTTGGGATCGGCCCTGTTGGAGTGGGAATTAACTGAGTCACTCGGGGATAATCAAGCTACAGTAGAACCTAACCTCTCTAAGTTGATCGGTCCTGGACCGGTTTGACAGATTGGTTTATAGAGGTTTATTGACTTAGAGAGGGTCATTTTTAGTCACAGCCTTTGTTATGTAACCCAGTCCCCGACTAGTCTGACATTACTAGTTTACAGAGGTTTATCAACTTAGAGAGGATCAACTGTACTCTGATTGGAGATTGCAGACAGATTCAACAAGTCAATTCAGAAGTTGGATGATTTTTTATTTTTTATTTTTGAAACAAATGAAAACGGAGTTGGATGATCTTATATTTTTAAAAGTGATGTCCAAATTTTATTTTCTCTTTTGACCGGGTCATTCGAAAAAAAACCTAATGTCCAATTGATGTTTTCCAAGCTAAGCTTACACACAATTCAAGCTTTCATTCATTGTCGTCGTTTTCTTTGGAGCTTGGATATCCTCTAACTCAACTTATTCAACTTACTCCCTGCTCATGATGCTTTTCAATTACTCTCTTTTCATCTGTAAAGAAGCCCACTCTCCGGCACTGTAAGTCGGTACAGGTGATTAGTAACACTGACTATAAAATTAGGACACGAGCTTCATGATCCTTCCGTACACACGCGTTTTCATTTTTATTTATTTATTTGACACAAATTTCATTGCAAAGGGGTTAGAATACAACAACGCCAGCCACAAGTGGCCTGGCGGGGTAAGTAACAACAGACACACAAACTACAAAGACTCGCGTTTTCATTTTCACTGACTCACACGGTTATACTTTGTTGCTGCAATTGCATTGCTGACGAACTGTTTTAATTTCTGATCCGAAGAGATATTCCCCAAAGAGGGTCCTTCACTCGTGCTCATCACGTTTTGTGCACCAAGGCTGTTTATATATGTCGTCTTCCTCGCCTAGAAATTTGTGCGAAAGGACGTGTAATATGTCGGCATAGACTGGAGTAATCTCTTAGTGAAGACATTTCTATACATTCAAGAGACAGACATTACATGAAAGTCTAGGTGTTCTCGTGTGGACCGTTGTGCACGGACACGCGTACTCTACCGACGTTTACCAATAGTTGAGCTCTCCTTACGCTGAAATTGAAGCGGATTGGGAATATGGAAGGGAACAACTAGATTCTAGTTACCAAATCACGCCGGCTATGCATGTTTTTTTGTGAGCTAGCGGTGACTGTGAGAGGAGCTCATATGTTGGAATCAGTTTGCATCCAATTCCTTGTTGGATGTATTTTCTTAGAACTGATGAAGCTGCACTAGTTGTTGTGAAGAAGGAGTAGCTGTGTGCACATCAGTTGAACGACTCGCTATCTTATTTTATATTCGGTTTTTTTCTGACGGTGAGCAAGTGCGCAGGTTGAGCAGGTTGGTGCGGAGAACCCTTCCAGTTAGGAACATGAAGGAGACAATGGTTTATTTAATAGTATTTGTTCTCTTTCTGTCTATGAAATGGGTGAACCCGCAGAAGACCGCAGGAGATGCCTATCTGGATGTCATGGAGGATCAAGTGACGCGCTTGCAGAAGCAAGTAGAAAGCAACCACGCTCGCCAGTGCGGTATGTTGCCGAATTCAGTCCTTTCTGTTACCAGAAAACAGAATCTTCTATTTTATTCCATGTGAGAATTGTAAATATGATTGCATCTTCGACTCCGCCGATTCCCCCTACTTTGTTTTCGACTCTGTTTTGACTTTGTTTTTAACAACGAACTAGTACAAAGCTTATCGCAATGCAACAACACCAAAATGGTTTCATTGAGAAAATGTTGGGTATCATGAGGATTTAATTAGCAAGAACGAATGAATGAGAAACTGCGCAGATTAAATAATGTCGGTTGAACTTCGCTCCAAAGTCGAGCATGAATGGAGAGTCTGTTTTTCTAACTATGCCACATATTGGGTGCTGCCTTTTTTCAAGGCGAGCAGGAAGCCGTTACTTAACTCCAGGTAGAGAAAATTGAAATTTGCACTTCATTCGGGGGTTAGGCATTCAGTTGGCTCAATTCCATTAAAACAGTGCGGTGCAGCCTAAGATTAGGGAGGCGGGAGGGGAAGGGAGGGGAGGGGAGGAATTTTAATTTAGTGATACTTTTGTTTATAACCAAACAGGATAACCAAACAAGTAGAGGTTCGTATTGATAAGAACTGAAGTAAACAACAATTGTGTGTCTACATTGACAAAGCTACTTAAGGTCTGTGTGGGTCGTGATCCAGTGTGCACCAAAGAAATGGTGATCCATCTTGCGTACGACTGCTTAACTTGTGGGTAGGGTGGCATCTATGTATTATGTTAAGTGCACAACGTCACATAATCTTGTCGCATTCTCATCCAAAATTTGGAAGCACTCTTGAGTTTAAAATCCAGATTTTGACCGCCCGAAAGGAAATATGCAAAGGGGGTGTTGTTGCAAAATGTTGCAACGGTTGTTGCACTCTATAATTGCACATTCTTTGCATATCCTAAGACACTATCTTGTGAATTCGTAATTGAAGAACTGCTAGCAAGCTGTGACAATCCTGCCAATCGCTCTCGGAGGTCTTGCTGGCCTTTGGTGGACGACGTGCAACGCACCACTTGCCAGGAAGTGCAGAACAATTCGTATTGTGGTGCCCCTGCCACGGGAGCCTGCTACTCCAAGAAGTTCGACTTCACCAAACCTTATGTCAGGTCCGTTCTGTGCATATTTCCATGCCTGTCTGAATTATACCACTTCAACTTAGACCGTGTGATGGAGGTCGTCCTAGTTACGGAAGATTTCTGAAGCTTAAACTGTAGATTATGGACTACTTATTAATGGAGCATGTAACGTGAAATTGAGGTTCTGATTCTGTGATTGTCAACAGTTAGAATTTCTCTGAAAAATTTCAATGAATTCCAGAAGGGATGATCAGCAGTAACAATTTCACTGAATTTCACTGAATTTTAATGAACTTCTCTAAATATCAATGAATTTCAAAAGGGATGATTACGTTCTTCCCTTTTTTTATTATTTGCAGGATAGCAATGACCACAGACGAGGATGCTAAAGAAACGGCGACCACCGTTTGTGCCCAACGAGAGCTGAGCATTGTCTTCAAAGACATTTGCAATTCGACATCTCACTCTCGAGCGTTCTTCGGCACTGTGGATGGCACGTACATGCAATATCCAGGCTCGGTATGTAAGTTGGATACAAATTAAAGTCTCCCCTCATTAGAATGCACAGCTCTATTACTGTTAAGGTAACAATTGGACAATTGGAAACTCAGAGATGAATTTCAATGAAACTCATTAAGTCAATATTACTTAACTTAAAAGTGATTTTATGTCCTATTAGATTAACATGAATTTATTCATTGATCCAATTACTGATTTTGTCTTCTGAGTGAGATCTCCATGTGCAGGACCAGAAATATGAGGAATGTGAAATATATGATCCACGATTGAGACCTTGGTGAGTAGTTCAATGGAGCACTTGAAAACGTTGCTTAACCCTGGAATGACACTGTGGACCAAAAGTGTATGATGGATGACTTCATTGTTCACTGTAGAAAACAAAGAATGCACCTATTGGTTCAATAACTGGAGCATTTTGGTGACAACCTTAGTCATGGGGGCCACATCCTTAGGAATCAAACACAATTAGGATCATCTCAATGATGCAACAAGTATTGGTTTGATTTCATTGACTGAAATCTCCACTTAATTAGCAAACTTTCATTGAAAAATGGAAATTGTCCTCAATAATTCTGCTTTCATTTATTGCTGCTGATTAAAGAAACATCAATGTTGTTATATTGGCAAAATTTCACTACATTGTCATTTTCCAGATTGGCTTTTAGAAATGTTAGTCTATATCAGTGTTGGTTTTATAGCTTTGTACAATTCAATATCACAATTTAGGTGCTTTTCTAATGCTTCAAAATCAAAATTGATGTTTAATAGGGTGATGATTGATGATCCAAGAAGATTGTTGACAAAGTGATGATGCCGCAGGTATAGCACTTCGGCATCTGTAACCAAGGCTGTGATGGTGTTGTTAGATGTTGGGGAGTCCATGGGAAACGCGGTTAAACCACCTCTTCAGGGCACTTTCTTTGATGTTGCAAAAAACATTGTTCTGGCGCTGCTCAGTACTTTATCTGAGCAGGATTATGTCAACATTATCACCTTTGACAGCACCAAAGCCAACTCGCTAGCGTCCTCATCAGTAAATCCTATATCCCCTTCAATCTCTTTAACATTAAAATTAAATGAGTTAATATTTTTTGGGGTAAGTGTATATTGTTTCAAGAATTTTGAGACAACATCATAAAGAAAATCTTAGTTGTGGTCACATGGAAGCTTCCCGCCAGCCTATGTATCATGAAAAGGCTTTGAATTACATTCGTGTGCATAAGTTAAGTCCATTTGAGGTAACTTGAATTCAATTGACAAGGAATTAAAATTCACTGGTGTCACTTTTCAGGTGAAAATTAATTTAAATGATTCAGGAGATGCCCTTAATCCAGAATTCGATGGGCTGAAAGCAAATCTGAGTCGTCTGGAAAGTGGGAACTTGGATAAACTTCAGCAGCCGTCCAATATCTCGTTAGGAATTGCCCAAGCTCTTCGCTACTATGATCCTGGTTATCCAGCGGCCATGGAGGTATCACTTTTCTTTAACACATCATGAATCAAACAATATTTTTTGTGATGTTTTGGCAAGTTTATTTTGGATCTAGTAGCCACCTTCATATCCTCAGGGGGGGTTGTGGCAATTTCTTATTTGCCATATACTCCCTGAATAAAAGCAGACAGTTGAGCTTTTTCTGCTTGTTTTTTCATTAACTACAGAATTTTAATAGCACCTCCATTCACAATTACTGTAGCTGATCTTAAAGCATTTTGGACTTATTAAATGTTTTAAAGTCATCTCCATTGTTACAAACTTTCATAGCATCTTCGTTTGTCAGTAAGGTAACAGGTCCAGAAATTGCCCATTTAAGAGCTAAAAGTGAATTTGGGGGATGTGAAGCTTCTTGAAATAATTTACAGTAAATTTTCCTTGAAAGACAAGAGGAATTGGCATCTAACCCAAGTTGTTTCATATTTTTTGTAGTTTTTTGGAATTAGTTATGAAATTTTGAAGTTGAAGTGGCATAGGGCTCTAAAATCGCCCACCTCCTAAAATGTATATTGTTTGTACATTGTTGAAGGCTATGAAAAAGCAACATGTACAAGCAGTGTACATTTGAGAAAGGTAGGCGCTTTTAGAGCCTGTTACCTTACAGTAGTACCCTATCCATATAGCTTGTTTGCTGTAGCATCTTACAGCATAAGATAATGGTGGAAGGTCATAACAAGCAATGCTATTAAAGTTCTTCATGTGCATTCCAACATAGAACATTAGAGGAGTTTCGGGCCTTCTAAGAGATTGTGAGTTCTTGGACTGTGTGAACTCTACAAGAATGCTGGGACGCTGCCAAATGGCCAGGCTGATGTGGCCAAGCGATTGCCACGTCATTTTTGAAAAAATATAAAATAAAAAAATTGACTAAAATGATATTTTGGAATTTTTTTTTTTTCTTCTTCTTTTTTTGAAAAAAGAAATTTGACACACCCGTACCGTTGTTCCCTGAATCTGGGCCGACTAGGGAATGGGCTTAAAACAATCTCTTAGAAGGCCCAAAACTCCTCTAATGAGATGTATTTTTTTTTAACCTCTAAAGGCCCAAGTGTCCCCTCGGGCAAGCTCATGTGACCTCAATTTTTCACATGATTTTTTGAAACTTTTTTTGGAGATAGGAAATCACATTAGCTTTATGGGAATATAATTTTTTTTCAATTGGTGCCCAAAAGCAAAAGCAATTGGTGCCATTCTTTGTGTTAATTTCAGTTTGTCCGGGCAATTAATTCACAAAAAAAAATTGAATTTTTTTTTTTTTTTTGAAAGATTATGTTTTTGTCTATGTGTGAAGCTTTCATTAGGAAAAATTTCAGCCCTCCAGAAGGCCATGAATTTGGCACTTGTCCGGTGCAATTATAGAAAAAAACAAAATAAAAAATTAATTTTTAATATTTAAAATTTGGATGATGACGTGGCACTAGCAGTGCTACATCAGATTTATATTTTTTTAATTTTTTTTAATATTTCTTTTTCAAAAAAAATATTTTCTTAAGAAAAAATATTTTTTTATTCATTCTGAAATTGCACCAAAGGAGTCCTGTAAATCCATTCCTTAGCACCCTTTTGGAGGGCTGAAATTTTTCCTAATGGATTCATTCTATTTGGACTAAGTATGAGAAAGTTATGGACAATCTTATTTTTCGGACAATCTAAGCAAATTTTGAAAAAATAACTTATAGAATTCATTTCTGAATGCAATTTTTACGATTTTAAAAAATAAATTGTTGGACATGGTTAAGTTTGCTTTCTAGAACAACACCACCATTGGAATTATTGTGTTTCAATTCCATCTTAGAGCTATTGACAATTTAACATTTCATTCAATCTTAGACCTACTTCTACATAACAATTTTTTAGAAAATGAAAATTAAGTGTTTATTTCTTAAAAAAAATTCCGAGACTCTCAACTCAACTCTTCAACACAAAATTTTCTTAATTCAAAGTCTACAGTGTAAATTTTTTTTCAAATAGGGATCAAAGTCAGCTAAAAATAAAAAAATAGTGTTCAACATGACTACTTTTCCAACTTTGAATGCAAATATCTTTCAATATGTATAGTCAAACTTCATGAAATTTGACCACATGATCTTAGATAAGTGAAGTACAAGGTCTTACAGTTTGATTCTCAAAAAAATGTTTTTTCTATTTTTTGGGATGAACACAACAAAAATAACAGTTTTGAGTGTGTTGTTTTACAAAAAAATGGCCTTGGGCCTTTAGGGATTACATTGTCAGTTCCTCACATGTTAATCATGTATCACTAAAACAATAATGTAAGCCATGAATAGGGTGAGGAATAGGTCTAATTGTGTTACTAATCCCGTTGTTCTACATAGTGCAAATGCACTCCTATTACCTCTTCTTTCTCTCTCTATATTTTTTATTAATATAATTTTTCATTACAACCATATTTTCTAGATGTATATTTTTTTTGAATATTTTAGATTACAATTGATATAGAATTAACAAACGTATCCTATTTCCCATATGTGTACCCACATGTCACACCATATCGGTATTCCATATCATCAACAAGTATTCTATATATCATACCCATACCCATATATATTCCATATATTGTACCTGTATCAAAGTTTTTTGGCTTTGGTTTTGGGTAGTGGGTGGGCGAATAATGTTTTTTGTTTTTTATTTTTTATTTGCAAATTGAGGTGGTTAATTAATTGATAAGATTTGTGGATGCCCTTTTTTAGGGGATAGTATGCCACATGCAATCCAATATTTAGATCATACATACTGATCATATAAGAAATTGGATTTTTATCTGGGTTTATGGCAAAGTAGTTTGAACTATGCATAAGAAATAAGGCTTGCAAAATTATTTGTGGACACACTAGCACTACCTCAGGAACTTCAGGGCATGTGAATATGGTAGATTGAAATGTTGTCAAGATAAATGTTTTAGCTTTCTGAAAATGTAAAATTTTTGATGAGGAGGTTCTCTTCTGGTTCTTTGTATTGTTTCCCTTTCAAGGGAAGTTGTCCATGTGTTTAAAAAAATAAAAAAAATAAAAAAACTATCAAGATAATTTGGTGCCAACCTCCATACCAACTTTGCTGTCAAAATGACATCAAAGTAATCTAGCCCAATCTGCTTTTCTGATGAGTTTGTAGTTGTTTTCAAGAGCTTTTTTTTTTTGAAACCCAGGATTTTATTCCAAGAAGACCAAGAACAAACGGTGGAATTTTCAAGAGCTTTGGAGAGGATGGTTTTGCTTTGACTTATTAAACACTAATTGGTTGTATGGGTTTGTCACACTTGGCAGATCATCGTTGTCTTCACGGATGGTGATGCTAGAAATTTGAAAGATGGAGCATTAGCTGCAGTGCAGGGACGAAATAGGACAAAAGTCTTCATTTTCAAGTTGCCTCAGTCCAGTGATGCCAACCAATTCCTTGCAAACACTCCCTTTCTGACCCAGTTAAGCAACATTGGGGGTTCCTTTAATGTCATCACAACAGAGGCGTCGAATCCGCTGTACAGCATACTACCCTACTTTTCATTTTTGGCCAATTTCCGGGCCAAAATTTATTCCTCTGCCGACTAGCAGGATATATAAAGACTTTGAACGCATTGTTAACAACGTCTTTTCCATCACCAAACCAGGTATGTTTATGCATGAACAAATATTAACCTTTAAGTTATGAAATGGTCAAAAGTAACCCTATTCATGTCTATTGTGAGGAGTTGAAGTAAGAATTTTTTAAGTGGTTTTATAAAAGGTAATAAAATGCACCAAAAGAAAGAAGAAATCTTTACAGGTCCTTCATTTTGAATGAATGATAGAAATGTATAGTATTTCAAAAGTTATTTTTAATATGGACTACTTATGTCATAACTTCAATGAATTAATTTCATTTCTTTAGGGATGCCAACCAAGCATTGGATATGGAGTACATGATTAAGTCTCAAAATTATGTTATGTTTTGTTATTATGATATCCTTTTTAGATCCTTGATTCACTAGAAAAAATCCTTATTTTAGGTGACAAATTTTAGATGACATCCAATGTAACAATCTATTTCTTCTTTGTTAACAATAACATTCCTAACATCTTGATGTCACATTGGACTAGGTAACACAAGATTAGGACCTCAAAAGCCTCATTAGACTCATTATAGAAAAGAACATCCTTCACCACTCCAGATGCTTTAAAATGTTGTTTCTCAGGAAGAGTTTCAATTTTTGTTTTACCTAGTCCAAAGTCAACTTTCTATTTTAGTTTGGGCACTTGGGGGAGTAATTAACACACCATTTTGTGCCCCTGTTTTTGTATAAAATAATGTAATTTAGAATTCATTTGAAGAGCATCTGATTGTTCTTTGTAATTACATCTGAATGAAAAAAATTTCAACTGATGCTATGAATTTTCTGGTTCCTGTGACAGTCTTTGATCAAGATGGAAATCTTTTGGGGGTTGTGGGACTGAACATTTTTGTGGACAAGCTTCGACCTGACTTGACTGAGCCTGTGTACAAAGCAGTACAATCAAAGATCAAAAACAATTGATCCTTCAAAAGTTACTCTCACAGCTAATATTCAAGTGAGTTCAGCAATTCCCAAACAATTCAAATTTCTTCTATCATCCTGATGCGGTTATTCACACTGGAAATTTAATAGCTCATGAATTCAAGACAACAAAGAAAAACCAAACACACTAAGCTTAATCTCAACAGTTGTAAAAATTGAGCTAAAAAATTATTCGAGAAATTATAAGTTATTTTTTTGAGAAGATGTTTTGATTGCCCAAAAAACAAGATTGTCCATAACTTTCACATAATAAATCCAAATGGAATGAATCAAAGCTTCCTGCATACATAAAAATATAATATATGAAAAATGATTTTTTTTTTTTCATTCAAGGAGGGGGGTGGGGTGGGGTGGGGTGGGGTGGGGGTGGGGGTGGGATTGCTTGGCAAACTAAAATTTGGACTTTTGGTGCCATAAGTTTTGGCCTTGGGCACCGATTTAAATAAAAATTATATTCCTAGAAAGCTAATATGTTTTTCTATCTTTACTAAAAAATTTAGAAAATCACAACAAATATTGAAACCACAAGAGCCCAAAATCCACTTTATTCCCTCGAGGAGACCATGGAACTTTAGGGGTTAAAAATGAATAATACTGGAGTATCTCGTTTGTTTAATATGCTTTACAAAAGAATTTTCTCTGTTTATAATGATGTTTACGAATTCCGAATCAATTGAAATGTAGGATATGCTTTTATTCTCCTTTCAATTGGTACATTTTGTTACCTTCTTTGAAACTTCCTGATGATTTTACTTCCACTCAAGCCTATAATATAGAAACAATCATATAGAAATAATTGGGTATTTCGGCATTTCAGGTTGATCGTAGAACTAACTTGATGAATTGTTGCTTCCTCAGAGGGAGAGTCTTCCTCCATTATGTCCAGGCACCACCACCCCGCCCAATATGGGTCTGCACACCAAAACAGACACCATCAGCACCATCCAAAACCTTGCGTGTTGTAATGCTTGCAGTGCGGCTCCTACACACACAAAATCCTCACCCAAATACATTGCCATTGGTGTCTGTTTGGGTGTTTTTGCAATTGCAGCCTTCATTTTCATACTTTTCTATTGCGGTTTTTTCCCTTGCTGTAGAAGGGAAAAGCAACTCAAGCTGGATGTGTTTCCTGGACCTAAGGACCCTGCAAACCAGACAAGCGAAAACAGAGACCAAGAGTTTTAGAAAGCAACTTAGAGATACAACTTTGTACATTACATTACAATTTGACTTTGTTAGAATTGGGTGAATTGCTGCTGAACTTACCCCTGAGTAAGTGATTCAGGATACATTTCGCTTCATTGGCATATGAAGTGTAGTTTCGAGTATAGTGGTTTTTACGTAAAGTTTGGATGTTCCAATTGGGTTGAGATTTATACTTGGAGCACAAAGGCATTCGTACAAAAACTCACTAAAGATTGTGATTTAAAACAATCAAATCTATGGTATCTTAGAATTCTCAATACGCCTACAAGATTCCAAGCAACATAGAAATATTGTATACGGTGTCTTTTGAGGAGGTGCCCATTCCAGACAAATTACTCAAGTTTCACTCAAATTTTTGTGGTAGCAACATTATAAGGTTCTCTATTTCTTCATGATTTTCCATACACAACTTCAAATGTTTGCAAATGTTTACAAAACTTCTTACATGAATGCCTCAAAAATTGTATCAATACTGCATAGATAGGATGCAAAGCAAGCATATCAATTGGTGCAAAGGATTGAAGTGGACATTCTTCAAAGGATAGTCCCTAGGACAAGATTCAAAGTACCATACACTAGTGCTCCAATTACCCTCAGGGAGATCACTCCTTGTAATTTAAGCTATACATTTGAGTTAAGAAGGTATTTGATGTGGGACTATTTACCTTAATTATTGTATTTAAGATGACCATATTTTATATAAAAGGATACAAGGGGCATATTTTCCAATACTCTATGCTACTTGTAAATTTCTTCATGATTGTGGTTTTTTAAATGGGACTATCTTATATATAAAATTTAACAGTCCAATTTTTCCCGCCCTTGCCCTTCTTTACAAATTTTTCCTTCCTTATACTACATACATGTATAAGGTATACACCATGAAACCAACAACAATCAACTCAATTCAAATGCCATTGACCAAATGGCAGTTTTTAGTCCCTTAAGTTTCTTGACTATGTTTTCTCCAAAAACGTTCAAAAACTGCCATTTTAAACACAAGTACCAAATTTTGGAAAAAACCCACTTTTGGACACATATAACTATATGATCTTGTAGTACATTGGATGGAAAAGCTATGGAAATTTTTTTAGAATTTTCCACCATGTGCATTGGAAGATAATAGTATTTGAATTGGCAAAAGCCCTTTTTTTGACCTTGCAAAAAACAGGGTAGCTGCACTTCACAAGGTCACATTAGAATGAAAAAAAGTCAAAAATGATGGTGCTTCTTTTGGTTTCATTCTTCTAGGCAAGTTGGCTACATGCTTGAAAATTTTCACTTCATTTGGATTTGTACAATATATAGGAAAAAAATAGTAAGCAGAAAGAAGTAGAGAATGATTTAAAGTACTAAATTGTTAAAAAGATATTCCTTGTCCCCACCTTTTGTTAAAATTTGGACATAGAACATGCAAAATCTTTAGTCACATAAACCTGCCTAAAATCACTATATTGCCAAAATCAACATGTTGGTTCTTTAGAGGTTAATAACAAGTTTACCTTTGAACACTTTAAAATCCCCACTCAAACTATCTCAAAAACATCCCATTTGATACGAGTATATTTAACACATTTGGCTTCAAAGATTGAGGTTAAATAGACTATAAATCCTATCTTTGTGTTGTACAATTTTCAATTTGTTGAATCCACTAAGGTAAACCTCTTTATTTGTGCAATATAACAACTTCTGCCACTAGGGTGAATGCCACTTACATTTACACTTAATTTTTTGAAATATACACTACTAGTATTGGAGCACAATTTTGGTCAACCACTTGTCGTTATAGATTTTTTTGATCGTGTCCATTTTATCATCCACATTGTCTGTCTACATCTATATTTACCTTTCGACTCAAAATTTGTATGGCCCCATCTATCAAGGCTAATTTATTAATAAAAACTCCTACTATGTGATGTTTTATATAGCCCTTGGCCTCAAGGCAGGTGCCGTCCCAGGTTGAAACGCCCTTGAGACCATGCCTCCTACTATATTTATTGTTGAATGAACAAAGAATAAAAAGAAAGCAAAGTAAAACTATACAATCAACTGTACAATCAACTTTCACCTATGATTGAGCTAATGCAGGAAATTAGTAACCATTATCAATCTTCCATAAGTAGTAAACTAATTCAAAAAAAACTTAGAAATCATAGATTCCAAAGGATTGTTTTCAGATGATGAAAACATCCAAACACACAATACTATCTTTCACAATTCAAAGCGTACATCCAACTACTCTACATTGGCTTGGCCAGTCACCATACATAGGGGACGTATACAATGCTAACTTCACAAAATAGTGGTACAAGGTATGCCTTATTTTGATGTACACATATAAATACGAGGAGGCAACTCTTTATGTAAGCAAACAATTTCCATATTGAGTCAAATCGGTCCCTAAAAAATTCCTAAATTATTTATTCATGATTGTCACAATAAGACAATCATTCCAAATTTTGCTAAATGTAGCTATTCTTATGCTCTAAATCCACTAATGTGTGAACCATAGGCCATTGTGGGCCAAAAACACTTAAAAGGGGCTAAGATGAGTACATGACCAAGTTCCAATCTCGTCAACAATCAATTTTTCAAGCACTTGATGAATTATCTTTCAACCTTGGTTTTTTCTCGTGTTCATTTACATTCCTGCACTAATTACCTCACATTGGTGTACAAAGTCTATGTTATACAAGATTGTATTGGAAGTACTTGCTATCTACGTGCATGTAGTAACCTAAGTCCACCTACTTGTGATTCTACTTATATAGAAACCCTTTATAATCTTGGCCCAAATGTGCAACTTTGAAACATGAAAGCTTGGGTCAATTTTAGGTATAGCTTTTTTAGTACTTTGAAAATTCATTTTTATTCATTTAATGTCCAAAATATGCATGCTAAGAGAATTTAGATTCCTCTTTTGATTTTTAACAAGACCCAATAGAAAACTTAGATAGCTTCATGTTATGAACCATACTAAAATGTTTTACAAAAGAACTTAATTTTCATACTTCAAAAAATTGTTAAATAGAAGTAGGTAAAAGCTAGAAGGAAATTTTAAATTATTAATATCTCTAAATAGAATTAAAATACACTAATCCTAATGGTGAGATTTTTTTATCAAGAAAAATAAACCACATGGATTTTTTTTTTGAAAAATTGTAAAAGTTGCATTCATAAATGAATCCTACAAGTTATTTTTTCAAGAAGATGCTCTAATTGCTTGAAATTTAGATTGTCCATAATTTTCTCATTACAAATCCAAATGGAATGAATCAAAGCTTTCCAAGTAGAAAAAATACAATCTATGAGGAAAAAAAATGAAAAAAAAAAATTCAAATTTCTGGAATTTTTTTTTGTTGCCCCCTCTCTCCCCCACACTTCTAAGTTCCGAGCTGTTTGGGGCATAACTTTTGTTCCTGGGCACCGATTGAAAAAAACATATATTCCCACAAAGCTAATAAACTTTTTTATTTTCAAAAAAAATTCAAAAAACTAGAACAAAATCTCAGCCATAGGTACCTGCCGGAAAATTCTCATTTGTCCCTCGAAGGACAATGGTCCTGTAGGGGTTAATTGGTGAGCAGATGGGCCTTTGGCACCACTCTTTCACTTTTTTTTGGTGCTCAAATACCTCCTTTCTACTACACAAAATAGTAAAATTAGGTTGCCTTAACAATTGGGTTACTTATTCAGAGAAGTTACCTCGTGACTCATTGCTTGTTCTTTTTGGAGGTACATGCAACTCTCTAAACCTAGGTCAAAAGCTAGTACATCAATCCATGCAACACATATAGTTCTTGCAATACAACATCCTTCTATAGTAACAATACATATTTATATAGAGTAGAATGTTGAGAAATTAGTGAGGGGCAACCTAATTTCACTATTTTGTGTAGTGATAGAAGGCATTTGGAATAGAAGAAAGAAGGCAATGCAATTTTAAAGGTCCAATGGGAGTCTTCCCATAAAAATCCCCTCCAAGTTGTTGTTTTTGAAATGAATGTTTAATTTTTTTTTAAATCATTTTTTGAAAAATCAAAATGTAGGATCTTTCTTGCCACTACCAAATTAGTCTACCCTCTAATTTTTAAAGACTTTCATTAACCATATGGATTTTGAGATATCTTGAACCAAAGTTCATTTTTTTGGAAAAATGAGAGTTTTATTTTCCAAGCAAAATGATTTTGGAGACCCTTATCTCAAATTTGGAGGCAATCATTTCAATCTACCTGTGTACTTGTAACACATGCTGCCTAAAAGTAGGATTTAGGTGAGATAAGTGCCCAAAAATAGGGATTCAACTTAGGCTTCACATACATTCATAACATGGACAAGGTTCATTTATCCTAAGACGATGAAGCTTTATGGTACTACATATTTTTTTTAAACTTCTTTTGTGAGAGTAGTCTCATTATTCATTTGTCACTCTATCATCCATGATCCTAGTCTCTAGGTACAAAAGTTTGCCAGTGTCTAGATGAAGAAATACTTATACATTAGGTGTTCATCCTATATATTCATCTACATGGATGCAATGCCATGTATTTATCCCCTGAGATGCCTCCTAATCATGTGGGTCTTCCCTTCCTATTTTTGTAGGACTTTCCACACCGGTGCCAACCATTTAAGTTTCCTATATTAGAACACACGTTTCAAGAAGTTCATATTTTTTTTATGTAGTAAATAGATGTAAAACTCACCTTCAATTTTCCATAATTTCAAACATTAAGATGAGTTTTATATGATTTTTTCAAGTAATTTTTTACTTTTTGGAGAGAGAGGTAATTCCTCTGTAAGCATGGCAATGATTAAGAAAATGCTTAAAGTAGTATGAGATTTGTAAAAGAACTTAAAATAATACTAATAGACACTATAGTGGAGTTGTTGTTTAGGTTGAACACACATCAAAACAAACATGATAGAAAAGGGTCGTATGTGTTGTATTTTCAGTTTTTAATATGCTACCTTCAAAGTGACACCAAAATTAGCATTTCAACAATTTTGAACCCTTGTCCCTCCAAAGTAGAATTTTACCCATTGGGCCACAATGTTGGTAGCCCAAATTTCCACAATTGTGAACATGTACTATAAATGCAACTTACAAGAATACTTTAATGGTCTTCCAAGCAAAAATTTTGTCAAAAAAGTGGAAGATGGAAAAACACCAATCTTCTTTTCCTGAATAGTTTATATTTAATATTCATTATTTCTTCATTAAAATATTTCCTTTCAATTTTGAATTTTAAACTCCAATTTCTATAATTATGTGAGATTTTTTGTTTCTAATCCTTCACTGAAGATATTTTTGAAGGGTTATTTTTTGAAATGGAAAGACGGTTTTTGAGGTTAAAAATATTGGTATCCTATAAATTAAAGAACATTTGAAAATAAAGTCTTCAATATCTATAATGGCTTATAAATATTAGAGGAGTACTAGATGAACCTCAAAAATTTATCAATTGGATGAAGACTCACAATCTATTGTAGTTGGGATGTGTTTTTGTTCATATGTTGTTTCTAAGGATTCATAGTTACAAATATCAATGCTTCATTTTAAGCAAATTTAAATTTATGCTCAGCTTCTAGTACTTTTCTAATTCTTGTTCAAGACATTAGAATAATGATGAGATTCATAGTAATTTAGAATAATTAGTTTAGAAACGTTTCAGCGATTTCTGCTTTATGAATATTGGTACTAAGAGGATAGATACAAATATTCTTATAATAAAACAACCTTTGTAAACATTGTTGGTATAATTATACATTGACAATAAAAACTTTAAAATTTTTGAAGAATTTAAGACAGACCCCTCTAAATGTCTTTATGAATGTACTTTGGGAACTCCTTCATTTTTGTAAAGGCAAGGTTATAAGTGACCTCTTTAGTATTGGTGACTTGCTTTTTCTAGATTCTACCTATTCCCAATGAAATTGAGTACACACCTTGTAGTCCTTATCTTTGGGACAAGGTTCATCATATGGAACTATCAAATATATTTCCTACCCCATCAAAAATGGAATTTTAGGAGTATACTACAATGAAACCAATTATTTCATTTAAAAGAACATGCTTGCCTACATTCAATCCAAGTATATGTTGGAAATCCACATTATTTTGACGAAGGGTGAATTTTGATGAAAGGCACATTCACTCTCTCCATTCATCAGAAAAGACATGTGGTTCATTTCTTGTATTCATGCTCATTGAAGGATAGAAGGAACAATGTCATTACTTCAAACAATGTTAAAGTGAACACAATTTAAAAGCCTTCTTTAATAAATGTCTTCTTCAAAATTTCCAACGTGTAAAACAAACAATAGACTATGCCTTTCCTTTCAAATGGAACACAATTCTTTAAATCCTAGTGTATGTTGATGTCACCTCCTCCTTGGCAGTTAAAGGCTAATTGCACATGTCTTGAAGTTGGAATTGGAAGTGCCACTTCTTGCTAGCCAAAATTTGTTTGTATTGAAAAAAACTAGCTCACTTCTCCCACTTTGAACTATTGCGCCATTGCCTTTGCAATTAGGTTTTAGTATTTGCACCCATGTCCTTCCAAGTGTCAAAATGAATGTGAATGTAAAATCTTCACACCAATCTCTGAAATTCTATAGAAAAAAAGGTGTGAATAATGGGTGATTGCATGAATGACTTAGAATACTTTGTCACACCTTAGTTTTTCCTTTTTGTTTTGGCCATAACTTTTGTATTTTAGCTCCAAATGACTCAAAATTTACAAAGAATCTATTTATAGCTATTACATACCTTAAATAATGTTTTGGTATTTTTCAAAAATACTTTGCTATTTTTGAATAGCCCCAAAAACTTCTCGCAATGGCTGATTTAGGGTTTTTTAGCACTAATTGGAACCCAAAAAAACGAATTTTGAGCTGAAATTTTGAGAGGATGGTCTCTTAGTAGACCGATAGCTATTGTTCAAAGGAATTTTAAAAATACTTATTTTTATGTGGTGTAGAGGTCCACAAAGAGAGCTTCTTTCTACATTTTTTTCCAAATATGCAAAACAATATTATGGTGAATTTTTTAGTCAAATCTCATCACCAAAAAGTCTTCTCAAATTTTTTATTTTTATATAATTTTTAAGAAAAAAATCCTATTTTGTACAAATTAAAATGTTAGAAGTGGTATTTTCTTCACCTGAATTTTGTGTGAATTCTATGTCCAAAAGTCTAGTGAAGAAAATACCACTTCTAACATTTTAATTTGTAAAAAATAGGATTTTCTTAAAAAAAATAATATAAAAATCAAAAATTTGAGAAGACTTTTTGGTGATGCGATTTGACCAAAAAATTATATAAAAATCAAAAATTTGAGAAGACTTTTTGGTGATGCGATTTGACCAAAAAATTCACCAAAATATTGTTTTGCATCTTTTAAAAAAAATGTAGAAAGAAGCTCTCTTTGTGGACCTCTACACCACATAAAAATAAGTTTTTTTAAAATTCCTTTGGAAGATAGCTACCGGTCTACTAAGAGACCATCCTTTCAAAATTTCAGCTCAAAATTCGTTTTTTTGAGCTTAAATGGTGCTAAAACCCCCTATATCAGCCATTGTGAGAAATTTTCGGGGTTGTTTAAAAATAATAAACTATTTTTGAAGAATCCTCAAAAATCAGGTAAAGTATATAATGGATTATAAATAGCTTTCCTATAAACTTTGAGTCATTTGGACCTAAAACACAAAAGTTATAGCCAAAACAATAATAAAAAACTAGGGTGTGACAGGACGCAACAAATTGTACAGGTCATTCTTGCAGTCACCCTAATATTTCTTTCCAATATCTCTTGAAGGCAACTAAGTTGGCCTTTATTACTTTGGAGGAGGGCACAAGCATTGGTGCTAGTGCCAACACTTATGACCCTTGTCCAAAAAAAAACTAGGGCCAACATACTATCTATGCCAATGCTAACAACTGCCTCCACTTGCCCACTAAATGGTTTAGGCATTAATGTTGGCACCAATGCCATAATTGATTCTTACCCAACCTTAGGTCTTTGCTCTAACCAGTTGTAGGTCTCTGCTCCAATCTTAGGTCCCCATCCAAGCTTGCATTTGCATCCTATTGTTGCTCTAGCAAACACATGTTGAAAACCATGAACAAAGTAAGTCCACATTGGATTTTTTCACATTTATAGAAAAGCAATTGTATATTGACTACATTGGACAGGCAGTACCTCTATTGGACTGGTGAATCAGATGGACAAGCATGCAGGCGGTCTGTCCAAAGTGACAATCCTAGAAAATTGAATCCACTTAGAATTTTCAACTCCTATACAACATGCCTCAATGTTTTCCCATCTCTCTCAACAATTTTGTGGACACTGGCACCTTTGATTAAAAAATTCAATGGAACTTTGAACCTAGTTTAATCCACTATTCTACTTTCAATTATTTTTTGTGATGGGAAGATCACTTGACACAATACACTCAGGGGTGGATGCCCACATTAACTTTGTTTGTAACCAAGTCCAACCTAGGGTGAGTTCATGCATGTGTCTTCAACACCTGCATTGTCCTTATTTGATTGTAGCCACCCTATACAACATAGATAATACACCTGTACCCCCCCCTCCCCCATTGTGTATACATGAATATCCATATATTACATATATGGATATCGATTTCAATACATATGGATACTAGTTTTTATATAGATATACATTCTTTTGGATCTAAAGAATTAATTGTGGGTGGCACATGGGGTGCTGTATTGAGCACATGCTAGACTATGGGTAATTTGAAAATTGATCATATTTGTTTATAATTCATGTCCAGTTTGATGCATCTAGATGAAACTTAGGTTGAAAGTAGTGGACAACTAAACACAAACTATGCATCTCTAAGAGTCTCCTTCTAGCAAAGGTATGTAGTCTCAGTATCACTCATTGGTTGTCTTTGGATTCTATTGTAGGACCCAAGATGAATAGACTCTTTAGTCACGTAAACTTCCAAATGGGTTGGAATTAGTTCTCTCTTTCTCCCTCTCTCTCTCTCTCTCAAACCTAGGTACAATCAAGTTGCCCAAGGTAAAACACAAAGAATACAAAACGTGATTATCACAAATGAGGTGGCTCGGTAACTCAATGGTGATAAAATCACGGAGGTATTCATATCACAATGTTGGTATACAAATACAAATAATTAAAGGCACACAAGTGCACCACAATGCTACAGGTATTGTGCACAAACCCAACAATATCCAGGTGAAGCCCAGACTAGGCAAAAACACACGACTGTTTGACGCGGGTACAAGCAAGCTAGCCATGCCATCTTTGTACTCAACAGACGGAAGGGTTGTGTCCATGTCAGTACTGTCTTTGTAAGTACTGGCATTCTGGCAAGCATCGAGCTAGCCAAAAGTATGCCAGTGCTACAATGCAAGACGTCTGAGCTTCTGGGTGTTGAGCTCCAAGAAACCTGGTGTGCAGGCGCGTTCAAGTCAATCTTGCCATAGCATGGATACCGAGATGGTCCCACAGGTGTAGCTACCAAGAGTGGAGGCTATTATTACGGGGTCAAGCTGTCTGGCTTGATGCACCGCTAAAATTACTGGTTGCTTGTTTCTTATATGTTTCAATATGTGATTAGAATAACAACTTGTAGTCACTCTGACAACACCTCGCATACGTCGCGGTTCTAACCTCGTGTTTGGATTGTAGCATGGGTGCAGGTGAGGCGTGACTTCTTCATATTCAAGCATATATACTGGCTTGCAATCGGATGTAGTCAATTCTTTGAACTATAAACCAACATGCATTTAGGTCGTGTACTGTAGATGGATTGAATTCTATAACAATGATGGATATGTTTGTAATAGCTATACAATGCTTTATCTGTGTTACAAACTCTTTTGTCAAGATTGATACAACCATGAGGTACGTGATCAGTTAGATAGTAGTATCGTGATCATGCATGGATTGTTATGAAGATCAATATGTAGTAAGAGAATCTGTAAAGTGTCCCACCCTCCCTCCCGATCAAGATTGTCATGCTGGTACGTTAGTGAATAGGAACGGACACAGATTCTTGAATCAAGAAATCAAAATTGGAATCGGTTTGATGGATTCTGGGCACCATGAATGACTGAAACGGGTTTTTGAAGCACTGCATTTGTGAAGCATTATAAGCACAACGACTTGTTAAACATTGTAGCATAACGATATATAAGAATAGGATATTGCATGACTTGAATTGACAGAATCTGCCCAAAAATGGGGTGACAAGTAACAAGTCTTCTCAATCTCTTTCTCTTCATTCTCGACCTTTTGCTTGAAGCTACACATACTTGGATATTCTCTAGTTTTAATTAATCTTCCCACTCAAGGTATGACAAGTTGGTACTAATCATGATTTCCACTGCCAAAGTAATTAGTACATGAAATTCATCATTTCGTACATACAATTTTTCATTTGCAATCATAAGGTTATTTGTTCCTATAATAATGATTGAAGTTCCAATTTCTTGCAAACAAACAATCTTGTGATTCATCGATAAGCCCTAAGCGGTAGTCTATAGAATTGGCAACCTTGGCGCCATCACCAAAAGAATGACCGGGTAACCTGTTGAGGACAAGATTTAGTTCATTGGTTGTCCATTATAAGTTCATCGCTTGTCCATTGCCTTGTCTGTAGCTCATTGCTTGTCCATATTATAGCATCTAAACACCACATAGTAGAGTCAGTAGGATTTATGTATGTAGTGGAGCGCTGTTAGGCACGTAGGTCTAGTAACTGGGTGCGTAGTTTCATATAGGATAAAGACAAAGGAATAATCTCTATTAATGACTAGGATCTTTTGGTTTTATAAAAGAAAATTATAAAACTACCAAATGCTATTTGTAGGGTTTGATCGGAGTGAATGTCATTTCTATTTTGCAAAAGAGGGGTAAGCAAGATGAGTCATCCAATGTTTTGTCCAGCAATGGCAATGCAAGGTTGCCGCTACTATAGGTGTCCTACCCCAAAAAGGATTTTTCATCAGTGCTCTTCACATTCTGTGTACCAAGTGTTATAGCACAAGGAAGCACAAATCCTACATTTAAGCGTTTTAACTGATAAAACACCCAGAATGACTCGTGTACCATTACCAAAGGATTTTAATTTGTAGTTTCCTCAAAATTATCGGATTTGGAATACGGAAAACCAAACCCAAGATGAAAGAATCCGGAACTGACAACTAGAAACTGCACTTCCTCATCCGTATTCCCCAAACCTTCTCTCTCTCAATTCATACCAATAACCATATCCCAGACTATTTAGAACATGTACGCATTCATCCCAACAATAGCTGTAACTTAATATTCTACTTTACTAAATGCAGAACCGGAAAGAGTGTCATGATCTTGTACCTTTCCCGGATCAAGATTCAATAAGCAAAATAACTAATGAAAATAGTTTAACCTCTATAGCAAAGGGATCCGCTCTTTGATTTTAGAAAAGAAACATATACCCTATCCTTCAATAGCTTAAAGTGACTGGAGTTTCACTTAGAGGAAACACTAAATACATATACAAAATCCGGATGCAAATTCTTCCTCACAACTGATCCGGAAATCAATCCAAACTAGTAGGTCATTCAAGAAACCTCCACAATCCTTTCTTACTACAACAACAAAACTATCCAAATCCGGTTCTTTAAGGCTAAATCTAGGGATCAGGTAACTAGGCAATCCTAATTACTTGCACATCACTCACTTCCGGATGTAAGTAGATCACATCAGCACGTCAATCAGCATACGCTTGCTTTTTGCAAAACGCATCCAAACTAAGAACGACTATCCTCTACAAAAGTTTCCAAGTAACGGCAGTAACTAAACTTCACTTCTAGAACACATGATGTCTCAACCAGCTCACTTCAATTCTCGGAACTGGATTTAGACAGAATCCGGGGGTAACTTCTCTTCTCAAATTCCCACAACCAAGCTACCTGAACTAGCAATGGTCCAAGCATCGCCTAATCCCTCAACAAAAGACCAAGACTTTCCAAACCAGTATTCAATCATGGAGTTGAAATCCAAGCTTTCTTTGCAAGATTAAAAAACAAAAATAGAAAATAAGAATATAAACTGCCCAGAGTTGAAACTAACTTCCAACCCCTAAATAATCAACCGAGAGAAACCCTAAAGGTCCCTAGAAACAAAAGCAGAGGACCAAGGAATGACATGTGTCATTCCTTATCCTCCTAAGTTGACTTTCCTACCAACCCATCCGATTCGTAAAATGTGGATCTCAGATTCTAAAACCCCGAAAAGGCACAGTCTAGGTGCATAAAGCTGAAAAGTACCTGCCAAGTAGCTTTTAACACACAAAAACTTTTAACTTCCTTAGCTGAACTAAACTAAGCTGTACTTTACTGTAATTTTTGCCTATTGTTCCTAGGCTTATCCTAAGAACTTCTACTTCTACTTTCTACCTTTCTTTGGAGAAGGCTCCTCGGATTTGGAGGTGCCCTTCCTTGGCGGCTACTTTTTGTTGGCCGGAGGTTTAGTTGTCGTCTTATCCTTAGCTGAACTCTTCCCCTTGAAGCTCGACGGAGAAATCAGAGCAATGTTAGATTCCTCCTCCTCTTCCAAATCAAGTTGAGACTCAAACTCAGATCCGGATCCGGATCCGCTATCCTCCTTTGCTGACTGACTGGGCGACTCATTCTCCCTTAAATGGTAACTCTCAAGAGACACCTCCCGTGCCCATTTGAGTGTGATATTTGAATTCACCCCGCTTGTCTTCTGCGGAGAAGGTTTGGCGCCTTTGCTCTGCGCGGTCCGGAACTCATCCTTCTTCTTCTAGATCCTACCCTTGGATCTGGACCCGTAGGCCAAACCTTCACCTCCTTCCAACTTCTGCTTAGAAGAATCCTTGGCAGGTGTCTTCTCTTCCTTGCTCTTCCTCGACTTCACAGGCATGTCCAAAAACTGACCCGCTTGCTGTAGAGCTCCCCGGATTTTATCCAGTAACTTCTCTACACTATCCAAGTACTCCACACATACCAGGACAGCCTTGACCGCGGACTCTGCTCCAGCCTTGTGAACTTCCTAGTAAAAGCACGTGGATTAGTTGAGGACGTCCTTGGAATGCTGGATGAACTTCCTGACCCTCCTGAGGGTCTCCTTTGACTCAGCAAAAAGTTTTCGCACTTCCCTACTCCCTACCTCACTCTTGTCTAACTTCTGCCGGAGTGACTCATTTTCATTGGCCATTCCCTTAAAATCCTCTCTCCATTACTTGATATTCTTCTGTCGGATCAGATCCTCTACCGAGTCTACAAGCTCGGATACTTTGATCCCACCAAGCAGCCTACAGATTTTCCTTACTGCTCCCCTTCCAATATCCAAGTCTTTCTTTGTCTTTTCCAGATCCTCAATAATCCTCCCTAAAGGATTCTCCCTCTCGACTTCCGGTTCCGCGGAAGCCTTCCTACCACTCTAGGACCTTTTCTTCTTCTCAGAAGATGGCATCTTCTCTGAAGACTCTCGCTTCTTTGTTGATGACCCTCTACCGGATTCTTCATCCGGTCCTTTCATCTTATCTTCACTTTTTTTTTTGAAGGGGAATGATGTCAAATTTACTCATTATGGAGGCTGCTTGTAGAACTACTTCCTCCGGTTTCCTTAGTACCTCTAGATGGTCATACAAGTGAAACAAGAAAGGTCCTATAGAAGTCGCCTTTGATCCTCTTAGAGAGGCAACCATCTTCTGGACTAGTTCTCTCACAATTCTTGCCCAGAATACCTTTCTCTCTCCACTCAAAGCGCCAAATATGGTGTTGGCTCATATTACTGTAATCCGGTTTGGCCGTTCCGGATACAGGATGGGGACCAAGAATTCTAACACCCTCTTCTCTTTGGGTGACTTATAGTCTGCCACTGCGTATCTGTCTTTGGCATGAGGAGGGTTTAGGAATTTACCTTTATGGTGCCGTTTCGACCGCGAGGCTATTCCCTCTCCAGTGCACGGAAAATTGTACACCTTCTTCCACGTTTCTATTGTCCAATTGTTGGGAAGTGCACAAGCGGTCTTCATACATTTGTTTGACTAATCCTTCAGAAGTTCGCCAATCATGTCTTCGTCTCTCAAGCTCCAAGGTTTCTTCAGAAAAGAGGCAACCTCAATCTGACCCAGATCCTCCTCCAACTGCTTCCGCTTTCCGTCATCCTTCGGAATAGCCGGATGGATCGTTTTGAACTTGAGCTGACTTGATCCGCTGCCCTCAGCCTTCACCATCGCTCAAGTTGCTCACGATCCCCTCACCCGATACCTCTCTCAAAGAACTCTGAGCAGTTTCCTGCCTGGTAAAAATCTTCTTCCGCTTTCTTCACTCCGAGAACAAAAACCTTTCTATCCTCTCCAGACACACTCATATGCAAAGGCTTCGCTAACTTGCGCTCCAGACATCAGCCAAACTCAAATTGTAAGAATGAGAATTGAAGTTCCAACCTCTGGAACTTCCCTAAAAAGAACAGCCGCCGGATTAGGATAGCCGTTATCCTCTTGCGTGCGGATAAATCCGACCGTTGAACGGTCAACCCTTATTCCTGGTATGGCCGTTGGATCCTACATCCGCTCGACCAACTCTTGGTAGGTGTTCCATTACCTTTTCCGTGAATTTTGGTATCCGGTCCCGGTATTGGAACAATTCTAAATCTCAATCCGGTTCCGGTTCTCAATAAGAACAAGAAACTTCTACTACTGGTCTTAACCTAATTATCTATCTACCATTACTCTATAAGCAAGGAATGTTAACTATGGTAAGGTGTTTAGTTTATCCTTGGATAAACCAAAAAATTGTACCCCTATTAACTCCTTCCTCTACTTTCCTCACTAATCAAGACTTATCTTACTTTTCGGGCTCCCACACCAAGGATGCATCGGTCGCCTTCTTTATTGACGCAGTAATCATTACTGACTTACTGTGTAACAATCTGATGTTTCAAATAGAGACTACAATAGAGACTACAATAGGGACTACAATGTGTGGTACTGTATACAAGAGGCAAACTCTAAAGGCTAAAGAATGCAGAATGAATATCCGTACATCTATGCTTGGGGTGATAATCTAACTTGAGCCCTCATATGCTAAAATGTCTACATTCTTGAGCAAGAAATTTCTAGTGAAGAGTCTTGCATGTCGGCATAGACTGGAGTAATCCAATTGTAGTGAAGACATTTCTATACATTTAACAGATAGGATATGAGTGAAAGTTTGCATATGTTCTCTTGTAGACCGTTGGCTGCTCTGTCACTCTCTACCGACATTTACTAACAGTTTGAATTCATGTTTTCTGAGGCTTTGATTGTGAGTATACAAGAGAACAACTAGATCCTACGGTAGTTATTAAAACACGACAGCTGTGTATATGTTTGTCTTGAGCCAGTGGCAAGTATGAGTGGAGCTAAAATGTTGGGATTATTTTGCATCAAAGTCCTTGTTGAATGTATTTTCTTAGGACTGCTGAAGCTTCTCTAGTTGTTGTAACCAAAGAGAAGCTGTGTGCATATCAGTTTGAATGACTAGATTACTTTAAATTTTTGTTTTCTTTTATTTCAATCTGCAAGTATATGTGCAGATTGAGCAGGTTGGTGCGAAGAACTCATGGAGTTAGGATCATGAAAGGCATAATGCTCCATTTGATAGTATTTACTCTATTTCTATCTATGAAATGGATGAATCCTGCAAGAATGACTAGAGATGACTAGCTGGATTACAAGGAGGCTCAAGTGAAGCGCCTTGTGCTGCAAGTAGAAAGTGATCACCTTTGCTAGTGCGGTATGTTGCTGAGTCTATTTAGTTGCCAAAATAAGTCATTTCTATTGCCTTGGGTATTATGTTACTAGTATATTCCGTTTTCTAGTTGTCATTTTCATTGCATTTATTGTTGCATTTTTGAATGCATTTTTCCTGACTCTATTTTGAACAAAGAACCTATTGGAATGCAACAACACCAAAAAGGTTTCATTGAAAAAGTATTCGTATGTCATTGGTATTTAGCAAGAACAAATGAAAAATTTTGTTGATAGAATTGTGACAAAATTTGCATTTAATATAAGGGGTAACTTTGCTCCAATAGACCATCATGAATGAAGAGTCTGTTATTTTTAATGTACCACATATTGGGTCTTTCCTGTTGCAAGGGCAGCGAAGGCAGCCATGAAGCCATTAACCCCAATTAGAAAAACTAAATTGACATGCATACTTCCTCCTTGGGTAGGCATGTACACTTAGTTACCCCTTTGGCGTGCTTGTTTTGACACTTTCTAATTTCCTCTATCCAAAGTAGTGGAATTTCAGGCTCCCTGTGTTTTCAAGGGTAATTAACCTAAGAAATGGGCATGTTTCAGTTGCTTTTTTATACTCTGTTCTGAAGATAGAATGACACTTGCTAAAATTCAGAAGTTCAGATAAATTACAATTAAGTTATGACAAAAACTTTTGTTCACAAGTTGTAAGTACATGCTCAAAAGCATTCAAACCAAGAGAAATTAGAGAAACAAAATGGAACACCTATTTTGTTGAATTGAGACAATTTCATCAAACTAGTACGTATTGTACACCCTAAAAAAGGAGGAAATGCATGATTTAGGAAATCTGGAGGGTAAATGATAATGGAAAATCTCACTTCGCAATGCACATTGTTGTGGATGAATGCAATTAGCACATCTATTTGCTAATGTCCTAATGACGCATGGAATACCGCCAACTTAAACCGAGTTCACTTTGGTTTTGTTTTTTCCAATAACCAAAGCAAGGTAATCTAGCAAGGTTACCAAGCAAGTCGTGATCCATATTGATAAGATCTAAAGTAATTAAATAGCAACTGTGTGTAAACGTTGACAAAGCTATGGTCTATGTAGGTCGTGATCCAGTGTGCACCAAAGAAATGGTGATCAATCCTTACGTATGACTGCTTAGCTTGTAGGCGGGGCGGCATCTATTACAATTAGTGCACAGCGTCATGAAATCTTGTCATATTTTCATCTTATTGAATCTCATCCTTTATTACACACTCTCATCCAAATTTGGAACTAAAGACTCTTCATTTTAATAATCAGATTTTTGACGAACAAAAGAAAATATGCAAAGGGTGTGTGCTTGCAAAATACTGTAATGGTTGTACTACTTGCTTGTGCTATGTAACTGCACATTCTCTGTGTATCCTTTGAAACTATTTTGTTAATTCCTAATTGCAAAACTGCTAGCGAGTTGCTGATTGTTCTTGGAGTTATTGGTGGCCTTTGGTGGACAACGTGCAACACAGCATCTGCCAGAAAGTGCAGACCATCTCCTGTTGCAATGCCCCTGTTACGAGAGCTTGCTCCTCCAAGAAGCTCGACTTCACTAACCTTACATAAGGTCCGTTCAGCGTACATTCCATGCTTGTCTGAGTTATACCATTTGGACTTGGACCGTGTGATGGAGGTCGTGTTAGTTAGGGAAGATTTCTTTAGATCTCTAAATAATGGAGTAGGAAGCGTGAAGCTAGAGGCTTGGTATGAGAAATAGCATGCTAGCTAGTGGCAATATCATGGCAAATTTCATTAAAATGGTGCCATTCTGGAACTTTGGCACTTTTATAGTTCCAAACGGCCGTTTTGAAATCTATATCTGTCCTAGATGGTCAAAATGGCACAGCATCAAAATGGTACACGGAATACCGCCATTTTAACAAAATTCCCCATCAATTGCAAAGAGATGTTTTTTCTGTATAAGTACGTTTGGTTTCATGTTACCAGACATGACTCAAATGGTTGGATCTTGTAATGTCAATTTCAGTAAATTGGCAATGTTCCTTTACTTTGGCGTGACTTAGCTAAACCATAATCTATACAAATAAGCATGCAGACTTTTAACACTTCTATTATTAATACTCAAAATAGCTTAGGCAACTTAAAATTCAAAGAATATCAATTAAAAGTCTGTCTTTTTCTTATGATCGAAGGTAAGCAAATCGCTAAACCTCTGCAAAAACTTTCTTACACCAAAAAATGATACAAATTAGTGCAAGATCCACCCTGCCATCCCAACAACTCTGCTTCAAACATTATCTACAACTTGTTTACATACAATGGCCTCTCAAACTCGCAGCCAAAAACCAAAACCCTCAACCATACTATTAATTTTAGTATTCTCAAGCAATGTTAGCATGGCCTTGTAATATGCCATCACAAATCTGTTGAGTAATAACTTCAAAGTGGCATGGTCCATGAGGAAGGAAGACAATGGTATTCTTCAAGCCAGAACCGATGTCCTTCATTGTGTCAAAATACGGAGTGATTAGAACAAGATCCATGACATCCTTCATAGTAGTTCTTGCAACGCTGTTAGAGAACTGGAGCACACTCTCGCAAAGTCCTTCAGTGATTGCTTGTTGCTGTCTTGCAATTCCATGACCGTTCAGATACTTGGCCTCCGCTTCTCCTTCTGCCTTTTTCACTTGCAGAATCTTCTCTGCCTTAGCCTTGTCGATGGCTGCCGCCCTCATCCTTTGCGCTAAAAAAGCAAAATCAATGTCTCTTTTTAATGCTAAGAGAAGCATTTGATTTTTTTGCCTATACTAAACATACAGAATCATATGCTACATTTATAGATATTTCCTTCATCCATACTAATACATACAATAGAGCCAATTGTAAAGTTTCACCCTCAAATTTTTACTTGCGCAAAAATTGTGAAAGTTAAGTTTAGCCTTGATGAGTAACTGGTGACCCAATGGAGTACACCCACTAAACTACTTGCATCACAAATTTTCAATCAATCAAGCGTTAAGGTAGCAACACCTAATATTGTCCAAATAAGAGTTTGAGTATGGTTCCTATTGAACAATATTGTTGAATAATACAAGATTTTGTTGGCTTTTGTTGGTGGTCAAAAGGGAATTTTAAATTTTCTTGAATTCAATTTTTTAAATGCTAGAAATATGGGCTATCCAAAATCAAATTGACCCTAGGCTCTCATCATTTTAGACAATAATCTATATGGGACAGTTTTATAAACATGACCCAACCAAGTGCATATACCTTAGAGGTGCACAATAAGAGATAGAGAAGTCAGAAGGTGAAATTAATTATCCCCTTTTCAATTTAAATTGTCACTTGAACCTCCTTGAAATGAATGTATTTGAAGTTTTAATGTAATATTCTATATATAGAACAGAGGACAAATTGCCCTCCATGAACTCATTCAATTATTTATTAGTCAAATCTAGTATTGCAATAGTACAATATGAGATTTAACTTGAGAGATGTAACAATTGTATTTAAGTTTTGATTTTTCATCTTCAAACCTTTGTATCTCATGTTGTACAACTTCACTATTAGATCTGATTAACGATTCTTGAGTTTGGGTGTCCTCATTGAATCATTTTATTACGTCGCTGAACAAAAACCAACTTTCTAGACATAAAACAAAGTCTAGAAGAAGATATAGAGAGAATTTTCCATAATACGATATTCTATTGCTAATGGAAATATATAGTAAAATGCCACACAAATTAAAGATGAGTGAGAAGAAAGAGAAAATAACTTGTATTTATTCATTCATGGCACGTATGGCATATAGTTTTGTCCAATATGATGTCTGCTATCAAAGTTTGCTCATGCTATATCCGTAAGCCCCCATCACTTGACAGATACAAATAGAACATCATCCCTTGATAATGCATTTCTTTCCCTAATGTACGTGATTTGAATTGAACCACCTTCTCAAGGGTAGGTTTAGTTTATAGTTTGAAAAAAGTCATCACTGTTCTAACGTGTGAAAGTGCACTAACTTTCTCTAGCTCTTCTGAAACAGCTTTGGCAATTTCTTTCTTTTGCTCAAAGATGTCGTCAAGCACCATTTTGGGTACAAATGCTCTCAAAATTGTTCAAGCAAACAACAGATAAGAGGATTTCCAAAAATCAAGAAAAAGGATAAAAAATTTGAAGTGCCACTCCAGACTATAATAGCTCCCTCAGGTTATTGTAAACTCGTAAAGACATACAACAATTGGGATTTAGGCTCCTACCCAACCTCTACATATAAACTCTCTGTTCTTGAGGTTGTTTAAGCATACACAATCAATCACTAAGAAAATTTAATGATCTGTCAAAAAAATTTGTCAAATGTGCACTTTTCTTCATTACTACTAAAAGGGAGAGTGAGCATCATGCATATAGTGAATGTTCAATGGTCAAATATAACCAAGATAAGAACAAAAATTTGGAAATGATAATAATAAAACTATGATAGAAAAAAGAGTAAATTCCTTAGAAGACAGTGACCAGAATGCATTAGCTTAAAACAACGAAAGAAGCGCAATACTCAAGTAGTGATCTGAATATTTATTGTTGAAAACATAAGGCTCAATCAGTTCCTTCGGATTTTGGAGTTTGTAATTAAAAAGCATCATCGGCATTCTGGCTAATCACACAAAATTGAACTAAGCAAACCATGGACACAAACACATTGCCCTGCAAGACAAGCAACATGGTCAAGGGTTAATTTAGCATAAAACAAGTCTTTGATATTGTCGTGCTCTATAATCAAATCCGAGCAAAATCCAAAGGAAAGAAGCTGTTCCGTATAACAAAGACAACTCTACCAAACTCGTTCTTTTCGATGGACAAATACCAAATTGCTTCAAACCGAAAAACTACATACCATTTATTCTTGAAAAGTTTGGGAGCAAATCAAAGGAATGACACTCCAATGGAAAAAAGTGCGTTACCCTAATCTAACTTGTATAAGACCAATTTAAGGATTTATAGGCTAAAAATGACCAACTCAATTGATCATATTGTGCAAAATATAGATTCAAATGGGTCCAAATGTCTTTCCCTAGCTTAAAGGATTCAAATCAAATCCCCTTCTCAAAGGAGGATTTCCTTTATGGTTCAAGATAGGTATCATTGTTTTAATTGGTGAAAGAGCACTTACTTTCTCCAGCTCTTTTGAAACAACTTTGGCAATTTCTTGTTTCTGCTTAAAGACAATATCAAGCATCATTTTTGGTACACATGCTTTTACAATTGTTCAAGCAAACAATAGATCAGAGGATTCCCAAAAATCAAGAAAGGCGGCTAAAAATTTGACACACAATTCTAGACCATAAGCTCCGTTAAATTGTTGGAAGGAGATAAAACAACCAGGACTTTGATTCCTACCCAACCCCTTAGTATAAATTCTTTGTTCCTGAGATTGTTTGAACACACACAATCTATTGCTATAAAAATGTAATATAATATATGCAATATTGGTGTGAAATGTGCACTTCTTTGCACACATTGTTGTCACATTGGGCGAGTTAGGATCATCAAGCGTCACAGACGGGAGGACACATCAGACAAATCAGACAAACTGAATGTCCAATGTGATCACTTTAAAGTAGTCACATCGGGCGAATTAGTGTCACTGTGCATCTTGGACGGATAGACAAATCAAATGGTTTGGACGAACGGTCCGTCCAATGTTACAACTATGTCTACACTACTACATAAAGGAAGAGGGAGCATCATTTAAGTAGTGCAATGTTTAGTGGTTCAAATGTAATTATGACAAGAACAAATGGTTGAAAATGGCGACAACAAAACTATGAAGGAAATTTTTTTTATAAAAGAGGGTGACTATAGTATAAAAGCTTAAACAATAATAGAAGTGCAATATTCAAGTGGTGTCCTGAATACATACCATTGATAACATAAGACTGAATCTATTTTTTTGAATTTTAGAGCTCATAAAAAGCATCGTTGGCATTATGGCGAATCATTCAAAACTGAACTGAGCAAACACGCCAATTGTAAAGAAAGAACTGACCTAGCCTTCACCAAAGTTTGAACCTCCGTCCCTTAAATCCTAAACCTCGTTAATCCTACTTCAACGTGGACACTAATTGCAGCAAAGAATTCCCTAGAATCCACACAATCCATCAACTATCTGTTGTGCCGCATTGCTCGTCAACCTCATCCTCCGCAAATTCACTACAACAAGCACTCAAATAACTAGAAGCCTTAAATAAGAAGAATTTTTTGCTCACATGTGATTGCAAAAAGAAGCAGCCATTGTGAAAATGTAAAAGCACAAAGACAATGCACACATTGTGAGTAAAATGCATTTATAGTCTTTGCGGGCGAGCAAGAGAGGCAACCACGTAACCAACTCAAATTGTATTTCATCCTTGAGCTCAACCATAATTCATCCACGAGCTCAATTTTAAATGTGTTTTTTTCATCAAGGTGCAGTCAAATTTGCCTATTATAACGTGATGCTAGCTTTTCCTATAGGGATGTCCATCGAGGTCAGTCTGGAACCGTTATGACACATTGTGATTCACGTCAACGGATTTTTTTATTTTTTCATTTTTTATTTCCGGCTGACCGGACGTCGATCTAAACGGCCTATGCATCGATTAGATGGCCCAATCGTTGACCTAGACGGATTGGCCGTCAACAAGCGTCCAACTCAACGGACAGACCGTTCAAGGAAAATTTTTTTTGATCCGGACAGATGTTGGGGTTGGATCTCGACGTACTGTTGTTTGACATCTAGACATGACGTGATGGGGACAACCCTGAATCTAGTGTAATTGAGGTTCATCTCTAAGCTAGAGATCTTGGACACTAAAAAATCAAGATTTGTAATCAATCTTGCTGTTCAAATCTTAATTTAAAAAAAATCATAAAATATTTTATTGCAACGTCAAAATTTTAAAACCAAGTATTAAAAAAAATACTAGAAATAGCAATTTGGGTAGATTTTCAATGTAAATCCTTAGCCCTCAATCATCCATTGGAAAGATGATGGGTGTTTATGAAAAGTGCACTCCATCCTATTATCATTCATTGAAGAAGCTTTAAAAGATCCATTTAATTTATCAATATAAAGAGGGAAAGAATCTCTATGAACGTTCTATTTGCTATTTGATTACTTTGAAATTCTATGATTTTTCATAGTTTCAAAAATATTTTTATTATCATTAAATGGTCTCTGATTAAATTGTCACATATGCCATTTTAGATGTTCCTAGAACATATAGATGTAAAAAAAACTGACATATAAGTCTTAATTTTTTTTTTAGTTCAAAAATCACCAAACTATAGTATCAGATTCCTTGAATTTACTTTGAATTATTTCCGTATGTCACTTCAGAGAGGAATTTTTATAGACTTGATTTACAGCAATGTATTAGTTCTAGTGTTCTTTAGCTATTGAAAAGCTACCAGATGCTCTTCCCCCCTTATTTGCAAGTTCAATCTCTATTAGATTTAAGTTGAACAATGAGGGAACCAATGCACACCACTTGATTGGAAGAAATATGCATAAAGAAGAATTACTAAAGTTTTTAAAGAAGAAACTAAAGGTGAAGCATTAGAAAAAATTCAAAGTCTCCAAAGGGCCGTTTCAAGGAGTTCCCTTGTTGTTCTTGTTGCTGTGAATTGTGTTGTGTTGGTCTGAATTTGGAAAAAAATTTAAAATTTAAAATAAAAAAATTGACATGGCAAAATTTTGGCCAAGCCAAATTTTTGATGTGGCAAATGTGGCAAAGTTCCCATGGTAGATAACTTCTAGGAACTTGTGGTCCTTTGTAGACCCAAAATTTCTTCCAATGGAGAAGGTTATGCTAAAGATTCTTTTACTACACTGATCTAGATGTGCAAGCAAGGGATCAATTCTTGCACCCTATTTACTATAAGTATGATGAGTGCTATGCCGATTAGGATAGGGTGAATGTTTATTTGACAAATTACCTATAAGAAACTTGGCAAGGTATAGATTTGGGCTCAATTTCAAAAAATTGACAACTAACAATCAAATATTGATGGTTGCTCTAATTTTGAACATCCATAACTAGTCCTAAAGGTCAATTATCCATTGAACGATCAATTGAAAATCTAGGTTTATGTAGGTTCCTATAAAGTCAATTTTAGTCAAAGGCTCACAAAAGTTTGGAACAAGGTGTAATATGTACTTCCTTAGTGGGAAGATAATTATCTTTTCAATAAGGTGACCAAATCCAATGTCATGATGCCTTGAATTTCTTTTGACAATTTAGATGAGTTTGGGCATCTATCGGACATCTTAAGCACGAACACTTAGCAACTTTTGAAGTTTGGCATGTACGCAAGTAATAAGATGCAGAATACAACTGTCTAAGAAAAAACAAATTTTCGTTTTCAAATTACATTCTAAAAGATGATTGGTAGTTGATTCTATTGGATTTTGGCAATTTTTATGTCATTTTTTGGGAGGCTTATAAACTTAAAAAAGTAAACTCAAAAAAATATTAAAAACTGTAAATATACCTACGAGAAGAAGGTACTTTAGGAAGAAAATGCATTAAAAAAAAAGCTAAATAGGATAATTAGAAAAGTGCAAAATCTCAAGAAAATACATACTTTAGTGTTTTTATTTGTAAAATATAGGAAAAACAATTTTCAAATAAACTCAAAATGAGACATTTGGGAAAACTTCATTATCAAGAGATTTCACCAAAAGAATTATCTTCAAACCATTTTCAATGCTTGAAAGGGCGCATGCAAGAGAGCTTTCTTAGCACAAATGTGGAAGACATAAAATATATGTTTTTGGATGCCCACCGTAGGAATATGCCCTCTTGGTATAGACATAGACCACCAAATTTCATCTCTAGATCATTAATTTTGGGTGGTCACCCAATACAAGAATCCTCTAAACCTCTAAGTGTAACAACTTAGCAAAATTGACTTGCAAATATTTAATTAATTTTTAATTTTTTTGAAAATAATGGTATTCCAAACCCATGTAAGCAACCACTCCATTAGAAATTTCAACTTCATTGGTTTCAAATCCTAAGAGATTTATAGCAGAAACCAAGTTGAAAACACTACGTGTGTTGCTTGAGTTGACCACCATTTCTAGCAATGACCTAAGAGTGAAAGTTTGGAAGCTGTATCCAAGGGATTTCAAGAACAAATATATTCTTCCAAAGTGAAGCCCTAGTATCTTGCAATGTGTGAAGTCAAAGTTTTTAGAATAATTTCCATATATTCCACTGTTCCACATGTTTATCTCTATCTTTTTACAATTTTGATTTCAAATAAAACTGTGTTGCGTTGCACAAGCTATCATTAGAAAACAACTAAGGCTAGGACTAATTAATACTAGAAATAACACATTGCCATAAATCAAGTCTATAAAAATTCTTCTCTAAAGTTACATATGGAAATAGTTCAAAGAAAATTGAAGGAACTGTACACTTTGATGACTTTCAATTTTTTTTTTAAATTAAGATTTACAAATTGTAGAAATCAAAGGAGTTTGTATTCATCCACATCATGAAAATCATTTTCTTGATCCTCATTAATGTTTATATAAGGGAAATGCATTTTAAGTCCATCTCCAAAAGAAAAACAATTCTATTTCAAAAAACTCTTAGTTAGTCTGTGTACCTAAGAAAATAAACTCAAAACCCAATTTTTTTAATCCTTTATTGGGTTTTTTGGCTAATATTAGTTCTATGAACATCCAAAATGGCATTTGTGACATCCCGCTGGAGACTTTTTAAAGAAAATATAAAACAATTGAAACTATGAAAAATCATAGAATTTCAAAGTAATCAAGTGGCAAATAGAACGTCCATAGAGAACATTATTTCCCCTTTACATTGATAAATTAAATGGTTCTTTTGAAGATTCATCAACAAATGATAATAAGATGAAGTGTACTTTTCACAACACCCATCATTTTCCCAATAGATAATTGAGCGCTAAAGATTTACATTGAAAATCTAATCAAATTGCAATTTCTAGTATTCTTGTTTTTTTTCATATTTGATTTTTAAATTCTGATATCAAAATTTAAAAAATTACAATTTTTTCAATTTGAGATTTTGAGCAACAAGGTTGATTGCAAATCTTATTTTTTACATCTAAGGTCTCTTAGAGATGAACCTCAAATGCATTGTAATTTGATTATAGTTAAACATGTTACAACCCTAATTGAATGCGCTTTTCTGGAGTGACTTTCTAATACTTGTATATGTGACCATGCAACTCACTATAACTAAGACACTAACACTTAAAAAGTTGTCACTAATTTTTAAGAAAAAAAATGGGATATAGATGTGTGTATATCAGAAGCTCTTTGTCTGGGACAAAAAACCCTACAATGGTGTTTGCATGAAAGACCTTCTAATTTTGTTCCACTTTGGCCATTTTCAACCATTTTTTTAAGAGTACTATAAAAATAGAAAAACATTTTTAAAAAATTATGAAAAATATGAAAAATGTATAAACCTATAAGAAGAAGATACCCTATGAAGGAAAAGCAAAAAAAATTCTCTAAATAGGAGAACTAAAAAAGTGCAGAATTGCAAGAAAATACATACTTTGACATTTTAATTTGTAAAAAATAGGAAAAGTAATTTTAAATTTTTTTTAAAAACACCATTTGAGAAGACTTCATGGTGAAGAGATTCCACCAAAAAAATGATCCTAAAACCATCTTCAATGTTCAAAATTGCATGCGCAAGGGAGCCCTCTTTGCATGGACATAGAGGATATAAAATAAAATATTTTTTAATGCCCCTTGATAGAAACATGAGTTCCTACTATGGGAATAGACCATAGAAATTTCAGCTCCAAATCATTAAATTTGGAGACTCCTTACGTAGTAAAAACCCTAAAACTCAGAACGTGACAAATTAGTTGAAATGATTTTTAAATATAAAATGATTTTTGAAAATTTCTGAAAAATATGAGATACAATGAAACTCAAAAGAAGAATCTCCAATAGAAATTTCAAGTTCATATAAGTCACGCTTCAGAAGTTATTGCAAAAGGAAGCTTCAACATTCCTTTTGTGACAATGTTTTAGTACTTCCAGTACCGGTCTTTCTTGCAATATCCCACAAAATTACTTTTCATTTAAAAAAAGTGCAAATGTTGTTATGATCAAAATGATACACTGCATAAATCTTATTTTTGTCATGAAAATAGACTTACAATACAGCTGATAATCATTAAGTTGCAGATGGAATATAAAATGATTCTGACAAATCTAACTTCACTATTTCAGAATACATTTATACAATTGATTCTTAAGTTTTAAAATTCTACTGGTAGCCAATCTAGTCTCTCTCCTGAGTCGATTCTAACACCAAATTTTTACTGCATGAATGGAAGGTGTCTTTGTCATGAAAAATTAACTAACCTCTCAGTAATGTACATGTTCATCACATAACTAAATGCCTTTGACATGTTTTTCAAGGGCATGAATGTTGTTCCCTTGCATCACCAAAAATCTCCACAAAAACAAAACCCATCTTACCATCCCAAAAGTGGTGAAACCTATTTGCATTTCTGGCAATGATTTCTTGCTTGGTAATCTTTGAAATGAGTTTTGTGGCCATATGGCAGTCACCACAAACCCAAAGATTCCTTGGTATCACAATAGGAGTTTGAGAAGGGGTCTTCAATAGACCAAATGCAATTGCAAGCCTCTTGCTATGGTGACAAAGGACTTGTTCCTTTTCACTCTCCTCCACATTGTGTAACAAATATCACATATCTAGATAATAGACAAGGTATTTCGGACTATGTTGTTCAGTACATCATAGGAGGCATGAGACAATCCGCCCAGAACCTTGGGTCTCAATTGAACTTCTAGGAATATATTTAGTAATAGATCAGGGTAGACGTTGGACCTAGGTCCTCATAGTCCCCGCATTTAACCCCTAAATGTACTTGACTATGTTTTCACCAAAGACGCTCTAAAACTATCATTTCTAATACAAATACCAAGTTTTAGAAAAGAAACATTTTTTGGAGACATGTAATCATAGAATCTTGTAGTAAGTTGGTTTGAAAAGATGTAGAAAAAATTTCAAAAATGTCCACCTTGTAGATTGCAAGATAATAGCATTTCAATTGACAAAAATCCTTTTTTGGTCCCTGCAAAAAACGGGTAGCTGCTCTTTACAAGGTCACATTTGTATGAAAAAATGTCCTAAATGGTGGTTACTCTTTGGATTTGTTTTTCTAGACAATTTGGATATATGCTTGAAAAATTCAGATCATTTGAAATTATACAACATATAGGAAAAAAATAGTAAGTAGAAAGAAGTAGAGAATGATTCAAAATACGAAATTGTCAAGAATTTAATTATGGAATTGAAAAATGCTAATCCCCATGGTCGTAATGTTGTCATAAACAATCTACACCCAAGGTTTGTAATTTTTCAAAAAATATTGAAAATTGAATTAAACAAAGGACTTCAAAGTTTATTTTAGATTAGAGATTCTATAACTACCCGCAAACTAAAACTCCTCATAATTTTCATTTCAATAATCAAAATGGAATGATTCAAAGCTTTCCATGTATATATAAATCTAAAGAAACAATTTCAAATTTTAATTTTTTAAAAGTGATTTTTAAGAATTTTTTGAACTGCCCACCGAGCATCGAAAATCACATATCATATAATAACTTTCTAACCATGCAGTCAAAACTTATGAAAATTGTTGGGCCTTAAAGCTACTCTTTGTAAAAAATGTTGTGTCAAAATTTCAAAGAAAAATAATAAAAATTCCATTCATATTAAGGTGCCTAAAATTGCTATATTGCCAAAAACGGTGTTTAGGCATTTAGTGGTTAAATTGAATGGCATTCTGTGTTTTTTAAATGTTATAAGTTAAATTGGCATTTGTAAAAAATATATTGAGTTTGGTATTAAGAATTGAATTCTATGTGTGCACTAGTATACTTTCTAGTTTCTATCAATGTGTATCATTTTGATTTTCGTAATTTTGTTGTATCTGTTGGTCCTTAAAACGGGGGGTAATGTATGTAAATCTTCTGTAAACTCTACTTTGTGCAGATTGAAGCTCCTTCTATAGTCCTGTCATTCAAACTACAGAGGCTGACAAAGAGCCTCCTTTTAGGATCAGAAAAGTTGGTGTCTAAGACATTCCAAATCCGAATCTGGTGAAGGAAGTACCAGATTGTCTTTGTTTGGGGGGTGTACATGATGCGCACTGTAGGAGACACTGCATCTGCGGCCATTGATTCTCCAAGGAGAATGTGGAAGATGGCGTTGTAAATAGCCCCTCGAGTTGAGATCGCGTCGGATCCCTGTTTGCTCTCCATCTCCACTCAAACGGGCATACTTAAATCCAGGTTGTTTGTTTTTACCAACTTTGCGGACGAAGGCCGCAACAAACCGGAGACGCAACCTCTCCAATGGCCAAGCTTCGGGAGTTGAAGTCAACGATTTTAAGTTGGTGGTTGTACTTGGAGGGGAATCCAGTAGTGGGCAATACTTTTCTTTGATTGCACCTTGTTTACCTTAGGTCAAGGATAGTTGACCTTGTCCTTCCACTATAGAAAATTTGTGTTTTTTGGGATATTTTCACTATTTTTGGGAACACATTTTTGTAGACATTGAATAAAACAACCCATGTTTTTATGTCAACAATGATGTTCAATAAAACATCAAGTTGTTGACATATAAACATGGGTAGTTTTATTCAATGTCCACAAAAATGTGTTCCAAAAAGTAGTGAAAACATTCTAAAAACACGGGTTTCCTACAGTGTTCATTGTCTGTCGGAGCCAGGCGGTTGCCCTCTACAGACCAAAATTAGTGAAAACATCCATAGGCAAAGGTATCTTTGAGACCATCGGCAGTCTTTGGACTCTAAATCAATTAGATCTGGAAGTCCATACATAAACATTGTCAATACGTTGCTGCTAAGGTCGCCTCCTAGTGGGTCCAATTAAAGTTAATTCCACCTCCGACCTCCATCAAAGCACCTGCAAGCTAAAGCGGATGGAAAATGGATTTCGAAGTGTGGACATTTGAGGTGCACTGGACTTCTACTATTTGCATTATCCTTCTCGACGTGAGGATATTTTGAAAGCTTGGGAGGCAGCAAAGAGCAATTGTATAGCCAATAGCAATATTTAGTAAAAGCAAGAAATTATTTTGAAGCCCTCTCCTTTTAAGCCTCTTTTACTATTAATAGCATAATAAATATAATATAGAAAAAATGTATAGGAAAATAGAGAGCTTTATGTATACTAAGCTTCTTTGTTTCTACAGGGATTTTACACATTCAAAGTTTTATAATTCATTCAATTCACATGAAATTGTGGAAATTTCATTCTTTGGACAAAATATGAATTTGTTATATATTTTTGAAGTGTGCTGCCCAATTGGCTTAAAAGAGTCTCTAGACTACTTCAAAATCAACAAAAAGTGTTTCCATAATGGTCATCTTACCACCTAAAGCAACCACTACGTTTCCTAACATGGTTTTAAGATTTCCTGGTAGGGCTACAAGATTTCCTAACATAGCTATGACATGAAGGAACTAAAAATCTTCTGTCATCTTCTAATGGATAAAATCAAAGCTGAATTGATTGAGAGCAATTTCCATTTTACAATGAAAGTTTGCTTTTTAACCCCTAAAGGACCAAGGCATTTTTGGCTCCGAAACCATTGAAAACTGCCAAGTGCTTCTGCTGCAATAACTCAAGAAACCAAAAAAAAACTTTTTTTTTAGAATCTAACCATAGGATCTTATACTTTGCTTGCCTTAGATCATGTGGTAAAAATTTCATGAAGTTTGACCGTACGGATTGGAACATATTAGCATTTGAAGTTGGAAAAAGAAGTTTTTTTGAACTGTGGCCTACAATTTCAAATGACTTTGATAGCCATTTGTGGATTTTTTTTGCACTACACACCATAAAGTTAAAATTTTTTATGTTGAACATTTGAGTTGAAAGTCGGGGAAAATAATTTCAGAATGTCAAACCTTGATTTTCACATAAAAAAAACTGTTATGTAGAAGTAGGTCCAAAATTGAATGAAACACTAAATTGTTAATAGCTCCTAGGTGGAATTAAAACAACACAATCCCAATAGTGAGATTGTTCTTGCAAACAAACTTGACCTTGTAAAAAAAAAGAAAATTGAAAAAACTTGAAAAATGCATTCAAAAATGAATTCTATAAGTTGTTTTTTGAAGAAGATGCTTAAATTGCCCAAAAAACAAGATTGTCCATAACTTTCTCACTATTAGTCCAAATAGAATGAACTAAAGCTTCAAATGTACACAAAAACATGATCTTTGAGAAAAAAAATCAAAAAGAAAAACAAACATTTTTTTTTTTTTTTCTCTGCCCGACGAACTGCTTTAATGCTTTAGGATGCCATAACATTTGCTCCCGGGCACCAATTGAAAAAAATTTATATTTTTAGAAAGCTCCTATGATTTCCTATCTTCCATAAAAGTTTCCAAAAATCAGGTCAAAATTTGAGGCCATATGGGCCTGCCTGAAATCCCAAGTGTCCCCCGATGGGACTTTGGTCCTTTAGGGGTTAAGTGGAGATTTCAGTCAATGAAACCAATGCTTGTGGCATCACTGACATGATCCTAATTGTGTTTACAACCTTTCAAGTGCTCCATTGAACTACTCACCAAGGTCTGGGTCGCGGATCATATGTTTCACAGTCCTTGTCACCCTGGTCCTGCATATTGAGATCTCACTCAGAAGGCAAGCTGCAAATCAGTAATTGGATCAGTCAATTTTAATCTAAAATCACTTTCAAGTTGAGTAATGTTGACTTAATGTCATCTTTATAGTCGCCAATGTAATATCAAGCTGATAACGATAACGCCTATTCCATCAAATTGGCGGTATTCCAAGCGCCATTTAACATTTACGTTAGCTTGTTGCGTCTGAAGAAATACAAATCGATATGCATATTGCATTTCATCCATAACAATGTGAACCACTAAGGTTGGATTTCTTTGGTATAGATTGACATTTCAGGCGAGGCACCTTCAACCAGCCAAACTCTTGGAATTCTGCCTACATAACGAAATCGAGTTTCCGATTGTTATCTTAAAAATAATAGAGCTGTGAATTCTAATGAGGGGAGACTTTAATTTTGTGCTTGCCTACATACCGAGCCTGGAAAGTGCATGTACGTGCCGTCCACAGTGCCGAAGAACGCTCGAGAGAGAGAGGTCGAATTGCAAATGTCTTTGAAGACAATGCTCAGCTCTCGTTGGGCACAAATGGTGGTCGCCGTTTCTGTAGCACTCTTGTCGGTGGTTGGTGCTAGCCTGCAAAAAAAAAAGAAATAACGAAATCATTCCTTCTGGAATTCATTGATGTTCATTGATATTCAGAGTTCAAGTTCATTAACATTGAGTGAAATTGAGTGAAATTGTTAGTACTGCTGATCATCACAGATCATCCTTTCTGGAATTCATTGAAATTTTCAGAGAAATTCTAAGTGCTGACAATCACAGGATCATAACCTCGATGTCATTTCTGTACGTAGAGGTGGCAACCAAGCATTGCATAGGGACAGGAAGATCAAACATCTCATAATCTTGCCCTTCATCAGGATTACATTGACCTTCTTTCCAGACCCTTGGTTGAGCATGATAGAACAAGGTCAGTCCAACCATTAAGGTCATGTCTGGTATAGTGAAACCCGAGCCTAGTTATGGAAATAATATTTCCTCCCCACTCAAATTTCTACAGTTTAAGCTTCAGAAATTAATCTTCCCTAACTAGCACGACCTCCATCACGTAGTCCAAGTCCAAGTGGTATAATTGAGACAGGCATGGAAAGATGCACAGATCGGACCTGACATAAGGTTTGGTGAAGTCGAACTTCTTGGAGTAGCAGGCTCCCGTGGCAGGGGCACCACAATACGAATTGTTCTGCACTTCCTGGCAAGTGGTGCGTTGCACGTCGTCCACCAAAGGCCAACAAGACCTCCGAGAGCGATTGGCAGGATTGTCACAGCTTGCTAGCAGTTCTTCCATTACGAATTCACAAGATAGTGTCTTAGGATATGCAAAGAATGTGCAATTATAGAGTGTAACAACCGTTGCAACATTTTACAACAACACCCCCTTTGCATATTTCCTTTCGGGCGGTCAAAATCTGGATTTTAAACTCAAGAGTGCTTCCAAATTTTGGATGAGAATGTGACAGGATTATATGACGTTATGCACTTAACATAATACATAGATGCCACCCCACCCACAAGTTAAGCAGTCCTACACAAGGATGGATCACCATTTCTTTGGTGCACACTAGATCATGACGCATACAGGCCTTAGCTTTGCCAATGCAGACTACTTGCAGCACTTTACATTTTGGCTACATCAATTGTTCAGAACAACATTTAAAATTTTATTATGTAGGTTTTGAACTCTATGATGTTACACAAAGCAATGACATAGTTGCAACAGCATTCTCTTAATGAACTTAACATTTTCATAATCATCTTTGTAAGATAAAAAATAAGCAGATTTGATTATTTCATAATGATTGTACTTCATGTTAATCCTGTTGACATGTAATCCTGAAATTTTAACATGGTTTCAAATCATGAAATTGTGCTGAGTAAAGCTATAGACTAGGGAGAGATACTATATCAATTGCAAATTATTGTCAAAGACCCATGTTTTGTCATTTTCTACATTTTTCAATTGCTCCTTGAAGTCTCGCTTCCAATGCAGGAAGTTTTTTCTTAATCATTTTTTTCCACTTGCCATTGCATTCTCATGTCAACCTCTAGATCTGCATCCATTCGAGCAGCTGGCTGTGGGGAGTAAGCTAAAGAAGAGGGTCATGTCAGTGAAGGAAGCTTCAGAAAGGAGAAAGAATTGAGCCTCGCTGAGTAGTTAAACACCACTGAGTAGTTAAACACCACTAAGTCCTTAAGTTAGGTTGCAACATGAACCAGCATCCATTATATCATTACACTTGTTGCATCTTCTAAAATGCACGAAAGGCAGCAATGGCAAAGCTGTCGATGGTTCCAATTCTTGCTCCACCACTGCAGTTACCCCTCGGCAAATCTAATTTCAATTAAACTCCCCACTCACAGGCACTGCAAGTCAGTAGAGATCATGACTTCACTGCCAAAATAATCACTAATTAAATGAAATTCACGGTTATTTATTCCTGTAATAATGGTGGAAGCTCCAATTTCTTGCAGATTAACAGTTTTCTGATTCATCGGTAAGAGCATCTCCTGCAGTCCTCCAAATAGCCAAGCTCCTTCAATCTAGATCCATCTAATGTAGAGGGGACGGCCACTTGTATCCCCAATAGTGCAACCCCCTAAAATGTACTTCCAACCAAACACAAGTCATAGAACTTGCAAAAGCAATAAGTAAGCTATCATTTATTATGACGACTTGTTAATCCCAAGAGAGTATATAGCGTATAGAGGGGTAAGTGACACCTTCAAATATGGCCTTATTTGAAGGGGAAAGTGAAAATATACTATGAAATACATTAGAATTGATTGCTTATCATCCAAAAATTAGAGGTGGAGGGGTTCTTTGGAGGGGTGCAGGAGATGCTCTAAGCCCCAAAGATAATCTTTCACTAGCGCTCTTCACTTTCTGTGCACCAAGCGGCTGCATCTGTCGTCTTCTCTGTTTGACGCAGTAATTGTTACTGTGTAACGATCTAGTATTCCAAATTGAGACTACAAAAGCTGAAAAGCCTGGTACTCGGTATACAAGAGGTAACCCCTAAAGTCAAAATGAGTATCTGTATATCTGTACTTGGATGATAACCTAACATGAGCCCTTGTATGCTGAATTCAAGAATGTATGTCTACATTCTTGAGCAAGAAATTTATGCAAAAGAGTCTTGTAAAATGTCGGCATAGACCAGGGTTTTTTCTTAGGCAATTAAATGTCCAATTTCCTTAAAAATGATGTGCAGCCTCAAGCCTATAGAAAAAAAAAGGGGGATAAATGTGTTAAAAAATGCCAGACTATAATGATGGTTGTGCACACTATTGCCACTATGCTTCCAAAACATCATTTTATCCATCGTGCAAATTCAGCATATACAAAAATTGCATACAAAAATTACATATTCAAAATTGCATACTTGAAATTGGCCTCCTTCAATTCAAACCCCCATAATGAAGGAGTCACAAAAATCAGAACCTTCTTGAAAGAAAGGCCAATTAACCATTTGTCCAAATAAAAACAAAAAAAAACTGGCATAGACTGAGTAATCCAATCGTAGTGAAGACATTTGTATACATTCAAGAGGTGGGTATGAATAACAGTCTGTATATGTTCTTTTTTTACTGTTGGCTGCTCTGTCACACTCTACTGACACTTACCGACAGTTGAGGTTTGAATTCATGTTTTCTGAGGCTTTGATTGTGAATATATATGAGAACAAGTAGATGCTACGGTAGTCGCTAAATCACGCCTGCTATGTATATGTTTCTCTTGAGCCAGCGGTGAGTATCATTGGAGCTCATATGTTGGAATTAGTTTGCAACAAGGTCCTTGTCAAATTTCTTTTCTGAGGACAATTTCTTAGTGCTGAAGCTGCATTAGTTGTTGTAACCGAGGAGAAGCTATGTACATCATATATCAGTTGAATGACTAGCCTACTTTATATTTGTGTTTTCTTTTATTTCAGTGTGCAAGTGCATGTGCAGGTTGGTGCGAAGATCTGTTGGAGTTACGAACATGAAAGGCGTAATGTTCCATTTGATAGTATTTATGATCTTTTTGTCTCTGAACTGTTTGAATCCTGCGAGAACGGCTAGAGATGACTATCTGGATGACAAGGAAGCTCAAATGAAGCGCATTGTGCTGCAAGTAGAAAGCAATCACCTTCGCCAGTGAGGTATTTTGCTCCATGAGTCTATTTTGTTGCCGAAATCAGCCATTTTTGTTGCCTTGGAAATTAGGTTACCAAAATCTTCCAGTTTATTCCATTTTTGAGTTGCACTTTTTACTGCATTTTTATGGCATTTTTGAATCCGTTTTTCTTGACTCTGTTTTGAACAAAGAACTAGAACAAAGCCTGCTGGAATGCAATAACACCAAAAAGGTTTCAATGAAAAAAATTTGGATGTCATTAGGATTAAGCAAAAACAAATGAATGAAAAATTGCGCCAATAGAATTATGACAAAATTTTCATTTAATATAAGGGATAACTTTGCTCCAAAGACCAGCATGAATGAAGAATCTATTATTCTAAATGTGCCACATATTGGGTGCTACCTTTTACAAGGGCAAGCCCAGGCAGCCAGGAAGCCATTAATCCCCAGTAGACAAATTGAAGTTGAAATGTGCACTTCCTCCTTGGGTAGGCATGTAAACTTTGTTACTCCTTTGACATACTTGTTTAGACACTTTCTAATTTCCTCTACTTTGGGTAATGGATTTTTAGCTCCCTGTGTTTTCAGAGGTAATGAACCTAAGAAACGAGCATGTTTCACTTGTTTTTTACGCTTTGTTCTGAAGATGTAATGGCACTTGCTAAAATTCAAAAGTTCACATCAATCGCAGGTAAACTGTGACAAGAACTTCTGTTCACAAGCTATAAGTGCACGCTCAAAAACATTCAAATCAAGAGAAATCGGAGAAGCAGAATAGAACATCTAACATCTATTTCGTTCAATTGGCACGATTGCATCAAACTAGCATGTGTTGTGCACCCTAAGAAAGGAAGGATATGAAATGATTTAGAAAATCAAGATGGTAGATGATAATGGAAAATCTAGCTTAGCAATGCACAATGTTGTCAATGAAATGCAATTATCACATCTATGTGTTAAAGTACATGTCCTAATGAAGCATGGAATATTGCCAACTTAACCGAATTCACTTTGTCAGTGTTGTTCTTTAACCCCTAAAGGACCAGTTGTCCCCTCGGGGGACAATTTGGGTCCGGTCAAGTTAGTATTTTTGGGGATTTTTTGAGGTTGTGTATTTTTGCAAGATCTATGCAAAAATATAATTTTTTTTTTAATTGATGCTTGGGAGCAAAAGTTATGGCACAATAAGTAAAATTGGAATTTGGCGGGCAGCACAAAAAAAATCACAAAAAGTCAAAATTATTTTTTTTCAAATTTTTTCCTCAAAGATTATATTTTTGTCTACATGTGAAGCTTTGTTTCATTCAATTTGGACTAATAATGAGAAAGTTATGGACAATCTTAGTTTTTCGGGCAATCTAAGCATCTTCTTGAAAAAATAAGTTGTAGAATTCATTTTTGAATGCAATTTTGAGAATTTTGAGAATTTTTTTGTCAGACAGAGTTAGATTTTCTTGCTAGAACAATCTCACTGTTGGGATTATTGTGATTCAATTCCATCTAAAAGCTATTAACAATTTAGTTTTTTCTTCAATCTTGAACCCACCTCTACTTAACAATTTTTTAATGAGTGAAAATTAAGTGCTTTTTTTCCTAAATTTTTTCGGTAGATTCTCAACTCAACTAATTAACATAAATAAGTAGAAAATCGAAATCAATAATGCAAAAAAATTGAACTAAAAAGATTCAAAGCCAAAAAATCTAGTCAAGCAAGGTGGAAAAAAACTTGTTTTCTTCACTTTAAATGCATATATCTTTCAATCTACGTGGTCAAAGAAATGGTGATCAATCTTGTGGGTGGGGCGGCATTTATTGGTTAAGTGCACAACGTCACAAAATCATGTCATATTTTCATCCTATTGGATCTCATCCTTACACATTCTCATCCAAATTTTGGAAACACTCTTTAGTTTAAAGTCCCGATTTTGACAAACAAAAGAAAACATGCAAAGGATATCTGTTTGCAAAATGTTGCAATGGTTTTACTATTACTGCTCTATAATTGCACATTCTCTGCATATCCTCCTGATTGCAGAACTGCTGGCGAGCTGCCAATTGCTAGCAGAGGTCTTCATTGGCCTTTGGTGGTGGACAACGTGCAACGCAGCAACTGCCAGAAAGTGCAGACCAACTCTTGTTGCAATGCCCCTGCCACGGGAGGCCTGCACCTCGAAGAAGTTCGACTTCACCAAACCTTATGTCGGGTCCGCTCTGCGCATATTTCCATGCATGTCTGAATTATACCACTTGGACTTGAGGTCGTGTTAGTAAGGGAAGATTTCTTAAGATTCTGTAGATAATGGAGTAGGAAACTTGAAATTAGAGGCTTGGTATGAGAAATAGCATGCTAGCTAATGGCAATTGCAAGGGGACGTTAATTCTATAACTAAGTTTGGGTTTCATGTTGACGGACATGACCTGAATGGTTGGAATTTGTAATGTCAATTTCGTTAAATTGTTGATATTCCATTACTTTGGCGTGGTTTAGCTAAAACCCTAATCTACATGTCACAAGTTGTGGTCTGAAATTAGACCTTTATGAAGATATATGTCACAATTTTTGGCTTATCGAATATTGCCAATTTAATAAAATTGGCCTTTTGTTCAAGTATGCTCAATCGAGGGTATGAGAAGGACATTGTAACCCTAAAGAAGGGTCTGTAACACTAGAGAAGGCTAGGATTGTGGGAAGTAACCATTCTTTATGCATCTAATGCTTGGTTGCCTCCTCTCTAGAAATGGGAAACCTTAAAAATATGTGGAAGTAGACCCTCATTGTGAGAAGTAACATGTTGAACCACAACATTAGAGAAAATTTCAGCCCTAAAGAGGGCTGTCCAAAGTTGACATGCCATGCTATTCTTTGCATGGCCTGTCAACTTCGAAAATGCTCTTTGGTGAGCAGTCAAAGTCTCTGACTACTCGCCGGAGCAATCAAGTTTTGTAGAATTTTTTTTTTTAAATTAATTAATTTTTTTCTTAAGATTATTATTATTATTATTATTGTTATTATTGTTATTATTATTATATATATTTTAATAATTTTTTATTCTGGGTTCTTGCACCACTGCCATTGCAGTTTTAGCAGGGTGGAAATAGGGGGAAAATAATATTTCGAGCAAAATAAAAGCAAATTTTAGGGTACCTCGGAGGGCTGTAGAGCAGCCCTCTAGAGACCTGAAATTTCCTCTAATGGTTGGACAAGAGAAGTTATTTTCATTATGTGAATGGGGTCCATTCACATGTAGAAGTGACAACCAAACAATGGATATGAAGAGCATGTGTACATCTCACAAGACATTACTTTCACGTCATGAGTTGGTACTTTTGCTTTAACAATTCAAATCAACCTTTGGCAACCATGTGCTCCCCCCAGTGCCAAGCTTCAAGTTGATTTTTGTGACACGACATTCCATTCCCTGATTGCTACTAAAGAGCTAGAATTGTGACCCATGTGCTTGGATCAATCAAATTATTTTAATGAGTGTAAGTTGGAGGATGTATCAGGACTTGGATGGTTGCTCCATATAGGGATTCCTATTTCACATCATTCAAGTGAGATGAACACCAGACTCCTACAATTGAGAATAGGGCTTTCAGATCAATTCTTATCATTGAACATCTCTCAGAATGGTAAATGCACAACAATTCGTTATCACGCTAGGAAATCCAAGTTCTCAACTAATAGACCAAATGCTTTTGTTGAAATTCAGGATTGAACTTCAACCACATTCTACAAGGTTTCTGAAGTGCCTCATTTACAAAATCTTGCATTATCAATTTTCAAAAGCAATTTGCAATAAAAGGAGAAGATGCTTCTTAGAGAAAGCATTTTAAACCCAACATTATGTAATTGGCCTCAAACCACAACAATATGAAACACCACTATCAAGGGCTTCAAATCTTTATTTTTGATTGATCCAATATTTCAAAATACTTGCCAAGACCTACGAGGGTGACTACAAATAGTTTGTCAATATAAGACCTGCACAAAAGAAACACAGCAACAAACTCCATTATACCAAGTTTGGATTTTTCGAGGAATTTTGTCCTATAGTGTTGTTCTCAAACTCCGGCTTGTGGTCCCTCATTTATGACTAACTCTATTGATCTTAGAATAATCAACAGCCAGGTCTGTGGTACTTGCAACCATTCCAACGGCAATTCAAGCAGTCTTGTTACAATTAATTGGAAAGCAATTCTTATATTTGTAACAACACTTTAACCCCTAAAGGACCATTGTCGGTTCGGCGGACATTTGGGATTTCGGTCAGATACCTACGGGTTGAAATTTTGTCGTGATTTTTTGAAACTTTTTTTGAAGATAGAAAAACCTGAAAAGCTTTGTGAGAATATAATTTTTTTCACAATCGGTGCTTAGAAAAAAATGTTATGACCAAATAAGCTCAAAATAGGGGACGGTGGGCAGCCCGGACAGCAAAGAAAAAATGGACAAAGTTTTGAATTTTTTTTCAATATTTTTTTTCTCATATATTATATTTTTGTCTATTTGGAAAGCTTTGATTCATTTCATTTGGATTTGTTATGAGAAAGTTATGGACATTCTTGTTTTTTGGGCAGCATCTTGTTGAAAAAGTAACTTTTAGGATGCATTTCTGAATGCAATTTTTCAAATTTTTCATTTTTTTTTTTGCATGGTTTATATTACTTGCTAAAACAATCTCACCATTGGAATTAGTGCATTTTAATTCCATCTAAAATGTATTAGTATTTTAGGTTTTCCTTCTATCTTGTAACTACTTCTACTTAACCCCTAAAGGACCAACATGTGTTTTTTGGCCGTATAGAAATTTTGGGCAGGTACGTGTGACTAGAGATATCTATATTTGAGGCTGAAATTTTAATAGAAGGTGGGGACGAGGAATATCTTCATATGTACCAAATTTCATGACATTTCGAAATACGAGTAAAAAGTTGTGACCTAATATGTTACTTTTCTTTGTAACCGGGCAGTTTGGGCAGATCAGAAAAAACCAATTTTTTCGGAATTTTTTTTTGAAATTGGTTCTCTACATTTATATATACTTAAAAAGCTTTGAGTCACTCCATTTCAATCAATGAGTCAAAAGTTATGAGGGTTTTTGTACTGCGGGCAGTTATAGATTCTCTACTCTAAAAAAAACTTTAAAGTCGTTTATTTAACTCAATTTTCAATATTTTTGGAAAAAAATAAAATCCTAGGATGTAGATTGGTTATTATAACATTACAACCGTTGGGATTGGCATTTTTAAATTCCATGATTAAATTTTTAACAATCTAGTATTTTGAATCATTTTCTACTTCTTTCTACTTACTATTTTTTTCCTATATGTTGTACAATTCCAAATGATGTGAAATTTTTCATGCATATAGACAACTTGTTAAGGAAACTGAATTCAAAGAAGCACCACCTTTATCGGCATTTTTTCATTGAAAAGTGAGCTTGCAAAGTGCAGCTGCCCGGTTTTTTGCAGGATTGAAAAAATAGTTTTCAAGACTTTGAATGCTTATATCTTATGATCCACACGGTGGAATTTTCTGAAATTTTTACCACATGTTTTTAAAATACCATACTACAAGATCCTACGATTACATGTGTCAAAAATTGTTTTTTTTCTAATAATTTGGTAGTTGTATTAGAAATGGCAGTTTTGGAGTGTTTTGGTGATTACATAGTCATGAAACTTTAGGGGTTAACAAATTTTTTAATAATGAAAACTAATTTTTTTGGATTTTTTTTTTTTCCTAGACTCTCAACTCAATTCTCCACTACAAAGATTTAAAGCTCAAAACTTTGTAGTGCAAAAATTTTAAGTTAGAAATGTTCAAAGTCAAAAAATCTAGTCTTGCAATGTGCTGAAAAACTTGTTTTTTTCACTTTAAACACAAATATCTTGCAATCTAAGCGGTCAAAAATTCTGAAATTTTTTCCCACACTTTTCATACTAGTTAGGTGTATGATCCTACGGTTAGATGTGAAAAAAAAAAAACATTTTTCAAATTTTTATATATTTTGCTATAGAAATGGCAGTTTTGAGTGTTTTTTGGCAGAAAAAGGGCCTCGGTCCTTCAGAGGTTAAGAATATCATGCAGTATTCAAGCTACTAAAGTATGTAGTCTCAATGCATGACGAACATTTATTAACATGTGAAAAGTGAAAAGATTCCATACCAATCGACTACTGGTTTTATATTCCCATGTAAATAATGCCAATGCTACATACTGCACTGAAGCACTCCAGCAGCTACATGTAGAATAGTGCAAACTTGACGGCCAAAAAGTGAGGTCTCGGGTGCGGTGGCGAGCTCATGGCGACAATGGATCCAAAGAATTTTTTTCTGCTAGCAAACCAAAACCCAGTCACACAATCATCACAGCCGGCGTTACATGATTCTAATGGCTTTGATTTCCGACCCTACTGAATTTCCTTCCAATTTTACATCCTTTGTTTTCAAAATGAACTCGTTTTTTTTTCCCAATTGCACTGGCTAACTTTGAACTAGCTAGCTGCTGGGTTTTCCTGATGTGCTGTGCAATATAGTACATAATCTTTAGCTGAATGTTAATCTGCATCTTCCCCAGTTGATGTAACATGTATCTTATTGACTCTGATTCCTGCACAGCATTATTTTCGTAAGGTAGAACTAGAACAGGATATATGTTACAATCGAGTGATTCAATTGTCATTTCATTTTTTTATGGATTCCAAGTTTCTATCTTCAACGTCGACAATTTCGTTAAATTGGTGAAATTCCACTACATTGACACTCTTCAGGGCGTGTGACTTATGACACAGAGCTACACCAGTCTTAGTTTTTACTTCTTAGAGCATTGTGTCCTATTTTTTAGAACATTAAGTAGATGAATGTCACCGACAGTTTTTCGGCCCCCAGAATCGAGCCAACCTAACGAAATTGAGGATTCCAGCAGTTGGCACTTGGCATAGATTAGGGAGTTCACTCATCCCCATGAAGGAGCAGTCCAACTGCAAAATCCTTGAAATTGTCTCCACTTTTAATTTGTTCTCAGAAAGCTTAACTTTGAGAGTCAGTGAAGGTGGACCAGTTGTTCATTCGAACACTGAATGTTCACTTTCTTCACCTTTACAAATTCAATTCAACCTCAAGTGTATACTGTATATATATATTTGTCATCAGGGATTTTATTTCGCTACTGTAGTTTAATGGCACTGGGATTGTAGTCGGTGATCGTAGTAGAGTACTCGGACAAGTCTAATTTCGTTGAATTGGCACAATTCTGGGTGCAAAAATTTGTGACATTCCTTTTCACAATCTCTAAAACTATGACTTTGACTGGAATAGATTTACGTTTCAAGTGGGCTCTCTGAAAAGTACGCGGAAGTCATGGAATTCTGCCAATTGTTAACGAAATTGACGTTTCAAGCAATTGAATTGAATCCTCATCCGGCTTGTAGAATCCTCAGTCCGCCACGTTGGATACGATGAGACACCATCAACTTCTGAAAAACTACCTACTCTGTTTCGCAATTGAAATCTTGCTCCCACGGTTACATGCTTACCCTGGATTGTATTTTGTTTCCCTATAAAGAAAGGCATCAATGTCATTCCAAACTGGACTGATAAATTAAAGGAGCATACATTTGAATGTTCAGGTAGTCTAGAGTGCAGACTTCGGAGTCTGAAATCTTGCCAGAAAAACTGGGCTCAAAATCTGGGCATGCTGGAAACCGAAGGCAGGGATGATACATTTTCATTTCTATAAAAATTTGGAAGAGGAATCGCTGTTACTGACTTTACTCCACACCCACTGAGAGAAAACGCGGAAACGCCACTTTCTGCTACTGTGCATAGTTAGTAGTAGTAGTAGAGTAGATTGATCAAATTTTAATAGTTTCTTGTTGGTAAGTGAAAGGAGGTTTCAATGTATCAAAGATTGCAACATTTGGATACCATATGCAAAAGTTATGAAGGTTTTCTTTTGGAGATCATGTTCTAAAATCGTTTCATCCACATACTTAGGTAAATATTGGAAATATACACAAAGTGATGACGGTCATTTTAGACAAGCTAGGTGCAATTAAACTTCTTTTTGCACTCATAAACATTGTCTTGCTAATTGAGTAAGGTTTTAATTGTCTCTCCCTGCATGGTGGATACTGTAGGTAGAAGTTTTGGTTTGGTTTCAAAAAACTTGTATACATGGGGCACAAGTGAGTTAAGTTTTCTACAAGTTGTGGGCAAGTTTGAGAACTCAACTAGGTAAGAAAGTGAGTCATTATAGCCCGTGAGTCATTGTTCCACTTCAAGGTCTATTTCCAATCAGCTCATTTGAATTCCAACTCCATTACCGTTATAAATTTTCAATAAATGCATAGGCCTAAGTGGGAATTTTCTCCAACTTAACTGTGAGTGCTTTGAAAGAAGGCCAAACTTCCTAACATGAATTTCTTGGCCATTAAAAGTCTCCTCCTTTTAACTTGGTCCAAAACCAACAAGGATGATTGCAAGAAACATTGATACTATTATTCTATGACACAAAGCATGACAGACTTGTCATCCACTATAACTTTTGAAGCATCAACCCAATGATCTTAAAATTTGTAATAATATCCCTAATTTTTTTTAAATTAAAAAAATCATTATACATTTGAAAGCCTATTTTGCTAATTTGTCATATTTTGAATTTTAGAGGTTTTGAGTAATTGAAGTACCCAAAATTAATGATCTGGTAATGAAATTTTTGTGGTCTATTACCACAATAGGTAGGCATGTTCCTACTAAGGGGCATTTAAAAATATATTATTTATGTCCTCCATATTTGTGCAAATAAGGCTTCCTTGTGCTCACATTCTTGAACATCAAATATGGTTTTAAGTTAATTCTTTAAGTAAAATCTCATGATCATCAAGTCCTTACAAGTTGCTAATTTTTAACTTTTGGGTCATTGCAAGAAAGAGTGATCCTATTTCCGGTCACATTGAGGTTACCTTCTCTTGTCATTTGCTATAATTTTTGAAGCAAAAGTCCAATGAACATGCAACTATTATTTGAGATGTCAAACTTTATAGTAATCAAGTCCCTTCTTTTTTAGAAATTAAAAAAAATCATTTTATATTTTAAAACCATTTTTGTTAATTTGTCACATCGCAAAGTTTAGGGGGGGGGGGGGGGGGTACTATGTTAGGAGTCTCCAAATTTAATTATTTGGAGCTAAGATTTTTATAGTCTATTTGCATAGTAGAAAAGCATATTCCTACCAAAAAGAATTTAAAAGTACATTATTTTGTGTCCTCCACATGAGTGCAAACAACACTCCCATTGCACGCAATTTTTGAACAATGAAGATGGTTCTAAGATTAATCTTTTGGTGGAATCTCATCACTATGCACTCTTCCCAAATGTCCAAAATTTTCGTTTTTTTTAAAAATTATTTTTCCTAATTTTTACAAATTCAAATGTGAAACTACCGTGTAAGTACCTCTTTTCATGAGATTTTGCACTTTCTAGTTCTCCTACATAGAAAATTTTTCTATGCTTTTCCTTCCTAGGGTACCTTCTTCTTAAAGGTGTATACATTAAACATATTTTCTTACATTTTGTAAAAATTGTTTTTCTAATTATAAAGTACCCCCAAAAGAAAAAATGAGTACTACGCAAAACGCTACACTTTATGAACAGTCTTTCTTGCAATGACCCTTTTTTGAAAATTGTTTTTCTTATTTTTTGAAAATGAAAAAGTCAAAATACTGATTTTCTTCAGATTTTTGCACTTTTCTAGTTCTCTTCCTTAATGAACTTTATTATGATTTTCTTTTGGTGGTTACTTTCTTCTTAATGATTTATACTTTGGCCATATTGATTTTTACTTTTTTTTTTAATTCTAATTTTCTAATATTCCCCAAAAGCAACATGAAAACTGCCAAAATGCGACAAAATCAACTACTCTTTCTTGCAATTGCTCACAAGTTAACTTTGAAAGTATGTCATCAATGTTTTATGCCCCACGCAAGAGTTTGTCAATGCTACCATTTGATTTCATTGTAGGATACCAAAACATACTTCAAAAATTTATTCATTGTAAAAATGCAAGTTATATGGAAGCATATCAATGAATAAGCAATAAATAATAAAGAACTTCATACATTGGTTGGATTAATTTCTCAATGGACATTGATATTTACCTTTGTCTTTCCTATTTGAAAGTAACAGCATGAATCACAATCATGCGGTTTCCAAAGAAGTAAAAAACATAAGTTGCTAAATTGATGGCATAATACTTTTTTGAAAGTCAATAAATTGTTGGCTTGGGTTTGGAGATGCCCTTACTACATTGGAATGGAGATCAAGACACTCTATACAATATTTGATATTTGATTCACATGGTTATTTCCAAGATCTTCTCATAAAATAGAGGATAAGTTTCTAGGGTGATTGCAAAAAAACACTTGCACTATTTTTTGTCAAATCCTTTGTGCTGGTTTGTTTTTTGGCCATAAGTTTTGTATTCTAACTCCAAATGACTCAAGATCCATAGGTAAGGTGTTTGTGACTATTATACACCTTTAATTGGCTAATTTGTTTGGATTTTTCAAATAATTTACTATCCGAGAATAATCCCCAATATTTGTGATATTTGCCAATTTGGAAGGTAGTACTATTTAGTATTCAAGAAAACAAATTTGGAGTTGAAATCTAGAGGGGATGATCTTCTAGTTGACTCTTGCAATTACTCTTCAAAAGGATTCTGAAAATAATTAATTATTTGTTGTATGAAAATCCACAAAGTGAGCTTCTGTTTGCTTGCATTTCAAAACATGTAAAATATTGTTTTGGTCATTCTTTTGGTGAATGACCATTTCCATAGAGTTGTTAGAAATGGTCACATGTTTATTCATTTGTAAATCCTATTTAGAAAAAATTAAAACATCATAATATCTATTCTATTAAGATTTTACACTTTTTGAATTCTTCTACTTAGAGAATTTTTCTCTGCTTTATCTTCTCAGGACATAGTCTTCTTGAAGGTGTATATAGTGACCATATTTTCAAAATTGTTTTAAGATTTTTTTTGAAATTTTTATAGAACTCTAAAAAACTAAGCAAGAGTACAGTGAAAACATTAGTAGGTGTTTTTTGCAATCACCCTTCACTAGATGGGGTACAAAATGTTCTTACAAAGAAATTTTAGATTGTGATTCATTTAAGATGATCCGATTAATATTTTGCACTTTTCGTAATGTCTCTAGCTAATTTATAGATGTTGATGAGACCCTTGACATATCTGTACAACATTAGTTTACACCCAATTCCATAGATGTTGAATTTTGTTGAGGAATTGTGGTCAATTGTTTCCGGTTCCAATGACTTCCCATGCCTGTGGTCTCGCAGACCCACCAATGTCATCAAATAAAAACCTGACCTCTCATTTTGCAGGTAGTAAAGGATTGGTTACAATAACTTAAATTCACCTCCTTTTGCATTAAACTTTCTTCACCTCAATGGACCCCATTTGAATACAAATTAACAAGATTTCATTGGATGAAGAGAGGCATGTTATTTCTCATAGTGTGGCATGGTTACTTTCAGGAACTTCAAAGCCCTTTATTTTAGACTCTTAATTGAACATAGTTGACTAAGATCCAACCATGATTCATTCATTTAGCTTATACCTAGTGACATGAAAGGAGCTAGAGTACCACTATGAGAGATAGCATCCCCGCCATCAGGCCTTGTCAACGGCCTCAGCAATGCTACTCCATGTTTTATTGCACTTGTCTTGAGAAAAAAAGGCTCCACATCAATATCCCTTCATGGTACAAATTGTGCCATCATCTTCCAATCCTATCACTTACACATTTGCTCAGCAATGGAGAGCCTTTGTAACGGGTAGTTTTATACTCACGCTAATTTGATCAACGTCGACTATGGCCTTAGTGGAAGACGTGGAAGCTAGTGTAAGAAGAAGGGGAAGAACTTTAGCAAAGACTTTTTTAGGGATAGTTGGTGTGGAGCATTGAGTCTTGAGTGCACGGCCACATCTCATGAGGCAGTAAATACCTCGCCACTTCTTGATCATGCCATGGTCAAATGGAGTGCAACTGGTGGCAATGCACTCAACCACTCCCATGCCTCCACGTGCTATTTCTCATAACAAAACTCTCCTTTCACCAAAACTTTAACTTTCAAAGTACCTCCGGGAGTCCTTTTTTCCTTTCCGGTATGCCCAAACCACCAAAAATAAGATTGAATTGAAACATCCGTGTGGACATAATCGGGAGACTTGGACCGAGAAGGGCATCAAAATCTGGAACAAAGCACCATCATGAGATTGCGGGCAATTTATCAAAACGCGCCAAGTGTCCACCAACGCCTTCATATGTTCTGTGGAGGTACCATCAGCTGAGCAATGGCTTGAACACCTTTCTCATATAAAGTAGCCAAGCGAATAGAATAGTTCTCTTTAGATGGAATCATGGAAAAGACGGACTTCTCCTCATTATCACTTATTATTATTTGATGGCCAGGGAGACCTGAGTGGAAGCTCTAGTCCTTCAGTCCTTCTGGATGCTCAACAATCGGCCAATCAGTTGGAGTTGAGAAGGTGAGTGGCAAGTGTTCTTCCACGGAAAATTCGAGCCAAAGCAGTCAAAACTGAGCCAATTTGAGCCAATTTGAGCCAATTTGATTCTTACTGTAATTCAGTTTTCTCGAGGTTGTCATTTTGGTTTGGCTATTATTATCGGCTCATCTTTTAGCTACAGTATGGATTCTCGGCCTCAGTGATTGACCCAAGAGTCTCAGTAGAAAATAACTTGTGATTGGTTTGTTGCAATGTATAGATTGCTGAATTCTACACTGACTGCAGGTTGAAAACACATCGCATTGTTGTTATTTTTTTGCAAAAACTTATAGTAGCGTGGTCCCAGCTTGCCACTTAGTTGGGCCGGGATTTCAATGCAGTCTACTGAGTCTATTTGCTTCGTAGCCCGAAATCTAGGGAGCTTACTGCGGCACGAAGCCCAGTGGACTGCGTTGAAGACCGGGTCACACTTACCAGCAAGAATTGCAACTGCAATCAAGAACAGAGAGCTTGTAAAAAATAAATGGTAATTTCCCACTGGAATGTTTTGTCAGTTTAAAATAGCTTTGTTGAAATATTAAAATTGAAAACTTCCTATTCCATTTCGTACTGTTAGTTCTTCAGTTAGTCTCTAAACTGCATTCGTAGAGTGGTGGAAAGCTTATACATGTAGAGTTGAACACCTTACGTAAGATTGGGGGGTGGGTTGAAGTTACACGTTGAAAAAAATACCCCCCCGGCTATCGACCTCCCGTTCTTCCTGTGTACGTTACTTCTTGAGCTCAGTTTCTTGTCCCCCATTCTACAAAACTACGATATCGAACTTCATCAGCTCGAAGCAGGCTTGTATGGTTACTGTAGTGTGGCTCTGGCATGAAAGAAGGAAGCTTACTTCGAGAACTCTACATAGTGACTGATGAAAAGATTCAACTTTCTATTGTCAACAGTGAAACCGTCGCATGTTTGTTCACTTTTGAGTGAGCCGTGCATTATTGTATGCGAATTACAGTCCTGTAGATGACTGATTGAATGAGACTCCGGCAAAGGGAATCAATTCGATTCATTACACATTATTCTTTCAGTCGCAACCAAGTACAATGTGCCGCTCTTGTCTGTGCATTCGTCGTATTAACTTACTTAACAGTGTAGTGCACTCACTCTGAATGGCAGAAGGCGTGGTAACTTACATGCTACTGACTTCTATGAGCATCTCAATCAGCTGCCGCGGCGGCTTTGTAGGGACGTTGGGAATGCGCAAAGCTTTTTGGGGACCAGCTTCAGTACGAATAGCCAACTTTGCATGATCATAAGTTCGGTGGAAATCAATAGAAAAATGAGTTCGGTACTAGTTGCATGCTGAGTAGGTGCAGCTCGACATGATTGATTGTTCTCCAAAAAGAAATCAAAAAGAACATTCTTGCCACAGTCACACTCGTTTACAAGCTTGATCGGCATGCAGCTAGCAGAAAGTAAAATTCATTATAATTGGAAACTATGGAGACAAGAATTCAACATGAAATTGGCTTGATTCTCCAATCAAGTTGACTTGCAATTGCTGCGCATACGTGATTGTTAACCTCTTAAAAGGACGGACTGGTCTCCCGGTGGAAATGAGAGATTTTGTCACTTTGTGCATTATGAGCAATAAAACGAAGTGGAATCACTCATTGGAGGTCTACCTACTCTAGAAGACCAAATCCTTTTTACAAAAATTCTACAAAAGGATGAAAGATTGTCCTTCTCTTCTACATAAGAATGATGCTTTGTCATTCATTGGACACTAAATGTTCTTAGTGTCTTTTATGGGTTAAGGTGAACCAATCTATTGCCATCCCCATCTCAATTTTGCCCTTACATATCAATGGATACATTTCAAAACAAAAATGTGTACCAATAGTGTATTAGGGTAGAATTCTAATTTGGGTGGTAATAGGTTGATTCACTTTAAGTGGACCTTGATTGTGATAAATTTGAAGCTCAAGCTATTTCAACCATGAGAATATGAGGTCCAATTATCCATTGTAATTGCTCGTGGTCTATTGCTCAATTTCTAAGTGGCTAGAGTATCTAAGCCTTGAAACAGGCCACATTAACCCCTAAAGGACCAACATGCATTTTTTGGCTACATAGAATTTTTGGGCAGGTACGTGTAACTAAAGATTTCTATATTTTTGGCCCAAATTTTAATAGAAAGTGGGGACAAGGAATATCTTTCATATGCACCAAATTTCATGACATTTGGAAATGTGAGTCAAAAGTTATGGCCTAATGTGTTATTTTTTTCGTAATTGGGCAATCCAGGAAGGTTAAAAAAATCCCATTTTTCAAAAAAAAAACTGAAATTGGTTTTCTAGAGTTATATATACGTACAAAGCTTTGAATCATCCTATTTTGATCAATGATTAAAAGTTATGAAGATTTTTAGTTTGCGGGCAATTATGATTCTCTACTCTAAAATAAACTTTGAAGTCCTTATCTTACTCAATTTTCAATATTTTTTGAAAAAAATAAAATTGTAGGATGTAGGTTGTTTATTACAACATTGCAACCATTGAAATTGGCATTTTTCAATTCCATAATTAAATTCTAGACAATTTTGTATTTTGAATCATTCTCTACTACTATTTGTTTACTATTATTTTCCTATATGTTGTACAATTCCAAATTAAGTGAAATTTTTCAAGCACATACCCAACTTGTTTAGGAAAAGAATCCAAAGAAGCACCTTCATTTTGGACATTTCTTCATAAAAAAGGGAGCTTGTGAAGTGCAGCTGTCCTATTTTTTGCAGGGCCAAAAAAATGATTTCAGTAAATTTGAATGCTTATATCTTGCAAAGTTGCAATCTACGTGGTGGAAATTTCTGAAATTTATACCACATGTTTTCATGTTAGCATACTATAAGATCCTATGGTTATATGTGTCAATAAATATTTTTTTCAAAAATTTGATAATTGTTCTAAAAATGGCAATTTTTGATCGTATTTGGTAAAAATATAGTCATGGAACTTTAGGGAATAATTAGTGATAAACCACTAGAGGGTTTTTGGGTCCTTGGAAGACCGCAAGTTCCTGGATTGAGGGAACTTTGAAAACTCTGTGGGAACTCCAATTTGACGTCGTAGAGAGACTGCCACGTCAAATATTATCAAATAATTAATTTTTTAATATTTTTTTTGAAAAAAAAATATTTTTTAAATATATTTAAAAAAATTTAGATATAAATTTTTAAAAATTATTATTATTATTTTTTATATTATTTGTTTTCACTTTAATAATTTTTTTATTATTATAATATTTAGACAACATAGTGTTGGTTCCCAACAAGGGAAACAACCCTAAAACAGTCTTTCGGAGGCCCAAAACTCCTCAAATGCTTTAGATAATTGGGAGAATATTGTAGACGAAGTGGGATTTCTAATGAACTTGACCAAAGATGGAATGTAAGATAGGAAAACTTTTTCATCAACACATTTTTTAATTGATTATTAGGCAAAGACGTCTATAATGGATACTATAAGGTTAACTAACCCACGTGTTATATATCAAAAAATCTTATTTATGTGATTCAAGTATTTTGTTGCCACCAAAATTTTGCATTGCAATGAGGTATTCCTACATTTGTTTATGTCAATAAATTACTATGGATTGTCACTAGCAATAAAGAGGGCACAAATTTCAAGACATCTAAGAGGTTGTTTATTCTAGGATCATATTAAATAATCACTACAATTCTTTAAACTTTTATTTGTTGAGATAGAGACTCTTTGTTTAGTTGGGTTTACGCCATTATACCAAAGTCTATCTTGTTCTTTGTGAGAAGTTCACTTGGAATACTAAATGGCCAAAATTGATCATGTTTTTAGATTTGAGGAAAATCTTCCTTCCCATATCTTTGAATTAGATTCTTGTCAAATTTACATAAATTGTTTAACTTACAATTTAAGCATCGTAGGTGATGTAGGGCTTACGTGAAAAGTGAACGAGAATAAACCAATTTTGAATCACTAATACATTTGTCACCGTCTTTCATGTGCTAAGCACTACAAACAATGGACCATCTAAACTCAAGAATTCCACAAAAAATCTGCAGGGGTCATTGAAAAATTGTGGAGATGTCAAAATACTAGAGAAAAATCAAGGCCTCCGGAGGGTCGCTCTATAGCCCTCCGAGGACCCTGCAGATTATATTTTTTTTTTGTTTAAGGCCATTAGTTTTAACTATTTTTGCTCACCTTATGCCGCGATGTCGGATGCTTGCCTATGGCTCAAGATTTGAGTGGTGTTAAATAATCAAGGTTAAGGTATTCTAATGCACCTTAGCCTTGATTGTTAGACACTTTGTACTTGGATGTACATTGCACTCAAACCAAATTGTGAGAAAAAAAGAAACAAATGTCTATAAATAATCTTGTGACCATCTACCCTCAAGAATTTTTTTGATGGCAATGTGAAAAATTTGCTTCTTTAACATTTGATGAGAATGAAAAGTGAAGAGGTTGTTTTTATAGAGAAATCAATTGCCCATCATGAATCCTCAAAGGCTATGGGATAATTTAAAGACAAACCACTCATTGTTACATTCAAAAATTGTGTTCAAAGTCAAATCTTAGACCTCATTTAGACATAGTAGAAAACCCTTTTTCAAATTACTTTGGACAAAGTTAATGTAGGTAATCAAGCTATCTTTTATCTCCAAAAATCCGTTTGAGGTTTAAAGCCTCCAATAAAAAGTTATAGACAAAATCCAGAGAAGGTGTTTGAAAATGTCCCCAAAAATGTCCCTTCCAATCCCTCTCTGAAATTTGGCCATAACTTTTTATTGGAGGCTCAAAATCAAATGGATTTTTGGAAATGAAAATTAGCTTGATACCTCACATTTCAATTTAGTTCAAACTTTTTTGAAAAATGTTATGCTACTATACCTAATTGAGGTCTAAAATTCAATTTTGAACACAATTCTTGCTTTTGGTTTAACTATAAGCGGTTCAACTCCTATTAATCCTACTTTACAAATCCCACATGGATTGATTTACCTACTATACTTGCCTAAAGAGCTTTTATCCTCATCTTCAAACTCAGAAAATTAAGTAAGTAGCTATTGAAGCTAGCTTAATTTGGCTTAATTGGATTTAATGTGTTTCTTACGCACCTTGTAATTTGTTGCACTGTTGTATCATAATTATGATGTACTAACTAATTTTGCAAAAGTTAGACTAGCTGACAATGCACTTTAGACACATTTGATAGGCTCTCTATTCCATTGTTAGTAGCTTTGTTTGTCACTACAAAGCAGCCTTTCGGAGGCCTCAAATTTCCTCTACTGGATTTAAAAAAGGCAATCCATTTCTAACCACTTAATCCCTCAACGGCCAAGCCTGGATAGCGCGTCGGAGATGTTGTGAGGGCCCGACATACTTAGCATCATCCTCTGCGAAATACAGTTGCTTGCTGGACAATTCATCGTTGAATTCAAATCCTAGCTAAGTGACAAATCAATTGAGACAAATTTCAGCTCTTTTCACCATCACGATTTTGAGATTATAACAATTGAGAGACCGGTGCTTCGGAGCTTTCGAGACACCTTTTTGCAGCCTTCAGTACTTTAGGGACCATTTCAAAACAAATCACAGTGCAAGAAATCTCCAAAATTTGGGATGTGGTGCTCCACAAATATTGCAAGGTACACGACAATTTCCAACACATTTGCCAACAACATCATTTTGTGGGACCGAGTTGAGTTTACAATCTCTATAGTTGAGAGGTTGCTTTTGACCGGTTGGTGCGGTCCACACAGTGTGCTCAGACAGACACGTCGCAATCCAGCTGAAGCCCCAACAAATCCTGAGGGCGAGCTCGGGACATTGGATTCTCCTCGAAGGCGCCCAATAGCCAGATACTGGCTACATCCAATCACCAAAACCAAACCGCCATGTCCAAAAATATGCTAGACGGCAATTCTTCATGTGAATTGCAATTCAGCTTTTCCGAATCATTTCCGCATTGATGCCTTGCACGTCAGTCCAACATCCTTGACAAGTTTTGTTTTTAACATATGTGAATTCCTATTCATTCCGAACTGTAGTAGGGCTTTGAACAATTCTCAAAGGCGTTCTTTTTGCCGCTTGGGCGTTGAGGGATTAAGCAATTCTATGTAACTAAAGCGCGGGTTTCTTCAACGGGTAGATTTTTCCATACATGTGTATAAATAGGCAACAAAAGGTTTCTATAATTTTCTAGATTTTTTTTTTTGGCAAAATTAAACAAAATTACCATGAATTTTTGAGTGGAAGATTCTGTCCCTCCCACTTTGGTGATATATCTTGCTATTTCCTACCAAAGATTGGTTGCAAAATTCATGAAGAGGTGATTGCAATATTGAGAGTCTTGTAGCCAATCATAATGCGCCACAACTGCACCGAGAACCATGCTCTAATCAATCATTGTTCATCTCTTCCTGCACGGAAAGAGAGCAACCTACTAGGGGGTGATCAGAAATGGGTTGCCTCCCGTAAGGTAACTGCACCTTAAATCGCACAGTTAAGCAATCAGCATGGTATTCACTATTGTATTGAAAAATAAATTGTGGGGTCCCATTGGTAGTCAAAACAAGATTCTAGGTTTTCTTAGAATGCATTTTTTGGACACCGTGTGAATAAACTACAAATTTTCAAAGTGCTGAAAATAGGTGCACCTAAAAGCGATCATAGAGTCATATGAATAGTGGGAGTACATTTTAGGCAAGAATATCCGCTGTGCGCTTTTAAGGACTGTGCGATTTTAGGTGTAGTTACCTTAGTAAGAACAGATGCAGTTGTGACAAAAATCGAGACAAAAAAATTTGACACAGAAGTCATGACGGATGAATTTGACTTTCATATGCTCCGTGCTGATAAGTTGGTGTTGGATTGCTGATGGTGTGGAGATGTACGATGTACTCGATCCCAATGCCCTGCTGTAGCAATTTTTACACATTTGGAAGAAGAATGGACCAACTTGCATGATTACAAGTCAATCTTACAACCAGATTTTTTCTAGGCACCATGATGGCTAGTGATCTCAGACAATCCTTCACATTGATTTCCCAGCCAGTCAATGCGGGTGTACTTGCTACGAAAGCCCGAAGCAAGAGCATGCTCAACAGCTCAAGTCATTTAGAATAGAAAGGATGAAATATCTACGATATCTATCTATTCAGAATATTCAGAATATTCTTGCTCACTAGAAGTCTAGATCCGTAGGTTTCAATCTGTGGAAAACTGAAGCAGGATTGAGTAAATTTGAACTTGTCCATATTGTATTCAGATCAATTTTGACTGCTACGGCAAGCCCTAAGAAACAGGATGATGTAAAACCAAAAGGAAACAAAACCACGAACTAAAAGTAAGTTACCCATTTGCACAGATTTCTGAAGAAAGATTTGCACAAAGATACCAACGACTTCAAAACCTACAAATTGCCTGTGCAGTAGTGTCATCGAGAGCCATACGTCAAACCTTTAGCAACGCCAGCTGAGATATTACTCAGCACATATCAAGTGGATAATTGAAATTAAGTACAACTCAAGAGTGTCAACTGGACACAACTCTTTGCTTCACTGATAGCAGAGGAAGTCACTGACATCTGGCAGGACCATCCACATCTTCAATCCGCTCACCAAAAACTCGAAGAATCGACACCACCACTACACAGAAGATTTCTCTTTGTACATGAGGAAAAAACTCGATGACTTCACTCCCCCTCTCGAATCAAAAAACTAGGCCTTCGTATTCGAAGAAACCTACATACTAGATCAACCAGACACGGCCCAGTTAGAGCTATGTCAGGTATCGGACATACTCCTCTCCTCCAAACTAGATGAAGAGCGTCGAATCTTGAAATCTACGACTCTTTCTTTTAAAGAGTGCGGGTAATGTCTCTAAACTACCCTCCCTCTTTGCAATCCCATTGCGCCTCGTGGCAATGCAAGTAAAGAGGGTTGTGTGGAAGAACCCAAGTTCCAACTCTCATTAAGGCACATCACAATTGGCACTACAGTTTGCCGCGGAACCGCCGTAATCGGCCAACTCTCTCCGTTCAATGGATTCATAGCTTTCCTCAACCTCAACCTTCACGCTCTGTTTGACACCAAAAGGAAAAAAGGTTCAATATAAGAGCTCCCCAAACCAGTAATAATATGGTAATCACAGAATTCTAAAATATGTGCACCATTAAATACAAAATCGTAGAAACCTAGAATTCAGCCGTCGTCCAAATGCTCACCGGGGTGCCTCGGAGATAGAACGCTTCCGTTGAAGCTACACACACATAAACACACAACCACTTGAATTAACAGGAAATTCTTTAACCATACCATAGTCACAGAATCAACCTCAAAATCATATGAATCTCTTATGGCGCCAGAAACTGTCCTCTGCACCTGTAGAATAGAATCCCATTATAGAATCCCATCTTAACGAAAGACTTACAACGAAATACACTAATTTGTTCTAATATCAAAAACAAGGAAAGACTCTTGCGTTCACACGAATTTCACACAAATCTGATCACTTGGTTACACAGCTCGCCATCGCTGGGCTTCCACAGAAAAAACAATCCTCACAGCCCTAAATCACACACACGCACACACATCTGGTGCCCGGTCTGGTGATGCCAGTGTGGTGACAGAATCCAATCATCATACACACCCTAAGAGTTTTCTTCTACCGTAAATTCGAACACTAGACAAACATTGTTTAAAGTTATAGCAAATAAAGCGGATTTCGAAGACACACACTGCAAATCGATTTGCAAGGCTGGGGTACTTACGGACGACTCGAGATACCTCGTGAAGAGCAGCAGTGACATCCGCCGTGAACAAGCACAGGAGCACAGCGCCGCAAACGCAGAGATGGAGCGCCGGCACGGAGTACTTGCGACTTGAAGTCGCCATAGCCACCGCGGAAAGTACCAACTTCGTCAATGGGTTGGGAAACAAAAGATGGGCGCCACTCCGGTGAAGTGGTGGTCTGGAGCGCACTTTCTGAGGGGGGCCGATCAGAAGCAGGACTTAGTGGTGCCGCACGTAGCACCCGGGGATGAATTTAAGACAAGTTCTTTTCTTCTTTTTTTGGCACACAACGAAGTTTATTTCAACGGCGAAAAGGAAACCCATACAACAACACCTGGAAACTACGAGTTCTTTTGACTTTGCAGGAGTGTCTCGTACAGAATTAGATGACTAGTATACTCTTGCAGGGGCAAGTGTCCCCATGGAAATGTGAATTGGTGGTAAGAACAGGCACAAGTGTCTCCATTGAAGTGAGAATTCGTGCAGGGGCTGAAGCTGTGTTCCATTGGAAGCAACTTCGCACTTGCAGAGGCCCCAATGACTTCAACTGAGAATTGGTTGCAGGGGCAGTTGCAGGGGCCCCATGGAAGTAGTACGAATTGTTTGCAAGAATATTCCCAGTGCCTCCACTGAAGAGTGAATTCGTTGCAGGTGTCTGGGTCCCCATTGAAGTAGGAATGGGCTGCTGCAGGGGCAGTTAACTTACAGGGGCACCGTCGGGATGTGAATTCGTTGCAGGGGCAGTAGCTGGGTCTCCATGGAAGTGCGAAATCGTTGTAGAGGCAGCTGCAGCGTCCCCATCGAAGCGTGACTTGCAGGGCCAGTTGCAGAGTCCCCAGCAGAGGCTTGTGGATTCGTTCTGTTTCCCACTGGCGCTTGCTACTGTACAAACTTCCAGATCTGGAGGAAAAATACCATCGTTTCGCCAGATTGCCCAAATACCATTTTGTTGAAAATGTATGTGTTGTATATTGCAAGAAAGTGAACTGTATTTCAGCTACCAAAGAGCAACAAACGAGATTATGCAAAAAATTCGGTCGCTCCAACCACATTCAGTTCTGGGAGTTGCATTGAAACATGAGAACCTTGAGAACACTAAATAAACAAAAAGTCTGAACAAAATTGACCCACATCTGTGTTTTTTCCAACATGAATTTTTGGAGTCATTTTGGACACCACAAACGTAGCTTGATTGATTCCGTCCAGCTGCCGAGGTTCCCGATCGCCGGCCCTGACTGGCTGTGCCTGTTTTGCAACGATGGAGTTATGATGAGTGGCTTCCATTTCAGTCTTTTTGGAAATCAAAAAATGAAATGGAATCCACTTTTGCATTTCCGCCTGGCCGTGCTCATTATCATCAAGTCAATTTGGGGTTCGAGTTTGAGCATCTTTGGGAATTTGGGATTTGTTTTGGATGACGTACTTGGCTCTCATGGAGAGGAAGTCAAAACTTGGCTTTTCGCAGCCTCAGTCTAGTTGATAGCATCATCGGTAGTTCTAACGTTTCCTTATCATCTTTGAGTTCCTTGTGTGACTGTCTTTTCTTCTTACTTTGACACTCGAAATCATATCCCTAGTATACTCGTAGTCTTAGGAAGAGCGGTGGGTGGGGGGTCGCACTCCAAGGGACAAAAAGTGTTTGATGAAAGACTTTCAAAAGAATGGAGAAACAAAGAATGGACCTTTGCTTTTGCTATGGATCATAGAATAGTTTATGGATGACTATCTAGGTGAAAATCTGAGAAGTCTTGTCTCCTCTTCTTCTTCTTGGGTTTAACTATGAAACATGTTTGGAACCAAAAAGCACATCATGAATGATTTGCGAATGTACTTGCAGTGGATAGTAAGTGATGGTTCATAGAGGAGGTATTATTGACTTCTCTATAGAGAAAGATGCGTGTGCTTGTTAAAATAATGGATGACAAAAGATGCTTGGTTGGTGTAATTTGGCACTATGAATATATATAATCGTGCTCTTGGATTTGAATTTGTGCCATTAAAATGATTTTTTAAAACATGAGTCCTACTAATGAAATGAAACTTACTAAATCTAGCTTCTATTCCAATCTAAAATTTTGGAAAACTCTAAAATTGAATATATTATTGCAATTTGAATTTTGGACCTACTACCATCGTTTATTAATTTTTCTCAATTTAAAATGACATAGAATTTTGGTGTACACTTTGATGTTCTATATAATATAATATAAAAAAATGATAAATTTTTTTGGATTTTTCAAGAATATTTAGCATAATTATGACATGAACTCATCACTTGTTTTGCAGATATTCACAATTATTTCAAAAAAAGATCCATAAATATAATTTTGAAATTTTTAGAACATATTAAAAGACATGCAATTTTATCTTCTTAAAAAATATAACAAAATAATTTCCAATTATAATTAGTGAAAAAATAATACATGCAAAACAAAGAATATTGAGGTTGTAAATATGGTGTTGGGGTGCACCATTTAGGTGATAATTCTAGGAGTTGATGTAAAAAAACTTATTCTAGATTCAAGATAATGTGAATGTACCATTGTTCCCCTAAGGAAGGAGGTTGCATTGAGGTTGCCATATATATATATATATATATATATATATATATATATATATATATATATATATATATATATATATATATATATATGTAATACAATACATGTCAACTTTCATCGTATCTTGTATCTTCTATATGAGAATTATTTGCATACAAGTGACTAAATGTATTTGTACATGAATATATACCTTGTAATACAAACTTAAAAATATATAAAAAATAAACAAATTTTTTTGACTACTAAGAAGGTCCAAAATTAAAATAAAACGACTTTGTAACTTTTGCAATATTTATCAAAATCACATGAATTAGTTCTTGAAATGAAGATGATGATGATCAGAAGCTACATTGGAATTGTCAAAAAATAAATTCAAAATTCAATATTACTAAAATCAAGAACGCAAAATATGTTTTGATTCATGAAAGGCTTTGGAGGTTGTTTAGTAAATGTTTTAACCAATCAATGCCTCTATTGCAAATTTTTTAGTTTCAAAGAATCTAGAATGGATCCTTGTTGATGCATTGAAAAAGAATATAACACTAAGAAAAAACCAGTGTTTTTCTTATGTCACTTGTTTGACATGTGATGTTTTTATAGACATCATGATGTCAAAGTACTGATGACCCCAAAAGGCAAATTTTTATAGATGTTGCAAAGTGAGTTAGTAAATTACTATCAAAACACGTTGATGTTGTCATTGACATCCATGTTTTATTTGGCATGAATTCAAACATAGTAATGTTTTTTTGAACATCCAAAAAAACATAGCATTGCCACGTTAGCAAGCAAATGCATTTTGATGAAGGGTACGTTCAAAATGGGGTATGATAAACTGCTGACCAAATATGAAATATTTAGGGAAGGGCAACCATGTGGCATGCTTTGCAAAAAAGGAATTGGGATGGATGTACACCATGGATGAAAAGAAAAATTCTTTATATAGGTGGGGTGGTAGGAAGTAAGACAAACTTTATATGGGATATATAAACTAAAAATTGTGCTCAAAGTAGAATGTTTGTAATAATATCCAGATGTCTAAAACAACGTCAAGATGTCTAGCAATCAAACTGCCATCTAAATTATCCAATATTGTTTGTCTTACCATGGACGGACAATGGATTTCAATAGAAATACATCCCCTACATCCTTCATTCTCACTAACTATTAATGAGGTAATTCCTTTACTTTGCCATCAAAATTCTCTTGATGATAGATGGTAAAATTCTTTAACTTTTGTTGATTTTGGCAATTTTTCTTATTTATTGTTTTAAATTTTTTTTAAATGTTATTTTTTGCTAACCGTGCCCTATGGATAAAATATGCATCAATAGATGTCTCAAAAAATGTCTGTATGTCTAAATTGACATCTCAAAAAACAAAATGAAAATTCTAAGACGACGTAAAAGTGTGCTGACTAGGCATGCTACACCATCCTTGTTGGTTGCCATGTCATTTTTCCACCACCATGTCAGCTACCATGTCACATTAGAGAAAATTTCAAGCCTCCGGGGGGCTACTCTATAGCCCTCCAAAGGACCCTGAAATAGTATTTTTCGGGGCTGAAAATTTGTTTTTTGCCCTATTTCCGCGCAGCAATTTCTATTGTGATAGTGGTGCAGGAACCCAAATTTGCGAGTAAAAAATCAATAAAAAAATTATTATTATTATTTCTTTATTTTAATCTTTTTTTTAAAAAAATTTAAATTTTAAAAAATAAAAAAAATAAAAAAATTTGCGAAATCTGACTACTCCAGCTAGCTGTCATACACTCTGACTATTCACCAAGGGCACTTTTCCAAGTTGACAGGCCATGCATGAAATAGCATGGCATGTCAACTTGGAACGGCCCTCCCGTGGGCTGAAATTTTCTCTAATGTGTACCATGTCATGTAAGGGCTGGATGAAAAAAAAATCCACGTGGCTCCCCTCGTTTGCGTGGCACTTACGTGGTACAAGCGTGGCAGCTACATGCCACAATTTTGTTGAGTGTAGAACTAATGTCTTGTTGGACATTACATACTTAACATCCACGTTACCATGTCAAGTGGAATGTTTTTTGGACATTAACTTTGACACAATTTTTTGGACATTAACTTTGACACAATTTTTTGGACATCGATGTTGACATCAGTAGACGTCAAACACAACATGCAAAAGCAAATTTTGGACATAAAAAAACACGGGTTTCTTCTAGTGTAAGTCTTAAAGTTGGAGCATACAAACTTTGAGGCCCTCACTACAAACTTCTCTATCATTTAATTGTCATTAAATCTAGAATTGAAATAGTTTGGACTTACACATAAAAAATACAATTGTTTTTCAAAGGTAGGATGACCAAAGGACATTAAAAAAGCCTTGAAGAATGTTTTGTCCATTGTTCAAATTATGATCATTATATAGTAAAGAGGAGGGGAATGTGTGGAGCATAATTTTACAAAATATATGGAAAGGTATTTAAAGATTATGAAATCAAGGATTGCATTCAATATTTCAAATTGGATTTTCATGTTCAATATTAGCAAGTCTTATCACTAGGTCTACTTAGAAAATTTATTGAAATATGAATTAGATGATCTATTTTTTAATGCTTATTCATAGTCTTGAATGCATAACAAAAATCAAAGTTGAATTGAGGTAAGGGAGGATCATCCAATTCTAAATAAAATTCATTAACAACCATAAATGTGTATCAAGAAAATTTGATTTTCAAGTCTCATATATAGATTTATTTTCCAAAGACATTCCAAAGATTCTAAAGATGGCATTTATATATTGAATGCAAAAGTTATATAGAATGAAATGTCCAATTGCTCTATGTTCAAAATCCATGCTCTAATTCACTCTTTGATTGAGCATTCAACAATGAACATCCACTTATTTCTATGATGGCATTTGAATGTTGAATTCAAAAGTTATAAAGAATTAAAGTTCAATTGTTACATATTCAAAATCCATGGGCTAATTTACTCATTGTATTGAATATTGTTCATGATCATCTACATACTATCTAAATTGATTATGCATTCTTTTTGAAAATATGATTGATCCTACTTGAGCAACACAATGACAATTATAGTCAAAGTTGCTATAATTCAATTATTTGGAACTCTTGTATGTATTATTTGAACCTAAAATGTCAAAAAATTCATATTCTTTAATTCTTTTTTGGCAAAATGTCACAAATTTTAATAGGTTTAACTTAGAAATGTCAAAAAATTCACAAGAATGCAAAACTATGTACTAAATTTTAAAATAATTTAATTTCAATTAATTGACATTAAATGATAAATCTATAGTTTAGAAACTGTGCTCAATTTTCAATATTTGAGAAAATGCACCTCAAAGGCTTAAGAAATTAATTAGAAGTAAAAACACAACAAAAAACAAAGCAAAGTGATCAAATTATAAAATTGTAAGGTTTAAAGTCTCGAGTGGCCTAAATTGTCTCATCCAAGTGATCCAATGTATTTATTTCTTAATTAAATTTTTTTGTAAAGTCTTGTTAAGCGTTTTTTATTTATTTTTTAATTTATGAAATATAAACATATGCACTTTTCACAAAGTTAAACCAAGCTACAAGTATTATTTGATATTATTTTGAGAATAAGCATAATTCTCTTTTAATTTATCCATTAATAATTTTATGGGAGATACTTCTATTTAACATCCATTGTTTCAAATGAACGTTTTCATCTAATGAGTATTTTCTAGGAAAATGGTAACAACCTTGTTGAATGTACTAGGATGTCACTTAGTATACATTGTTGTTAAATTTAGATATATCACATATGTATACAATACTCTATAAAAAATAAAACTCAACCAAGGATCTAAGTTTTTCTTTTGTTAATCCCTAAAGAATCAAGTAATTAATTCTTCCACGTATACAAGAAATCTTGGATAATTACACATGAAGTAAATTTTGGTCGGATGTTCACAAAATTTTAATATATGGCGTAAACATGTACCCCTTTGGTGGAATTATTTTTTTCTAATCATATATCCAGATCAAATGTTATATTGACTTGAACTTTTTGGCCATCTTTGTATAGCATCTGCAAAACTCGTCTTCTACTTCCGACATTTGTCAAATATATAATTGACATAATATAGGATGCAATTGTCAAAAAAATGTCATGCGTAGTGTAAAATTTTATTCTAGGAGGAATTAAAGTTTGCAAACCTCCTCATGTAAGGTCGGAATTTTATTTTATTTTTTTAACTTCAGAAAGTTATAATCTTTCAATTTGTTAAAGTTTCCCTCAAGAAAATTCTGCACATCCATAGTAGCTTAGGACAAATTTTATAATTGAAGATTGCTAAAAAAATTCAACTTTTTCTCGCTATCCTAAAGAGTGACAATTTGGGACAATTTCAACTTGAAACGTGCCTCAATCCTTTAGGGTTTAACAAATTAATTATAAATAGAAAAATTTAGTATTGTAAAAATATATAAGAAAAAAGATTGAGTTTATATTATACCATATTAATCGTTTTATATATTTTTAACTAATCAAATCAAAATTTAAATATAAAGATTATATTACAGTTTTTTAGCAAATTTTTGAAGTTAATTATATGCATTGGATTGGTTGATTTGACAAAAGTTTATAAAGATTTATTACAACCCAAAACTACTTTTCTTACTGAAGTCAAGCTAAAATCTTCATCTACATTTATTTATTAACAAATTCAACCACAGGGTCCTTTGGTTAATTTGTTCAAGTATATCACCTCAAAAATTTTGAGTGAATATCCCAACCAATTGCAAGGTCAATGTGCCTATACTTTAAAATGTAGTCCTTTCAAAATGTGAAGTTTTAACATTTTTAGGAAACAACATATGTATCCTATAGCTTGTGCATTTTAATCATTACTCTAGTATATGCCGTTGCCACAACCAAAATCATATTAAAATTAATTTTCTAATTTTCTAATTCATTATAAAAACTTCAAACTTCAATATCTTTCACAACATTGTCATTCCAAACGCCAAGAAACAAGGCCCGTCCACCCTTCCTTGCCAAGAGCTTTCCAACGGTACTAAGAACACAACCAAAATCAAAATATAAGTAATTTTCTAATTTTTGGATCCTTAAATACTTCAAAATTCAATAACTTTTGCACCATAGCTCCAAACGCCACAAAACCAAGCCTGTGCACTCCTCCTCACCAAGAGCTTTCCAAAGGTACCAAGCACATGGCCGGAGGACGCATGGTCCAGGAGATCTCAACAAAACAGATTTTTTTGGTACATCTCTAAATCGAGCACTAATCTGGGCATTTCTTAAAAGTAACAAATTTGATCTTACAACAGCTTTCACAAAGTAACATATGAACCCCATATGAACTTGTAAATGTCAAGTTAGCTTATAGTCAGCTTACCAAACATGAAGCAATATATACCAGTGTCCTTTTTTGAGCAAATAAGCATTCATAGTAAAAAAGCTTCATAGCAAGCAGCAAGATATTTGCTATGACTTCCCTAAAACTGAGTATGTAGGAATCAATCATGTTGTGTCAAATGCTCTAAAAACATTCCAGAGGACGTGGACCTCACCTGTGCCTGTCCCAAAACACCACAAGAAAATGGGGTTAGTGACGTACAACAGGTGTCTTAAGTCCACAATCTCTTGCTATCAATTTCACCAGAATAACTTAGATAAGACACATTCCTACACAATTTCATATAACACACAATGGAAATCAAAAGAACCTGACTAGACGAAGATGCCTGTGAAGTAGTCATTTTTCAGCTACGCTTGACCCCAGCTTAAGTTTCCGCTTTGGTACACTAGTTGCACTAGTTCGGAAGCAACAACCCAAAGCAAGTAAATCTCTTGTGATTGATAGCACGATGCACATAAACCAGCAAGCTAATCAATACAAAATGGTATCTCTACTCAGTGAGCAAGGCAGCTTGTTGCCAGCAAGCTTCAAATAAAGGTCCAAAACAGATCAGAAGCCGATCAATCAAGTTGAAGCCTAAATCTGATGTTAAAATGACCAAGCCATGAGTCCACATAGTAGCATCCGCCATCATATTGAAGGCTTGATTATGTGGAAATTAATGTGTTTAGAGGCTATAGCCTCCAGTTTCAAGCCTTAAGAATGTACTTATTGTATAATTATGTAGTACATAGGCAAGATTTTGGTCCAAATATGCTCAGTATTACAGCCTGAACCTGTTATTAATATACTCAGAGGCCGTTGAGCTTTTGGTATTAGCAGAGAATTAAATTACTTGATGGGATAATCAAATCAAATCATAAAACCAGTTGTTAACACCACCTTAAGAGGTAGTTTAACAATAAGATACAGTTGGCAAGTTAGGGTCAGTATAGGTGATATGAGTCATGAGTCTAATCAAGGACAATCTCCAACTTTATCACCATAAAAACTGAAGGGGTGGCACAAATATCCTCTTAAAATAGGATCTCAAAAAATCATCTGAGTAGGTAATTTCTCAAAGTGCATTAGATTGGATAAACCATGACATAATATTATGCCATGTCAATGTAAGTTTATATAGCTATTCAAGCTTATATCTAGGATTAAAGCTTGAATCAATAGTCTGGAAAAACAAAACAAAACAAAACAAAAAATTTCTGGAACATTCCTAGATCTAGGGCAATGATCTGGTTAAATCTATGCTTTTTGAAAGTCACTTCTAGGTCCTAAAAAGCTCTAGGATACATATTTATCCTATAGTTCCTTATGAGCTTCAAGGTTGAGATATAGTCTCAATACATGCTAAGCATTTTTACTTCCTAGCCCAATCTTTGCCAAGTATATGAAGGAAATGTGAATGTTATATAAGTCCATAATCCATTCAATAGTATCACCAATGTGTGTTCAATAATAGAGTAAAGAACTCCAAAGTTTGCACAAGAGTATCTCATCTATATCTCTCCAAGTGTGAGACATAAAACGTTTGCAAATTACAATCAAATAAAATAGAAATGCATCATGAGAGTTTGGTGTAGAAGTATTTTTGCAGTTTGCCAAAAATCCTCCAAGAGATTGTGGACTTCACCTGTGCCCATCCCACAACAAGAACAACAAGTTGGAGTGTTAGTGAGGAAACAATAGGTGTCTACAATTCACAATGCATGTTATAGCTGTCACAAGGAGTTAAGAAAACAAACCACCAAAACACATATACAACATCAACCACAGCACATTTGTAAACCTGATTGCTCATAATAGGACGTGAAGAAGAAGAAGTCATTTTTACGATCCCTGTAACTCCCCAAATGCTCGTAACAAATGAGTTGTGAACTTCAAACAGTGCCGAAGTAGCAGTGTAGCCTTGCAGAGGAGTCCGACAACCTAACAAAATAAGCTTGCTGGCACTTTCTCCTTGAAACCAGTCACTCAACTAGTCAATCAGATATTTTAACTGTGCTCCAATGATGCGACAATCAAGCTTGCGGCACTTTCTCCTTGAAACCAGTCAATCAACTATTTTAACGGTGCTTCAATGATGCAACACTACATCAGTAGTTCAATATGAGCGCAACCTCAGCCGTTGAGCATTGGTCACTCTCAGACATTCCAAGTTCCAACTTTAGATATATAACAGATGTTAACTTTGGAACCTAAAAATGACGTGTGAAATCAGTAATGAAGCTAAGCTTGATTTCCCATCAAGTCATTGGTTTGTATTCCAACCTGTGCCGTCTAGTAGGTACACATCCAGGAGTCCGTTTCCAGACTTGAAGTAATATCCTGGTTGAACTGTCATTGAGCAAAATTAGTTGGCATTGAAACTCATTAGGAGATTGAATTACAGTAAGTATTTGGTGGCTATTTTGTGCATTAAAGCATGACATGCCATCAAATCCAAAAGATATTGCAAAGATCTATCTATCTCCACAATGGGAGGGAGGGATTCTTTTACATTCATCTCTACTTCCTATTATTTTCTTCTTCTTTTTTACAATGGTCCTTCTTTTTCTTGAAAAATGTCCATGATTCATTTGCTCATAGCATACTTCTACTCATAATAGGGTAGAAGTTAGAGTAGACATCAAAAATTATTTAAAGTCATAAACTTGATGCCGAAGTCTAGGAAAACAAAACAAAACAAACACACAAACAAACAAACAAACAAACACACAAACAGACAGACAGACAAACAGATAGCCTGTCTTAAGATATAGATGTTGGAATTTTCTTAGAAAAATTTTTTACCTAAAAGAAATTTATATTCATCTTAACCCCTAATTTAACCAAGACTTTTTTTCTGCCAAAAAACACCCAAAACTACCATTTTTATAGCAAAGAGTAAAAAAAATTTAAAAGTGTTTTTTTGCACATTTAAACATAGGATCTTACACCTAAATAGTAAGTATGAAAATGTGTGGAAAAAATTTCAGAATTTTTTACCGCATAGATTGCAAGATATATGCATTTAAAGTGACAAAACCAAATTTTTAGCACATTATGGAACTAGATTTTATGACTTTGAACATTTTTAGCTTAAATTTTTTGCACTACAGAGTTTTGAGCTTTAAATCTTTATAGTTGAAAATTTATTTGCGTATCTAGGGGGGAAAAAATCCAAAAAAACTTAATTTTCATTATTAAAAAAATTGTTAAATAGAAGTAGGTACGAGATAGAAGGAAAATCAAAAATATAATATCTTTTATATGAAATTAAAAAGCACTAATGCCAATGGTAGGATTGTTCTAGGAAAAAAAAAAACCTTGTGGAACTTTTTTTCTTGAAAAATTGTTAAAATTACATTCAGAAATGAATCCTACAAGTTATTTTTTTCAGGAAGATAATCTAAGTGCCCAAAAAACAAGATTGTCCATAACTTTCTCATTGAAAATCCCAATGAAATGAATCAAAGCTTTCCAGATAGACAAAAATATAATCTATTAGAAAAAAAAATTCAAAAAAAAAAATTGTACATTTGCAAAAAAATTGTACATTTGCAAAAAAAAATTGGTTGTCCCCCGTCCCCTGTTTTGAGCTTATGTGGGCATAACTTTTTTTTCCGAGCACTGATTGAAAAAAAAATTATATTCCCATGAAGCTTAGCAATTTTTCAATCTTCAAAAAAAACTCGGAAAATCACGACAAAATTTAGCCTATAGGTATTTGCCTAAAATCCCATTTGTCTCTCGAAGGGACAATGGGCTTTTAGGGGTTAAACAAATTATTATGTTGGAAAGTGATATTGAATGCAAGAAATCTAAATTGCTAACAAATTGTACAAGAAATTGAGAATTGTTAATTCCAATGGTGAGAATGTTCTTGTAAACAATTGATACCCCTCATTCTTGTTTTTATTTGAAATTTTCAAAGTTGAGTGCAAAAGATGACTTTATATGTTTTTTCAACCTCCATTGCCTAGAAAATCAAACTCATAACTTTTGCCTTCTTAGTCAACATTGAATGGTTTAGATGTTTTTGAGTAGGTACCAATCTATAAAACCCGAAAAATTAATTTATATCTTTATAAAATATATTTTTTGCTTCCAAGTTTGACATTGAAATTAAATAAAATCCTTCTAACTATTGCAATATTATTGGAATGACGTGAAACAAAGCTTCACACACAAATTAGAATGATTAGCATCCATAAAAAAATTTATGCAGATATTTTAAATTATAAAGTCAAAAAAACTTGCCCGAGTTTTCAAAAAACTCGAAACAGTGTAGGTTCCTTAATCCTTTAGGTGTGAATGAAGACTTTCAAAACAAAAGTTGTAAAATATGATTAATAGATCATATCCACACAAACAAAATGTTAGATCAACTATTACTCAAGCCAAGACTATTTTTTGTAAAATTTAAATAAAAAATAAAAAATTCTATCTAAAATTGATTGCAGATTGAATATTTGTAATTTTCACAAGAAATTTTTCATTGAGTTTGAAATGTTAAGTCCTAACTATAGAATGGTCATTTTTTGAATTGAGATTATTATTTTCTTATGTCACATACTTTATATACCGCTTGAACTGTAGAATATTTGCAAAGCAAAATTCTAAAAATTCATATTATATAATGTAAATGAATTAAAGACAGATAATATTAATATTTAGATGGATGAAAATACAAATTTTTTACATGATTGGAATATATTTGCATACATCCATTGTTCAATATTTGACATTAGAAGAGATTTGAGGGCATTGGAAGGCCGTTTCAGGCCCGTTCCCCAATCTAGCCAGATCTGTGAATAGTCGGTACAGGTTGTCAGAATGTTTTTTTTCAACAACAACAACAACAACAAAATTTCTCTTAAATACCATCACAGGCCAATTTTTTTTTTTTTTTTTTTTTTAAAATGATGTGGCATTCTCTCGACCACATCAACTAGTAGCTTTCCTATGTTTCCGCAATCTGGAAACGCAGGATAACTCACGATCTCTTGGAGGCCTCAAATCTCTTCTAATGATGTTTAGTTCTTCAAGAGTTAATGCAAATTACAAAAGATGAAAATTTGTGTTATATAGAAAATTTAAATATATTTTCCATGCATTTTAGGTGTCAATTTTGAAATTTGAAATTTGAAAATTCTATAGTTGATTTGGGACTGTGCAAAATGCACTATAAGAAACCCATGTTTTTTTATGATGTTTTTACTATTTTTTGGAACGCATTTTTGTGGACATTAGATAAACAACGTTTGTTTTTATGTCAACAATGATGTTTTATTGAACATCATTGTTGACATAAAAACAAGCATTGTTTTATTTAATGTCCAAAAAAAATGCGTTCCAAAAAATAGTGAAAACATCCCAAAAAATACGGGTTTCTTATAGTGATGGTAGATAGAAAAATTGCAGCTGATTTTGATTGCAATTATTTACCAAATTTAAGTGTTATAGTAATCGATTAGTTGAGCTAGATGTCTAGTTTGCCAATTTAGATAGCTAGTCTATCAAGCTGGTTTGCCCTCAAAAACTATCAAGTTGTTTGATCAAACGGTCAAGTCCAATTAGATCACAACTATTTTCAACCAAATTGTCCATTAAAGAAGTCCAATTAGATCACAACTGTTTTCAACCAAATTGTCCAGTGTTTATCAACGGTGCCTAATCATCCATCATGTCCACCTCAACAGCACGTTGAATGCCACAAACCTTGTCAACCAAGCCTCGTCAACAATATTGTCTATGTTAGTAGTCCCATCAATAAGAGAGGTATATGAGTCCACATCAATAAATAGATATATGAAAAAGAAATTGTCAAAATAAATGACTACCAAAATTGAATGACTTGTCTGAAATGATTCTTGAAAACAAAAAAAAAGGCTTTGAACAGTCATTGTTGTGATCTAATTGGACTTGGACAATAGACTTCATTGTTAGCCTCCCGTTGATAAACACTAATAAACACTACAGTCATTTATAATGACTTGTCCAAAATGACAACATGGGCCCCTAGTCATTTACTTGTCATTTTTGTCCGAAACAATTACTGCCTTGCTGGGAGTCATTTTTGAAGTCATTTCAGACAGTCATTTATACCCCCCATTTCTTGTAGTGTGAGGCGGGTGGAACAAGGTAAACTTGGGGCAGGTGGAACAGGGATAAATGATGGGTGGAACTAGGTGAAAAGCAAGGCCAGGTGGCTGGGGAACCACCCTGGACCTTGCTCAAAAAGTGCTTAGGGTAGGGACCCGCCCATGGTTGTGCGACATTGGACGGGAGGCTAACAAGGAATCATGTGCATTGCCCTACTATAAATGCCATTATTCACTCTTTTTGCACTCTCTTTATGTCAAGATGGCTAAGTCTTCCATCTCCGAGGAACAAATGGTGCTTGTAGGTATAGGATTACTAGTTGTTTTTGTGCATATTGGAGTGAATTTGAGGAAGGGGAGTTTTTCAGGTGATGCTACTCAATGGATTGTTGATGGTTTGATAGTTTTTTTATGTGACATTTTTCTTGAATTGGTTGCGACGCTAAAAAAAAATTAGTTCACGCTCAAGTAGCAAGTAGAGGTTTAGGGTTCAAGCATGAAGCGCCAATGCTCCACCAGTGTCGCGTACTTTGTTTCACTGCTAGAAAAATCCATGTCCGTTTCAAAATAGATTTCACATAGTTTTGTTGATAGGAAGAGTTGATTAGGACGGCTTGGTTTGAACATTCTTTAGCATAGATTTATGTTGAGTCGGACAATGCCCCCCCTCAAAAAAAGAATTAAAAGAATTAAAGAAAAGAATTAAAAAAAAGAATTAAAAAAAATTATTTTAAAAAATTAAAAAACAAATGACTACCAAAAATGAATGACTTGTCCAAAAAGACTCTTGAAAACCAAAAAAAGGCTCCATTGGACTTGGACAATGGACTCCATTGCTAGCTTCCTGTTGATAAACACTGTAGTCATTTCTAAACAACTTGTCCAAAATGACAGCATGGGCCCCCAGTCATTTAGCTATCATTTTTGTCCGAAACAATTGCTAGGAGTCATTTTGAAGTCATTTTGAACAGTCATTTATACCCCCCATTTCTTGTAGTGGTGCTTTCTTCTCTCTTTGGATATAATTTGATATCCTCCTTGATTTCCGAAATGATTTATTTCAACTCCTGTAGGCACTATTGGTCACTTGGGCTCTTTGGGGTTAATGATCTTGGTTAGGGAACTGACAGCAATGACATAATCGTCACTTAAAACAATTTGTGTGGTGTTTGAACCTTCTTCTCTCTTTTAAATCAACTTTTGCCGTTGGTTTGGAAACAAATGATAGTGATGAAGATGACCTTGTAATCACACCAGAACCACCCCAAGTTTCACTAGCTAAGGTTTGGAGACGGATTCTTTTCTGGACCAACCAGGGATAGGCTTGGAGTGGATTTCAAATTTTATGCTAAAAACGTACTTGGTTGTGTATTCTATATTGAGTATTGTGACTTTGATATTTGGTTTTCTTTTCAATATGATAAGCTGTCCCTTGCGTGAAAGAATCCACATGTCCGCGTCTTTAATTCTTACAAGTAATAAGGTTGTGATGAATTTGGGCATTAAATATTGTGAATTCCAAGTATTCTAGAACCTTGTCCGATGTTTAGGGTTTGAACGTGATTTCAAGATTGGCCATGACAAGGAACCACCGACCCTAATGCCTCAGAAGGATCCAGCCCTAAAAGTAATCTTGGAAGATGATGATGACGAAAGCTGGCTGATGCTTGCACCTGCTAAATTGCTTTTGACTCAGCTTGGGCTTGGATCACCCACTTTACAAGCACTAAGGTGTTCATTCTGAGTTTAATATCTCTATTTGGCTACAGTGTCTAAGCTAGTCTTTTATTTTACAACAAATATATATCATCTCCACCAGTGAGGGGCTCGTAATTCTGAATGATATTAGATACCTGTGAATTCTGACACTCATTGCATTCATTGAACCTATATTTAGGTTAAGGAGAAAAGAGCTAATGGCGTTGCAGGAAAGTTCTACACCAGAGGCAATAACAAAAGTTGAAGATCAAGCTAGAATGCAAGCTCAGAAACCCCCAGGGGTGGTTCAGTCACCGTTGGTGTTCAATACTCCTAACAGTTTGAAGGCTCATGGGAAGTCACCTTTGATTGAAATTGAAGAGAAGGAGAAAATATTGATTAAAGTACAAAACAAAGATGGGGGACATTCAACCTTTTTGGATATTCACAATACTCAAATGCATCCCTTCTTTCATAATCACGTATTGATGATATTATTTGTCATTTCATTCAATAGTCCATCTGACGGACACCCTCACAACTTAAGATTCTGATTCTCTGCAGTATCCTTTCAAAGTATGATAGTTATTGCTTAAGAATGTTACAGTAGACTTTTGAAGCAGTAGAATTTCGTGAATTTCTCATTTCCTAATGAAATACTGCTATTGTTTTATCCGTTACTTTCATTACAAATGCATTCAACTCATGTATATATGCATTAGCGGTGGATCAGAGAATTCTGATTGCTGGATGACTCACTTGAATTCTTCTTGTGATGCAATTGATGAACAAACCAACAAATTTAAAAAGCTATTTCGGGTGTATGAGGAAGTGTCCCATCTTTCCCTTGCAAATCTGAGCTTTCGTTTTGATGGAGACCAGCTCGCTCCCAACAGCACACCCAAATACCATTCCATGGAGGATGGTGAGCTCATTGAAGTGTACAATATGATTTGAGCCAGACCCTCAATTTGTATAATATTTCGGTGGAGGGGTTTTATATCTGCTTTGAACAGGCCAGGAATTACTGCGACTCTAGTTCATTTGTATTCAAGAAATCTTTTATTCATCAAAGGTTAGGTAGACGAATTTGCTCAGTTAAGGGCGAGTTCTCAGAGTCATAAATAGCCCCTTGAAGCAATTGTAAACACGTTGACATTAAATTTTTGGAAATTTGAATTCGATTTGTTGAGAGCCCATCATCTGGGAGTTTTACTGTTGTTGGAATTTATGGGTTTCGCATTACTTACTGTTTCGTTCAACCCATTGTCCTACCCAGTTGAGGCGATCTTGCAAGACCTTCAGTTCTTTGAATTCTCTTGTAAGTTGGGCACACTATGGCAGACTAAAGTGGGATCCAGACTCTTTATTTTTAATTCGACTTCAGATTATGTGAAAGATTTTCAAGAAGTTTATGCCCAAACCAACCTGAAATGATAGTTTTTGTAAAGGACTGCAAAGTTTCCTTTTGTATTCTGAGTTGGTTTACATGTTCCAAGTCCCATGTTGTGTAAAAGTGGGTTGTGTTTCATGATTCGCACTACAAATGGAATTTCTCTCTATAAATTTCTTGTTTTTTCATGCACGGTAAGCAACTGGGCCATGGTGTACACAATATTTGTCATTTTAGTTTGTTTCAATGGCCAATTGCTGCTAGTGATCTACACGAGCTTCCATTTTGTGAAAAATAGATTGTACATAATGTAGGGAATCAAAAGTGGTAAAAAAAAAGATTTGTTCATGTTCATGTACCTAATTATGGCACTAATTCAGTGACCTGGAGCCCAGCAAAACTATCTCAGTGAAATCTAAAAAAGAGAACGCCCACTTGATTTTGAAGGTCATCCAATTGCATAGCTTGCTGATTTTGCGTCCTCTTTTGCTCATCCAACCGGAGACCATTGATGGCGCAAAGATCTTCAAGAGCTACAATCCGTTTCATAGCAAGCTCATGGTGCACCAAAATCTTCTCGTCAAATTCAGTCCGCAGCCTAGCTTCCATTTCAGCCATATCCACCTAGGACATGAACACTCATTAAATATAATTAGTCATCCTAACTTGGCCATAGACTCGATTAGGGTGGTCACTACATAAACGACTTCAAAAAGGGTACTATACTTCGCGGATAAAATTTAATTTCTTACCTGAATTTTGGCAGTGGTAGCAAACAAGGCGTCCAGTTTGGAAGCAACATACGCGCCATTCTCAGTTAACTTTATATGGCTCTCCGTAGGACGGGGTGGTTCTTCAATTGCTGGTGGCTTCGGCTCTCCTCCTTCGCCCTCTACTTCCTCTTCCTCCTCTGCCATAACTCAGTAATCTTGTTGCTCCTGTTGCTGAAGCTCAATAGTCCTTCTGACTCGAAGCACCTTCTAATTCCTGCTGAGTAGACTTAACTGATCAGAATGTTAGCCTTCTACATCCTTCATCTGCTTGACATATCTTTCTCAATCCCTCAAGCGCTATCATAGCGTCTGAATTCTCCTGCGGTATTTCGCTTATTCTTTCTGGAATTTGGGCCCGTGCAATTCCGAGTCAAAATCTCGTCACCAAAATACTTGCCCGCGAATACAATTTTCAAGTCCCATAATAGAATTGCCTCTGTTCTGGATCCAAAACACTTGTCTCTGCAAGGAAGTCTCGGACCTAAATCGCCTCTATTTCTGGAACCAAAAGTTTGCACTCTGGTACTCCCCTACTGTTTACTTATTCCTTGATCGAATAGATCAGTTCCTCTGCCTGTGACCAACATTGCCTCAGCACTTGTTGCACCGTTCTCGCCAAGCTTGCACTCTAGAACAGAGGCAGAGAAATTACCGTTAACTAAGTACATTAAAAAAGCATCGAAAGAATGATCACAAGAATTAAAGTATTAACACGGAAGTACTAGCTTGCAGAGGTGAATGGTTAGAAAGGTGGTCCTGAGAGGTTGTCAAAGGCCTCATAAATCATAATGGGTTCAACTTATTGTTCCGAAAATCTCGAAACACCACCAAAGGGCAAGGCTCCGGCAATTAAACTTGAAAGCACACGCTATATATGGCCGTGTGCAAACTGAAAGTTGCAGCATTATTGGTGTCTCCATGAATCTTTGACAACATTCAAGAGATATGTCCTTCCCTTCCTATTGACAATCCAAGTTCACTCCAAACTGATGAACCAAATGAGAAGCTCAACTTGCAGTCAGAAAATTGGATATTACAATGGCTTTCCACATCCAAATAGACGGGATATGATGTACCACTTCTAGAATTACATATGATAATAGGGTTGGCAGATACCACCCTCATCCTAGGTACATGAGCTTATCAAAATTTCGTTCGTGAAATGATGGCATCCGCAGCTGCTTGGCCTTCGATATCTCAAATGTTGAAGAATCGCAGAAAACCCTTCATAACTAGGGATCTTCGGTTCTTAACTGGTTCATGTATGTATCAAGGGACATCCACTTGTATAACGACCACATAATCCACTCACAGAATGACCTCGTTTACACTTGCCGCCTGAAGCTTCGACCTTGAGCAGTTTTCTTCTGCTTCTCAACTTCCAACTTCGCTTTTTCCAGTGCCTGGAGAAAACATCAACAGAGTTGGAATAGTAATCTACCATTGATTTACGCAAAGAAGACAAGAGCCACTGGACGGGAAAATGCGAAGTTGTCTCCCTAAAAGGGCAAGTTGTCCCCGAAGTTTTACCCATTTCAGGAAGCTAAGGTCAAAAGAGGCCTACTTTGTACGTCCTAAATTTTCCCAATAGGTAAAAAATTGAACTGCAGAACGCAAATGCGAAAATCGTCAGCCAATAAACGACGATACCTGAATGAGTGTGTCCACTCGTCTCCTCATTCGAGTGTGCATGAACGCTTTCGAACACTACACATGAAGCAAAAAGTATAATTGACCTTCGAAAGTATCCTCAGAGACAAGGAAAAACACTGAAAAGTAGAATCTTGGGCATGATTTCTAAGAACCTCGGCCTAGCTGCCGTACTTCACAAAAACAGTTTCCAACCATAACAATCATGATGACCTCACTGAACTGACATATTTAAGAGTACGATTACATCCTTTTGTAGAAATCATTTCCAGTTGAATCAACCCCTGCAGAAGCAATAATAAAACACGTACCTTGATATGATAACTGACGTATGCATAGAAGGTTGATAGATTCCATACAATTCTATCCAGCTTCTCACCCTCAACGTGACGCGGAAATATCACTGCAAGAAAGCATGAAATCAGTTTGAGAGAAATAAATGAGAGAAGTACCCTAGCAGAAAAAGATGATCGCTACAAATGGATGGTATTACAGAATCTGCGGTCCACAACGGACTGTCAAGCAATGTCATAAGTTTGTACCAAAAGAGACAAATCCAGAATTGGCATCCAATGCATGTGCAGGAGCTCCTTTTAGCTCGAGGGGTGGCGTGGGTGCCCATAAGCAAGGCGGCGCTGTACTCAGTCCTGCTGAACGTCTAGCCTCCATAAACTCCTGCCACCACCACCCTGTGCACATGTAAGATGACTGGATCGTAGCCCTAGAGTTTCCTGCTCCAGAGCACACTGCCACCTTTACAATCAACACATTTTCCCATGGATAATTATTACAACAACCCAGGAATACATTGCTAAGCAAGAATCTGACAGTCACCTGCAAGAATGATGTGGCAAGGACCACGTCATTAGCGTCCTTATATCGCATAGGAAACACAACCGTCACCTTCTCAGGCTGCAAAAGCGCAACACAAATGTAAATTCTTCCGTACAATGTGTAAAGAGTTTCTAATTCTGCGTTCCACGTGCTCGCTCAGTGCCTTGCATAAAAATTCAACTGGGTCAGAGGATCATGTGCAACCATTACATCCTTACCTGTGGTATCAAAAAGTAGGACTGTCTCGGCCGGTGCATTAAAGCAACCAGATTATCAGCATCTGGAGCTACCGATCTAGTGCCTAAATGCTTGAGGATAATACGAAGTGGTGCCCCGAGCACAACAGTCCGCAGAGAAGCTAGCTTCGTCATCTGCTGCGTTCTTTCCACTGCCACATGCCCAAGAAATTGAAACGTGAGAACAACGGTGAAATAATTACCACTCGTCCTTGGACCATCGTGATGAGCTTCGATCAAAAGGTGAAGACGGAATCAGATTAGACCTGCACTTAATCAAGTTTGTGAGATAGCATCGTTAATGAACTGTCTACTGGCAGTTTCTATAGAAAGTATTGATTATTGAGCTAGGATAGTCGATGTCATACGTATCATAAGCAAGCGGCCAACTACAAGCTGCATGATTTAAGTTCTATTTATAAATTCAACAACTCATATAATAATATATCAAAGATAAGGCGTATGCACCTTCAGATGCTGCCAGTTTCGTAAGATCTACTTGAATAGTGAGGTGGAACCCGGATTCTGGGGGTTCAATCACTTCGACGAGAGCTCCATATACCGCCTTCACGGCCTCCAAAGCACCAAAAGGAAGGCCTCCATAGAAAACGGTTTCAGGTGGAGGAGGAGGTACTGCAATTGAGAGGAGTACGTGCTGAGGATCCTTCGCTGAGGCCTGCATGCAAGTAGCCTCCAACATCGTTACAAGAAATAAACATAATAACCTAAGAAGTTTGAAAGACGCAAGTACATGTGACTTCAAATCAAAGTGCGACTCGCTACGAAAAAGTGAAAACAAGGTGTACTACAAGAATCAAATCTGTGTAGCAAAGAAGCTTCATGCCTCCAAACAACCTGCTCAACACAATGAATTACTGTCTGAGATGAAGTGAATTGTTTCGTAGTTCTAAATTGCTAGTCACTACATTTGCAATTTAGGTATTCAAATCCAAAGGCTTCCCCACCTGAACGTGAAATCGAATATCGTCGAATTCTACAAGATGGAAGTCGATCTCTGCCGGTTTCTCCATACTACAAGAACACAAAACATGATGTTAGTGACATTTTTTGATACACATTTATCATCCCAAGCTCACTAAGTAAGATATACTTCAGATGGCCATAAAATGACAAATGCTTCAATACAATTCTCGAATTGCTCTAATCTTCAGCTCAATAGTCTAGCAAAATATTACAAACACTTTGGCCTCCTCACATTCTGAGGCTAATCGATTTGCAAAAGATCATACGAGTTTTGGTAATCTTGATTTTCTATTGCACGAAGCACACAAGCAACTTCTTCAGATTGCCAAAACCTCCACAGTAGTCCAAATCTCGAATTGCTCTAACAGCCCGCTCAAATGTCAGGAAAAAACTGATACAAGTGTTTCGGTCCACTAATCGATCAGCCAAAGATCATAGAAATTCTGGTAATCTACATTTTGAAAGCTCGGACACGATCCACGGATCCAACACTCACAGGAAAGGTAGCCGAGTGACGTTTGTCCTGGGATTAAAACAGAAAACCTAAAACCGATCCCTCTAAGTCAGATCGAATTCCTCGAATGTCCAGCCCTAAGCAAGAAATGAATCGGAAAAAGGAAGGAAACGATCATCAGGAGGAATGAGACTCACGTGCGAAGACGATTCTGAAAGATTTGCTGCAGGACCCGAGAGGGGCCTTCCAGAAGAATCATTTTGACCGAAATGCTCCGTTCAGTTCCTCACTCCGAACCCCTAGACCACGCAAAGCTCACAGTCGGTAGCTCCTCTTTTCCGTAAGTAGCAGGATTAGAGAAACAATAGAAATTCTTCGATAACCAAATCTGAAGCAAAAATGGTTTCCGCTTGCCTGCTGCAACGCATTCTGGTGGTGCGTAGCCCCACTTCAGCTTCGCTTCAGCCGTGGAGCTCTGCACTATTGGCCCCTATTTCCGTGCTTCCCGCTTTGAAGGAGCCCATTTCCGTGGGGTCCCATGCCCGTCAGTTGAAATGAGTAAATGACGGATCCATGACCATTGATTTCAAACCTCACGGCCCATTACTCAGTTTGCTGCCATTTTGCAACTAGATATGTATATTTTTTTTTTCAGAGATGAAATTACATGTCTTTTGTACTTCACAAAAAATTTAGAATTTTTTTGTGGAAAATTGATTTTTTTTTTAATTTTTTTTTAAAAATAGTGAAGAAAAATCACATCAAGTAGAAAATTATTTTAGAAAATCTAAACATTTCAGCATGTGTGTATATTTAAATGACAAACATCATGGTGTAAACTCAATTTCCGTAACATTCCATAATTAGAAAATAATAGACATTGAAAATACATCCAAAGTTCAAATTGCAATAAAATATTCAAAGTTAGGAATATTTCAAAATTCAATTTGGAGTAGAATCTAGAGTAAGGAGCAACAACTTCCCAGAATACACTACAATAGCATAGTATATGGTCCATTTTTTTACTAATTTCTCATTTACGTGAAGAAAAACACTTGCACGACTACAAACTCAGTTGAATATTCTTTATAACCCACCATAAAGGTCAACAAGAAAAATATGGATGAAAAAACGCTTTTGAATTCTTTCCATTTCACAATATTGTTATCATCAAAATGCTACAAAATGGCGTCCGCGGCGCTCTAGGGTTAAGATAGGTTGTTTATTTGTTTTGTTTTATTTTATTTGAACCGTTGAGATCTTCGAGATCTGTGCCCCGCAATTGTGTTCTTAGTACCATCAAAGAGCCCTCAGTGAAGAAGGATGCATGGGCTTTTTTTATGACATTTTGACCTATAGTGTGAAAGATATGGATTTTCAAAGTCTTTATGATTTAAAATAATAGGAAACTATTTTTACTTATATTTTGGTAGCAGTAATGATACACGGCACACTAGCGTAGGTGACGTAAGTATGTAATTGCAGGTGATTGAATGTGATCAAGTTTCATCCATCCAATTTTGAGGACTTGGTAGAAGATTTGTAATTTTTACAATCTATGTAATTTTTGGTATAAGATACTAGGTTTCCTTTAAATATCTTATACAAGACCAGTACAAAAATTGAAGAAAAAAATTAGTAACAAATTCTGTATTTAATCTTTTAAATAGGAAATAAACAACATTTGTTAGAAAAAAAATCTTGTCCACAATGTAATTTTTGAATTTTTTAAATTTTCTTCTATAGAAGTTCAATCAATACCTGGATGTTTGTTTGTTTTTGTTTTTTGTTTTTTTTGTTTTTTTTGTTACATTGAAATCTCTTGAACCGTGCATCCCTTGGCCACGTTCTTGGTACCGTTAGAAAGCTCTCAGTGAGAAGGGGTGCACGAGCTTTGTTTTGTGGCGTTTGAATGTATGGTGCAAAAATGATTGAATTTTGAAGTTTTTATGAATTAATAAATTAGAAAATTACTTTTAATTTTACTTTATTACTCCGTATGTTGTGGCAATGGCACCGGGCACATTACTCTCTAGGAAGGTACAGTAGCACATTGCACTAAATTCCATAAACTATTGTTTCTATGAACTAAATAACTAGAAAATTACTTTTATTTTGGTTGTGGCAATGGCACAGGGCACACTATTATGCTTTATGATGCAATGTAACAAAGATATACACAGCCCTGTGCTTGCTCCCTCGTTCATAAAAACCCACAGCTATCATCAAAAAGGGGAAAATTTAAAATCCCTCCATTAAAAACCTTCAGCCATTGATTAAATTTTTTTTTGAAAAACCTCTGCTTTGGACCTCCGCTATTGATTGAACTTCTATAGAAATACACATGGATATGTATACTAAATACTAATATATTACAATGTATGGATGTGGGTATTGATATGGGAAATAGAATTTTAATATTGATGACATACGGATAAATGTACTATGTCAATATCCCATAATTATGAATTGTAGTCAAAACAACTTCTCAAAAAATATTAATATTAGGAAGGGGTCGATTATCAATTATTTCACAAGTGATTTTATTTTACAAGTGATTTCATTTCATAAGTGAGTGAGTTTGTCACAATGTACTCACAAGATACAAACAATGACACTTGATTAGGCATGACAAATGATACTATAGAATGAAGGTTCATCCGAATACCCATCTCCAAATATCCGCTTCCAATCTCCCATTTAAACTTTAAATCCACTGTATTTTTTTTTCAACTTTTTTTCTAATAGATTATAATTTTCTACAAGAAAAAAATTGATACATTCCATTTGGATTTTTTATGAGAAAATTATGGACAACCTTGTTTTTTGGGCAATTCAAGCATCTTATTGAAAAATAACTTGTATAATTCATTTTTGCATGTAATTTTTATAATTTTTCCAAAAAAATAAACTATAGGTGGTTTGGTTTGCTTGCTAGAACAATCTGAATATAAGGATTAGTGAATTTTAATTCCATCTTAGAGATATTAATAATTTAAATTTTCCTTCTATTCATATCTATTATTTAACAATAAAAAGTGAATTTTTTCCTCTAGATTCTCAACTCAATTCTCCACTATAAAGATTTAAAGTTCAAAACTCTGTAGTGCAAAAATTTAAGTTAAAGAGGTTCAAAGTGAAAAAAATTCAGCCCTGCAATATGCATAAAACATTAGAGGAGTTTCGGGCCTCCTAAGAGACTACGAGTTCCCGAACTGTAGGAACTCTGCAAGAATGCTGCCAAATGCTGGGATGCTGCCAAATGGCCAGGCTGACATGGCCAAACGACTGCCACGTCATTTTTGAAAAAAAAAAAAAAAAAAAAAAATTGGTTAAAATGATATTTTGGTAATTTTTTTTTTATTTTTTGAAAAAAAAAATCTGACACACCCGTACCATCATTCCTTGAATCTGGGTAGATTGAGGAACAGACCTAAAACAGTCTTCCAAGGCTCCCAAAATTCCTCTAATGAATGGTTTTCTTCACAATAAACGCACATATCTTGCAATATATCTTGCAGTCAAAAATTTAAAAAAAAATTCCACATGTTTTTATACTAGTCAATGTAAGATCCTATGGTTGGATGTGCCAAAAAACAGTTTTCAAATTTTTTTATTCTTTGCATTAGAAATGGCAATTTGGAGTGTATTTTGGCGGAAAAAATGTCTTAGGCCTTTAGGGGTTAATTCACTTGAATCTGGTTGTAATTATGAAAAATTTCTTACATTTAAAACAGCTACTGAAATGAGGTTTCAAATTGACTTCAAATTGTTTCAATTTAATAAATATAACATTTATGGAAAGATGCTTTCATAAACTTCTATAATATTAAATGTTAAGAAGCCCATGACTTGAGAAATGAAATTTTTCTAAACTCCATCCATAGCTGCTGGTCACACATATTTCTTCAAGCTCCACCACAGGGAAAACAAGAGGTCGATATCGGGGGGGAGGGGGGAGGTATTATATTCAACACTGTAACTTCACCCCCCCAATCTTACTTAAAACAAAAATTTCAGGGAGGGGTGAAGTTACTTGTTGAAACTAATACCCCCAGATATCAACCTCCCGTTTTCCCTGTACACAACTGAAAGTTGTATTTGACATCAAAGCAAGAGACTATTATCCACCTCTCAAAATAAGATCATATGAGATACATCACTATTCCTTATTAGAGAGAATTTGCACCGTGGAAAGGGCTGCGAGTTTCCACAAGTTTTCCAATAAGTTCTACTGAGTTCCCCACTGCTAGAACCGCGCCATTGCAGCAAGGTGACATGGCCAAACTTTGGCCACATCAGATTTTTAAATTAAAATAAAATAAAAACTATTTGTACAGCCCGTATCGGCGTTCACAGTATAAGGACAAATTGGGGAATAAGCCTGAAACGGACCCTTTCTTGTCCCCAAATTCCCTCTAATGACATCTTTATAGTGATATTGTTGAAGAAGTCCATCTAAATTTTTATACCTTGTTTCTTAAAATTTCTTTACATACAAAAGGAGTTTCACGGTTCCACCAACTTGTTGGCCATGTGATTTCATATGACCGTTGTTGACTTGTTTTATCTTCTCTACAGTCCGACATGTTGCATAGATTTTTTTAAAAGACAAGTAGGATCTTGTCATTTCAACTTCTAATTCAATTTTAGGGTATAGCCAAACTCACACTCTATGAACAATGCACATCACCAAATATACAAGAGCTTTTTCTTTTGTATCACCATTACAAAAAAGTACACTAGATCAACAGTTCATCATTCACTGCTACAAATTCCTCAATTGTCACGTCTACAGATGTCTTGAGGATGAGGATGCCACAACGGCAATAAAAATAAAAGTGCGGGTGCACTGTGCAATAGACTTTAATGAACTGGTTCTGCACTACAACAAGTTAAATCTTGCAAATTTGCAACATCACCGAGGTTGTTATTGTAGACAACTAGCATACTTTAGATAGCCATCTGTCGACCTATAGAAGAGCTACCACCTTGTGGAACCACAAAGCACAGTCCCACATTTTTGGACCTAAAACATTTTTGAGAAGGCGCCGGAAGCGTGTCTAGATGGATGAGCCGACCTTTGTTATCATCTTCACCTGTACCTACTAGCAAGGAGTCAACTATACACTAGAAGAAACCCGTGTTTTTTTTTATGTCTGCCCAAAACATGCGATGTCCAAGGCCTAGCATACTATGTCCACTGAGACATCAAGACGTTAAAGAAGAGGATTGCAATTTAGGGTAAATTTCCAAGGATGTTCTAGATGACTATGGAAAATTTGAATGGAACCAGTTGGTGTTACCAAAGACATTGAGATTTTTGATGACATTTTTAAGGACTCACTGATGTCCAACAAGGCGTCCGCAAAAACATAGATGGCCACGTCAGCTTTGGAGGAAAAATTTCAAGGAGGGTAATTTTTTGAAAATCACTTTTTCCTTGGATAAAAGTCTGACCAAGGTTAAAAAAACGGGATTGGGCAGCCTCCGGGCAGCTTTTGGAGAAAATAAGATGACGTGGCATATGACATGGCATGCCACGTGTAAATTAGTTGACGTGGCATAAAATTATGCTGATGTGGCATGCCATGTCAGCATAGCGGGGCTGTTTCTTTGCATTTTCTACACTTATTTTGGAGATGTCTAAGTAGACGTAGAGATGTCACTAGAGACATCTTATAAAACGTTGAGATGTTTTCTTGGACATTTTTGTAGACTTCTAGATGTTTTAGAAAACATAGTCACAATTGGTATATCGTCTATGGAGACATCATTAGAGTGGCCTTTGAGACATACAAAAAACATCCTATTGGACGTCTGTATGCTACTCTACCAAAATTTAAATCCAGTGTTTTCAATGTCCCATATAGTTTGTCTTCCCCTCTACCACTCCACTTGTATAAAGAGCCCATCTTTGCGTTTTCTACACTTGTATTGGAAATGTCTAAGTAGACGTAGAGATGTTACTAAAGACATCTTATAAAACATTGAGATGTTTTCTTGTATGTTTTATAGACTTCTAGATGTTTTAAGAAACATAGTCACAATTGGTATAACATCTATAGAGATGTCATCAGAGCGGCCTTTGAGACATGCAAAAAACATCCTACTGGATGTCTGTGTGCCGCTCCACCAAAATTTAAATCCAGTGTTTTCAATGTCCCATATAGTTTGTCTTCCCCTCTACCACTCCACTTGTATAAAGAGCTCGTCTTTTCCCCTCCATAAACTCACATCAAGTGGCTTTTTAAAGCCATGTGATATAATTGCCAATTATAATGTATTTTGTATGGCATATTATGTATGGTATATTATGTATGCTGTATAATGTATGGTGTATTATGTATGACATGTTATATTGAACATTCTGACATGCATGAGGGACATCATATGAGACATGTGAGACTGTCCATATTAACATCATGCTGAATAGTCCATTCCATTCCATGAATGTTTAATGTAACATCATTTTGTTCTTCTAGATCATACCAAACATTGCCAGAGGTATTCATGATGAAAAGTAGATGTTTACATTGATGTCACAAGCAATTTGGACGTCTAAGGTGATGTTTCAAAATACGTCTATGAAAACGTTTGGACGTCTGAGTTGATGTTTCAGAAAACGTATAGATGTCTATGTTGACATCTTCAAAGATAGTAAGAAAATTCTTAGACAACAAAAGAATATGCTGACGTGGCATGCCACGTCATCCTTGCTGGATGCTACGTCACTTTTCCCGCCGCCACCTCAGATGCCATATCATGGTCAAAAATGGATGAAAAAGTTTCCTACGTGGCTGCCCGTGCACATGTGACGCTTAGGTGGCAGCCACATGGCGGCCTTTGAGGATCCCATTGACCCATTTTTTTTAGACATCAGGTCCCCCAACATGTTGATGTCCGATGTCAAACCTGATGTCAAACCCGAGTCTTGAGCAATGCGAGTTTTTGGACGTCCACATAGACATTTCAAGACACCAGTCGGGACATCAGCACGCAGAATCCAGGGATCAAAAAAAAAACATGTTCCTTCTAGTGTATACCACCAACAAAATTCCACATAACCTTCATGCTCCCAAGAGTCTGAAATCTACTATCACTACTTATAGAATGATCAAATACAATTAAGAAATTAGGTTCAAGAAAAGAAGTCAATTTTTGCACAATTCCGTCAGCCACAAACTAGGCATATAATTAACAGTCATAGAATTTTTCTAAATCACAATAAACTTTAGCATCATTAATTTGAGCTAAAATCAATAAGAGTACCACTCACCATCCTTGGAATAAATTGCCACTCTTCCGTGCTCCATGTCCATGATCAATTGGACAAAAGGAAACACAACCTTAGTAGTCTAAACATAAAACTCTACCTTAGCTTGACGCAATTCCCTCCACCCTCACTATTGCACCAATTGTCCAAAAAGATTTGAAGCGCCTCAAATAGAGTACTAAGTCGTTCTTGGCGGCAACAAGAAAATCAACATTACTAAATCTCCTTGTAATTTTTGTCGCACTTGCATCATACTATATAATAATCCGACTTCTTGTAATCTTCTTGAATTCCTCAATATATTTGTTTTTGCGCTGTAACTCGTATGTATCTCCATCCGTGCACAACGTTTGGACAATGCTCTACAGCAGTTGCAATTTCTACCAGAATTGTTGAAATAGAAAGTCTAGCCAAATCGAGCTGAAAAAATCATGGAGAACATGACAACGTATGCTTACCAAAAAGACTCTTCGTCTTTAGCCCCAACTCCAAGCAGCGCTTTTAGTGTAACATCTTCCTCCTCAGGAATCGGAAGAATTTCCAAGGAACTTTGAAGGACATGCAAATCATTTGCATTTATAGTGAGGCAACTCTTGTCCGCAAAAGTAATTTTCGCCAAGAAACCGACCATCCGCCCAGTCGTCCAATAAATTTGACCATCCTCCCGTTTGTGAGCTCCCAATTCATCACTTGGGACTTATTATTTTATTATTTTATTTTTCACAGGTTTAAGTGCAATTTTATATACAAAAAGCTCAAAAAAGAGTGTAAAACTAAAATAGGTATGTCACGTGCCATTAACTCA